>OV656835.1:72632925-73832925 GCA_927399475.2 Acleris emargana
TAGTCGGGTAAAAAGGAAGGTGATTCACCTTCCTACCGTTCAGTTGCGCCGCGGCCGCGGACGCGCACGCATCAAACACTATACAATTTTACTACCGAAAAGTAACAAATATATTTCATAAAAAATGGCGTCTTGTGTTTTTTGAGGCTGCCGAAATTATACTGTAACTGTAAAAGGAAGAAAATATGTCTAATTTCATTCGTAAGCACCGTAAATATTTTGTACATTTTGTTTACATCTCGCCATAATTTGTTTAATTTGCACCGGCGTCACTATCGCCTGTGAAACATGAGATACACGATTAGATATCGCATGAGTGCGATAAAGACGGGTAGTTACATGGCGGTCGTGACAGGGCACTTTTCTTGGCGAGAACGGCGAGCTCTTTCTAACAATAGCGTTCGCTACGGATTACCGTCTTTATCAGTAGAAATATGGTAACGTAGCAACACTAGCAACTGTCAGTAATTGGCGACGGGTTTTAAAAGCGTTTAGTAGAGCATAACGTATATAAATATAAAATATCATTGTTTGTTCGTTGGTTTGTTGCTGTTACGACAGTAGGATTGTGAAAAGTAATTTGTTTGTTATGAATGTTATGATATGTGTGTAGCTAAAGGAGTGTATGCAACTGTACATAATTAGGCCTTAAAACACTAGTGTGATCCTTTTACGAAACTAGCTGTCGTTCGTTTCATAAAACCACACTCGTATTTTACGGCCTCTCATTATGCATCAGTTGCATAATAGTTATTTTCACCTCAGCAGCTCAAACAAGCAGGTTTTGCTGCTTAAAAACAGTGAGCAAAATTCAATTTTGCTGCGAGCGTGAGGCAAAGTAGCTTTTTAATTATTTTTTTTAAATGCCGTGAGCAGTGCTGGGGCTACTCACAACATTCGAAAAAATTGAACTTCACTTTGTTCTGTCACTTTCACTTCGATAGGAAAAAAGCGAGAGATAGAAACAACTTGATTCGAAGTTCGATTTTCAAATTCCACACATAGTAGGCCCAAAAAGAAACGCACGTTCGGATGCACACATAACCGTAAAATTGCAAATAAAACTATCTGTTAAAGTTTGAAATGTGTTTATTATAACTATTTTAAACAATCATTTTTTTTATTTAATGTTTTGAAGACAAAATTAATGAAAAATAAGAAGTTTATCATGTATCTACATAATTTTGTTATCGTTTTAGCAATCTTTGATTTCGTGACATAAACCGCGGGGGCAGTTTCAGAACGCATTTCAAAAATAGCGGGATTATTGTACTTGTTTAAAAAGAAAGTTTTTTGTTGCTTTTCTGTTACGCTACGTTATCTAATTTCGATAATAGTTGGATATAATAAAAGTAATAATAAATAAATATGAGCGAGTCCAGTGACGAAGACAGCTATTTAACACCGGAAGCGTTGAAACAGCAAGTAAAAAATGCAGAATTAAGTTTCCTGCCTGAAAAGTCTCGCGACGATTTTTAATCTACATAACTATTGTATTTACAAATAATGTCTTCCAGGCCACTGCCACCGGGAATGGTGCCCATAAAGCTGGCTGCATTTCCTCGTTGAATAGCTATTGCTAGCCATTAGCCGAGGAAAGTGCCAGCACTATGGTCACCAGAGGCACAAATCAATTTTATATCTGTAAGTGGGCAATGTTTTTTCTTGAATTTGTCTTTGATTACTCATGTAATATTTTTATTGCAGGTTATACTCATTATTGGTATTAATGGAGCATGCCGCACAAACGAACTATTAACTTTAACTGTTAATGCTATTGAAAAGCATTCAGACCAATTACTGTTAGTCAACTTGCCGAACACAAAGACTCACATTGATAGATCCTTTGTTATTCGTGAGGAACATGTAAGAATCATTGAAAAATATAAAGCATTACGCCCTGCTAATACGAAAACTGATAGATTTTTCTTGCAATATCATAATAATAAGTGTTCGAGACAGCCTATGGGAGTTAACCAAATAGGCGGGACCTACAGGAACCTCAGCTTTACACTGGACACTGCTTTCGGCGAACTTCGGCCACACTTTTGGCTGATTCAGGAGCCGACCTCACTACATTAAAACGCCACGGCGGATGGAGGTTGAATATGGTTGCGGAAGGATATATTGAAGATTCACTTGAAAATAAAACTAAAATCTGTAAGCGTATCATAGAGAACATAAGTTTGAAACAGACCTCAGATCCTTGGTCTCGCCCATCTACTTCCAGAGTCACAAATACCGCCACTGAGTCACCTTCTTTCCATATCCTTCCCCCACAATCCAAAAGTGAGGAAGCCGGTGAAACTATGAGCTGGAAACAGACCTCAGATCCTTGGTCTTGCCCATCTACTTCCAGAGTCACAAATACCACTGCTGAGTCACCTACTTTCTCTATTCCTCTGTCACAGCCCACAACAAGTAAGGAAGCCGAAATCTCAGCCTCATCAACTACTCAAACTCAAGTTTCTAAGACAACAATATCGGTTCCAAACAAAACTGTAACATTTAACTTGCAAAACTGCAGTAATTTTACTTTTAACTTTTAATTTTTGAAATTGTTGGTTTTACAAATATAGATACATGTTATTTAATTTTTATCATATTGTTTTTTTTCATGTCTTCACTCAAAAATAAAAAAAAGCCTCTGCTTCGCCATTCCGTTGTGGGTTCATGTCACACCTAAAATCTTAAAGCTTCATCTAGCATGTCTCCTCTTCGGGGTAGTAAAGTATCAGGCCACAGCAACAAATTGCTGGAAAAATCTGTTGCCTGCTAAGGAACCTGAAATGTATACATGGTTTTAAGACTCAGTTAAAGAAACATTTGCAGTTAAGGGAACAGTTACTATTAATTTGGTTCCAGTCAGATACCTGTTTTTTATGTCCCACAAGCATTAAGTAGCATGATGTTAGTAGCTGTTTTTCTTTGTTTGAATTTGTTCAAGTTTAGAAATCCACGTCTTTTGTTCAATTTAATTTATTTTTTGTAGATTATGACTCCACGAGGCTGTCCATGATTCCGTCAACGTAACTACTTTTGCTCATAATCTGCCCCCGTCGCTTCAGAACCTGAAATGTATATACATAGTTTTAAGGCTCGTTAAGGAAACACTTGCAGTCGAGAGTCGAGTCGAGAAAATTTCAGACATATGAGACTACCTAGTTGCAATTTAGTTCGAATCACGTATTCACATACCTTTTTTTATGTCCCACAAGCATTCAGGAGCACGGTGTTACTAGACGTTTTTCATAGTTTGATACTCAATTTGGTTTTCATGGTCCTTGACCTACTTTTGCTAATTTGTTCTGCGTATTAAACAAATGTTATGTAGATAATGTAAATGACGATGTAATTTTTGTTAATTTGTCCGCCATAGCCAATAGCCATAGAATAGACAAGGCCTAGTTAGGTTTTTTTTAATGCCACAGACTACATAAAGCTGTATAAAGTTGTGTTTGCACTACGGCATTATCAAGTTGAGTGACAGGTTTTATCTGTTTCATGTTCTCTTTCATGGTCTCGTGTGAGACATACAACTTTTCACCTCAGCAGCGAGAACAACACAGCGTGAAGCTGGTAGGGCCAACGCAGGTCTTCCGTTGTGACCATTTGGTGAATACACGACTAAATAACGACACGATCGCATATGCATCAATCGCAAGCCTTTTTGCAAAATACTAATAAAATAAAAAGTGGAAAAAATAAACATGAAACAGATAAAACCTGTCACTCAACTTGATAATGCCGTAGTGCAAACACAACTTTATACAGCTTTATGTAGTCTGTGGCTTTAAACAAAACCTAACTAGGCCTTGTTGATGGCTATTGCCTACAATAATCCCGCTATTTTTGAAATGCCTTCTGAAACTGCCCCCGCGGTTTATGTCACGAAATTAAAGATTGTTAAAACGATAACAAAATTATGTAGATACATGATAAACTTCTTATTTTTCATTAATTTTGTCTTCAAAACATTAAATAAAAAAAATGATTGTACCTACTGTATAAAATAGTTATAATAAACACATTTCAAACTTTAACAGATAGTTTTATTTGTAATTTTACGGTTATGTGTGCATCCGAACGTGCGTTTCTTTTTGGGCCTACTATGTGTGGAATTTGAAAATCGAACTTCGAATCAAGTTGTTTCTATCTCTCGCTTTTTTCCTATCGAAGTGAAAGTGACAGAACAAAGTGAAGTTCAATGTTTTCGAATTTTGTGAGTAGCCCCAGCACTGCTCACGGCATTTAAAAAAAATAATTAAAAAGCTACTTTGCCTCTCGCTCGCAGCAAAATTGAATTTTGCTCACTGTTTTTAAGCAGCAAAACCTGCTTATTTGAGCTGCTGAGGTGAAAACTACTATTTTCTACTCGCGTATTATAAAACGCTAATATTGATATCGTTAACGATATCAGAATACCACCTATAGCGTAATCGAAGGAAGAAAACAATTCTATAATGACCGTTGCCATGGTAATATCAGTTCTATAATAATTATTATAGCATTGTTATTACTATGGTTACGGTCATTCCGGATTTCAGTCTTGGCGTTTGGTGAACACTTGACATCCTAATTTCTATAATAACCGTAAAAATATTTTGACACCAATTAAAATTATGTATATTAAAAAAAACACTAATTATGTGTTTCAAATTACTTACATTGTTATTAAATTACTAAGAATAGATGATTATTATCCAACGATTTGTTGGCGTAATGGGGCGTTTTATTTAGCATTCCAACTTTTATGATAAATTTTCAGATCTGATTTAGTAAAATAAAAGTAAAAGTAGTAAAATTAAAATATGCATGAAATTTGTAAACATTTAGCAATAAAATTCACAAATTATTAACGCCAGACAGAATAATGAAAATGGCTTTGGTGACAAGTAATTTTTAAGCAGAAAGTCGAGGAAAGTATACATGAAAAGTTAGCGATTGTTTATTTTTGTCATTATAATTTTATGCTTGAAGAAAAGGTTATGTATGCAACGGTACATAATTAATAAATACTCGAGCCTGTAGGTAATTAGAGCGCCGCAAGGTCGCGCTTTACCTCAGCACTCGTACCTTAAGAAGCATCATCATTTACCAGTTGCATAAATACCTATTATATGTCCGATTCTTAATAGCCCTAAGTTTACTTATCCGATTCCTATTAACACCTAATATTATAATATATTATTACCTACTAACATTATGTTCCTTAAACGACGACCTATTCCGCGTTAGTGTCTTGTCGCAACTCTAACCTAACCTAACCTATGTGGGTAAAATTCCAAGACGTTTTACATTATACTTATTATTAGTCGTAATGTTTAAAGTCATTGCGGGTCATTTTGTTGGAAGTCATAAAATTCATAGCCATACCAATTTTTTTCATAATAATTAAACTTCACAATGTCTAAGGTAATAAATGTAATAATAGTACTTGTAATATATGTTATATTATAAGGTCAAAATTTGTAAGTTATTACAGTACAACTCCTATAACTTAAAGTAACTAACGTTGTTAAGGACGATAACTACAGAGCAAAAACTGTGCCTGCGTACTACTTATAATATAATATGAAAAAGAAAAAATTATGAAAAACGCGGGTACTAAGCATGTTTTATTTATCCACACGGAATTATAGCTTTTTAACTATAATAAAATTCGTGCAAATTCCATAAATACTATTGTCTCTATGTTTAAACAAAATATAGACATGTATGATGTGACAGGGTCGATGCTGGATAGTTAAGGCCCTCGGCCTTGACACAATACTAACCCAACCTATCCTATTGATCTAGATTTATCGTCTATAGTATGAGTTTTTTGATTAGTGCCCCCCTCCATTACCACTAAGTGTTGCCTAATGATATCAATTATAGAGATATTAATATTATAACTGGTAGGTATGTTGAGTAGCAGTGTATTTGTCAATCAATCATAATTATTTTTTCTTTAAATTATAGTTTTTAATACTTTCGAAACATAAAAAAAGCTGTAATTAACATTTGGTAGAAAAACTGAACGAAGTGAAATAATGGATACTATAAAAAGTATGTTCTAAAATATTTCTGACTCATTTTAAACATGCCTTTGAATGTTGTAGGATTTTAGGTTATGTTATGACTTTTGTATATCATAATCTTCAACATTATGCATAATTAACGTTCGAATTATAAAGCGTTATGATTATGACCTAAACATTTTACGACTTCCGGTAGTTATGAACATAAATAGTGTGGGTATATAAGTCTGACTTTCAATGATCGAAACAATAAATGTAGTCAAAGGGATCCCGTAAAATTGACCTAATGAGTATTTGTTTTTAATTTATATTTCGTTCAAATAATGATTACTTCAAACAGTATCCATGTGCCTTAGAAGTCTGCATGGGTACTCAACACAGTGTTTGTAGTTGAAAAACCATACGTTCATTTTTAACCGGTTTATGAGCATTAGTGCCGAAAATAGCAAAATATAGATTGTAATTTGCTTTGCGGAACTGGGAGTTTGCAAATAACAGACGTTAATTTAGTAAAGTGTCGTATTGGTAACAATCAAGTACCTATAAAAACAAAATATTAACTGTGAAATACCAAAACTATTGAACTCCTTAGTATTATTGAGAGGTTATTCGTGAACAAAGACTATAGACAAATATATTAAACTACACTGTGATCTTCAAAGTAAGATATTTAAGGCGCAAAGAAACTTCAAAAAGTCACCTAATTGGTTAGAAACAAGATTGGAACTTTTGGAAAAATACTGGATAAGTATTGAGGAACATCATCAGAATATTATTTTGGAATGCAAATATAAGTGACATTTACTTTATGGAGGATATTTACGGCAGTGCCCAGGATAAATACATCGAGCAAACTATGCCTGTACTAGTGATTTTTTTAAATGTTTGAATTTAAATCAGCAAATATAAATACCGATATTTACATGCTTTTCAATTAGATATTGGCTGGAAGACTTTTGGACACCTAAAGTTATTCTATCGTTAAGCAATCGTTATCGGAAGTAAACCTTTTTAATCAATCTAGTTAGAGCAGAATGCCGTTAAACTTCCGAAAATTGTATTGCCGTTATTTTCGGGTAAATATATGGAGCGGCCAACCTTTCACGATTTGTTCGAATCGCTCATCCACGGTAATAAATCGCTCACTGATGTACAAAAACTGCATTATCTGAAACGCCATTCACAAGGTGAAGCTGAGCAGTTATTGAGACATATCGCTATTAGTGCTATTACGGACGCAAACTACGCGCAATGTTCGCTTCAATTAAACAAAAGGGACAATAACAAACGATACATAGCGAATTGTATTCTTGCTAGGCTAGTGGGCCAAAAGGTTTTGACGTCGGAATCGACAACTGGTGTAAAACAATTACTAGATACCACCAATGATTGTTTGAACGCGCTGCCCAATCTTGACGTGCCTGTGTAAACATGGGACATTTTAATTATCCATCTTATGACACTTAAGTTAGATCAAGAGTCCAGAAAACGGTGGGAACCAAAGCTCAGCGAGCATTCGGATAATTTACCGTTATAATGAATTTCAATCATTCTTAGAATCCACATTTCGAGCATTAGAATATTTAGAGCCTAAAGACAAACGAGAATCTAGAAATAAAGAGTTGATAGAGAGACATAAGGTGTTCAGTATCACCACGGCAGTGTCACATCCGTTCTGTTCAGACGGTCACTTACTTTATCAATGCAAGACATTTGCACAAGATACCTGCGAGAATTGTCGGGATTAAAAAAAAAAAAGTACTTTAACTGTTTCGGAGCAAATCATTCAGTAACTCAATGCAAGCGACGCACGGCTTGTCGACGGTGTGGCCGATGACATCACTCGGTGCTTCACCAGGATGGCGGTGCTTACTGTCCAGCCCAGTCGGGCCCTAGTCAGGCGATTTTGAGCACCACGCGCCAATCGAGGAGCAACACGAAGCGGGTCAAGTGGACCGAATTATGAACTATTTCTCTAACGGTTAAATAAGAAATGTTTCACTTTAGAAATTGCCCATTACTAAATACAGCAGAAAAGAGCATGGCTCGCCTGTCAGCACTTAGTGCGTCGCTGGAACTAGTTTGCGCACTTGACACGGGAACCGGTTCAGCATGAGTATATGTTTTGCTATTCAAAGGGGTTCCGTGTAAAAATAGTACATTGTTGCCTAGGCGGGGAAAGTAAGGGTTTTCCTGACGAGGTGGTTAGCAGGCCGAGCAACAGCGAGGCCTGCTAAAATACGAGTCAGGAAATCCTCGTTTCCGCCGAGGCATACATAATGCTTTTCTCAAACATGTGAGGAAATAATACAAATACATTTCTAAAAAGCAAGTAATTTAATTTTCATTTTTGTTTGCCCTCTACAGCATAAATTGGTCATAAGTTCGGATATTTTTACTTAGATTTAGCGGGAAGCAGGTTTTGCCTAACCGAGGCAGCTTCAGATTTTAATATAGGCGGTGTGGTACCTATTTCGTTGCTTTCGTCGCTTGAGCTCATTTTTTATAGTAAGTATTTCACACAACAAATAGTTTAATATTCGGTTTCACAATTATATTATGCAGAATGAACGAATTTTACCGACTGTCAATTGTTTTTAAATACTAACCATAGAAATTGGAATGCAAATTCAAAAAGAAACACACGCACTGTGCTAAAAAAGCGAGCAGTTACCTTGGCTGTTTGGAATTTTTGTCTTGGTCCTTTTGATTTTGTATGCAAATTGACAGCATTTTTAAGAAATATATGGACATGGACGGAAAGTGTTTTCATATAGTTTTTTTACTCCTAGGAGTAAAATGACGCTCTTTCCGTCCTTGTCTTTCAATCGGAATACCGTTTTTTCCGAGCATGTTTGAGAAATAGTACATTGTTGCCTAGGCGCGGAAAGTAAGGGATTTCCTGACGAGGTGGTTAGCAGGCCGAGCAACAGCGAGGCCTGCTAAAATACGAGTCAGGAAATCCTCGTTTCCGCCGAGGCATACATAATGCTTTTCTCAAACATATTGTGAGGAAATAATACAAATACATTTCTAAAAAGTATTTCACACAACAAATAGTTTAATATTCGGTTTCACAATTATATTATGCAGAATGAACGAATGTTACCGACTGTCAATTGTTTTTAAATACTAACCATAGACATTGGAATGCAAATTCAAAAAGAAACACTTTTGGCTTGGCTGTTTGGAATTTTTGTCTTGGTCCTTTTGATTGTGTATGCAAATTGACAGCAATTTTAAGAAATATGTGGACATGGACGGAAAGTGTTTTCATATGGTTTTTTTACTCCTAGGAGTAAAATGAGGCTCTTTCCGTCCTTGTGTTTCAATCGGAAAACCGTTTTTTCCGAGCATGTTTGAGAAAAAGCAATTTTCTGATGACCTTATTCCAAAAAAGCTTATAAGTAAGCTAACCGCAACTGTAAAACGCTCCGACTGTTGCCGAATGCTACAATATTAAGCGCGTAACATACCGGCAATAAAATTGCAGTTGATCGCTATCTTACTTTACCTGTGCTTTAACTTCAGTTTAGAAACACAATTTTCTGTGTATCAGAAAGTCAGAGTAGGGCAGCAGTCAACTTCTGCAATTTTTATTGCTAGTCTCGCTTTATAAAAAAAAATCATGTTATTCTATTAAGGACACAGACGAATAACCGGCGTGTTTAAGTTGTCACTTTAAAGAATATTAACCAATATTTTAGGGCAAGGTCTACTACTGGTAATTTACCGAACCGTAAAAAAGTAAAAATAAACGTGAAATAATATGATTTTAAGTGCAATTTACATTCAGCCACTCCTTAAAAATGTATTTGATTGAAATTGGCTTTCAAATTATGAACAAAACTGATAATTATTTGTAAACTTATATTACTATTACGAAGTAAGCAAGTAAAGTAACGCTACGCTACGTATTCCAGGGTCAGCCGAAGATGTGCCTTATTAGGTAAGGTACTATTTGTTTACTGTTTCTTTATCTTACTATCCCTTCCCTTTCAACCTAAGGGTACATCTGAGCCTATTGTTTTAGTTTGCTACCTGCTACTTGCTAAACTAATCCCGTCTTACCAGGCGAGTTAACGAGTGCCGGTTTAGTTAAGTTAAACGTTAAAAGCAATTTTAAATATATAAAATAACACATGCTTGAGTGACTTTGAGTGTGTGACTGCACGCTGCCGGACATGGATGGGTCGGTGTTCCTGCACGCTGCTGCTGCTGGTTTCTGCCCCAAGCGCAAGGTTGTATGCAGTTTCTCGCATTCTCTCTGAATTTAAAATGATATCTGCATAGCCAGTTAGGATTTCCCGACGAGCTTCTCGTGTGGGACCGGGAACGTTCTCTCTGCCAACCTTGATTGGAGTTTTCAGTTGGTCTAGAACGCAACTCGTTAACTTCTCCTCGGAGCTGTCTCAGCTCTAGGGCCATGTTCCTGAATTCCTGAATTAATTCTGCATCCCCCGATGACTGCGTGGGCGCCGGTGTCGCTATTTCTGCTACCACACCTTGCCTCACTGACTCCATTATCTTATCTGCCATGGTGGCCAATGTTTCTAATTTAGTATCTTCACTGACTATTAATACTGTACGTACCGCCAACGGGAGCCGCTGTAGCCACAGGTTCTTTAGCCTTTCGTCGTCGACGCCCGAGTTCCTTGCTGCTTCGGCCATGCTACGGAACAACTGTGAAGGCTTCTGATCTCCCAGCTCTAGTTCCCTAACTAGCCTGTTGAATTGGGAATCTGCGCTTTCTTGATATACTGTAATTAATCTGTTTTTCAGTTCCAAGTACTGTCTGCTGCCCGCGTTTTCTAGCAGGTCCTTCACTGCGTTTAATTCGTCCCTACCCAGTTTTCCGATCACCAGGTCGAATTTGGCCTCCTGGCCCAACTTCTGCGGAGCTAAAATCGCCTCCAACTGTGTGAACCAGAGTTTAGGCATATCCTTCCAAAATGGCGCTATCCGTGACGCCACGGTAATCGCTGCTAAATCGTCCCGCATGTGCTCTGCCATTGGAGATTGTACCGGGGCCGCTGTTGAGGCCTGCACCGGCACCCCAAAAGACTGCTGCGCTGGCACTCCAAATTGTTGTTGCCCGGGCGCTGAGGTCATTTTTGCTAAGGTTCTGAGTCTATTGTCACTTGGCACAACTCGCCGCTGTCCCCACCTGGCCTACGCGAAATCACGTCGGGGTCACCAATTATTTAACGGGTGTTAAATAAAGAGAAAGGAGAATGTTCAATCAATATTTGGTTTTATTTAATGTTCTTAATTTAGGATACAGGATAGAAAGTTAGTGACCAGGTGGGCGCGGAATTACTAGATACTTAATTTACTTGACTGTTCATGTCAAGCGCTACGTAATGACTGCCTGGCGAGCCCGGGCCGAGAGTGAGCGTTTACGCATAATGCTGACGCCGCCGAATACGTCAGGGGTGTCGCCACAAGTGCATATTAAATTGAACAATGTGATTAGTGATTGGTTACAAGTGCTTATTTTATTGTGTTAAGTGCATCATTTCTTTATATTTTTACGTTGATTTTTGTACTTATTTACTCTCTAATTGAGAACAGATTTTTAATCTTTAAACTCAGATTTGTGTTATTAAATATGCTTTCGTTGTCGACTATTTAAATATATTACCATATGTATATGCAATGACGTGTAAATTGTGTGTGATAAATGACTATTAATCATTTAAATGATTTCTTTAATTGTAAGACTGATTTATATTTTTTCTTATATCGAAGTTTAAATTTTTTACTTCAAGTTGTCATTATTTTTAAATGACTTGTTAAAGTAAAATATACGATTTATAAACATTTTTATTGATTTTATTTGAGAAACACAAAAACCGGTAATTTACCGGTTAACCGGTTTTACCGGAATGAAGTCGGTAATTTACCGGTTTTCAAATTTGGCCGGTAATTGCATTCCCTAGTCAAGAGCTGTTACTGTAATAGCAGTATAGTTGGTACTTTTGCCCAATAACGACACTAAAATAGAAACTAGGTATGTCATCCTTGTCATCATGTGGCTCGTGTATTGTATTGTATCGTTCAGCACGTTCATGAAGAAATGTAATTAATAAAACTTCTTGCTATTTGCCACACAAAAAATTCGAGTATGTATTCTTATTTTTTACAAAATAAAAATACGTTTCCCCGTTAAGTTTAAGGAAAAGTTCCAATTCGGTTAATAACCGGCGAAAGTTATAAAAAACTGGTTTTTAACCGAGATCAAAATGTTTCGGTTAATCGGTTAACCGGTTAGCCAGTTTACATTCCCTAGTACCGGGATCTACAAATCAATATAAAGGATAGAGAATGATTGTGTGAGAGGGCAATATATTAGCACCGACAAACGAAATTGTTGGGTGGATAAATGGAAACAATACAAGTATGTCTCACGTAGAAGGCGATTTTGTGGAGTATCTCTCGGTAGACAATGTCATGGACACCGAACAAGTCACGTCCTATCCTTAGCTTCCTGTACTCTTTGGAGCTATAGGGAGCCCTCCCATAAGTTAATGCTTAAATTTGGTGTCCTGGTACTCCCGATGCGTAATCTTGAATATGTAATGGCACATGGTTGCAAATTACGCACCCAGGTCGGAATATCATAAGAGCAATAATTATGTCTGGAATTGCTAAAGGAGAAAATGTTTTAATTCCCCGAATTCCTATAATTCCGACAGACTCACCATTTAACTTTAAAAGAGTGCAGTTCCCTCAAAAACAGTTATTGACATCAAAGCTCAACGAAAACACTAAAAGTAGCCAGTGTACATGTAGAAGAAGCAATATGTTTTTCCCACGGGCAACTGTACCTATCCAAGACCACGAAATCTTCATGATTTAGCGAAAGATGGCAAAACAAACATATTAAATACCGGTAAACTGGGGTTACTTTAGACCTAGGGGGTAACATTGACCACGCTTAAAACAATGACTATTTTAGTGGTAAACATCTTTAATTGTTAAAATAATTTTAGAACAATATAAATAGGTTGTTTCTGATTGAACATTTAAAGGAATAGTTAAATTTTTAAGATGATTTTTGGGGTGGTCAATGTTACCCCCTAGGTCTAAAGTAACCCCAGTTGACGGTACTAAAATGTAATTACTAATTAACCTAGATGACTTTATTCAATACAATTTCTTTTAAATTTGGAGTTTAATATTACATGTGTTTAAAAGATCATTCTGGCCCGGGGGACGTCAAACTATAAAATTACTTAAAACTTTTAATTTACTTAACTGCGAAACGAGTTCTTCATGGACGAAGTCGCGGGCAAAAGCTAGTATTTAATAAAAACTGAAAGAAGACTGAAAATGTTGCTTTTTTTATTGCGCACGCAGGGAGTACAAGTTGTTGTTTCCGCTTTCGGTAGTTTCAGTCCCCCCTAGAACCCTGCGCGGCAGCCTCGCCAAGCTGCAAACCCTGCTAATGTTTCTGATTTCTATCGACTCGAAATGTGTGTAGTTGACATAAGCGGTCGACGCGGTCCGTCATTATAGCTTACGTCAATCCTTCGTTATCGTCGATTTCCAAGAATCGCTAACATTATGCATCTTGATTAGGCCCTTAGGGGTCCAAATAACATTCCGAAAATTCGCTTTAGTTACATCGCGTTTTACGTTTTTACGGCTTTTATTTACAAGATATGACTGGCCAATCCTATTAGCCGTTTCAGAGAAACGGAGTCTTGACAAACGGATAAAGGGGCAACAAAGTCATCTCAGTATTTATAGTACGGAACCCTAAAAACGTCCAATTAATAGTTTTCAAACTCAAATTAAATATCAGAGTAATGATTAAGCGTATCAATCAATAGAAATAGCTTCAAAAGTACGTGATTATGTAGGAGGTAATAATAATCAGGGCCGGCGGATTACCCATGTCAGGGGCCCGTAGGCAATGCTGGGGGGCTATAGTAGTTGTATAGGTCTACCAGAACCTGATGACAAATTTAAAAGTAAAAAGAAAATGATTTTGATATGGCAATGTTGTCTTACACTCATCAATCCAAATTTCTCGGCCTGTCAATGTTTGTTTATTTTGAATGAAATAAATCATTAGGTATAAGACAAATATAATTAAAAACACTACAATCGCATGCAAGAAATATTGTTTACCATGTGTATAATAAAATATGCGAGGAAGAAAGTGTACTTAAATGAAACACAATCTGTGATTTTGAATAGTGTTTTTCGATTTACTAGTTAGTGTAGCCAAATAGTATTGATACTTAAAGTTACGGTGATGAGCGATGATAAATTTGGATGGAGTTATATTCGAGTTCCTAGGAAACGAAAGGGGGGGACTATCCTGAGAATCGAAGGACACTAGCTACACCTAACCAATCTACAACTCCTTTCTTCTATAAATATCATAATGTTATGTTATGTTTTATTTTCATTAAAACTGCACTGAGCATACACCATCGTCCAGTTATTGTGTTATCTTAAAATGTTTTCTTAATTTCAAGACGGTTTCGTTAACTATAGTACAAATAAATACATACAATATATAGCTTAATATAAGTGTAATTAATTTCACGGTAAATCTTGCAAAAAATAATAAGTAAACAGTTATGTTCTATAACTTATAATTAGTAGTATGTAGTCTTTAAATACTAACAAAGACAGATACTTATAAGTGTACCATTTATTAGTTCCCGAGAAAATAGCAATAAACAACTTTTACGCGGATGAAACTGAGGCGAGAACTAGTATTTCATACTTTTATTAAATTGGGGAGAATTCAAGTATCAACTCCTTTGAATCCTACTACCCCAAAGTTGCTTACAACAAATTTCAATTTCCCTTTTTGTCATGAGATTCTGGTAGACCTATAAACACTATTCTCCGGTGTCTCAGGAATCAATTAAGTAAGTCTACTTATGGTGCGTTCCCATATTCAAAACCGTGGATAGACTAGTGACGACTCGTTAAAATTTGACATTTGCCCAGTACAAAATGTGTCAAATTTTAACGAAACGTCACAAGTCTATCCACGGTTTTGAATATAGGAACGCACCATTAATTAACCATGATAGTTTTCTTTTTATATTCATTGTAAATGTGGCAAATTTTGCTTATTCATTTTATTTTACAACTTTGTCGGCGTAATTTAATGTATAACCAAATAACAGCTTTGTTGTACCATACCCTACTCCCTACTTCACCATATTATCTCAACAAGGTAACAAAACAGCTACTTACAGTAAAATGTTATTCCATACCTACATCTTCTCTACATTTTAATTATGATTTACGCACTTGAAAATGCTCACAGAAAAAAAAAATACACTGTCGCTATTCGTATAAGGTGATTTATTTTTCTAATATTGTTCATGTCATGTTTTAAGAGGACTCTAACCCCGCCGCCAGGCACGGAAGTTGTTATGAAGTATTCCACGAATCATACGATAAGTACACTGACTCCATTTATATTAACTACTAGCTTCTGCCCGCGACTTCGTCCGCATAGATTTCGGTGATCGATATTCCCTCGGGTGCTTTTAAATTTTCCGGGATGAAAAGTAACCTGTGTAAATCCAAGGTATAAGCTATATCCATTCTAAATTTCATCCAATTCCGTGCCGCCAATACAGCGAGGGCATGCAGAACCGATCCCAGTTCCAGATTTTTGATTCCGCCGGTTTCGGCTGATACAATTGGAACTTCTTTGTAATAAAATAAATTACAGAGAATTTAAGAGAATAAAGCACTATTATGAGGAGCTAGCTTAATATTTTTAATATGATCGAACGTACCGTTTTTGAGGTATTTTCGAAAAACTGCGCTTCTCAACAAAATGACGTGAGTGCCATGAAATGTAGGGGAAGTCCGGGAGAGATGAACCCCACTTTAATTAAACGTGCTTAAAATTTTATATATTAGCCGCAGCATCTTGTAATTGGGGCCATGTGTGCCAAATATAGCGCGGTCGTGCAAGTTATACAACTATGCCAACTTTCAAGTTATCTAGTTTTGGCTTCAATCGTTTTAGAGAAAAATTGATGTGATATACAGACAGATCTACAGTCAGAAAGACAGACATATCGACTGTCAGGCAGACAGACGTCGAAGTCTAACCATAATGATTCAATTTTACCATTTTGGCACGGAGCCCCAAAAATGAGCCGAAAAGATAACGAGAAAAAGTGAAACATTTTTTGTGAATACACTTAGTACATACAGGGTGGCTGTAAATTCGCCGTATTCCTTGAAAGGGGTTATTTTACAGCTCATTTGTAACGATTTAAGTCCAGTCAACCAGGGGTCAAAACTCATTGGTTATCGAGTTATTCGCGTTTTTAGATTTTTTTTAAAATACCCGCCTTTCGACCTAAAACTAGTCATTGTGTAAAAACTTCGTCATTTAGATATTAATTATATATATATATTATATTATCGAATTAATGATATCTGCGTATTCTTCGAATTGGCACGCAGGCATTTCAGAAAGAAGCTTAGTTATCAATATCGTCCAAAATGGAAAGAAAGTTGAAAGTAACTGATTACGTAGGTCACTCAAAAAGTTTTGAGATGCTCAAAATTTCAAAATGGAACGCTCTTTGTTTTTAAAAAGCAAATTTATTTAAATAGCCAATGAGTGACTGGAAAGTCACCCTGTATAATATTTAACTCGATACGATCCTTTTTGCATCGTCGGATAAAACGCTTGTAAAGGTAGTTTTCTCAAAAATGACCGGAAAAGTTGACATTACTAACTCCATACTGAGACGCGAAGTACATAGTTTACAGACAGTTCCCAAATTAAAAAAAATTACATTGCGTGCTCGCTACACAAGCCCGCAATGTTGCATAGGTACAAATTTCATTGTTATCTAGTTTGTAACTTTTTAAAAAGTGAAAACGGCCATAATAAAATGAGGGCGCAAGTGTTATTCATCCATATTTTATTCGAAACGTAACTTTTTTATCTGTGTGTTCTAAAAAAAACTTGCGTTTCTCCTTGTCATAAAAATAATGGCGGTAAAGAGTGAGGTTATTTCACGTGAAGTTTGTGTTTATATGCGATTTTTTTCTTGCGATTTTTGAGAAAAGCTCTATATATGCCTCGGCAGGAATCGCAAGCTCGTCCGTTTAAACCAATTCTCGGCCCGCAATTGCCTGCTTCACCTGCTTGCCTAGGCAATTAATGTACCTACTATAAAATGTCGTTGAGGTTCCATAATACGCAAATAATATTATAGAGAATGCGAGCGATCTCGTCGACTTTTAGGCACTGCCCGAACGCAATTAAAGCAAACAATAACACCTACACTACAACAGATGCTATTGAAATAAAGTCATTGACCTTACAAAATTGTGTAATGTTAATTATTACCATCAAATCACCATGTGGCACACGTACTTTTTGGGTAAAACTTTAAATCGATTATAGGTACAGTAAAATGGGGTGATTTTAGAAAAGCGAGGCGACTTTGATAATTTTTTGAATCGTCGATTTTGTGCAATGTCAAAGTCATTATTTAGCTCTTTCACGACATTACTTTCATATGTCTCATATGCGAGCGAACAATATTTATAGTTGACGTATTTTCAGACAAATTGGATTTAAAAACTTGGAAACAGAAAATCACTATATTTTGACATGCTTCAGGGGTGACTTTGATATTGTGATGTATGTAGCCCCATTTTAAGAAATGAGATTTTAGGCTGCATAATGTTTTTTTCTGCTTAGTTGTCTACCGTATTCTGCCTCAAGCTGCTTTAAGTTACTCCAAATAAGTAGTCGCTAATATAATATTTTTAATTGGTGGCCTGTGTGCTCTTTTGCCTTCCCATGCTATAAAAAAAAAGAAAAAAAAAAGGGAGTTACAGAAGATTTATTTTTAAAATTAATCAAACTAACACCGTTTTACGGTACATAATACATATTAACTTAAATTAATCAGTGTTTCCCTGGATCACGTCCTCGCGTCCTCCCGCCATAACTCGAGACTGTCTCGACTGTTTTTATTTTGTTGTGTTCGTAATTATCAGGACAACGGGTTTATGTAAAAAAATTACACCTGTGCGGCGCCAGGCGTAGACAGCACGTAGTCCAGCAATAAATCCGAGTAAACATTGACTGCGCCGAGCGTTCAGTTGAGGCGGTGCCCTCATTAGCTCATTACTATTATTGTGTTTTCTAATAAACTTGTCTTGAAATCGAGGAGTGTGTTTTTGTTTTACAAATTAATACACAATGTATAGCAAATATGACAAAGTTTAATAACCTTTTGTACCCACCTTTATTCTTTCAGTTACTCACTCAAATTATAGCTCAATATTGTTACTTACTAAATTATTTCATATACCCTTTATATTGTGCAGCAGACTTAATAAAAGTCCGCTTAAATATAATGTTCGATCATGGCTGATCAGTGATCATACTAACTCCATCTCGGGTCGAGTAGCTACAACAAAACGAAACATGCTCAAGTGCATGCTTACATTGTTGTAGATGGCGCAGCCAACTTGTACATTGTTTAAGCCTCTAATACTAGAGGGCGTTAGCTTTACTAAAAATGTAAAAAAAAACAAACAATCGCCTTCAATAAAGCAAAAAAAAAAACTTTTAAAATGATTCGTCAGCTTTTGTTGAAAATATTGTGGATGCCGACTTCAGTTGAACTAACCTAATAGGTACCAACCATTTTAAAAGGAAGAAATTTAATGCGTTTTTGAAGGCGATTTTTTGTTTTTTTAACACGTTTATTTGATATTATACTTAAGCTGTTAGTTTATATGAAACTTTAAGTTTTTTCAAACTTTTAACCGATTACCTATCATTTTAATAGAAGTTATTTTTTGCGTTTTTGAAGGCGACTTTTTGTTATCTTATGGTTTTTTAGTAAATAACTTCACCCGTGTTCGAGAAAATAGTCATTTTTGATATTATAAGGTCCATTTTGACGTTAATATTTTTATTGAAGTTATTTGCAAATTAATCTGTAACTGTAAAATTTTACAACTTAATTTTATTTTGTGTGAACCATGCAAGGTCGGCACTTTCGTTCGTTAAACACGACCTACCCGCACGTACACAGATACCCTAGGTAAGACAACGCGCCGAGCCACAGTACGAGTGACAGTTTACTTGTGTGCGTGTGCACGTACACAGACAACCATTTTGCATGCTTCACTCATGGTTAGACGAGGTAACGTCCGTATTTTTTTAAGTGACATGAAGTTGCTAGTCTGTGTAGACTACAAGGTAACTCTCAACCCGAGCCTGGACACTGAGCACTATCCTTTACCATTACCAGAGGACATTTTTACAGATCTAAGTGGGGGGAGCGTTTTTTGTATGTTAGATTTAAATAATTGTTACTAGAAGAGTCTTGAATATATGACAATAAATACACATTTAAATAGGATTGTTTAGACCAACTAGATTGCAATTTGAAAGAAAAGAAAGAAAGAAAATCATTTATTCGTTATATGCATAACAAAAAACAGATTAACAAATACAAGAAGAAAGTAGCCACGAAATGGTCCCATGCTCACCACGGAAGGTTACATACACACACCTAATTAATTGAACACAAAACATGAGTAATAAAAAGAAAAGAAAAAAAAAAAATAATTAACAAAGCTCTGAGTTTCGCAACAACATGCCCGTCCTTAAATGGCGGAAAGGGCAACAGTCCCTTAGTCTTATTTACATGACATAGAGCAAGCAGAGAAAACCGACATGACCTATTTTATCTATTGCAGCGCCTATCTATGATGGATGATGATATTACAAATTATCGATATTATCGATCCAATTGTTTGTTTTGATTTGATACAATGCAAAAGTAAGTGACTATAATTAACTTAATAACAACAACTAGTGAGTAAACTCATATCAGAAACCTACCTACCACCTATATGTGTACCTATCGAGTGGAACTTCAGTTTTTCAATGCGCAATGGATCAAATTTTACAGGGATTAAAAAATGTTAGGTGTTTTATTTATGATGTGTTTATAAAGGGACATGATGTTTTAGATTATTATGAGCATTTGACACAAGTGTTAGATCGTTTAAAAGACTATAATGTCAGAGTGAATTTCGCAGCTCCTCAAACAGTAGGTACCTTAACTACAAGCTTATCATGAACTCTTTAAGTACATACCTATTATTGTAAATTCCTACCAAGATTGTCTGAATTGTTGACACCGCTGCATCAATTATTAAAGAGTGTGAGAAAGCATTTCAAAGTAGCAAACAGCTATTAATTAATAATCAGTTATTATTAGTTCACTATGATTGCAGTAAAGACCTGTATTTGACAACCGATGCAAGTGAGTATGGAGTAGGCGCAGTACTTAGATGTAAAAAAGATGGGGAGCCCGTTAACTTTGCATGAGCAACTTTAGTGCACAAAAGAATTATTCACAAGTGGAAAAGGAGGCTTTAGCTATAATATTTGCTAATAAAAAATTCCATAAACTTCTGTATGATAGTAAATTTATTTTGGTCACTGATCTGATCATGAACCTCTAAAATTCATTTTTGACCCTTTAATACGAATACCAGTAACTGCAAATGATATACTTCAGAGATGGGCTCTTCTACTATCTGGATACAAATACGATATTATGTATCGCAGGGGTAACTTGCTTGGAAATGCTGATGCCTTGTCACGTCTTCCTTTACCAGAAGGTGCAGAAGTGGCTGACGCTATAAATAATTTGAATTTTACTGAGAATCCTCCTTTAGATTTTAATGACATTGCATACTTTTCCTAAAATTTTGGAAAAGTTTATGAATATGTCAATTCTAGTTGGCCAAACAAAATAAAGGATGACAATGTAAAACCATATTTTATAAAATAGTTCAAGCTAAAAGTCGTATTCTGTAAAGAACAATTTGAGGACCCTACCCCCCGAACCCTTAGTCTATCTAGCCTCAAAATGGGGTAAGATTGAAATAAGTATAATTTTATAGAAAATGGAATTTTAGTGGTAAATAACGTTTAAAAAAAATCAAGTAAGGTCAGGTGGGGTAAGGGGAACTACTGGGAAAGGGAAACACTAGTTGATATATCAAAAACTATAGACCGCAGCGTTGTGATTACACGATCGATAAAGCAGTAACTGAGATTAATTTCCAAAAAAAAAGCACGGATAGCGTTATGACAACTGAAACTGCGAGTGTGACAAAAACAATACTTTAGTTGACAAATGACGAAAACACGAGTTCGACGTACGTTATTTAGATACTGATTTATGTTATAAAAAGTCTGGTAACAAGTCTGCAAATGTCAGTTAGTATGTTTTATAGATATATTTTGTTTGTATGCATATAACTTTTTGATGAATATGCTATAAATATTAAATTTTAATGTGATTTGTAACATAGCCTACAAATGCATAAGTGGGGTAAGGGAAACTATCATGACCGGGTTAAGGGGGACATATGTTTCTCTTTCCCGACGTCAGAAGTAACAAACATTTTGAGACAGGCAAATTTTATAAAAAGTAGAAATAGTCTTTTGAATCGGTAACTAACTATAAATGTTATGATATTTTACACATTGCTTGGGTACCGTAACAGCTGACCTCTCCATACCGATTATACCCTAAATGTCAAAATAAATTATTGGTTTTTAAAAAAAAATTGGGAAAAAGTTAAGTTATGGGAAAAAAATGTTAAGTATTAAACTATTCTATTGGTTATAATTATTGGTTATCTATTAACTATTATTATATGTTATTACTTACTTATATTATGCTACTTTGTATGATGTCAAATGACCGTTGGCGATATGAACATCTTGTTTTAATCCTTTCAGAAAAAAATATGTTTAAAGACTACATTATTTTTTACAGAAAAATACCTAGGAACTATGTGAGAACAATTGTATGCCAAAGAAAAGTAATTTAAATAGGCTACTTTATTTTAACCATTACTTAATAAACATTACAATAAAAAAATGCACCTACTTTTTACTTCCTTTGTTTTTAGTTGACTACCCCTGTTCGAAACTCGTACGTTTCCCTTACCCCAAATACCGATTGTCGTAAATATTTTATATTTGTAACCGTATTTCGTTAAGTATGAAGTAAGTACCTACACATTTCAATAAAGGTGTTTTTAAAAATGTTTTGCGTATGAATAATCCAAACTAGTATTATTAGTTGTAGATTTATTGAGTCTGTTTCCCTTACCCCAAAAATAGGGAAAGGGAAACGATAGAACTAGTCTTATGAATAATCATTTTCTGGAGATGTGCATTAGAACTAGCATAAATAGTATTTGGTCCTGGAAAGCTAACGCAAATAAGTATGTTTTGTCTTTAGCGAAAAAACTTAGAACCTTATACTTTGTAGTATAGAACTCAAAATAAGATAAGAAAAATAAAGTATGTTCCCCTTACCTCACCTGACAAGTTTTAAACTGCTACTTTGCTATACCATTGAAATGTATGCATCAAATACACCTTCGGCGCATATTTGATGAGAAAGTTTGTCTTCAACAGTGGAGTCGTCTGATGTTTCACTAGAACTGCAATTTAAATAAGTACGAACACAATCGGGGCCAACGGACGAGCCCATGCAAATTGTCGACCGCAGTGAGCTCATAGCCTTCCACCGAGTACCGTGCCCCTCACGTCCGGAGCTGCACACGGCCTTCCGAGCCCATCCGGTGCTCCGGGTGGTGCCGTTAGACGCCCAGACCACTGCCACGTCCGCGTAGAACAACGTTCGGGGTTTCGTTACAATCAAGGTAGTAGTAAGTATAAGGCCTAGTGTTAAGTAGGTATAAGCGTCCCTCGGGTTAAAAACGATTTATCCCGAAGATGACCACTTCACGGATCGATTTTTCGCCCCGCAAACATGCATATTGCAATTTTCATCAAAATGGTTAGAGCCGTTTTCAAGAACGTGATCACAAATACGACAATACGAAATACATACAAATATTTCTCGTTTAACAGGATAGGATAGGATAATATGAATATTTAATAGTAGTTCATGCAACTAATGCATAATGAGAGGCCTAAAATACGGATTTGGTTTTATGAAACGAGCGTGAGGGAGTTTCATAATAGGTTCACACGAGTGTTTTAACGCCTAATTATGTACAGTTGCATACACTACTTTACCTACACACATATCATAAGTTTAGAAATATCCTATTTACCTATTCTCAAGTCACTCGAGATCAAAAGTCGGTGCGATTTATATTTAAAAAACATATTGAATTGACGTTTCGAGTCGATAACTGTTGGGACTCCACATGGGTAGGGTCTTTCTTACTAAAACAACGTTGTGGTTCAAAGGTCAAGAAGAGACTGTCTTAAAATAAAATAAACAATGTTCTAAAAAAAGAAAAGAAGAGGTTTTCAAACATAGAGTTGTAAGAAGTCACAATAATGGCCGGCACAGGGCCAGTTCAGGTGTTATATACTCCCCCTCCAAGTCACTAACACGGCCCGTGAGTGGCTTGGCAACTACAAAACTTTAGGACGACCCCTCCTGCGGCGTGGTAATAACTACTGTGCCTTATCCTGCGGTTCGACCCACCCACGGCGTCAATCACGACAATGAAACTTACCCATTATATTGTCACCGTGAACGTTACCAACCTTGTAGGTAGTAGGGCTCGTCTTGAGGAGAACCTTATATGGACCATCTCTCTTTGGCATAAAATATCTATGAATACTAGAACCCTCGGAGACCCTCTTGAGTTATGACAGCTGTTCCTAATTTTTTTTTTTTTTATAGCTTGGGAAGGCAAACGAGCACACAGGCCACCTGATGGTAAGTGGAAACTGTGACCCATAGACATTCGCATTCACAAGACTGCAAATGCGTTGCCAACCCTGAGGACTAAGATGGAATGCCTCTATGCTAGTCATTTCACCGGCTGTCTTATCCCCAAACCGGTACACAACGATGCGAACACTGCTGCTTGGCGATAGGTTAATGGATAAGATGGTGGTATAGTCTTTATTATTTCTACTGAGCCGATCTTCTACACAAAGGCCATTGTTTGTAAACAATACCATTGTCTTTCTTTGTGTCCGTAACACCAAGCCGATTACAAAAGAAAGACAATGGTATTGTTTACAAACAATGGCCTTTGTGTAGAAGATCAGCTCAGTTCAAATAGTAAAGACTATACCAACCCGGACGGACCCTGCACAAGGTCCTCCCACAAGTAAGTAATTTAACTCATAACAGTCATAACGATACAAAAATCTATAGGTACTGTAATAATATTACAGTACTTACAGAGTTTACCTACTACCACAGACAAGAAAGTTCTCATAGTAAAATTGGTTGTAATAATGCTGGTCATTTCCTACGGGTTTTGAACGCATAATAGAGGACTTATGATACGTGTGTAGATAAAATAACTGTATGTCTGCCTTATGTGCGTGCCATCATGATAGCTCTCTAGTCTACAATATTAAAATACCATTACTAATATTAAAATAGAATATATACCTACTTATATTATAAAGACGGACAATATTTGGACGTTTGTATTTATATTTTTAGTGAATAAACTCAAAAACTACTATACTTACTTACTTAATTAATTAATTTTTAAATCGGTCCAGTCAGTACTTTTTTATGAGTAGGATGCAGTTTTGCCACTGGGTTGCTTTAAGCTATTAGATTATAAAAAAATAAGGATATCTATGACAATTTTAGTGCCTAATGTAATCCAAAACGTAAAAAAATAACTTACAAAATCTTACAAAAACACCTCACAGTTTGTTTGCTGCGAAAACTATTCAGACGCCGCGGGCGGCGGGCCGCTGTCGGCCGCGGGCGGCGGGTGAAAACGACCCTGGCCTAATACGCTTTACTTGCCGATTGTGAAACAGGCGGTCATATTTATATATAGATAAAAACTGAAAATTCGTGTATAAATGGTGTAATTTGTTTGACCGTAAATATTTAAAATAAGACAATTATGTATGGTCACAAAATAGTATAGACACGCAAAAAGACCGAAAATAATATTCAATTTTGTAATAATTACTTACGCTAACCCGATCTCCAGTCGTCCACTTGAATTACTTATATACTAAACTTTAATAACGAGTATATCCTCCACTCTGTTCGATTACAGTTTGCATTCGAGCACGCATTGAACCGATAATATTCTGACACAGATTGGAACCACGAATACTATCCCAAATGTTTAAACAGTGGTCTTCTAAGGCTTTCGGAGTTCGCTCATTCTGGTGGTCCCAACGTTGGACAATAATACCCCATAAATTTTCGATTGGATTTAAATCCGGTGACCTTGAAGGCCAGGGAATAACCCTAATATTATTGTGCTGACCAAACCACTCCCTCACACTTCGTGAACGGTGTATGGGACAGATATCTTGCACAAACGTTATCACCGGTAACTCCTCCTCTGGATACACATTGCGAACGGTGGGCAACATGGTGTCCTCCAGCATTTCTACATAATGAACACTGTTCGCTCGACTGGGAAGTCTAACCAGTTCTCCTGGGTCAGCAGCACTCATCCATCCCCACATATTTACGGTGATACGACCAGATTCCATGTTGGGCACTACATTTCGGCGCCACAAGCTTAGTCGTCCGTGTTGGCTCGATTTAAAAGTCTTTTCATCTGTAAAGATGACATTACTCCAGTCAAAATTTAAATACTCCAAAGCGAACTGTAACCTTGCTCTTTTATGGCTTTGTGTTAGCAAGGGTTTGACAGCATGCCTACAATGATGCAGACCCTCACTGTGCAGAACACGACGAATAGTATCCGCACTCGTATTGAATAAACCAGCGTAGTGGGTTGTTGGTTTAAACCTATCTTCCTCATACTCTCTCACCATGGCTGGGATGTGCTTATGAGTCGTGGTCTACCCGTTCTTTGCCGGGGTAGCAAAGATCCCTCCTCTTCAAACCGCCGTACCAATAAAACAACAGTTTTCCTCTAAAAAAAACAAGACATTTATAATAACATTTATTGATATAAAATAAAATTAATATAGACTAAATCGAAATGTTTTTATAAAAAGATGACTAAAAAAATTACTACTTACGTTAACACCGGTTTCTCTAGCGATTTCTGACAAACTTCACTGTGCAAAGCAATTATTTGTGATCTTTTGACTAGGTCAATATTGCAACGAGAAGTCACTTTTTAAGGAAATTTCAACCAAAGTAAAATCTACACAAAAAAGGCAATCGATTAAGCAGCTAACGAACGAACGAGCGTAAGTCTTTGTAATAATCAGTCTGGTATTTATAAATTTTTAGTCTACCCTCCTAGTAGTAAATACTTAACGTGTTTCTGTGTCATGCGAAAATAAGCAAATCATAATAAACTGGTAAATAATTTCGACCTAATAATAAATGGTTCGATGGCCCAATGGCATAAGGCCGCCAACGTTCAGATCCCCGAGTGTCCCGGGTTCGATTCCACATCGTGGGTGAAGTGTTTTTGATAAATTTAACCTCTTAGTTTGAAATTGACTAATAGTTTGAAACTACTTAAATCATCTATTATACTAAAATATAAAATCTATGAAATAAAGAAAAAAAGTTTGGTTGATGTGTGCGGTTTTTTTTTCATATTTTTAGATCATTATCTGCAACAACGCCATCTAGTAAGATCTTGTTGAACTACTACGAGCAGATAGATGGCGTCAGTTTGCCTCAGAGCATTATCTTTCCGAACTGTCCATGCACTTTTGCAGCCTACTGTAAATGTCATTAGGGCCCTTATAAGTTGTTAAAAAGGGCAGATTATACGCTAAATTATGTCGCATTCTTTCCACACGGCCTGCAGTAAGCGGCACAAAAGTTATTTCCTTCTTCGCAATATCATGCGATACAGACTCGAATTTAATTAATTGACCTAGATGATCCGATTCCAGGTTACTAATCAAAATCTTACTGATTGGAATTATATCAGTAAAAATGTTATCAATACACGTGGCGCTAGTGTCAGTCACTCTAGTCGGCTCCATAAAAGTATGGGCCAAGCCGAAAGATTTGAAAAGATTTATTAATCTGTTGGTGAGCGAACTATTTTCTAAAATATTAACATTAAAATCTCCACATATAATAACTTTCTTACTCGATTGTGATAAATTGATTAAGACAGTTTCCATGTTCTTTTCAAAAATTTCGAAATTACCTAAGGGTGGCCTATATACACAAACTACTATGAATTGCTGTAATTCTATTGCAGCGAGTTCTAATATACGTAATAGGCTCGATCCCACCGATCCCATCAAACTCGCAGTGGATGAGGGCACTGAAGACAGGAAGAAGCTCCGCCGCCAGAGACGTCGTGGCCGCCCTCCCAGATCAGGACCTGAGCCTCATAGCGTCACTGCAGGGATCGAGAATACAGAAGAAATCCAAGAAACCGAAGACTATCAAGACACTCAGCCGGCCTCGCTACGCTCGACCGGCCCGACTTCCGACGGAGGCACCCCTCCAGAGGTGCGGCCACCACCGCACCCCTAACTTAGGGTTCAGGATGCCCCCCCCCGAGGGGCACTGCTACCCATGCCCGGGTGAAGTAGTTACGGTGAAGACACCAACTACGTAGTCATTCACTAAAAGTAAAAGTGTATTTCTTATCAGTGGAACCAGTGAGCTCTCGGACAGTTCGCCGAAGACTCAAGGAAGCGAACCTCACCCCAAAAAGGCCTGCCACGGGGGGCCTAAATTGACTCGGAGACATCGTGACGCTCGCAAGGATTTCGTGGCGAGATACGAAAATTGGACGTATGAGCAATGGAGCCGTGTACTCTTCAGTGATGAGTGCAGAGTGTGTCTCCATGGCAGCGACAGAAGAAGACGGGTGTACCGACGACCTGGACAGCAGTTTGCACAGTGCTGTTTCTCTGAAACAGTCGCCTACGGTGGAAGATCAGTCATGATGTGGGCGGGCATTTCAGTGGAGGGAAGGACCGAGCTGGTTTTCATTCCGGGTGGGGGGCGACGAGGTGGATTGACCGCTGCCAGATACATCACCGCCATCCTGCAAGACCATGTCGTCCCCTATGCAGGTTTTTTTGACGAGGGGTTTCATTTGATGCAAGATAACGCCCCTTGTCACACCGCAAGAGTTACTCAAGCATACCTAGCTGAGGTCGGCATCCCCACTCTTACGTGGCCACCGCTGAGTCCGGATTTAAACCCCATTGAGCACCTGTGGGATTACCTGAAGAGGAAAGTTCGAGCCCGAGATCCAGCCCCTGACACGATTTTGGCCCTGAAGGAAGCTCTTGTCGAGGAATGGGAAGCATGTCCACAGGAGACCATCAGGAAGCTGATAAGATCAATAAGGAACCGCATCGCATGTGTAAAAAAAGCCCGCGGTGGCAATACGAGGTATTAAGAAAAAAGAATAAACCGTTTTCCCATATAAAAAAATCTTTTCTTTCAATTTTGTGTTAGTAATTTAGCCACGTTTTACCCCTACTTTGTTAAAATCACTTGTTTTTCAGTAACTGAAATGAAAATGATATGGATTTGATATTTTTCGAAAGCCTGAATTATTAGCTTTCTAAAAATACCAGTATACGTACAATACTAATATTAGTATCAGAGATATTGCACATTGAAACTAGAATAATTTTTGAGTCGATTTTTTTGTCCGTAAGTGTAGATAAAGATCATTGAATAGATAACATATTTTTAAAAAAAGTTATCAAAACAAATCTCAGGGAAAAAATAAAGCAGGAGAAAATTATTTGTAGCAACAATCATCAACAACCCAGGAGCCTTGGACAGCTTGCTCACATTCCGCTTATGCCTACGTTCCCAACGGATTCGTAGTTGTGTATATCTTTAAACGATTAAGTTTCCGATGAAAATATCGTTTGCTTACAATAAACAAATCCTAGAGAAAAACTTTCTCTATGGTAGAGGCCTCAGAAAACAGTGTTTTCCCATGGACAATATGTTAGCCATACAGCGTGTCCTAGTACTTAACGTAATTATTACGGCATAAAAAACCCCTTCTTTACCGGTCCAGGCCATAGTTTATGTACTTTCCAATATGATAATTAATTTAGGAGTTATATCAGAAACAGAATACCACCTATAGCGAAACCAAAGCGTGATACTAGGTCTATAATGATTAATGAGCATCGCCATAGTAATAACAGTCCTTTTATAATTATTATAGCATTGTTATTACATGGTTACTCGCATAAACAATGTCAAAGATGGTGTTTGATGATCAACTAACATCTACATTTTTATATTAAAATTGTCAATAATAATATACAACCATTGGGTAAGTTAAGTTTTTTGAAGGACAACAAAAAAAGTGCTGTCATAATCCGTTTTTTTTTTAATTATGATTTTGGCTAAGGTAATACGTATAGTGCCGTAAAGCTCAGAGAACTGTCTTAACAGACTTAAAAAATAATATTTAGAAGAACTGTAATGAGTTAAAATAAAATAACTAAAAATTATTGTTTAATAGACCAATATACCCAATTTAAAGGGGTAAAATTAATTAATTAATTAATTACAGTAGCAGGAGCTTTGAGAGAAAAAATAATTAAGAAAATATCAATAAAATTTATTGGCTCGATATTGGTTTTGCAATATGGCATAATGGTGGCACCAGAAATCGAGCTTAGTGAAAAAATTAGACATTCCAATTCTTATGCTTTATTGTTCTAAGTAATGTATTAACGCCAAACCATGCCAGACATTGTAGTTTCCTTTTTAAGGTTGTAGGAAAAATGATGAATGCATTGGTACATGATTGATACTTAGCTCTGAAGGTTAAAGGTACTTTGTTTAAGAAGCTTCATTATGCACCAGTTACATAATAACTATAGTAATACTGGTAAAGAACGCTACCTTTGCCTCCTTTCCTTTGTTTAAAAGCCCTATAATTTGTAATCCTATTTAACTGGATAGCTAATCTCCAATAACATAGCAATGTAATGTAATACAATATAGTTTTGAATTACAATGTAACTCCAAAATATCTAAGGCGGTAATATATTTTTTTTGTAGTTTTGTGACAATTGTGCTAAAATTATATTAATAACTAGTTTTTGTCCGGGTCTAATTTGTAGTAATTTTAAATTAAAAAAAAACCGGTCAAGTTCATGTCTGTCCATGCTCAGATTAGGGTTCCGAAGCTGTAACTTCACAAAAACTATCTAAAAAAACAAGTATGAACTAATTTTCTATTTAAAGTTTTTTGTGTTGTCTTACTCAGGTGATTTTAGTACGTATAAACACTTTAGTCGCTGTATCTCAAGAAAATTATCAAGTCTACTAAGTCGTGATAGTTTTTCTTTTAAATTCGTTACTTGCGCTTTCATTAAAAAGATGTTTTTCAGATTTTTAGTTTTTGTAGTTATGTCTGCAGGGGGAACTGCTGGGGACACTTGACTCTAACAAAAAAATGCGCTTTAATGCTTAATATTTCATAAACGCATCCTTTAATCTAAAAATTGCTGTTACAAACCCGCAATAATTTTACAAGATCTATCCAACGACTACTAGGGGGAAGACGAGAAAAGAAAAATACATACCCACGATACGTCAAATTCTTTCTTTAAAATTCAGAGCTGGATCTTTAATTGTACTCATTGTTTTGCGCAGGTAACGTCCCGCTTTTTAGGGTTCCGTAGTCATACTAGTTTCGCCATGACCGTCCATCCGTCCGACCGTCCGTCCGCAGCCTAGCTCAGAGACTCTTAGTACTAGAAAGCCGTAGTTTGGCATGAATAAACGTATTAGACACGCCAACAAAGTGGTAAAATCAAATCTTGAAAAAAAAAATGTGTACAGTCAGCGTCAAAAGAAACTGATCACTTAAATACCTTGTCGCTTTACTGTCACATAAGCAATGTCAAACAAGATTATCTAATGTGTTAATGTGATAAAGTACAAAAGTAGCTTGAAGTGACCAGTTACTTTTGACGCTGAATGTACACATTTTTTTTTTCAATAATTAATTTTACCACTTTGTTGGCGTGTCTAATATGTTTATTCATGCCAAACTACGGCTTCCTAGTACTAAGAGTCTCTGAGCTAGGCTGCGGACGGACGGTCGGACGGATGGACGGTCATGGCGAAACTAGTATGACTACGGAACCCTAAAAAGCGGGACGTTACCTGCGCAAAACAATGAGTACAATTAAAGATCCAGCTCTGAATTTTAAAGATATTGGAGAGCCGACTGCAAAATTTCGTACCGATTTGATACCGCGATGTACTGCACAATGGTTTCCCATAAAAGTGATGTATAATTGATGTTTAAGTCCGAATTTGATAGTCTGTCACGGCGGAACTTGCCAAAAGTAAAACAAAGATAAAGTCATTTCCGGTGCGAAAAAGGGTATGTTACTTTACCCATCTGATACTGAAATAATAGTTATTGCATCAGTTAGAAATTTACTAGTAGATGCAGAAAAGCGAAATCTATCCGTATTTTTTTGCCGGATTTGCGGCAGACACTCTCAAATGTGGCCATCGGGACCCCCAAATATACCCATCTGATACTAGCATTAAACTAATTCCAGACGGTAGGTATGAACCCTCATTTCAGGAATATATAAGTCTGACAAGGCTTTTTCTGCCGACACACTTTGACAGACATGATTATGTAAGCAACATCCGTGGAACTGATACTTTGGTATCGTACAGAATACGGACATTTTAATTACTGTAGGCTTATCATATTCCATGTATAATAATTATGAAGGTCTGTGTTAGGTAAGGGATAAAAATATGTACAGGTGAGTTTTTTTTTCAATCGCACGGCATTTCTCCTACGACGTATCAAAAAGAACAAACTCTAATGTTATCAAAACCTATTTTTGTTCCACCGCTGGTCTATTTACCGGGCGTGATTACACCGCCAGCTGTTATCGCCAGGGAAAAGAGAAACCATAAAAAAAAGCTGGCCTTGTAATCACACCCGGTAAATAGACCAGCGGTGGACCAAAAATAGGTTTTGATAACATTATAGTTTGTTCTTTTTGATACGTCGTTGGAGGCATGTTAAATAACAATAATCTCAAAAGCTAGAAAATTATAGTTGCGAGGTTTCGGCCATATTGATATATTTTATTTTTGTGGTAAATCATAGACAATATATTTACAAATACTGATTATGAACTGTGTCATTTCAAAATAATAATTAAAAGAACGTATTTGTGCACATTCATAAAAAAAAAAACAATAAAAAACATGTCGTCATCAGAAGAAATGGATAATGTAATGTGACTCCGCCGGACATCGCCAACGCGGCTAAAATTATTAGTGAGAATCTATTGCCGGCGAAGTGGAGGGAGAGGTATATGTAGGCTGCCTACGACCAACTAATTCACTGGAAGATTGATAAACGAATGGGTTCATTTTCTGAAAATGTCTTATTGGCTTATTTTGGAGAACTAATATAAGCCAGCCAGGAATATAAGCAATCTTCACTATGGGCCATTCATTCCATGTTGAGAAGTACACTTAAAACTAAAAATTGCATCAATATTGATAACAATGATAACTATACAAAGTTATTTAAGGCATTTATGAAAAAACAATCACATGGGTATATTTGTAAAAAATCGAAAGTAGGTACCTACTAACTTTAGAGAATGTAGAGAAATTCATAAATGAAGCACCCGATGATAAATATTAAGCGACAAAGGTAAATTGTGATAAACAATGTACTCAGTTGTTGATTATTTGTTGCAAAATTAGATTATGTATGTGTAGCGAATATAAAAAATATTTGAATGATGGTGTATTTTATTTTAGGTTGCTCTTATTTATTCTCGGAGAAACTGGTGCACTGAGGCGTCAAGAACTATATGATTTGACAACACGACATAGAAACTGGTGCACTGAGGCGTCAAGAACTATATGATTTGACAACACGACATAGAAACTGGTGCACTGAGGCGTCAAGAACTATATGATTTGACAACACGACATAGAAACTGGTGCACTGAGGCGTCAAGAACTATATGATTTGACAACACGACATAGAAACTGGTGCACTGAGGCGTCAAGAACTATATGATTTGACAACACGACATAGAAACTGGTGCACTGAGGCGTCAAGAACTATATGATTTGACAACACGACATAGAAACTGGTGCACTGAGGCGTCAAGAACTATATGATTTGACAACACGACATAGAAACTGGCGCACTGAGGCGTCAAGAACTATATGATTTGACAACACGACATAGAAACTGGTGCACTGAGGCGTCAAGAACTATATGATTTGACAACACGACATAGAAACTGGTGCACTGAGGCGTCAAGAACTATATGATTTGACAACACGACATAGAAACTGGCGCACTGAGGCGTCAAGAACTATATGATTTGACAACACGACATAGAAACTGGTGCACTGAGGCGTCAAGAACTATATGATTTGACAACACGACATAGAAACTGGTGCACTGAGGCGTCAAGAACTATATGATTTGACAACACGACATAGAAACTCAAGGTGAACTTTTACTGATAAAAATACCTCAAACCAAAAACAAAATTCCATGGTCGTTTGTTCGAGGCAATTATCAAAAGATAGTGAAAAAATATTAAAATCTACGCAGTGAAAGTGAAAAGTGAAATGATAATCGCTTTTTTCAACAATTTAGAAATGGCAAAAGTACTGGTCAAATTATTGGAAAAATAATTCGGTACCATGCCTAAAGAAATAGCTACATATTTAAATTTACCCGATGCTAACATTTACACTGATCACTCGTTTCGTCGAACTTCAGCAACGTTGCTTGCGTGTTAGGTATGAGAGTTTCGGGCCCCGAAAACTTGAAGAAATGAGAACACGCGTAGTAACGACAAGAGCTATATTCGTACTGAATCTCGAAGGCAGATGCGGGCGCAGCCGCGTTAACCAAAAGCCTACCCACTTATACTAACACTTTGAAAAGACATGGTGGTTGGAAGGATATATTGAAGACTTGCTTCATAGTAAAAAACAGATAAATACTCAAATTAGAAACTCTATCTTGAAGTGATGCTTCCATTTTAATTTGATGCCACAGACCACTACACTTACGAATATAACAGAGCCGCGTGCATCAACATCATATGCAAACATGGAGCTCGAGCTAAACCCATGTACCTACATTAACAACATTTGCTAATTTGGAACAAAATCAATCTACCTCACCAACATTCGCTGATATGGAACAAGAACAATTGACTTCGGATACCGCTAAACGTGCCATGTTTTCTACTGAAAATGAACAATTAAAGTCAAATATTACCAATAGTCTATCGCAAACTATAACACTCCCTGACAAGAATAACATAACGCTTAATTTAAACAATTGTAAAGTGACTATTAATTTTAATAAATAAGTTCCTAATACGATCTTTTGCCTGATTTTATTTCATTTCGTCGCAGTTGTGATGAAAAACATTGTATGTTACACGGGTGGTAAAGAAAACAAAAAGCTCGAGTCATTAAAACACTCAGCCTTAGACTTCGAGCTTCTAACACTCTCGTTTGTAATTCTGTCTTTACCACCCTAAATACACAATGTACTATACAATAGCGGCCTGTACACGTAACGTCCGAACCGCGGGAATCACCAAGCGCCGTTCCAATCTTCGTTCCGAACCGTACGTGTAAATGCAACTGTAATAATAAAATAGTAAAAGATAGAAGAGGACGCTAATATTTCGATTTTAGAAATCTGGAACGCCTGCATACTAGTAAACAAAAAAATGCTAATTATTTTGTAAATAAAGAATTAGAGTAACTGATATCGCAAAATTATGATATGATCGATCAACTTAATATACTGGAAAAAAAATAGAAATGTAGACTATCGGCGTTTCTAAATATTAATTTCTGGTGAAGCAGTAAAGCCAATATTGAATTAGAGTTTGTAGTGTTAATTATAAGCAGTCGTGACAATGATCTCAGAACCAAACAAAAGATTAGAAATATAAAATCACGGCTACACTAAATACTGATACCTACAGATGTAGTGCAAAATGATTTTCCTTCGGGAAAACTCTTATCTCAATCGGAATACGATGGCACCCGAACTGTCAATCAATGATTGTATTAAATGAGTGACGTTTTCATATCCATTAAAATTTAACTTTATTGTTTAGTGACAAATGACAGCATATGGCACTGTATAATATAGAGATGTTACAACCACCTGCAATAACTTTGAAAATACTCAGTTTTATTGTCATTAGTAAACAAAACATTATCTTCACTTTAAAACATAAAGTACAACAACATAAATCTTATTGGGAAATATTTACAAGAATAAAACTCAATACCTGCCTACTTAAAAACAGCATCTACTTACGGGGCTAGTATGAAGAAAAAAATGTCATTGGCGTCCCTCTCGCACCTAAGTAAATAACCCGCGTGTGAGAGGGATGCAAACAACATGAAGACTTTCATACTAGGCCCGCTAGGATGCTTATAGGTACAGTCACCGTCATAAATAAGTGATGGTTTCTATACCTTGTTGCTTTTAATCGATGGACAATTTCGTATGACATTTCAAACACGACGTTAAAGTGACTAGGTTCATAAATTACCACTTATTTATGCCGGTGACTGTACTTAACATTAATATTTTACCTACTGCATATTTGGGTCGATATTCTCAACATTTTCCATTTCACAATCTGAGTAACAGTCAGACATATCATAGTCAGATTCGTCAGTGCTTTCATTTATATTAATTACAATCCTATCAATGTGATCATCCATCAAGTGTTCCTGTGACCGATATTCATTTTCACATTTGATGGCATTATCAGAAAATTTCTTCCTTTCATCCGGGCCAATCATATTTATTTTTTCTTCAATCAATTTTTTTACCGTACCCATATTCATGTCTATGTTCCTTTTTGATACGTACCCTTTTAACTGTGACCATATATTTTCAATAGGGTTGAAGTCGGGATGGTTTGGCGGTAGCCTTAACACTTTGTGCCCATGTTGATGTAAAATTTTGTCCATGGAATATTCTACAAAGTTTTCTTTATGTCGAAAAATAATAATTTCGTATAGTTGTATTTTGGAAAATGATGAATCATGGGGAATATTGTATTTTTGTAACCAGCTTATCATAAGCGGCTTTGCGGTATTAGAGTTAGGTGGGCGTTCCACATATTTATTGTGATAAGCAGCATTGTCTACTACTAATACAGAATTTGGAGACAAGTTAGGAATAAGTTGATTCTGTAACCATTTTTCATAATTGACATTATTCATGGCATCGTGATAATCACCGGTCTTATCAGTAGATTTGTACATAAGTAGAGCACCCGGTACAAATCCTTTGGCACTACCTGCATGTATTATAATAAGGCGTTGACCTTTTGAGATTAACTGTTTCACTCCTTTATCCGTAGAATCGACCCAGCACTTCCCTGTTAAAAGGGATGTATGAACATAAGTTTCGTCCGTATACACAATCTCTGCCTTCAGATCTGTACTTCCTTATTAATTCCAGGTACTTTTTTAGTCTTTTAGGTCTAACGTCATCTTTTTCCATCAGCATTTTTTTATTGTTAGTAAATTTCTTGAATAGAAAACCCATTTGGCGTAGTATCTTTCTTAGTGTGAAATCACAGCTTTGAAATTCATTGTTTCTATTAATTTGGACTTTAGTGCTCTTATTGTAGGAACTTGTTTATAAATCAGATGAAAGTTATAAACCATTCGTTATATCACTGCGTAATCAAAATCATCAAGATCTAGATAGAATTTCATGCGTGGTATACCCAGCTTAATATTGTTTGTGATGGTATTTTTATTTTTTCTACTGATATTCCTCTTCCTGGTTCAAAAAATGTCTTATTGTAGGTTTAGATATGCCTGTTGCGTCCGAAATTCGCTGTTGAACTTTGCCAAAATACTCTGAGTAATTGCTATTTTTGAATTTGTTATTAATACAACCTTTTTATAAGTAAACTGTAAATAGAATCAAAACTATAGTGAGTATTTTAATTGCGTGTTAGCCACTCTATGTATACAGGGTGTCCATATATATATATTCAGGCAGGCAGCAGTTTGGGAGATGCACCCGGACCGGGAAGCGCCGGCTGGAGTTGGTTGGTGTCTTGTGTTTCAATATTCAGTATACCAGACTTGTAGGGTAAAAGTGACACCCCTTATCGGGGTCCGAGATGTCACTTATAAATCACTTATGTGAAACCAAAAACTTCGACGGACGACGAATGTGAAATGCGACTACTTATTTGGTACTTACATTTATTCAACTTTTAATGCAATTCTTTTATTAGTTTTAAATAATATTTAGGATGTTAACTAAGTACATACTTTGCTTACAATCTCTCCTTTCTCTGCTGAGTAATACATACTTTTGTACAATTTTATACCTAATGTGTATTTTTGGCTATGAATTTTTTATCCGTTTTGATGTTTTCTTTTGACATTTATCAAGTACAGTTTTGATTCCACGAAGAACCATATTTTGCGTAACTATTTGGATTTTGTTTGCGACGACCTAGTTAGCTTTGCCCTGGACTTCGAAAAGGATATAACAAGGATTCATTATTTTGCAGTAATTAGACGTTGGTTTTCATAGGAGAAGCGTTTTTTATGATATGACTAACCCAATCAAGTAAAGAGTTACTTATCGATAACTTGGTGTTTTGGTAAAATTCGCTCTTAGTGAATACTAACAGCAATAACTTTATCTGTAAAGACGTAAACACCATGTGTTATACCAGTTTAGAATCAGTATTAGATACACTATTTTTCAACATATTGGCCACTCTGGTCTTTATACAATTTTTTTTCACCACAAGCTGTCAAAGTTGTTGCAAACTTTAAAGCAAAATGTGATGTTATAAATTAAGATATGTTTAACAAGAAATTAGTGTCGCTACCATAATGCTCTAAGACACATCCCTTAGCATCACTATTAAAGAATATTTAACAGCAAACAGAACGACAAAATCTCTTTATTTGTGACCTTGGCGGTCATTACAGTGAAGCAAGGTGCTAATTATTAAGAAAATAGAAAAGTTCGATTATCTCGAAAACCATGCAACTTTTACTAAACCTGTAAGTCCTTTTTAGGGACCAGCCTGAGGTGCCCCATGGATGGGTAGAAGGTTATCCATTATTTACTGGACACCCTGTATATTGGTCTGCTGATGCGACTTACCACTACGGCTGTAAGATGGGTACTGAAGCTAATTGAGAGAGCACGATAAATACGAACTTTTCCGACAAAGTACGAAGGAAAATCATTTTGCACTACATCTGTACGTAAGCACTCCGTGCGTTAAATACGTATAATTCAAACGCGCGGCGTGTGCGCGCCTCGCTGTGGGAGCAGTCAGCGCTGCTCAAAAAAAAAGGCAAAACGTGTTTTAAATTAATACATAAATATCAATGGAAAATAGTTATTTTGTTATACGCTAAATGAAATGGAAAGACGAAACTTACTCGAATTTATTACGATATTGTTTGCATTTTATGAGTTGCCTTTTTTCACTAAGACCGAACAATATTCGTTAAAAAATAATTATATTATTTGATAAGTTTGATTAGTGAAAAAAAAATAAAAAATATTGAATTGATTTTCTGTGGAATTTATTCATTTCAAGTAAATAGTTAAAAAAAAAATCGAAGGAAAAATACAAGGACCAAATAGTATATGCAACATTTTCTGTGAAACAAAATTCTGTAAATTTTCTGGTTGTAAAACAAGGGGACACCATTTTTAGTGTCAGGTCGGAATCCGGTTGGATGTTATTGTATTAAGTAAAACACAAGTATTTGGTTGTCTCTAAGTTTAGCGTGAGGTGGTTAGACTTGAGCCAGGATGCTATCCACTTCAGCCCCACACCAGCACAGTCGTACAGCGTTCGCCACGACTTTGTGTTAAATACCACAGCCAAAGTACCGCAGGACTTCATTATAAGACCCGATCATTTTGTTGCATTTGGTTTCTATTTCAAATAATTAGCTGGTGGCTGGGTGATGTCAGAAGCTTATATATTTATTGTTGGGTAGCGAAGTGAGGGTCATCACTAAATAGAAGACGTTAAATATTTTTGTTTTGTAAGATATATATGGCTTTTTTGTAGTCTACTTTTTTTTTTTTTGTAGTAGTTCTTCTCATCGATGGATTAGATTTATGTTTATATTTCCTGCGAGTTATTATAGTTTTATATGTAGAAGCTTTTAAATGATTTTTGAAATAAAGAACTGCCCCTTCATTATAGTTTATATAAATTCAGAAGCCATGGCAGTGTAGTTGGGTAATTGGGGAATAAGTTTATGCGGAATTAGCCTACATTCGGTTAAGATTAGTAGGGTAAAGTCATCAGTGGTCAGCCAGAGACCTGTAGTCAGCCCCTGCCTATACTTTGTATGAGTGAGAAAAGTATGAAAGATATATTTCCCACTCTTCGCACTCATTATGAGGTCGACTACTGGTCTTTGGCTGACCACTGGTGACTTTACCCTATATCGATTTCAAAATTTAAAAGTGGGAGTGTTAGGTTAAAATTCTCCCAACTACCAATTTTTTTTTTATATTCTGCGTTTTAACTGTTAAGTCCTTGGCGATAATTTGTACATGGTGTTTCAGATCCTGTATGTTGCAAACAAATGACTGTGCAATTTCTGATTCGTCAATTTCATTTATCATGTCATGGAGTGTCGCCATTAATCGGTACCTAGCCTGGATTAAGGGGTAAGATGTAGTGGGTTGTACAGTACTGTTTTGCGAAGAGAGTAATACTGGAGTGGGAACTTGAACTTGCACCATCACGTCTTGTGATTTAGTGATCATAATTATTCGTATATTAGTAGTACTGTTAATCAGTGATTGTATGAGAGCTTATGTGGATAATTTGATTGTTATTGGGCGATGTGTGTAAGAGTGTGTAAGGTAGTTATATATACAGTTTTGTACGGGTTTAGACTTTAGAGTGAGTATTTTTATGTTGGAAGAGTTTGAGTTTCCAACCGAGTGTGTACGAGTGAGCGTAAACTCAGAGAATTCATACAAATTTAATGTTAATGTTACTCGATGATTTTTACTACTGTCCATGTGAATGCCTCAATCAATTAACTCGAAAGTTTAATAATAATACAGGTTTACTCAACAATGGTATACGTTTTATCTTCGGTCTCAGAAAATATGACCATGTTTCTTCTTTTCGGCGTCAGCTTAACTGGCTGCCTATACGTCACTGCAGATCTCTTCGAATATTATGTACTCTTTTTTCTATCCTGTTCGAGCCTTCTAGTCCTAGTATCTTAAATGTAAATTTAATTTCAATACCCCCCGTCCAGGCTGTGAATTGCGTTCCTCTCGTACTCTCAAACTTTCTATTCCTCCCCACCATACTGGTTTTATGACTAATTCGTTTGCCCTTAGGGCGATCCGTCTCTGGAATGAGCTCCCACTGAGCATCAGACAAGCCCCAAGCAAGTTAGCTTTCAAGCGGATGCTTCATAAGCATCTACTGGAACAAGAGCAGTCGTAAATCGATTTAACACACATCGCCATATCTGTTTATTTATACAGGGTGTCCCAGGAAGTAGTGTCAAGCGGAAGTCCAGAGGTAGAGCACCTCAAGGGGCATCTGAATCACCCCCATGTATGTTCAGCAATTGTTATTAGTTTCCGAGATATTGATCATTTTAATCGGATTTTTTGTCATTTTTCCTTATGTCCGTGCTACGAAAAATCCCTAAATTCATGTATTAATTCACATTTTTTTCAGTGTTTTCTTGCATAATTAGAATCACTGTAAAATAAGGAAGTTTTTAAAGCTACATGCCAAATTTTTTTTCGTTACAATTTTTTGAGAAAACTCACAAAGTTTGTTTTTCCATACTAGGTGAAAAACAAACGCGGGGTTCTCTTAGTATGGAGAAAGTATCTCTGTGCGTTTACTCAAACATTTGTAATAAAAAAGAAATTGGCATGTAGCTTTAAAAATTTCCTTTTTTCACAGTGATTCTAATCATGCAAGAAAACACAAAAAAAAATATGAATTAATACATGAATTTAGGGATTTTTCGTAGCACGGACATAAGGAAAAATGACAAAAAATCCGATTAAAATGATCAATATCTCGGAAACTAATAACAATTGCTGAACATACATGGGGGTGATTCAGATGCCCCTTGAGGTGCTCTACCTCTGGACTTCCGCTTGACACTACTTCCTGGGACACCCTGTATATTTTATACAGGGTGTCCGGTAAATAGTGGAATATCTTACAGGGCTGGATAGCTCAGCTCAGGAGTGGCCAAAATATGATAAATTATGTTTAGTAAAAGTCGCACCAAAAACGAGATATCTCAACTTTTCAAAATTTTGGAAATGCGGTACCCTGGTTCACCATTTTCGATGCCGCGGCCACATTTATTAGAATTTTTCAGTTTCGTTTGCTGTGAAAGATAGCTGTTTAAATTTACTATAAGACCCTATCAACGGAATTAATAAAAGTTTAGCAGTCTTTTGAATTTTTCAAATCAAATTTAAAGTTTAGGAATCTCTGTTTAATTCGCGGCAAGTTTAACATCGCACGGTGTAAAAAAAATGTACTAAGACTTGTAGTGCTGCTTACCTACAAATTGGCCTGGTTAATGGAAATTATAAAATTATATAACAATTGGGTGAGTATAGTTTTTTGTCGTGGTGTATTTTATATTTTATTTCGATAGTAATTATTATATAGATCTGAGAATAAAAATCCTTTTATTTTTATCTTCTATAGTTTTTCCGAAATCATTTTTTAAAACACTGAATTGACAGTTCATACATTTCAATGCCTGTTTCCCTCTTACGCCTTGGTCTCCAATAAAAAAAAAAGAAGTGAGAAAAAGTAATCCTTGACAGTTCTCGTTTGTCAAGCCATCCGTTACACTTACACCTGTATTGACTGTTTTGATTTCGTTTGCAAGTTTGTCTCGACTGTATTTTAACGACGACTATTGCTCACACCTGAATTCTGGCTTTTCTACTTCTCTCCACGACCCTGGAACGGAATTTGGACACCGCTCGATTCTTATTTCGATTTGCGGCACTTTAATACCGACTTTCTTTTTGGGCTAAACAAACAAATTGGTTTGTTCAAACCTCTGGGACGATTTAGCGACTGTAGCTGAACTGACGTTGTAGCGATTAGATTGGAATTATATAATCGTGCATATAACTCGGACATAGCACGATGCTTTGTACCTTCGTGCAATAAATTCAGACGAGACTACTCGAAACGAAATAAAAATATACACGTGTAAGTATAACGGATTGTTTGACAAATGAGAACTGTCAACGATTACTTTTTCCTTTTTTTTACTTGGAGACCAAGGCGTAAGAGCGAAACAGGCATAGAAAGTTATGAACTGTCACCTCAGGGTTTTAAAAAATGTTTTCGGAAAAACGATAGAAGATAAAAATAAAAGGGTTTTTATTCTCAGATCTATATAATAATTCCTATCGAAATAAAATATAAAATACACCACGTCAAAAAACTATACTCACCCAATTGAGTTTATTGATTACAGCAGCGAAGTTATTATTAAGTTTGTCCAACAAAGACTGAATTTTATAAAACTAGCGAATTTAATAAACGACTTTTGCTTCCTTTTAAAATGAGGTTAGCTGGTTCTAAATGTTTTAAAAGACAGTTTACATTAATGTGAAATACAATGACACTACGATAACAGGTAATAATATACATTTTCTTAAATTTAAAGCAAGTATTCGAATTGCGTGCCGCCAGCCCTAATGCAGGCTCGGCAGCGTTTCATGAACGACCTCTTGAGTTCGGCTTGACCTATCCAGCCCTGTAAGGTAGTCCACTATTTACCGGACACCCTGTATATATTATTATATTTATATTATGTATTTACGTATATTTATATTTTATATACTCGTATCTTGTATATATTTTATTTAAACACATTTTTTTTAACGCTTTTTTTTCTTCGCACCGATTTTCTTTTTCTGTTTCGCCTACTGGTTCACTGGTAGAGAATGCCATTGGGCTTTTAGTCCGCCATTTGTACTTTATTGTATTTAGTGCAAAGAAGTTAAAATAAATAAATAAAGTAAGACTAAATATGACAGTTTAACGGAAAATTATTTACATCAATAAAATTACAAATTGATACTAGAAATGTGGATCTGCTGAGTCCTACCAAAATTTAGGCGACCTACCCCCATTGTGGGGATATGGGGCATTAAGGAAATTTTATTTTTTCTTAGAATTATTGACAGCAATCAGAATAATCAACACATCCATATCTTGTGAATCTATTGTTGGCAAGTGATGTTTAGATTGTTCTAATGCTTTTTTTGTGAAAAAGGAGGCAGACACGAGCAAGCGAGCCACCTGATGGTAAGTTATCATCGAGACCCATAAACACCCGCAACACGAGAGGAAGCACAGTGTGCGCGCTGCTGGCCTTTGAGAAAATAGTAGGCTCGTTTTTTGAAGGCCGCCAAGTCGTATTGGTTCTGAAATACAGACGCCAAGAGCTGATTCCACATGGATAAGGTGCGGGGCAAGAAGGCCCTCGAAAAACGAACGGTACTGAATTTCCAACTATCAAGATGGTGTTGATGAAATGATAGTTTGGTACGAGTTGTACGATGGTGTAATCCAGCGGCTGGTATCAATCCGAATAATTGCTCAGAGCACTTCCCGTGATGAATGCGGTAAAAGACACAGGGGCAAGCAACATCCCTCCGTATAGCTAGTGGATCCAGATTTTTGAAAAGCCCTCGGTTGTTGACACGTCGAAAAGCTCTGTTCTGAATGCGGTCAAGCGGAAGAAGTTGATATTGTGGTGCTCCGTCCCAAATATGGGATCAGGCCAAACCCGATCGCAGGCGCGATCCAGGCAGTAGATCTGGATATAGCGAAAACCGGTTTTCGCTACATACAAACCTACTGCCAGGGCCTCTCTCTTACTCTTAACTGCCTGTGCCCAGCGATGAGTTAGGAAAACAAGAAGGTCACCAGCCGAACGCCCTCGACGAAAGCCGTACTGTCGGTCACTAAGTAGCTGGTGCTCCCCACGATACCCAAATGGCTGGCTGTTGATGATGGACTTCATTATCTTGATAAAAGCGATCGGCCAGTAGTTAGACGGGGCAGAGTGCTGTTTGTACAATTAGAATATCAGCTTCACCTGAGGATTGCCCCACTTTGGAAGTTGAACTGCTTGAGATTATCATCAGTCAACATATTATTTATCAACTGTTTCTTGTTTTCGGAATTTGCGAGGAATTGATCTTAGTTTCCATGAATTGGAGAGGCTATATTAATTATGAAATGGAGGAGCAAAATATTCGTATCCGCCTTGTTGTTCATTACGTTTGCTGCTGACACTCTCCTCATACCCATCAAAAACAATGACTGTAAGTGCCTTTGACTGGTAATGGTTTCGTTCTACTGCGGACAAGAAAAAAAAAACGAATGCAAACGTGTTTTTTCCAAAAAAAAACATTAAAAACCATTCGTACGTCGCAAATTTTGGTAGGACTCGGCAGATCCTCATTTCTAGTGCCAAGATAAAGTTATAAACAAAGTTTCATTGATGTACTATCAGCCCAATGGAACACTGACCCACACCAGAACGGTGTCACAGTGACATTATAAAACAATTTGTTTGACACTTCTTACGATTTGACTCATAAAGTTACTGTGACACAGTTCTATGGTGGGTCAGAGTTCCATTGGGTTGGTAGTCCATATTTGCCTACAATGTATGCAAGTTTTCCCGTAGTATAAGGTTTGAAGAAGCGGCTCCATCATTTAAACCTTTCGTTGCTAGTCATTCCTTTTTACGAGTAAGCATTGTCGACGGCTGACGTCATCGGCACCAAAAGTTTGACACCTGCTGAGAATGCACACCCTTAAATGTTGTTTTTACGCTCTGACGGGCCAACTTCAACTCGCCGATTAATAATTAATGCGTCGAGTTCCGAAGCGAGTGGTTACAAATACTCACCTATCTGACCAGCACTGTATGGAACAACGTATGGACTCCCCAGTAGTGCCAGCACGCGACTGCCTTATTCGGTAGAGGTGGCTATAGGCCAACGCTAAGTTTGTTTACGGACCGAACCAGTCCGCCTCTGAGTTTGTAGTGCATTTCAATATCTGTGTCAAGGCCTTCTAGATTAAAACCGAGGATTCTGTCGGTTAGCTAATTTTTTATTCAAACCTAAGTTAAAAATGCCGTTTGCTTTAATAGAAGTAAAAAGTCTGTATCCGACGTGGAAGGTTTTTACTGTTTGGAGCTCAATGAAGATACGAGGTGGGCAGTTGCTATGGGTCGAACACGCAAAGAACACGCTTGATTAATACGTCACGAAAGTACCAAGTACCTAGTACCAACTACCGACTAATATACCTATTGGGGATCTGTACTTTACCACATTTGGAACCTATATTGAACTGTACAAATTCTCGTATATACATTATACATTATGTATAACTACTATGACTCAATACTATTTGTTATGTAGGTAGATAGAAAGATTCCGGTTCATTACCTACAGCCAAATGTCATAATGCCCTTTTACATATTTTACTAAATCTCAAATTGTCTTAGTTCCAAAATGCCTTAATTCCCAAATTGCCTAATTTTCAATACAATAAAATGTCATAATGACATTTACACATTACTTCCGATATCCAAATTGTATATTGGTAAAATGAACAATAACTTCAAATACCGAATTATTATTAAGACTGAAAGTGAAAATGCATTAGTTTCAAAATTACCAAAATTCAAAAATGCCTTTTTTTTGACAGGCCTAAAGACCAAAATGACACTGTCTCATAATACCTAAAATTTTAACCACGCAGTATTTGTAGTGTTACTTATTAATAAATGGATGTAATTAGTTCAGTTTATCACGATTGGTTTAATAAGAAGAAGAATAACTTTATTTTGCTTAAAATGTGGTAGGTACATAATATAAGATGTCTTAAAATTAATAGTCTCACACATTTCACCAGCAGCTGGCATGCAAAAAAAAAAGCAAGCAATTTAGCAATTTATAACTAATATGCTTTTGTAAACGATCAAATAAAAACTGTCCTTATGAGCAGGGGTGTGATTCGCTCAAGAAGCAAAGGTGAGCGAATGTCCGAGTGATGTCCAAGCGGCGAAGTAATCCGGCGTGCTACTGACGCCACAGCAATAAAACAAAGTGTAGAGCTCTTAAAAACGAGTGATTGCAAAACGCGGACAAAATGTGGACAAAATGTGGATTTTTCGAGATGTGGCTAGTTATATTTGAATTACATTAGGCAAAATAGAAGGAAGATGGACAAAGCAATAATACAAACATAAAAATATAAAAGTAGGTTTATTTATTACGGAGTCTTTGATCGATGAAGGCAATTGGCGTCGTTGGCGTCAGTGGCACGATTTTTCGATTACGCGTTTTGCCGTCTTTGGCGTTCAAAAGGTATAGTCCCGTCCGAGCGAACAAAACACATTTTAGGGCGTGCATTTCCAATTTGGCAGCATGGCTCCTCGAACGTATAAGGCTGCCTAATTGAGAATGCATTCGCTAAAGTGTTTTGTTAGCTCGGACGGGACTACTTAAACTTGGACATTCACTCCTGCGTTCGCTCACCTTAGCTTTATAATAACACCCCAGGAGCCTATACCACAAAACTTTACAAGCGTAAAATTTCAACAAATTTATCAAGTTTTATTATGGAATAACTACAATGTTGTATAATTATTATTGTACACTTGTAAAGTTTTGTGGTACAGGGATTTTGTGTCTAGTTAATTTGAGTTTTAGACATTTTGGGAAATGGTAGAATTGAAAAATCAAAACGAGAAAGAGTCAAAATGAATTATAGTCATATTAAGATTACGGTAATTTAAGAAGTAGGCGTAAGTTATTTCGATCTTTAGACATTATGAGAATAATCTGTTTTGACATTTTGATATTCTAGGAACACGTTATTATGATATTTGGCTGTAACGAACCGGAATCGACCCTGCCTACGAAGCTAGCAGTCCCAGGTTCGATCTCCGGTATAGGCAAATATTTGTGTGATGAGAGCGAGTATTTTTTCCTGAGTCTTGGGTGTTTTCTACGTATTTAAGTATGTATTTGTCTATAAAAGTAATTTTATCGTTGTCTATTGTCTAGTACCCATAGTACAAACCTAGAGCTTAGTTTGGGGCTAGGTCAATTTGTGTGAGATTGTCCCCTGATATTTATTTTTATTTCTAAACAATAACAATAAAATAATTTAATTGTGTTGTTTTTTTATATTTAAATTGAAGAAGAGCTCAGATCGAAACAGCTGAATGATCCTACCAGGAGGGTTACCATGACATGCTAAAGCAGTTCAGTTTAGGTTGAGGGAAAGAGACAGAGCTATAGCAGTTATAAGCTGTGTCCCTTTCTCTCAACCTAAACTGAATTGTTTTAGCATGTCATGGTAACCCCCCGGTTTGTTTAACCGTAGTGTTCAGTAAACACAACTAAGCGAACTTAAATCACTTAAACTTAAAAAGATGATCTCTGTCAGTAAAGTAATCATAGTGAAATGTTAAAATATGACGACCGATTGAAGAAAACAATTTAAAAGCAAATCAATGTCTGCTTAATTTTTATTTCGTCGTGTTAGTTGAGTCGGTCAGGTAAATAATGCGATAACCACTACCTTGGGTTGCTATCGAGAACTCATACAATATAACCATTTATTTACTACCACAGATCACAGAAACAAGGGAGATATGTCATGAACGCCAATTCGTACAAGACCCGGTGTCGCCACTTTTAAACATGTGTGCGTCTTACGCTTACGCTCTATTAACTACTACAATAACAACCTCCTCATAATTGGTTACAGCTTACGAACTAAAAACGCCGTAACATAGTTTTGATAGTAGCAGAAAATTAAGCTTTATACTAAGTTCTCAAAGTTGAAAAATGCTGAAAGATCGTTTTTTTTCCATCGTAGTTCAGTCACTGAACGTAAGGTAGCGCTTACTCGTCACTTAGCTGCCATCTATGCGACGAGTAATTAATTGGTTCCTCAGAGCTAGATGGCGCCAAGATAGTAGTCCCTATGTTCAGCAGGTTAAGGACTACCCACACACAGCGACATCTAGTTATACTTTTTTCAAGAGGTGTGCGTTTCTCTCCTGTCGTCCACTTAGGGATGCCACAAGGAATGTTTCAAAATATATCGATAAACAATTCAAACTTGTTTGCAACGTTAATATAGGTACTATTCAATTTACAGGCAATAAGTACTATTTTTATTATTTTACTACTAGGTTAATACAATTACATCATTTAAACTTAATATATTATTGTTAGAATAGAATAATATTTTATTAGCAAGAATACGGTTTGCGTAAAATTGATAAGTACATAAGATTTTAAATTTGGAACGTAACAAAAAAATGGCCGAATTTCTTTGGTTAAATTTTCTGGAGCTGTTAAAGATTTTCGTTTTGATTAGTACATAAAAGTCTAAATTGTAAACTTGGACTTTATGATGTTAATACAAATATACTAATAAAATGGGTTCGGTTGAGTGTCACGTCACAAGATCTCAGTTTGGGACAAACCAGTAGTTTACCGACTTGATTATGTAAACTTTATTTCATAAATGGTACAAATTACTTAAAACAGAAAGATAGACTTAATACTTGGGGCAATCTCTACCATCCAACCTTTAGGCTTGAATCCATTTAAGAGTGAGTTGGCGCGAGCTGTCAATCAGCGCTGTGTGCAAGCACAGCTCAATACTGAGCCAGAGCCCTTTGCCTTTGTGGTTGGTTAATTTATTTTTATCTTAATTGTATGATTCGCCTACTTATATTTGAATTGCTAGAGTCCTTCGTCGTTCGTTAATATTGTAAAGAAAATTAAATTTTGTATAACGTGAAAATTTGTTAAAATTATTTTTCTTCTGTTTTAAGCGTGTCGTGGTAGTGATAAATAACTAGAACTATTAACACACTGAATTCTATTGATAGCTGTAGAATAAGCCATTTATCGATAGTCGATAGAAATCACGTCAACACAACTTTCACAACCTTACGCTCTGAAATCCATTCAAATATAAAATATTCATTTAAAAATATAAATAATGCTTAAAAATAAAATTTACCGGTGGTAAGTTATGCCCTTTGATTTTATATTAACGTTTGTATTTCGATTTTTGCACACTTTCACGCTACATACAGTCATTTTATCATTTAAACGGAGCTTCTATACTGACAGCGTTCAGTGAGTGACTGTGTCAACCACAGATCACAGAAACAAGGGAGATATGTCATGAACGCCAATTCGTACGAGACCCGGTGTCGCCACTTTTAAACATGTGTGCGTCTTACGCTTACGCTCTATTAACTACTACAAAAACAACCTCCTCATAATTGGTTACAGCTTACGAACTAAAAACGCCGTAACATAGTTTTGATAGTAGCAGAAAATTAAGCTTTATACTAAGTTCTCAAGGTTGAAAAATGCTGAAAGATCGTTTTTTTTCCATCGTAGTTCAGTCACTGAACGTAAGGTAGCGCTTACTCGTCACTTAGCTGCCATCTATGCGACGAGTAATTAATTAGTTCCTCAGAGCTAGATGGCGCCAAGGTAGTAGTCCCTATGTTCAGCAGGTTAAGGACTACCCACACACAGCGACATCTAGTTATACTTTTTTCAAGTGGTGTGCGTTTCTCTCCTGTCGTCCACTTAGGGATGCCACAAGGAATGTTTCAAAATATATCGATAAACAATTCAAACTTGTTTGCAACGTTAATATAGGTACTATTCAATTTACAGGCAATAAGTACTATTTTTATTATTTTACTACTAGGTTAATACAATTACATCATTTAAACTTAATATATTATTGTTAGAATAGAATAATATTTTATTAGCAAGAATACGGTTTGCGTAAAATTGATACATAAGATTTTAAATTTGGAACGATACCTATATTAGAACGTAACAAAAAAATGGCCGAATTTCTTTGGTTAAATTTTCTGGAGCTGTTTAAGATTTTCGTTTTGATTAGTACATAAAAGTCTAAATTGTAAACTTGGACTTTATGATGTTAATACAAATATACTAATAAAATGGGTTCGGTTGAGTGTCACGTCACAAGATCTCAGTTTGGGACAAACCAGTAGTTTACCGACTTGATTATGTAAACTTTATTTCATAAATGGTACAAATTACTTAAAACAGAAAGATAGACTTAATACTTGGGGCAATCTCTACCATCCAACCTTTAGGCTTGAATCCTTTTAAGAGTGAGTCAATCAGCGCTGTGTGCAAACACAGCTCAATATTGAGCCAGAGCCCTTTGCCTTTGTGGTGGTTAATTTATTTTTATCTTAATTGTATGATTTGCCTACTTATATTTGAATTGCTAGTCCTTCGTCGTTCGTTAATATTGTAAAGAAAATTAAATTTTGTATAACGTGAAAATTTGTTAAAATTATTTTTCTTCTGTTTTAAGCGTGTCGTAGTAGTGATAAATGACTAGAATTATTAACACATTGAATTCTATTGATAGCTGTAGAATAAGCCATTTATCGATAGTCGATAGAAATCACGTCAACACAACTTTCACAACCTTACGCTCTGAAATCCATTCAAATATAAAATATTCATTTAAAAATATAAATAATGCTTAAAAACAAAATTTACCGGTGGTAAGTTATGCCCTTTGATTTTATATTAACGTTTGTATTTCGATTTTTGCACACTTTCACGCTACATACAGTCATTTTATCATTTAAACGGAGCTTCTATACTGACAGCGTTCAGTGAGTGACTGTGTCAACGCTTGACACGCCTCGTGCCGATATGGTCAATTTGACCATATCGAGGCGACACGAACCACGCCCCCATAACATATCTCCCTTGTTTCTGTGATCTGTGTTTACTACCCAGTTTGAATGATGAAATATTTGATTTCAATTGGTCAGTTATACATTGGATGTCTAAATGGACTGTGTGTATCTCATATCAGATTGAAATCATCGTTCGTCTTCATATGCAGCTTTTGCTAACGTATTTCACGCTCAATAATGTCTTACCGACATTAATACTCGTAATTCTATTGTGTTTTCACGCTCCAATTTAGTAGTGAAATAGTTAACTAACACAGTCGATACGGTATTTTTCGATGACATTGGTCAAATTTGTAACTCGTGGTAACGCTGTTCTACGGCAACAGTTACAAAACGGTAGTCGCTAACGTTTAGATTTCGATAGGTAAATTACCATTGGATTGTATTCGTACTAGCGATCTCTAGTTCTGTAAGTGACCGCTAGAGGCGCTTACAATTCTCCATACAACTCATTTAAGCCGTCGCTAGCGAGTACGGTCACTGTAAGTAAACTCATGGGGCGGTACCTACTGTGATAGCAGCGTTACCGATGATTCAAGACGTGCCGTTAGTCTCACCCGGCTGGGAATCGCCTCGCTAACAGGCAGAACACGCATTTATATTCAAAATGGCGAAGTTGTTAATATGACATTCATTATTTGAATATTTATAATGTCAGGTTATTGAACTTATAAATTAATATGAAGGGTACACGGAAAGAACATTGCTTAGTATCTTTTGGAGATATAAAGATTTGAAGGTTAGGGACTAATTTTCGTGCAGAGGCTTTTTTACTCGACTGCGTCAAAAGTAGGGTTAAGCATTATTTTGATTTTCGAGCGTATGAAATATGTATCGACGCTTGAAAGGCGAAATCATCTAAGCGACATTTTTTAAGGACTTAGAGTTAAATATATTTTCGGAATGTGTAAACTTTACTGGTTTCGAAATATATACTAACTTAATGTCGTAAAAAATGTCGCTTAGATAATTTCACCTTTCAAGCGTCGATATGTATATTTCAGGGCACGCTCTGCAGCCTAAACGAATTGACGGATTTTACATACGAGGCGTCATTCGATTCGTCTTAATTTTCGAAGTGACATAGGGTGTATAAAATACCAAAACGGCGTCCGCGAAATCAACTTGCTAATTAGAACATTTGACATTTGGACGACTTGATAATACATTTTAAGACGAGTTGCTTTTTAGACCACTTACTGCCGCAGACCAGTTGCATTTTAGAGTAGAAAAAACGACGTTCTATACAAAATTGCAATATTTAACAAATATGTAACAAAGTTTCTGACAAAGGCTATAGCCGTGTTTCTATACAAAATTTGCCTTTCTGTCAAATGTTCTAGTAATTTTATTTTTAGATACTCCTTGTAGGCAAAGGTCTGTTCCCCAAAGAAGAGCCATGTACACTTGTCAGTTTTCGTAATATGGCGGTTTGTTTTTTTTCACTTTTTAATTTTTTTCTTGAATTCGGTCTTTGCGATTAATTTGATTTTTTGGTAAACTATACTACATAATAAAACCCATCACTACAAAAAATATTGCTTGAAACTTTAGTACAAATATATGTCAAAATAATGGAAACTATAAATTGTTTTTTTTTTTTTTGGTGTGTTTTTATTTCATAAATTGCCCATCTATAGACCTACTACATATATTAAATTCAAATTATTAGCTTTGGTACTTCATGCCAAAAACTAACTACAAATAAAATTATTCCTTACTAGAACACTTTTTTATTTTTTAGATAATGTTTAAATAAATGTCAAAAACGAAACAAACTTCCAAAAATGACAAAATACAAAAATAGGATGTATACGATTTCATTCATACAAGTAATTAAAGCAATCCTGTAAAAACATTGAAACAAGGAAGGAATAATTTTATTTGTAGTTAGTTTTTGGCATGAAGTACCAAAGCTAATAATTTGAATTTAATATATGTAGTAGGTCTATAGATGGGCAATTTATGAAATAAAAACTGTAGGTGCCGCTACACCAGAACACCAAAAAAAAAAAAAACAATTTATAGTTTCCATTATTTTGACATATATTTGTACTAAAGTTTCAAGCAATATTTTTTGTAGTGATGGGTTTTATTATGTAGTATAGTTTACCAAAAAATCAAATTAATCGCAAAGACCGAATTCAAGAAAAAAATTAAAAAGTGAAAAAAAACAAACCGCCATATTACGAAAACTGACAAGTGTACATGGCTCTTCTTTGGGGAACAGACCTTTGCCTACAAGGAGTATCTAAAAATAAAATTACTAGAACATTTGACAGAAAGGCAAATTTTGTATAGAAACACGGCTATAGCCTTTGTTTCGCGGTTGTTAGTTTTTTGTGAAGTGACACTTTAAATGCTTGCATATTTAGCCAACAGATACAACCTTGAAAACTGACTTCCAACCTTAAGATTGCCAACGTAAGATTGCAGTCTTGAGATTGCCATCGTAAAATTGCAGTCATGAGATTGCCATCGTAAGATTGCAGTAATGTACTTTTAATATTTCCTCACATAGCTTGAGAAAAGCACTATACAATCCTCGATTCATCCTCACCCAAAAAGGCCATTTAAAATTAAAAAGAAAATTACTTTAGTCCTTAGGGAGTAGTGTCGTTTTAATCCCTTGGGATTAAATACATTACTTTAGTCGGGAGAAGTGAAAAAAATATAATTTGACTTCATTGCCAATATTATGACCGAGTAGATCCCGTTTATGAAGGGATTAATCAAATTATTGTTACTGCAGACCAGTCTGATACTGCATCAGTCTTCGAATTCAATATATGTAATATCGCGAAACAACATAGGTATAATTTGTTAGTAATATAATTCACTTTACGGCTTTGATCGGATCTATAAAACTCCCTTGTTCCCTACCCACAATTGCAATGACTACCTACTTATCAGCAACGAACACATCGCGGTATTAGATCTTTGTAAAAATATATCATTACATGCACGCGTCGGTCGCCAAAATAGAAGGGTGCACCCCGGTTCGGTGGGGGCCGCCGTCGGATTGTCAATAATTATTCGCGAGAGGCGTTGCCATGACAACGGGCGCTTCCTACGTGTCGGTCAGGCCCTCCCTCGTCGTGCAGCGTAGCTACTAGGTACCATACGAAATGCACAGCGGGGGATCGCAATGCGTAACTTTTGCAGCTTATGCTGGTTTTACACGGATGCACAACAGTGAGACAGAATAGTGGACAGCAGAGTAACTACTGCTACTGTATGAACACACACTCAAAGACAGAGCAGGGCCTCTCTCTAGTCTAGGCAGTAAAAAAATATCGTATTTGACCTGTAATGGAATTGTTTTTAACTCGGCCGCCATTACTGTCAAGTAAATAAGAGCTATCAAAACGTTGAGAATACGATAACAGGTCAAAGACGATACGGTTTTTACCGCCGAGAATACCAGCCCGGTACTGTTTTGTGTGTGTTGTTTACACATGAACAGTACTCTGCTGTCCACTATTCTGCCTCCGTGTGCAAGTTCGCTCCATCGAACTGGCCTAACTGGACCTCAGCTCGTGCACACATCGAAGTCAATTTTCGACTAAGCTGTGCCGATCCCACGTCTTAAACATGAACTCCACTGATATCTGAAGTTATGCAACGCGAGGGCCGCCCGGTGTCGGGGATCGTTACGCTTGGATGGTGTCTCGTCGTCATTTCGCATGCAATGCATACAAGAATGCCTACGCAGTTATTTGTGCCCACTTGCAACGAGACGCAGTCGAGGCCTCGCTATATACGAGTCCAGCAACCGCCCTTCCTGGTCGAGGCTTGTATAGTGCTTTTCTCTAACAATGCGAGGAAATTAAACAAAATTTCAGTTTTGATATAATTTGTATTCAAATGTATTAACAAAATCAAGTCAAATACGATGTGATAATATGACGAAGGCAAATGGCAGTAAGTACTTAACCGACTATGCTTCTTCTTTACACTCTGGTGGTGTGCCGATAAACACAATCTTCATCACTGGAACTCATTTTACTTTTGTATTTTCGCAAAACAAAAATAATACGTACTGTACTTAAACTTCCCTAAGAAAAAAGTATTCCCGATTCCCGCCTTAATTTTTTTAATTCTAAACGCAGAATGTTTTAAAAAAATTAAAACTATTTGACACTTTGGTAAATACGCTGTAAACGCGATAAACGGCGTTTACCTTTTTAGTCTATGACATTTAAAAAGTAAATAAACATGGAAGAATTTTGAATTGTCCGAGTGTTTGGCTGTTTGGAGTTAGTTATCATAGTCCAAATATGGTTTTAAAAAGTAAAAAACCGGGTACGTTATGAAATTTGTATACATTTTCGCGGCCGCTGCCGCTGGTAAATAATAACTTTTTTTTTTTTTTAATTTTGCCTGGGCCTGGAACTCGGAACTTCGCGGGCTGATTTTACAACAGTAAGGTTAACATTTCCGAGCATGTGGGAGAAAACTAATATAATCCACCACAAGCTTCGTCAAACTTCACTTAGTCTTAATTGTTTTCCTTTTAAATACGTTATTAAGTATGTGTTTTTTATTTAAGATATTTTTCGGATTTTTATCACTTGTAGTTTTGGCCGTAAGGTTGGGAATCACACAAAGGCCGTAGCAGGATAAGGGAAGGGCAAATGCCCTTTTATGATAATGGGCTGGTTTTTTTTCTATAGTTACTTACATCTATTAGTACTATTGCGCCAAGTTTTGTTGAAAAATTCCCAGTGGTTCAGCCGAGAAAAAATAAAAACCGAAATAATTAAATATGACTTTTCTCTAAAACTATACAACATTAATATAACATTATTTTATCATTTTGTTAGGCTTAATAAAATATATGTTTTACGAGAAAATGGACTCTCTATCTTTAACACTTATGTAAAAAACAGGTAAGTCAAAATTTTAAATATATTTTCTTTTACTTATAATTGAGATACAACTCTATTTGTTATTTCTAAATAAGCCTTACTTAACGATCTATCACACATATTAATTTGATGGATTAAACCGGAAAGCAACTGTGTCAAAATTAAATAAATAATTGGGTTGGATTTCATTACATTATATTAGTAAGCTATTCTGACACCGCCAAAGAACCAAAGCATAAATCCTCTTTACAAATAAATAACATCAAAATAAGTTTTGACGGTTACAGTGACGTCAGCCTTTTCTGATTACTAAATATGTCACCATTTTAGCTGATGAAATAAAATACGCTTATTCTAGAATAAAATATAATATACAGTGCCTTGACCTCTAAAAAATAACTGAACATGCTATCCTAATCTACAGGAAATTCGACATTAATGCGAGGAAGGTAATGAGAGCCAAGTTTTAGACATTTTGGGAAATGGTAGAATTGAAAATTTATCAAAACGAGAAAGAGTCAAAATGAATTATAGTCATATTAAGAATACGGTAATTTAAGAAGTAGGCGTAAGTCATTTCGATCTTTAGACATTATGAGAATAATCTGTTTTGACATTTTGATATTCTAGGAACACGTTATTATGATATTTGGCTGTAACGAACCGGAATCTTCACAATAAGTATCAGAATGTGTTGAAGAAGAACGTTGGCATTTTAACTTTAAACAATTTAAATAATTTGATATCTGGCAGAGAAGTGGAACTACCTAATACAGAACAATTATTTCGTTTTGCTCCGATTACTACAGTAGATTTAGAACGGTCCTTTAGTTGGATGAAATGGATTTTATCGCCAAGGCGAAGGAGTTTAAAATCAGAAAATCTAGAACGAAAATTACATAAAATACTGAATAAATACAATCACTTGGTTTTAATTTTGTTTACAACAATAATTAATACTGACTGATCAAATTGAGCCAAATATGGGCAAATAGGGGAAATAATTCGTGTAGTTTTGAAAATTGGTACATTTATACCTTGCGGTATCCAGATGAACATACTAAAAGTCCTCATGGGTAGGGGGTGTGCTGAGGGTGTAGGGGGGGGGGGGGGGGGGGTTAAAGGTACCTTTTTCAGATTTTTGCTCATATCTCTAATACCTGTACGAATAGCATTATGATTACTTCTGACAAAAGTTTCTACATAAAATTTCCTACAAATTTGGTCATATTTATTTTTGCTGTACGATCAGTATTTTAGGAGCTACAGGATGTTTAAGTTAACACGGAGCTAAAATATAGACGATTTAAGAAGTAAAAACGAAATAAGTGTGAAATTGTTTATTAAAAATAGAAAAAGCAAATCAGTTTCTCTTAATTATGTCACTCATCGTCTTCTAAATCGACATCTTCGTCTTCTCCATCGATTATATCTACAGGTACAACGTTTGTACATGAACCCATGCAGCCGAATCATACTCGACTGCATGAAATACCGGCTTTTCGACATCCGCATTTTCCAGTGCAACCACTTTTGCAGCGACAAAAAATTTAAGTCAGCACGGTGTCAGGAGCTGGAGGATCAGTGGTAGTAATTGGTTCGAGGGTTCCATCAGCTCCTCGCTTCCAACCCCACATTTCAGGAGGCATTTCGTTACCCAGCCACTCTTGTACTTGGTGGAATACTCGTAATGCGTGATATTTTGCTGACCCTTTAGTAGGGGGGAGAGAGGAGAGATCAGCTTTGGACTTGGTGATGGATTTAACAAAAAGCGAGTATCTGTGGCTGTTAAGATCAAGCTGAGTAGTGGGCGCACGATATATCGTCAAAAACATCGTTTCTCCTGATTTTGTTATGGCTTCCGATGTTGATGTTGGGTCATAGAAAATGGCTGATATATCCTTGATTATTGGTTTTTTTTTTTCTCAAACAGCTTTACAATTGACAGTTTGCCTATCCTGTAAATTGCTGAGGTTGTGTCGCAGCCGCTAAAACTATGTAGGAAAAGAACAGCACAACAAAAGGAGAGTTTTTGGAGTTTTTGTGACGAAAATATCTTAGTTTCCACTTTTCCTTTTCCTGGCTTGACAAAAAATATTTGTTTATCTGGTGGTGATAGAGTCATTAGAAGAACTACTAAATCCACATCTTCCCCAACAACAGCAACTACGGGATGGTTTGCTGCTTTCTCAATGGCAGTTCTTATAATTATACAGTCAGCATCTCTAGGAGCCACTCGTGTTTCGATTCCCTCAGCCTGCATTTTTTCTGTGAGAAGTTCAATGAGTCGAACGAAACGAATGATTTAGTTATCTTCCCAGTTATTCGTACGGTGCGGTGAGAACGAGAAACAACGGTTTTAACTTAGTTTTTTTTTTTTTTACATAAGTGTTAAAGATAGAGAGTCCATTTTCTCTTAAAACATATATTTTATTAAGCCTAACAAAATGATAAAATAATGTTATTTTAAAGTTTTATAGTTTTAGAGAAAAGTTTTATTTAAGTAATTATTTCGGTTTATATTTTTTTTCGGCTGAACCACTGGGAATTTTTCAACAAAACTTGGCTCTCATTACCTTCCTCGCATTAATGTCGAATTTCCTGTAGATTAGGATAGCATGTTCAGTTATTTTTTAGAGGTCAAGGCACTGTATATTATATTTTATTCTAGAATAAGCGTATTTTATTTCATCAGCTAAAATGGTGCCATTTTTAGTAATCAGAAAAGGCTGACGTCACTGTAACTGTCAAAACTTGTTTTGATGTTATTTATTTTTAAAGAGGATTTATGCTTTGGTTCTTTGGCGGTGTCAGAAAAGCTTACTAATATAATGTAATGAAATCCAACCCAATTATTTATTTAATTTTGACACAGTTGCTTTCCGGTTTAATCCATCAAATTAATATGTGTGATAGATCGTTAAGTAAGGCTTATTTAAAAATAACAAATAGAGTGGTACCTCAATCATAAGTAAAAAAAAATAATTAACATTTTGACTTACCTGTTTTTTACATAAGTGTTAAAGATAGAGAGTCCATTTTCTCTTAAAACATATATTTTATTAAGCCTAACAAAATTATAAAAAAATGTTATAATAAAGTTTTATAGTTTTAGAGAAAAGTCATATTTAATTATTTCGGTTTTTATTTTGTATCGGCTGAACCACTGGGAATTTTTCAACAAAACTTGGCAGAATAGCACTAATAGATGTAAGTAACTATAAAAAAAAAAACCAGCTCTTAATCACGAAGGGCATTTTTTCTTCCTTTATCATGCTACGGCCTTTCCAATATTTTTTTTTTCAACTTTATCGGCATATTTGAAATGTATAACTATGCCAAATTACATCTTTTTAGCACCAAGAGTCTCTGTGCTAGACCGCGGACAGGCGGACAAACAGGCGTTTCTAAAACGATGTATCGACTTATCGTATCGTAGGTACTACTTACTACTCGTATTTAAGATAAGATAAAGATAAAGACATTTATTCAGTAAGTAGGCCATACGGGCACTTTTACACGTCAAGAATCTACCAGCGCTTCACAAGAGGAGACCACTGCTGAGAAGAAGCGCCCCAAGAAACTCAGCAGTCAGTCATTTTTTTAAATATATTTAATATTACAATGGTACTTAGTCTAGCATTATATAAATCTATAAATAGCAAATTAAAAAATATTTCAAATATCCTGCGTAGTTTCCGCAGGAAAACACACCAACATCTTAAGATAGAAAGAGAGAAAAGGAAAAAATAACTCCTACGTATGTGTATATCAGACGGTGCAAGATGACCACATAAGATTGATATGTTTTCCTACATCAACGGTGTCCCCCAGACAAGATAAAGCATTTGAATTTCAAAAAAAAAAAAAAAATTTTTTAAGTTTCGGGTTTAGGCCAAGCATTTTTGTCTATTATATAGTCCTCGATCCTATAATACGCTTTAGACATTAACGACTTTTTCAAGTAATTTTTGAGTGCTGGAAAGCGTAACTTTAATACTACCTCAGGTAATTTATTATAGAAATGAATGCATTGACCAACAAATGATTTATGTACTTTACGGACGCGGAATTTTCGAATAGCTATTTTATTTTTATTTCTAGTATTTAAATGATGTATATCAGATTTTTTTGTGAAAGAATCCAAAATTTTTATAACATAAATAATATTCTCATAAATAAATTGTGACGCTACAGTTAAGATATTAATTTCCTTAAAAAGATATCTTAAGGAGTCACGGGAATTTAAGTTGTAAATAGAACGAATGGCCCTTTTTTGTAACACAAATATAGTTTGTATGTCAGCTGCCTTACCCCAAACCAGAATACCGTACGACATAACACTATGGAAATAACTATAATAAACTAAGCGAGCTGTCTCAACATTGGTTAGTTGTCTAATTTTCCTAACTGCGTAAGCTGCCGAACTTAGTTTACCTGCCAGTATAGCTATATGGGGACTCCATTGCAAATTTTTATCTATTGTTATGCCTAGGAAAACTGCCTTATCTACGATTTGCAAACACTCGTCATTTAGAAAAACACTAGAATCTAACGGTTTAACATTAGGCAAAGCGAATCTAACACATTTAGTTTTCTTAGCATTTAGTAGCAAATTGTTGCTAGTAAACCAATTAAGTACTTTAACTAGTGTGGAGTTTATGCTACTGTAGTCTATGGATTTTCTGTCTACCTTGAAAATTAGTGAAGTACCATTAGCATAAAGTACAATATCACAAAGTTTATCTACTGATGGTGGCAAGTCATTTATGTAAACCAAAAATAGAAAAGGACCTAAAATAGAGCCTTGAGGCACACCTATTTTCACTGTAGCTCCATCAGATTGTGTTTTGTTTACAACAACTGTTTGAGTTCTATCACTGAGATAAGAAGACATAAGACTTATAGCTTTCTTAGACAATCCATAATGTTCTAATTTTAAAATAAGGGTCGTATGAACCACGCAATCAAAAGCTTTAGAAAGGTCACAAAATATTCCTACTGCATCGCAAGATTGCTCCCAACTGTTATATATATATTTAATGAGAACAGATGCCGCATCAATTGTTGATCGACCTCTGGTAAAGCCAAACTGGTTATTGTTAAGTAGTTTATTTCTATTAAAGTGACCTAACATATCATTCAGAATTAGTTTCTCAAAGACTTTACTTAATACTGGTAGTATGGAAATGGGACGGAAGTTTGTTATATCACTCATCTCACCCGATTTAAAACTGGAAAGATCCCTTCTGAAATGCAATTATTGTAAATTAATGCTAGATGGGGGGGAGGGGGGGGGTATTTACTTAGCAAACCAATCTTTGGCACATTTACTTATATTTTGCATTTTTGTATTCGTTCAAATTATCATTTGGCAGAATATTACCAAGTTTCTTTAAGGCAAATAGCCATTTAGTAAACATTTTTTCCTACTCCTGTACTTTTATCTGTCATTTATATAGTCACGAACACTAAATATAAGAATATAGATAATATGTCCGCAGAACATTCCGTAGAAAAGTCTATCTAGTCTATTCCCCTTAACAACACTTGTGCTTTTTTGAGCCAAAACGATATGCCTAGCTGCCAAAGCTTACACCTAGGTTAATTTGACCAATCAAAATACTTCACCAAATTAAACCACCAATCACAATACACATTGACTGTCAATCGGAACGTTAGGTTCTTTTTGGTATGTAAACTCTTTTACTAATTTAACTCTTTAAAAAAAACATTTTATTTGGTATCAACCAACCAGAACGCAGCTATATTAAAATCGACCAATCAGGTAAAATAATTCATTTCTCAAATCATTAGGTGTGTTTTAGTCCCTATTTCACAAGTTAAATCGATTGTGCAACTTTAAAAAAAAATATGAAACCTGGCAAGTGCACATCAATTTAAAAACAAAGTTAACCATAGACACATATTTTGTTGTTTTCGAATGTTTCCCGCTCGTTTGTTGTTCTGTGCTTCGTTCGTTCGTATTCTAACCTAGGTATATTAATAAAATTTTGTTAATTTAATTTTGCATTTTATTTGAAACCTAGTCGTAGAAAAAGTATTGTATGCAACGGTGTATAACTAAGTCAAAAAATACTCGTGGCGTCTTGCTTTACGATGTTCGCCTGCGGCTCACATCGTAATCACACCACTCGTCTTTTTTGACCTCTCTTATACAACTGTTGCATAAACTACTATTATCTACTCTCATATCGTAAAGTTCGAATGATAAACTTCAAAACGAATTTACTTATATTGGCATACTTTATAAACACAATGTCACCAATGAGGTTCCATATCAATTATTTTTTTATAATGGAACGCACATGCGGTTCGCGTCATTTTTACAGCATTACAAAAAGTTTTCATTCCAAGTTTTACTTGTCTGTGACAGCGCCCGCTTTAACGCATGCGCGGTGATGTGCTAGGTTTTGGCGCCATTAATATAATACGTTTTGCTGTAGTTACTTTATTAACTTTGATATTTTATTTAGTAGGTTGAATCGCAATGTATGACAGTACATAAAGTAGTGAATGAAACTGCACATAACTAGGTATTAAATCACTCGTGTGATACTATTAAAAACCTCGCCGAGCGGCTCGGTTCTTAAACACACACTCGTGTTTTAATACCCCTCATTATGCAACAGTTTCATAAACTAATACACCGTGTTTTTATTGATTTACGATAACTTCGGCATATTACTAGGTACATCCATAGAAACTAAGTGGTAGATTCTTTTTTTTTATATTGCAAAAAAAAAAAAAAAAACTCTATGCAGCTAAGTTCATTTAGTTACTTTGCTCCATAGTTTTTTTTTTTTTTTTTTTTGCAATATAAAAAAAAAGATTCTACCACTTAGTTTCTATGGATGTACCTAGTAATATGCCGAAGTTATCGTAAATCAATAAAAACACGGTGTATACTACAACTAATATTATTTAACCAAAATATATTTGGTTCAATTAAAACTTTGTATACTACTTTATTCCACTACACAAGTTCTAATGACTACAACAGAAATGAGCTGCTAGGTTAGGTTAGGCTAGAGTTGCGTCAAACCACGTAGCTCCTCAACGATAGAGAAAAGAACTTCCGCAAAGCGCAGCTCCATCGACCTCGTCTTGAATTAAATGTTATTAATTGGTTAATGCGTTTCATAAATATTAATAAATATTAAGTAATTATTTTGTTAAACAACAGTTTACCAAATCCTTCCATTGCGAAATCTAAAAGTAAAAAAGTTGTTATGGCAAATGTCCACTAGCCGAAATGTAAGTACCGTCAAGTCTGGCAACTTTGCAATTGGATACTAACTTGGCCATCTGCTGTGTGCTGATACGACAACGCCTATATTTTAAATACGGCGATATTTTCTCATCGTTGGTCATCCTCATCAGCAGAAAATCTAAATATTAACTGACAACGTTGTTTTAAGTACGATATCCCTGCGGTCACTGTAAACTTTTAGTTGACTTACAAAGTTCGCCGGAAACTTAAAAACATTTTGGTGGTCGTTAACTTTCAACGAATTTGTGCATAAGGACTGTGGATACCTATAGGTATGTATTTTTTTTGTCAACGTCTTTAATATCGCAGGTATTCAAATACTTCAATAGATTTTCATCCATTCTTTGTTAAACCGTTCAAAAATTGCAAAGGCATATTGTTGTTACCTGTTGTTACCATACCGGGAAGGAAAGGCTTGTAAGCTAACTTTGCCACGATTGACATGAGCTATAGGGGTGCTAATTTTATCATAATTTTATGGATAATTTACTTTAAAAACGTTATATTAACGTTAAGTTATAAACATGTTTTTGTTATTACTTTCAAAGTTTAATTAAAACCGAGTCAAGTCAATATTTATGTTCATTATAAAATCGGCGACAATTAATTTTAGAAGTAAGTTGCAGTTCATCGTCAAGATATACTCCAAGATCTTTTACCTGTATAACACGTTGAAGAACTGTATCATTAAGCGAATAGTTTCATATGAAGCTGTTACGTTTACGCAGGGACCGGAACCGCTTTTTGGTTTTAAAAAACCCTAACGATGCGATAAGCATATCTTCGACTTACCCCAATGAAAAGCTATCCCATACGATACAATCAATTCGACTAAGCGCTTACCAATTCCTTAAAAACCTCGTTAGGCTTTCCCTATGAAGTGTTTATTGAACGGCTTCAAGCTATTTTAATCTCTACGCGCAGTCCATACAAAATATTTTTGCACTACTTAGCAATTGATTGACTATCCACACACATAGGCATGAAACCAACCAATCACACGATTCTGCGAAACAGAGTCAACGGAGAGGGAGAACGGTTAGGGTAACACTATTATAATGCTAAGTGCTTAAATCCAAAACCCTTACGAAACTGGTAACCTCACTCAATGGTTGTAGTTAACTAGTTCGAAGCAGATTCGATATCAATAGGGTAAGCCTATCGATAGGGATACGCTAACGTTTGGGAGAGCATATGATGTAGTTACCCGATTGATAGACTTAATCAAATAAAGGGCTTGTCCGGTCCTTGCGTTTACGAGAGAATGAAATAGAGTGACACTTCTCGACATTTAAATAAAGTTGGTTGATTACACAGTATGCACCTAGTCTATTTAGGTCACTTTGAAGGTTAATGCAATCTGTCTGTGATTTGATGATCGTGAATATTTTAGTGTCATCTGCGCACAGCAAAACATTAGAGTGAAGAAAATATTCGATCACGGAATTGATAAAAATATTGAATAAGAAGGGGCCTAAGTGGGAGCCCTGAGGGATGCCAGATGAAATAGAAACAAACGTGGATATATACCCTTTGACTGCCACTGCTCGGGTTCTATCCCGGAGGTAAGAAGTAAGCCACCTTAAGAGATTACTGTGTACGCCAGTCTCATTTTTTTTGATAAGAATAGCGGCAGGTGAGATTTTTTCAAAAGCTTTTGAGTAATCTGTGTAAATTCTATCTACTTGATAGCCCTTATCCATAGTGTCAAGCGCGTAGTCCATTAGCTCATAAAGATTTGACTCTGTCGAACGTTTACTCATGGACCCGTGTTGTTGTGAAATCAGTTTTGGTCTTATTGCGTGATAAAAGTTGTCATAAATATTTTTCTCAAAAAGTTTAGGGATAACTGATAAAATTTAAATTCCACGGTATTTTTTGATATTATATTTATCACCACTTTTGTAAACAGGAACTACGGTTGAGCGCTTCCACGAATATGGCAATATTCCAGACTTTAAGGAGAGATCAAATAATAGGGTAACAGGTAACTTTTACGTATCACGGCAACTTTTTAAAAATACAGCATGTCCCCGGCGTCTTTTGGAAACGTCTAAGGCCTTGAGATAGCTATTAACTATGTTTAAACTTATATAAATATTACTAATTATACAATTTTGAAATCGACGGCTGTATCGATATTACTTTGCGAAAGGACATGCTCACAGTCCACTTTTCTTAACTCCTCGTTTTTGAGATCATAATCGGCAGCAAAAAAGCGAAGAGCAATTTGATGATGGGCAGGCTTTAAATGTTTTTCAGGTACCCCGATGTCTACATGTACACAAAAGACCGAGTGTTGACCGTCAATAGGTACCAATGGTTCTACTAAAGAATCTTTAGTAGAACCATTTAATATCATTCCAAATAAAAATAATAAGTAATTAGATTTAGTCCTGTCTAATATTGATTGCGGAATATCTTTAGTAAAGATATTTAACTATGATATTTTGTTTATAGCCTCTTCTGTAGTGAGTGGTAGTGATGTATAGGATAGGGGAGTTTTCATTCCGACGAACCATGACAGTGGAGTTAAGAACCCAATAGAACTGATTCTGTTTTAGACTTGCTCTGCGCTTCGGTTCCTTCAAAAGGTACTTATTAAAAGCTTGAAAGGTGGTAGTTTATATAGATTCGGTTAGAACTATTAGGGTAACCGAGATCAGCTTTTAAGCTCTTCAGTTTACGTAGGGAGGAAATAAAATCATAATTTTTGTATCGAGCTTGCATCTTGAGAACAATTGGCTTGGGTTTAGAATTATCTGTGTCATTCCTTACCGCAACCCGGGTTACGAAGTCGACATCCGAGTTCACGTTCAGCTCAAAGCCACTCAGCGAACCCAATGACCAGAATACAGAGCAGGGCATCTCTCAATTCGTTTCGGGAAAGCCATTAATTTGAATTTATTTATTATAACCAGGGATCGGAAATTCGGATCGATATTTACCTAAAGTTGGCAAAATCCCGGAAAAAGATAGGCGAACAAGGCGTCGGCTTCTTAAAAACATTATTTTAATAATATAAGTTCCGGGATTCGGGGATTCTACAAAATGTTATTATAATAATTACTTTACATGTAGGATAAAACATTCATTTTTGCTCCTATAAATTCGTTAGGTTAATGAGTTACAGGTAAATTAAATAACATTTGGTAAATCAATACATGAAAAATAACTTCAAACAGTTAATATAAATAATTGATTATGAATTAATGCCGGTGCAATTTATTTATTTTGAAATCCTAGAAATTTTAGTAATGTATTCTATGATTGAGTCCGCCTCCATACAACTGAACAACAATGCCGGTGCGAAAGTATAGGTAAATATCGATCCGAATTTCCGATCCCTGATTATAACATAGGTACTACATTTAAAAGTTAAAACTAAACTTAAATTAACAAACTAAAATTAAAATTAAACTAAGCTACTCAAATTAAAACAAAACTAAACTACTCAAATATTAAAGATGTAAATAGTAATCACCACTATAAAAAGAACACCCCCTCTAGCAGGTCCGCTCGCGGCATGGTCCCTATGACACTGGCTGTATTACCTCTCTGGATAGCTAGCCCAATCCTTTGGGAGAGGTAAGCACCAGCTCTAGGATCTCTGGAGGTGTCTATGAGCTGGGATGACAGAGCCTTCATAAAGCTTTTCATATCAGCTGACCAAGGACCCATGGTCTCCACTGCAAGTGCCACAATTCGTAATTATTTAATAATGATGAATATTTGCGGCGCTTGATGGTTTCGGCCTGATCAGCTGCTGCACCGGCCCGACTACGGGTTGACTGGAATTTGAATGTTCGATCGTCTTACCCATTGCTCGTTCCTCCTGGAGTCATTAATAACGTCATTAATGACTTTCTTCGAAATAAATCGTTGGAAAATATGTAAAAGTTTACATAACGTCATCCCATGCAAAACTGTATAAAAAGTTAAGTCGTTCTGTGAACATATGTTTCTAATTAAGTGGTTTTTGAATATTTTCTTAGAGTTGATATCTTAAACCTTCCACTATAAGGAGCTTTTATTATTTTGATAATTATGATAATTATGTATGTCACATTAATATGAAGTATTTTTTTTTACCTATTATATATTTTTTTGCTATATATCTTGCAATAGTTGAAAAAAACATTATGTCTACCTCGGCAGAAAGGAAACTTAATTGAGTCTTACACTAATGACTCGTTCATTAAGTACTTTCTATCGTCGGCAACAATGTGCTATAAAATTGTAACATCTAAGTAGGTATACATATGTATGTAACATATGCTTAACAAATACTTACGATCTATCCCGATCTTGCATTAAAATCAAGAAACTAGGAATCCTATCCGCGATATGTAGTGAAAAAATCTCGAATGAAAAATTCATCAGAATGAGGACAAATTTAAAAAAAATCCTTTTAAAACAAAGATGTTTACTTTTTGCCGTTCAGTTATTCACTCATATGTCAAATGTAATTAAATTACCATGACACACCGTTTGCTATAATCAAATCACTTTAATTTTTTTACCCCCATTGCAGACTTTTCAAATATTTAGAAAATATATTTAATTTGTTTTACTTACTAAAAACAGATGCAGGCAAGCAAGTTATACAACTGCCAAATTTCGAGGCAAATTTCAACGGGCATTGAGAAGTTTATTATAGCTTCAGTGAAAAACTGCTGTGAGATACAGACAACAGACTCCGAAGTCTCACCATAAGGTTTCTTTTTTACCATTTTGGTAAGGAACTCTAAAAAGTTTTACAAGTAACTTAGTTAGTTTTAGAAATTAGCTCTGAGTAAATTACACAATATTTTAAACGCATTGGTACCTGAGTATGCTGCAAGTAATTGTACTCTCAAAATTGTCTCCCACGATACATGCAAGACATACATTTCATAATGAAGCGTACTCGGTTCTCATGGTAAGACGAGCCGATTGACACGAGGCTGGAGGCAGGGGAGGCAGAGGAGGTTTCGCTCCATCGCGGAGCTACCTGCTCCTCCACAAAAGAAACACAAACTAACATTACGTACAATAACTTGATTATTTATTTTGTAAACAGCAGTATTATTAACAACAGCAGGATAACTGTTAAATATAGCCAAATAAATTGTTTTATGAATTATTTTCGCAATTACTAAATGTTATTATTCTTATTACCTACTTACACTAATCAAATGTTCACCATTAGGTATAGTAACTTCTCAGGCCGTTGACTAACCGCTAGGTCCGCGAGCAATCAATGACAACAATGTTACGCTTACTAAGAAAAAATCGATAAGGTTTGCTTTATACTTTCGATTGATAATCGATAAGGTTTGGTTTGATCAGGGGCCTTATTAATCTTATTATGCAATATCTTTACACATGTTATTGTCGTATTGTTTTTAACTCAACCACCAACATTTTCAAGTTAATACGAGCTATCGTTAGAACACGATTAGGCACAGTCAACGTCAAAAGTAAGTCATCATAAAGTCATGGTTTTATTTGCAGATGACAGTACAGTGTTAATACAATGTAATGACCTTGACAAATATGAAAATGAGATAAATAACACCCTTGCAACTATTATTAACTGGCTAGACCTAAATAAATTAAAAATTAACATCGAAAAGACAAAGCTTATGCAATTCCATCAATCTTCCTCTTCCGAAACCTAACTCAGTAGACATTGATATTAAATATAACGGAAATCGGATTGAACAAACAAGTGTTATTAGATTTTTAGGCGTACAAATTGACAAACATTTAAACTGGAAAGCGTATACCGATTCTTTATGCACCAGAGTCAATAATTTTGTATTTGCCCTAAAAAAGGTATCCATGTTATCGGATCAAAAAGCTGCTTTACTAGAATATTATGGGTACGTGGTGTCAATTTTACGTTACGGCATTATATTTTGGGGTAATTCTAACACTCAATGTGTTTTCAGAGCTCAAAAGAAATGCATTCGTGCTGTTTGCAACATTAAACAGACAGACTCATGTAAACCCCATTTCAAAATTTATGAGGTTGCTGTGTTTGTAAAATCAAATCCTAATTTATTTCCCCATAAAACAAATTCGAATGGAAGAGCCGTTCGCCACAAATTTAAAATAAACATTGTACCTGGTAAAACCGCATTTTTGCGTAAAAGTGTATTAGGCGTAGCGACTAAAGTTTTTAATTTCTTACCAGATAGCCTTAAGGATTTAGAACTCAACATTTTCAAAAAGAAGCTTGCGAGTAGAAATTAGGTAAATTTGACATTGTATTCTTCATTAAGTATTGTAAATGTTATGCTACTTGTATTTTTGGTAGCATTGAAGTGTTTCTAATTTTGTTGTTTAATTACTATTATTTTTTCACCTATTTTTGTAAGCCGTATCTTTTTTTTTTTGTGCGCCCTAAGGCAGGTTACAGAGGTCCATTCCTATTGTACTTATAACACCTGTAATAACCTGTGTTTCACAAAATAAATGATTACTGATTACCAGGGATCGGAAATTCGGATCGATATTTACCTAAACTTTGGCGGCGGCGTTGTTGTTCAGTTGTATGGAGGCGGATTCTAGTTTTAATTTATTAATACAATTCCCGGGATTTTTAAATAAATAAATTACTCCAGCATTAATTCATAATGAAGTATTTATATTACCTATTTAAAGTTATTTCCCTCGTATAAATTGACCAAATGTTAATTAATTTATCTGTAACTCATTGACCGTTAAATTTTGAGGAGCAAATTGACGGAACGTTTTATCCTACATGTAAAATAATTATTATTCGCATTTTGTATAATCCCGGAATCCCGGAACCAATATTATTTAAATAATATTTTCAAGAAGCCAACGCCATGTTCGCCTATCTTTTTCCTGGATTTTGCCAACTTTAGGTAAATATCGATCCGAATTTCCGATCCCTGCTGATTACTGATCAAAAACAACTTTTCCAAACATGTTCTAGCATGACGCCCCAGATTAGAAGATTATACCAAAGTGTAATTTTCACCTGAACATTTAATAATTCAACAAAACTAATCTAAATGATCATAATAACACAGGGGTATAGAAGAAAAATTACAAATCAATATGTTAAAGAGAAATAATAATACATGATGGAAAAACTATCTCTTAACTATATAGTACAATAAAGAATGATGAAATAATTTAAACAAATCTCTCAAAAACCTAAGGACCACAATGACTCAAGTCTCACAAGCCCTCATGAACGCATTAAATTAATTAATTAATTACTCATTATTTACCAAGCCAAGTAAAGTCATAATATAAAAAAGTCGAAACTACAAATACGTTGGCTAAAATAATGAGTCGTTACGTAATTGTTTGAGACACGTGTTTTCGCTGACTCACCCATTTATCAACTGCTTACTCGTATAAATATAGAGACCAATCTGAAGAGTTGAAACTCGGTGAGTCAACTTAAATACTCGTAGCTGCGATCCTATAGTAAAGGTAATATAATTATAAAATAAGTATTAAGTTATTAAAAACGTAATATACATTAGGTAGCCAATATTAAATTATTTGTGGCATAGTAAAAACCTATGGTTAGGTGGATAAGGGTGTCTAATTTTCAGTCGTGATTATTGGTGCTCTGAAAGCGTTTTCAGCAGACTGAAATATTATTTTCATCACACTTGCACGTAAACAGTATCTAAACATACAGGTTAACTTGGCCGCAATGCCCCATATAAAACCCTCGACCTTTTTTTTTACCATGAAACCCTAGGTCGGTAAGTAATTTTTTTTTAATTTATAGCACAGCACACAGGTCATGCAATTTCAAGCAAAGAGTTTACACGCAATTGAAAATTTGTCTTAAAATGTTATTTAAACAGGAATTTCATTGCAATCTCGCTGCATGTTACTTAAATACTCAATTAATGTTCTTAATAATCGATTTTAATAGTTTTCTGTATCAAAACGTCGTTTTTTTTACACTCCTTCAGGGCTGTATGTATACCTTCGTAAGTATTTGCCCTTAACGTTTCTGAACGAAACATTTGTATAATCTGTGGAGTCCGCCCGTCATCCGCTTAAAAAAAGTTCAAGTAATTCGTAATAAAATAATAGTTGTGCTGACTTGTGTAATATAAGTTTATTCTGCCCTATAATTTTATTTATTTACTCGCAAATGTGATGAAAAACATTGTATGTTTCACGGGCGGTACGGGAATTACGATCCTCGACTCAAAAAGCCCTCAGTCTTCGACTTCGGGCTTCTACTAGAGCCTCGATCGTAATTCCTTACTTACCGACCTTAATACACAATGTACTATTTCATCACACTTGCACGTAAACAGTATCTAAACATACAGGTTAACTTGGCCGCAATGCCCCATATAAAACCCTCGACCTTTCTTTTTACCATGAAACCCAAGGTCGGTAAGTAATTTTTTTTAATTTATAGCAGAGCACACAGGTCATGCAAGTTCAAGCAAAGAGTTTACACGCAATTGAAAAATTGTCTTAAAATGTTATTTAAACAGGAATTTCATTGCAATCTCGCTACATGTTACTTAAATACTCAATTAATGTTCTTACATACATACATACATACATATCTTCACGCCTGTAATCCCAGAGTGGGGTAGGCAGAGCTACAGAATTAAGTACCTACAAACTTAAAAAACTTGTTGATAATTCTGTAACCACATTTTGCACAAATAGGCTAAGATGTTTACCAGCGTATTAGTGACAGGTTTCAAGCCCATCGCCTAACAGTACTACAAGCCTTTATTCCCTTAGTCGTCTCTTACGACATCCACGGGATGACATGGAGTGGCACTATTCTAACCCGGCAACCACACGGGTATTAATGTTCTTAATAATCGATTTTAATAGTTTTCTGTATCATAACGTCGTTTTTTTTTACACTCCTTCAGGGCTGTATGTATACCTACGTAAGTATTTGCCCTTAACGTTTCTGAACGAAACATTTACATAACATTTATAATCTGTGGAGTCCGCCCGCCATCCGCTTAAAAAAAGTTCAAGTAATTCGTAATAATATTTGTGCTGACTTGTGTATTATAAGTTTTTTCTGCCCTATAATTTTATTTATTTACTCGCAAAAGTGATGAAAAACATTGTATGTTTCACGGGCGGTACGGGAATTACGAACCTCGACTCAGAAAGCTACTAGAGCCTCGACCGTAATTCCTTACTTATCTACCGATCTTAATACACAATGTACTATTTATTCAGGCCGTTTCAGAGACAGCTGTATCACATACCAGCTTGTCAAAATTGCGATGCGACTGCCGTTATTTACAGGTGTCTGAAACATATTTTAGACCAGCTTACGATCTTTCAGGTGATTACGCCTTAACCTTAAACCCTCTATAGGCCTTTGTTTGAAGTACATTTCAGTATTTGTGATTTTTTAAGTAAGAGTGAAACAGACAGCAATATTACGAACCTTCCAGCAGCGAGTGAAAGAGATGATGTCACGATAAGAATAAAAATACAACCATACGTGAAACAAACGGGTGTCCCTTGTTTTGCCGACAAACTTTTCATCGAACTTATTTCATCGAAAACGTTTCAAGTAACATTTAGTTCACGAATTATTGTTTGGTGTAATTTTATTTCATGACTAGATCATTCCAATTTTTATTATTTCATAGAATAACTGTTCCGGGAATATTATTTGGCAAATTATTCATTTTGTATGAATTTTAAATGGTAGACAGTTCGAGTTCGAAATTTTATTACAAAATTACCAAACAATCAAAAGATATATATATTTTATAAGTTTATATTCTTGGCTATGGATTTTATAGAATCCATTTCAGAATACTCCACTTGTAGTCCAGGCAATGAAAGATTTTGGATGGAAAAGTTGAAAGCAGAATTTTTGACTTCAGAACTTTGTTTGGACTAGTTAGGAGATAAACAAACTAAAAGTCCCCACCCCTAGGAGGTGAGCCCTAGGCACAAAGAAGGTCCCATTTTTTTGTTTTTTGTTTACATCTTGAAAACGATGCGTCATAGGAAATGTTGTTGTATTACATCATTAAAGCTGATAAAATTCTCTACAACTTTAGTATTTATGTTTTTTACCTATTTTCAATAGTTGTCTAGATATAAACTCCGAAAAACGGTCGATTTTCAAAAATGTGTTTTTGACCTCACGTTTTTTGTCATACATTGCTCTCTAACTTGCAAATACATCATCTGAGAAAAACAACCTTCTACGTACCTTGTAAAGAGTCAAATTCTCTTTAAGAATATATATACATATATTAATATATCATCTACCGTTATAATAATAATAAAATAAAATAAAATTATACCACATTTTAAAATTTCGGCAAATTTATTTCACATAAACATAGCGCAAAGCTCATTTCTTTCGCTATTACGAGTATCAGACGTAACCGTAGATTTCAACGTTACATAACAATTAAAAAAAAGGAATTTATATTAACACTATAAGTGAACATCTTAGCCAAATTGTGGTTACAGAGTTATCAACAAGTTTTTGGAGTTGTTGGTAATTCTGTAGCTCTGCCTACCCCACTCTGGGAATGAAGGCATGAAGGTATGTATGAACTATAAGTGACAATTTATATACAACAGACATTATTTAACAATTTATATACAATAGAATAAGTAACGATTTATATACAGTAAACACACTATTTAACAATTTATATACAACAAACACATTATTCAATCAATCACTCGCCGCCTTTTTGAGCAAGACGGGCCCTCTTTGTTTTCCCTCGGCGGTTGTCTCGTCTTCTTCACTCTCATCAGTCGAATAGTCATCAGACGATGGTAAGACAGCTAATACTTCTGCTACATCATCCCCACCATCGTCGTCGTCATCGTCGTTAGCGTCCAAAATGGGGATGCCATTATTGCAACTACCGTGGCAATTGTGGCAAATGGTAGAGCACAGCATAGAGGCCTTCCTACACCCACATCTAGCACTACTACAATCAGTGGTGAACCGGCAAAATATTAGCTTTAATATTTATTCTGGTGCAGCTGGATCTTTGGTTTGGACAGGAACCAAGAGATGGCTTTCATTCCGTGTCCATCCCCATAGTTCAGGGGAAAGGTCATGTCGTAGCCAAGTCTGGACCTGGTGGAAGGAGTGCCCCATCGCTGCTCCCTCAGTTGGTGGAAGGGACGAAATGTCTGGCTTGACTTTCGAGACTGACTGGAGGAAACACTGGTACCGATAGTTATTCAGAGAGGTCTCCTTCTGTTTTGCTCCCTACCACCTCAAAAAACATATGTTTCCATTTGCTTTTATGTCAGCATGCGATGTGTTGTGGGGACTTTACCTCTGCTAGGTTTGACGAATATAATATACTGGTCAGACGGAGTCTTTGCCATGAGCAGAACTGCCAAGTCAATATCTTCTCCAAAGACTGCAACTAGAGAATCCTTTGATTTTTCAATGGCAGTAGAGACTATCATCAAGTCAGCGACGTCTGGAGCTTGTTGAGTCTCAATCCCGTTGCTATTAAGTTGACATCGGAGAACGGCAATCAGGTTGCTTTTATTGTGGCTGTTTGAGAGAAAATGTTCCTGCTTGACATCGATCGTTGGTTCTAAATTGAGACTTATATCGGCAGACTGCTTAAGTCGATACCTCCGCTCATGTTCAGCTGTCTTTGTGCTGTTTACAGAATTGAATTTAAATCGTAATTTAAAAAAAGAAAAAAAATAGATTAATATGTAACCTGAAATCTACGGCTGCATCTGTAGCGAAAGTAATGAGCTATACTATAGGTATTTATGCGAAATGTTTCAATTTGCCGAAATTTTAAAATGTGGTATAACTTTTCAACGGTAGTTGATATATTAATATATGTATATATATTCTTAAAGAGATTTCAACTCTTTACAAGGTATGTAGGAGGTTGTTTTTCTCAGATGATGTATTTGCAAGTTAGAGAGCAATGTATGACAAAAAACGTGAGGTCAAAAACACATTTTTGAAAATTGACTCTTTTTCGGAGTTCATATCTAGACAACTATTGAAAATAGGTAAAAAACATAAAGACCAAAGTTGTAGAGAATTTTATCAGCTTTAATGATGTAATACAACAACATTTCCTATGACGCATCGTTTTCAAGATGTAAACAAAAAACAAAAAAATGGGACCTTCTTTGTGGCCGCCCCCCTAGGGCTCACCTCCTAGGGGTGGGGACTTTTAGTATGTTTATCTCCTAACTAGTCCAAACAAAGTTCCGAAGTCAAAAATTCTGCTTTCAACTTTTCCGGCCACACCCCCTTTTTAAGCACTCATTGACAGAACTATTGACAAATAGTGTATATTCGAGCATGCTTGTCGAAAACCTCCTTTTCTTGCTTTTTGGCGGGGAACGCGTACTGTTAACAGAAAAGTAGGTTAGGTTAGGTTAGAACTGCGACCCTTGTAGAATCGCACTAGAATCGAATCGAAATAGACTAAACATAAATCAATCGCTAGTAAGTACTATTTATTACCTATTAAATAATATACCTTATAATAATTTGTATGTTATACCTATATAGGTCTACCAGAATCTCATGAAAAATTTAAAAGTAAAAAGAAAATGATTTTGATATGGCAATGTTGCCTTGTCAGTCTTGAAGACTTAGACTTATTTCGTGTATCTGGCATCTTTCTTCTCGTTTCAAGTGGACTCGCAGTGGTGCAGAGGTTAAAACTATCTTGACCTCTGACCTATAAATCACCGTACAACGTTGCCCCCAATCTTCCTAGAGAAGATTGGATTGTGTTTTATTGCTATATTGATTTATACTTATATATACTTGACACTGGCGAAATCACTTCACGTGGAAACGCCATATCCCCGCGGTAGTAGCTGTTCAAGTCGCCGCGGGGGCAAAGAAAGAAGAAGGTTTGTTTATTCTTACCGAAATAAAGTACTTATATTCGAGAAATGTCTAAAAAAAACATTACGTTCGCAAGCCAGAAATATTGTTTACCATGATAAAATAAAATATGTGAGGAAGGAGGTGTTAGTGAAACACAATCTGCTATTTTTAATCGTGTTTCTCAATTCACCGGTTAGCGTAGCCAAATAATATTGATACTTAAGTTACGTAGATAGACGATGTTACTTATTTATATAAATATTGTGTCATATAATTACAGGAGTATCTAGTTACACGGTAAGACGAATAGTAGCAGAAGGCACGACGCATGATGGTGTATTTTCATCACACGGAAAAAATACACTTGGGAGCAAAGAAATCGAGCCACCCTTTCAATTTTTACGTCGATGCTAATTGAATAAAGGTCGTAAGTGTTATCATGAAAATTCGAATGCCACATGATAGGTAATTTTGTCTTCTATCGAATGACATAATTTTTAATGGTGGGGGTGGATTTTCAGTGCATTTCAGGGCCGAAAACCGCAAGGCTCCCAAAATGCATACTTTAGAACAGAAGAATACAAGGGAATAATTAAAGAGTTTTATGAAAATTAAAACAAATTATCGGTTTTTAATGACGTGTATTCCCTCCTCTAGCCAATCGACATGCACGCATGCGATTTTTCCTCGATCACTGTCTTGAGCTGGTGCAGGGTCTCAGGAGCGGAATCCCTGGCCCCGATTAGCCTCTTGAGCTCGTCCCAGACGTGCTCTATCGGGTTCAAGTCCGGGCTTCGTGCTGGCCAATCCATGGTAGGGATATTGACCTCTCTTAGGTACTCCTGAGTGATCCGAGCTGTATGTGGTCTGGCGTTATCTTGCATCAGCATGAAGTTGTCACCGATGTAGCCAGCAAATGGGACCACATGTTCAGGGAGGACCTCTTCAATGTACCGATGAGCAGTCAATCCTCTTGAATTTGGCCCGACACCAGGCCCAGTGACGAACACAATGTCTGTCTTCGCTTCCAAATAAATGCCGGCCCAGACCATGCATGAACCGCCTCCATATGCGACTCGTTCTTCGATGCAGCATTGCGAAAATCGCTCTCCAGGCCTTCGGTAGACCCTCTCCCTGCCGTCATTGCCAAAAAGACAAATCCTGCACTCGTCAGAGAAGAGTACTGTCCTCCATTGCTCAAGGGTCCGGTTTTCATGTTCCTGAGCAAAGCGAAGACGTGCTTGACGGGGACTCGGGGTGAGTTTAGGGCCATTCGCAGCCTTGTGTGAAGTTAAATTCTTCTCTGCAAGTCTCCTTCTAACAGTCCATCGGCTGATGGACACATTCCGGGTCTCTCGTAGCTTCCGCTGAAGCTGAACAGCATTGAGTCATCGATTCCGTAGCGAGTTGACAGCAATGAAGCGGTCATCTTGCTCCGAGGTAGAGCGTACCCGGCCAGTGCCAGGTCTTCTGGAGAAAGCACCAGTCGCTTGGAACCTCTGGAACACAAGATTTGTCTGGAGTTGTCGGGCCACTTCACGTTGACCCAACCCTGTTTGCAACAGAGCAACTGCTTGGGCGGCTTCAGACGGAGTAGTATCCATGTTTCTTCAAGGTTTTCCAGTAGAATCGAGCAGAGATGTGTTCAAGATGACGTATCATAAACAAATGATGTAAAAACAATTAAACAAAATGGTTTTATACCTAATGATGTGGCACAATCAGTATGTGCACTAATGAGCTAATTAGAGGGGGGTATTGTTATTGCCCATAATGACGGAAAATACCCATCCCCACCACTAAAAATTGTGTAATTCGATAGAAGACGAAATTACCTATCATAATAATATGGCATTCGAATTTTCATGATAACACTTACGACCTTTGAACAATCAGTAAAAATTGCAATGGTGGCTCGATTTCTTTGCTCCCAAGTGTAGGAAAGGAGGATGTAAAATAATTAATTTGGACAATTTCGATTTAGAATTAATTAGGAATAAAATAAAAGAATTTTACACTGTTCGGAAAAAAATTCCAACAATCGCAAAATTATTAAAAGTTTTGCAAGAGCACATTGATTTTAAAGGAGGGAGAGGAGTCTTTAAGGGTCATACTTACAAAAATTGGTTTCGAATATGTGAAATGCCAGTCGAAAAGGACACTTTTGATGGAACGCCATGATATAAAAAATCAAAGACACAAATACTTAGAGCGTACGAAGCAAAACCGTGACGCTGAGGAGAATAAAAAATAAGATGTGATGTGATGTGAATTAAGTGTGTGATGTGATGTTTATGTGATTTACATGAAACATATATTCACTCTTCGTGCTCCATCCAAAAGTGTTGGCAAAGCCAAACTATACGTGGTCCATCAAAGGAAATTTCACCTGGATTGCGATGGATTATTGTACACGCTGGTGGGGAGCACGGTTTTGTACCAAACCTGTGTCGGTGGGGGTACTCAAGTAGCGCAGACGCTAGCTGCTAGCTCACTAACTGTCTCGCGTGCCCGACCACCTGCTCGCGTGAGGACTTACTTGCCAGTAACCAGAGGGCTACCACGGTAGCCGCTTTCTGGGCAAGTAAGATTTAGCCCGAGTTCTTGCCGACACGAAAGAAGAAGACCATACCGCAGTTTGGTGTACTAAACAAAAAGTTTATCTGCTGACTACCACCACGATATGGATAAAGATAAATTCACCAAATGGATCACAGATAAGCTCATACTAAATCTGATAAAACCTTCCCTCATAGTCATGGATAATGCAAGTTACCATTCTGTGGTTGAATAAACCACCTACTCAGGCCAACCGAGTCTCTGATATTAAAGAATGGCTCAGTACAAATAATATCAATTACGATGATCGCTGGTGTAAATGTCAATTACTTGAAGCAGTAAAACAAAATAGATCAGATCCCCTCTATGAAATACACTCGCGGTCTAATAATACGGGTCAGAGTGCGTTTTTCATACTAAAGAGGCTATTTCGAAGCCTTGGTTCCTCGCCAGGGGATGCTTTAAGTGAAATTTTATGATGGGTACCCCGAGCATCAATACAGGACTTCCAGAGTGCCTAGGATACCCAACTCATTGAATCTGCGGTTAACGCCGGAATTGTGCATGTTCAGAAAAACATCTAAAATGGCAATATTCTTTCTTTCTTTCTTTCAATAAAATGTAAGGAAATCCAATTGCTAACCCAAACTCTCTCGCTGTGGTGTTAACTGATTGTGCGATAAGTTAGGTATCTTAAGAACATTTGACCTCCTCTATTGAACCTTGGAGAATCCACCATTAAACTTCTCTCAAAACAACCCCTGGCAAGGAACCAAGGCTTCAAAATAGCCTCGTTTGTATGAAAAACGCACTCTGACCCGTATTATTTGACCGATAGTGTAGAGGAAATATTAAAGTTGCGTGGTCATGAAGTTTTGAGGCTTCCTCCTTATCACTGCACATTAAATCCAATCAAGCTGATTTGATTATCATGAAGCAAAAAGTTGCAGATTAAATGTAAATAGAGGGCTATTTTAAGTGATATAAAAGCATTGACGGATCAACCTTTTTTAGAAATTTGTGAAAATGAATGGCAGAGATGCTGTCTACACGTCGAAAAAATTTAGTGATTTTATGCACCAGGATAAAATTATCGATGTATTGGAAGAAATATTTATAGTACACCTGTCGCCCTCATCATCCTCATCTGAAGAAGAGACAGAAATTCAGGAGATTTAGAGTTATATTCGAGCGACATCTAGCTACAACTCTCTTCCTATACATCAGACATTAAATCACGCCGGTTTCCCAGAGGGTTAGGCAGATACCACTTTTATCCACCTGCTACGATCCTGAGAGATCTCTTTTGCTTCTTCCACATTTATACATGAGTCATGCATGCCATGCCCGTCGGTTTTGGGTACTTACGATTTGGCCCCTTACCAGTATTTCTCCGATTTGATTAGAAAAAGTACGCCTAGGTTGGCCCCTTCCGGCCCTTCCACTCAATTTCGCTCTGTATATCTCTTTCATCCGTCCTTTCCAAATGACCGAACCATAAACCATCCATCCATCTCTAATTATATAAATATTATAATAATGTTTTGGCACGACATACCTATGATTGTTTTATTTCTATTAAAACTGCACCGAGCATACACGTACTTTCAGTACGTCGCTCTCATTCTTATTATTTTTCTAATTTGAAGGGGGACACTTTTATTACAACTGTATACACACCCTATATAAGATATATAATATATTATATATACCTTCACGCCTGTAATCTCAGGGTGGGATAGGCAGTGCTACAGAATTACCTACAACTCTACTCTACTCTAGATAACATACTCGTACGTAGCTTAATAAAAGTTGACTTTCGTGTAATCAACTTAACGGAAAAAACTGCAAAATTAATAAAAACAACTTATGTACATTTTGTATTTAATCATGCAAGAATAATAACAAAGACGGATAGTTTACATGTTTTGTATATATAGGATAGTTCCCGAGAAAATAGCAATAAACAACTTCCACGTAGATAAAGCCGCAGATGAGAGTTATTATTTCATACTTTTATTTAATTGGGGAGAATTTAAGTATCGCGACCTTTTAATCCTATTTCCCCAGAGTTGCTAGCTACAAATTTTAATTTCCCTTTTTTCATGAGATTCTGGTAGACCTGTAATAAAAAATACTTGAAACAATTTTCATGACATAATTCAACTATTTAATGAATCATCCGACGAGTAAAAATACACGATTTAAAATTACTTGTAATGACCATTCCACGATCTGAATTGTCGACGAAATGAAAATACATGAAGTGAAATTCGACGAAGTGAGTGTCGACAATTTGATGATAAACTGAAACGAACAAAATCCGTGCGAAAAGAACATCGCGATTATAAGTGAGGTAGCAAAGGTACGTGTAGATCCTCCCAACAAAGAAAACTCTAGTATGGATCCTCGGCTGAACACAGTCCATCGAACATTCCAGAAGGCGTTCACTTCATAGGCCTGTACACCCGACATACGATTTCCAACGACTTATTAAAAGTAACAACTGCGTTTGGTGGCTTCTTAACGTGTAGGGAACATAAGCCACTTTGAGGGAATTGGGTAATTAAAATTCTGATCTTGTACGTTTAGAACGGCCGTCCGGCGTGACAAAGATCGCTATGGTGATTTCTTCACTGTCGACAAATACATGATATGATACTTGAACTCGCATAAATAATAGAAATGCGAATTTGAGTAAAGTTAAGATCATTTTAAACCGGTGTGGTGCGTTGTTTTCTGCTGCACCCTCCCTTTAGCACTACGGCACAACTATACAACCTAACTTTATAAAAAATACAGCATTCAGTTAATCACGACATCCGTATTGAATATTCCAAATGCGTGTTGTCTAATCTAATGTCTTGTCATTCTCGTACCCCCCCCCCCCCCCTTTATTTATATTACGGGTCTTAAAAGGCTCAACATAAGTTCAGGTGTGGGTAGCGTAATTCGCCTGTATGTGACTAGAGCGAGCGCCGGAGCAGTCTATCCAACACATACATAATACACTACTGCCCATAACGGAAGTATAATTGTAACCCTGAAGACCTGCTGTTGCCTAGCAAGAACGCAGCCCTCTGGGCCAAGACATTGGATATAGTTTTATAATTGGGAGTCTGCCGCATGACCGAAATATGTTTGCCAAATCTTTTTTCCAACTTTTATTTTGCCAACCCATTTTTTTTCCTGTAACTGTAAAGAGTAAATATTTCATAATTTATTTCAGAACCGTCGTGTAGCTCTTTAGATTAGGTTCTGTTTAGTTCAGTTTATATAAAATCCTGAAATATTTATATGTACATACATACATACATACTTTCACGCCTGTAATCCCAGAGTGGGGTAGACTGAGCTACTGAATTACCTACAACTTTAAAAATTTGTTGATAATTCTCTAACCACATTTTGCACAAATAGGTGAAGATACCTGATGGGTAATGAAATTTGGAATGGAGATAGCTTATACCTTGGATTAACACATAGGCTACTTTTCATCCCGGAAAGTTTTACAGTTCTCGAGGGAGCAACGATAAACGACTTCTACGCGGACGGATTACAGGGCCATCAATATACTATAGTGACTGTACATGAAATAAGTAGGTATACGTGTAAGTAAATATGGCCTACTTCTTATCCCGGAAAATTTGACAGTTCCTAAGGGAGCAGCGAAATACGACTTCTGTGCGGAATTTAATAGCAGGTTAACGCTATACTATATCCAGGATAACAGTAATATTCCTGTAGGATAACATTACCACTAATTTCCGTATCAATTTACCGTATGGGCATGGTCATTATTTGTTACTTAAAAAATGAAAACTGTCACCAGTCACGACACGAACTAATATTTAACTTCAATTCAGCAATTAACTTCAAAATCTTCAACATGCGACGATTCAATAACATATCCTGTTGAGTTCCTAAACTCATTAGAACTGTCGGGAGTGCCATGCCATCCCACAAGTTAGAGCTAAAGGTGCGTGTGCCTGTTATACTGATACGTAACATGGATGCACCAAGATTGTGCAATGGCACCAGGTTACGCATCACAGAACAGAAAAGGAACATCGTGCAGGCCGTCATAATCACCGGTGCAGCGGTGGGGCCAAAGGAGAAACTGTATTGATACCACGAATCCCTATCATACCATCAAACTTGCCTTTTCAGTTCAAACGCTTGCAGTTCCCATTCTTCAGGCATTCTCGATGACTATATAAGAGTCAAGGGCAAACATTAAAAGTGGCCGGTATTCATCTGAGCACCCCGTGTTTTTCGCACGGACAGCTCTACGTTGCCTGCTCGGTGTCCTGCCGTTTGACCAAAAGTCATTTGGCAAAATTACACTTGGCAAACAACGTTTTGCAAAAAAATGTTAAGTCAATTGATCATTTTACTACTAGTCATTTTACAAATGACTTACTTTTCCAAATTATCAACAGTTAAATTTACATTTTACGAGGAAGACGAATCAGGGCATAACCGACTCGGATAGGTTAGGTTAGAAGCAGCTAAGCGAGCATTCCTGGACCCAAGGATCCCTCCCTATTCAGTACGGTGCTATAGGGATCCGCAAAATTTCTAGTATTGCTTTACCAGCTTTTCTTTCGTCGATCCATAGCTCTTCTAGCCTAATAGGAAAAATCCTTAGGGAATTCCCTTTAAACTATGAGACTTCAGGCTTGGAGGACGCAAAGAATGGGTGGTTAACTGCTTGCCCCGGTCAAAATTTTCCTGTTAACCTAAAATCGCAGAGGTGTTGGGATGACATAGTATGTAAATTGACTGTTGATTCCCTTCTTAGCCAGAGCTGCGCAGCGGATCGTGCTAGAATTTTAGCAGTCGGTACAAGGGAGGCTGGATACTGGCTTCAAGCTCATCCCTCGCCAAGCACTGGTACTTTCCTAGACCCTAACACACTCCGACTTTCAGTTTGCCTTCGCCTTGGGGTCCCGGTCTGCGCTCCACATCGTTGCCCCTGCGGAAGTGACGTAGATCGGCTAGGACATCACGGACTTTCTGGCTGCAGTGCTGGCCGCTTTTCCAGACACACCGCACTAAACGACATCATTCGTCGGTCTCTTGCCTCAATAAAGGTCCCGGCTCTTTTAGAACCGACCGGCATTTCTAGGAATGATGGCAAGCGACCTGACGGAATGACCTCGGTCCCGTGGAATATGGGACGGGTGCTAGTGTGGGATGCAAACTGTGGGGTCCTAGCGCTCGAAGCCTCTTCAAAGAAATTTCGAAGAGGCTCATTGACGTCACGGGAGACCGAAGAGCTGGCAGTTTCCTTGCTCAACGCATTAGTTTAACCATCCAGCGAGGAAATGCTGCCAGCAACTTTGGTACAATGCCGCAGGGGCCATTCTTAGATTTAATGTTTTAGTTAATTTATATATTTAGAGTTAGTCTTATTTAATTTTAGTTTTATTTTTCAGTTATTGTGTTATGGTTGTTGTATTTTTCAGTTATTGTGTTATGGTTGTTGTATTATTTTATTGCTAAATGATCAATTGCTAAGTGAGTTTTTGTAAGATGATACTTTTGTTAAATGTCTCGTTTGCCAAATGATCATTTGGTGAAACGTTGTTTGTCAAATGACCATTTGTCAATATTTTTTTGGTCAAACATTAGTGAACCTGCCTGCTCGCGTGTATTGAGAGCCAAAAATCTTTACATATACGCAGAGAACAACACGGAACATTCTTAACAGAGACGTATTGCAATAGATTTCTGGCTTTCCATAGGTACATTTGAGATAATTAAGCTAACTATTTCCCGTGCTAAGCATACCTATAATAATTATTTGCTCCTTCCTCTCGCTCACTTTTTTATTCATTAGTTAGTCGCATAAAATATTTTCGAAAAGAAAAATAAAAAGACATTTCGTAAATGGACAGATGGATACAGCGAAATATCAAAAGTTTTACGCATTACTATTTCTACGCGAACGAAGTCGCGGGCAGAAGCTATATATAATAATATGCTTTATTGTAACGAAGTTTCAAGCGATGTGGCGTACCTACTGACCTTCTTCTTTCAAACTGAGCATTTGGGATAAGTACACAAAATTTTACCTCAATTAGGTAGCTTGGAAGAAAGCTAACTGTAACTTAATTTTTTGCAAGTAATAAGTAGTATTTGTGGCACCTTATCTCGTCGTTTAGAAATAAAGATAAGCAGCACAGAACCTTGCAAAAAATCTAAACAGCGTTTTTTTTCTACAATCTTGTATTTCAACTTATCTCATCAAATAGTAACAAAATTTTAATATTTTTCATGACGGGAATAAGGTCAAAATATCAAAAACGCGTTTTTGTTATTAAAATTCAAGGCAAAATAGTTGCGTTGTATCAACGCAAATTAATGTTGATTTGATAGTATGTTGATAGTTTTTTTATAAACCGGTTCTAGAATACATTTTTGCCGAAAACGGTGTTAAAAAAAACTATTTACATTATTTTGTGTTGATACAATTTGTGTAACTTTCATTATAGGCTTTATATTATTTATTTACAAGAAAATGAAACAAATAAATGCAAATCGTTTGTTTTACTATATTAAACCACCTCTCATCTGATTAATTTTGAGAAATTCCAGTTTGGGCTTAAATATTTTCCATTGTTCAACAACTATCAGTATCAGTTCTATTCTATTAAATTTTTGCGTTAACCAGTATTTGAGATTGTTTGATATGTCTGAAACGCAAAGTTACTTGTGTTTAATTTTCTTTATAAGTATTAGTCAAATATATGAAATAAAAAAACAAATACAAAGTGAAATAATAAGATTTAAAAAAAAAACATTACGCGGACAAATGTTTAATTTACTGGCCTACTGGTAATACTTAATCTCTTTTACAAATACTCCTTTCAAATACCTATGCCTAATAATATTTTTTTCTATCAAGTAGTATTGATAAATATAGAGATTGTGATAGAGCGTCGATAGAAATGCTGAGGAGAGTAGATGGCGTGGTGGGTAGTCTGTTGTACCGTCTTTTCAATGCATGTTGGAGTAGCAAGGTCACAGCAAGACTGCAAAAACTTCCTTAGTGTTGTCGGCAAAGTATATGCAAAGATTTTAATTGAAAGGGTATTGAATGTTACGAATAACAAAATCTGGGATATACAAGCGCGATTTCGAAAGGGAAGGGGATGTACGGATCAGGTCTTTTCACTAATAAATTCTTGGCTGTGAACCAAAAGGTTTTCTGTGCTTTTGTGGACCTGGAAAAGGCCTATGATAGGGTAGATAGAGAGGAGTTGTGGACGGTGCTGTCTATGTATGGAGTGAGCAGCAACCTGGTGCAGGCTTTGAGGTCCCTTTATGAGGGTTCCAAAGCCTGTGTCAGAATCAATGGGGCATACTCGGCCTGGTTTAACATCTCTAAAGGTGTTAGACAGGGCTGTGTTGCCTCACCATGGCTGTTCAATCTATTCATGGACAGTTGTATGTGGGATTTGAAAGAGTATGATAAAGGTTTGCGTGTGCAAGAGTTGCTAATCAAATGCCTCTTATATGCCGATGATCAAGTTATACTTGCCCCATCGGTACTTGAGTTGCAGGAAATGAAGACAGTGATGAATGAGGGATTTAAGCAAAAGGGGACGAAAGTAAATGTTGCCAAGACCAAGGTCATGGTGATAGAGAAGGATGAGGAGATGATTGAGTGCGTGATACATATAAATGGTGAATTAGTAGAACAAGTGAGCGAATTTGTGTACCTGGGAAGTATGTTTACAAGAGATGGTAAATGTGAGAAAGATATCGAGAGGAGGGTGAATGCAGGGAATCAAATTACCTAGTTGGTTACTAAGTTCTGTTACTAAGGTTGATGCAAATAAACAAAATCTTTTTGACGGTATTCCTACTGACATCCATCTGCAAAGCCATCAACTTGTCTATGGGTCACAGTTTCCACTTACCATCAGGTGGCCTGTGTGCTCGTTTGCCTTCCCACGCCATAAAAAAAAAAAAAAAAAACTTCTGTTTTCGGACAGGATTTCTTGCAATACGGTGTTCTTACGGAGCGTGGACGGCCAGTTATTTTTTAGTCCTCAACACTAGAGACTTCATTGTACCTATCAATAGTACGGTACACCAACCTAAGCGTTATATTTAATTTTTTGAGCAACTTGAAAACGGTACCTACTTGGCGAGTGCCCACAGCGGTGCAACGCTAAAACAGCTATTCGGTTTTCTTTCAATGTCCACTCCACCGTGAGAAATCGCAGCAAATGACTGTTTTTTGTTTTAACAAAATTGTTAAACATTCAAAAATGGAATACAAAAACATTTTCTTAAAATTATGTTCTAAATTAAAAAATAATGTGCCAGTGACAGAACTTTAGGACCGACTAAGTAGAAGTATGCTCCCACGGACAACCAATGGTTAGTGTAGGACTATTTAAGAAGGATGGAAACATTAAAAATAGGCTCTATGAATGGACAGATATGGATTGGTGAACTAGGCTATTGATGAAACTACGGCGCCTGCCTGGCCAATGCTAATTACTTTGGTTGAAATGGCAGGCGGTGACTCGCCAACTCAATGGAATGGGCCTCCCGAAATAGCCGCATATATATATAGCAGCAGGGAGGTAACAGTTCCAGAGGGGCTAAGGGTGGAGAGGTGCTTCTGGACTTTAAACGACCATAAGGTGCCCACTCACCACTTTTGCAACACATCCACCCTTCGAGCATATAGCTCTTGCGACTCCACTCTGACCGGCCAATAAAGGCAAGCCAGAGGTGAGGGTCTGTTCCTCGTCATTATTAACTCCAGCCGGCCGGTGAAGGCAATCGTGAGGTGAGGAACAGGACCTACCCTCGGGAGCATTCAGGTCCGTGGTGTCGCCACTCACCAACAGCTCGCCACTAGCTGCCCCGCGAAAATTATTATTATTATTATATTGTTGTAACTATTTACTTGATTTAAGGAATTTACGTATACTCGTAATACTTATTGTGGCCCGCATGAGGGCTCTTTTACACATCGGTAATATGGTGTGAATATGCAACGCTTCTAAATAGAAAACGAACTATAAGTATTATACGTAACTTCCTTAAACCAAGTAAATAGTTACAACAATCTACAGTCACGTCTCATTTCACTGTAGATACTTATTGATAAAACATAACACAAGTTTTACCAAACAAATTTACACTGCAGTCTGCCTTCCCATGCATTGCCGGTTTGCGCAATCCAAAATCACTAACATGTGACGTAAAAGGTGTGTACTCAGATGCACATACCCTAAAACTGAACAAAATGATTGTCCACTCGTCGCCGCGTGTCGTCAAATCTGAACAATTTACTGATTGAACAAATGAAAACGGAATAATTTGACCAAACCATGCGTTTATGTGAGCATTATGCCGGATTCGATTCAAGTAAGAATTTGCAATGGCTTGCAGTTAGCTGAATGTCGAGTAGTTATCCTGATTTATGGCGCAACAGGCCGTAGGGCTCCTTAGTCGTTGTGCGCGTCGTCCAGGGAAGTGCATAACTAATTACCCACTTCTCATACACGTATCCCCAGTTCCCCATATCATAATAAGAGTGCGTTTATTGGATTGTTGGCGCTCACCCTCGGACGACCCTAAGTGTTGAAAAATTCCTTGCCTGCTTAAATTCATTGTTGCAAATAAATTAACCTTTCTTTAAGTTAAGCTGTGTCGAATAACTAAACAGTTCAAGATGGCGGCTACTTCTTTTAAATCTGTCAACGGATTAGTTGTCGTTGACCACACAGATCCCCAGTTATCGATTTTGGAAGCAAACAGTCGAATAACTAAAAAGTTCAAGATGGCGGCTACTTTTTCTCAATCTGTCAACGGATTAGTGGCCGGTGACCACACAGATCCCCAGATATCGATTTTGGAAGCAAACAGTCGAATAGCTATAAAGTTCAAGATAGCGGTTTTTTTTTCTCAAATTGTAGCTTTTTTACTGCTCTTTATATGTATACTGTGCTCGCGTGTTCCAAATTTTTATCGAGATTTAATCGTGACATTTAGTCGATTAAAATAACGACTGATCAATCGTTATTCGAATACTCCGTCGATTAATTTATTCGCGATTTAATTCATCGAGATTTATTTTGTGACGATAAATAAAATAATAAAATAAATAAATATCAAAGGACAATGTCACACCAATTGACCTAATCCCAAACTAAGCTCTAGGCTTGTACTATGGGTACTAGACAACGATATAAATACTTATATGGAGAAATATATACTTAAATACATAGAAAACATCCATAACTCAGGAACAAATATTCGCGTTCATCACACAAATATCTGCCCTTACCGGGATTTGAACCCAGGACCGCTACCTTCGTAGGCAGGGTCACTACTAACTAGGCCAGCGAGTCGTCAATTGATTGTTGATTGATTAAAACATTAATCGATTAATGCCCATCCCTGGCTGTAAGTAATGTTGATGTATCATCGATGAAGGTAAGGTGGGCTCATACGGCTCGAGTACGACTCGTTACACCAAAGGTATCGAACGTAGAAAAAGGACTCGAGTCCTAATCGAAACTCGCTTAGTTCGCGAGACTTGATTGGGTTGGAAGTTCTGCAATAAAGAGAGTCCTGAGTTACAAGTCTACAAAATTACGATTCCAAGAACTCGACTCCTTTACAACACTAGCCACTGCTGCGTATCGCACTGCATTTATTAATGTGTCTTGCGGTATTCTTTGGCTACCGTAGAGTTACTTACATTTGGATTGATCTTTTTTTTTAGGATGGTAATATATGATAAAATTGATAAAATTTAAGATAGATATTATTAAAAGTCACAACAAAAGTTGTCCCTTATGATGTCGATAATTCAACCCTTAGAGGTTATTACTATATTTACAAGTAAGCAGAGGATTATGAAGCGCCGCTAAATTCACGTAGTTAGCTGTCAAACAATATGGAGTTTTTTAGCTTCACAATCCCGTTACATACATGCAGTTACGCATACAAGAGAGCGCGTGTGTCCATAGTCGGGACCGCGGGCACAAATTAATTGACTATTATCAATTATCACCTACTCACTAGGTACTTAATTTACTGTAATTACATACATTTGAAGTTTGAGCATGGTTATATTATTTATTAATACACTTACTCATTGTCCTTCCATGCTTATTTTGAGGTAGTAATATCTATTTATATTATCTTTTTCTATGAGTAGCCCTTTCGGCAAAAATACAATGAGAGGAGACAGATTGTTGTCATTATATTTTACACTCGGAAACATTCTTGTCGTTGAAAATGTAGTGATAGATTGATAGATTTGATTGAATAATTAATTAAGAGAGATTTTTATCCAGCACAATGCGACAGAGACGAAATAAACATTTTTAAAGGCTCTTTGATTTAATAACTCAAACCTACTAAGATGGCTACGAGAGGATCGTGCCGCGTGTATAATTATCCGACTCCGAAAAAGGAGGAGGTTATCGACTGCAAAAAAGGAGGGGGAGGGAGTTCTATATTCGACTGTTTTCCTTTTTTTTGTGTGTTCACCGATATGTGTAAATTGCAGTTTGTATAGTTCCTTATTAATTGAGAAGTGGGATAATACGAAAATAACAACATCATTATGATCATTAAAGAGAATAAATAAAATTAAAAATTAAAAAATGCCTTCAATAACGCAAAAAGTACTTTTTTTAAATGTTGACGTCAAGCTGAAGTCAGCTTTTGGTTAAAAATATTGTTGGACGCCGACTTGCAAGTCTCAACACATTTATATTATCCCCAAATCGAAATTACGTTAACCTTGCGAACGCCTTACGTCAAATACAAAATGTGACACTCACATGCCAAACATGTTTATTATTCTATTCAAATTATAACTTAATTCTTACGAAACAGTCTCTTATTAAAACCTTTTGAACACCTCAGTTGGCTCTGGCAGACAACTGAAAGTCGTGCCACTGACATCGTATAAATTAAGTTGTAATTTGCATAGCATAGCAAACATGATCGGCGTGTAGGTAAATGATACATTTTATATTTGACGTAAGCTGTTCAAAAGGTTCAATCCTCAACATGTTTCGGCTTTGGGCTACGGTGGCGTCGGTGGCACGACTTTCAGAGAGCTAAATGTGACGTTCAAAAGGTTAACTCTGCCCTGTCCCTTTATTTCGACCACGTCAGAACTGTGGAGTAAAAGGGGTTAAGTTTTCCCGCTTACCCCGCTTTCGTGAGATCAATCAACTGTATCTAGTAAAAAAATACAGATCGTTTTACGGCCTATGATAAAAAACGGTTATCTTGTGACTTCTTAACAGCGATAAAGATTATGTTTCTTGTTCGCACCATGATACATTTTTAAGTTTTTGATAGCTGCGTTTCAAAGAAGCAGTTTGTCGTGTACAAATAATGGATAAAAAAAAATTAACATGCAGCAACGGACCGCATGGCTCGGTTAATATCTAGATACCTATTGGTCCGTGATAGTGAATTATTAGTTCCAGTAGGCGCAAAATGAAGCAAAGTTGCTTTTATTGTTAATTATTCCTATTTACTCGCAGTGAAACCATTACTTAAAGAAATTTCCAGTAATGCCTTTCTTATGGAATAAATAAGAGAACTGGATTATTATTATCATCCGCTGCTCGAAAATAGATGGCTATCTTTTACCCTATTCTATTACCTACATACAGATGAAGTGAATAATCAAACGGCATTGTATTTTTTGTCAGAAAAGATCGAATTCATCTTGCTTTCTTAATTAGTGTATCGAGGGTAACTACTGAAGCCGTCTCAGGATACGAGGTGATACAACCGGTAAAGTGCAAGTCGGACTCGCTCACACCGGGGGTTCCGTACCGTGGCACAGCAGGTATTATTATCTACTATTCCGATTTGAGTTCGATTTGGAATCCAATCAGCGCGAGCCCAACTCACTTGATTTTTTTTTATTATTTGTTGGTTTTCTTCAGAGTTTGTAATATGGGCATTTCTCCACTAATTGGAAAATTTGAGCAGTCCTCTACCAACTTTCTCTTCTAATAACAGATAATTAAACAGTAAAAATCGTTTTGCATCACAACACCAGTGTCGTTCATGAATACCAAGATCAATGTATGTGCGAAAGTCAATCTTCAAAGGGGACTGTTTTCGTAGTCTTAGAACAAACAAAGTTTGATTAAAAGTACTAATAAATTGACTTACATACACGTATTAATTGAAATACTTACTGGTTTATTATAATGGAGATTTATTTCCAATACGAAATTCAACAATACTACAATTAATTAACCCCGCAGCGCACCGGCATCCGCTCACTGAGCCGCCCGCCCACCTGCACGCGATAGGAGCGCGCAGTCAGGTAGTCGCCGAACCAGGCGTTAAGCGGCTGCCCGACCCCGCACTCACCCATCGCCTGCAGAAGGGTTCCTGTATCGAGAGTATTAATTTTTAAAAATATAAATAATAATCACCACAGTAAAAAGAACACCCCCTCTAGCAGGTCTGCTCGCGGCATGGTCCCTATGGCACTGGCTGCATTACCTCTCTGGCCCCCAGCTCGCTCCCATCTCGCACGCGCAAGTATGAGTTTCACAGATTCTAGCCCCAAGCCGCAAGCTTATTGCAATGCGCAAGCAGCTTGGGTCCAAGATTGTGCCTATATTGCGGGAAGGAAGTGCGTGGAGCCAGTGACCTGATTCGCCTGATGAGAAAGCGAGGAGACGGGCGCGATCTGAATCGTCCGGACTATTTTGTATAAGAGATGCATGAATTGACATGAGGCGAGCTGTATCCCTTGCTCTTTGGATGTCTCTTGACTGGCATATCTACTCCGGGACACGACTCCTACGAAGCATCCCTTGCCAGGTTCGCCATCTCAACGTCAAGAATCTGTGGGAGATTTAAGATAAGATAATACTGACGAGAGGAAACGAACCATAAGCGGAGGACAGGAAAGCTGGTAATGCTTCGCTAGAAGACCATCGAATACCAAGTCCACCGAAACGAATTGGAAGAACCGCTTAAGTCCAAGGCCTTAAACTAAAATGAATGTTTCATAATTTAGACAGAGTTGATTGAAGGGTAATAGAAGCCATGATGTTTGGAAATTTCCAAATTGGGTAACTCCGTAGCAAATACTTGAACTATGGAGTGAAAAGACAAAACCTAATCATAAAAAGCGCCATGTGGGGGCAGGAACCGCTTACCCTTTAAAGGGTTTTCGTTAGGGTATATAATTGACTGGTTTTAAAAAACCCTAACGATGCGATAAGCATATCTTCGACTTACCCCAATGAAAAGCTGACCCATACGATACAATCAATTTGACTAAGCGCTTACCAATTCCTTAAAACCCTCGTTAGGCTTTCCCTATGAAGTGTTTATTGAACGGCTTCAAGTTATTTTAATCTCTACGCGCAGTCCATACAAAATATTTTTGCACTACTTAGCAATTGATTGACTATCCACACACATAGGCATGAAACCAACTAGGGTTTGCAATCCGAATAATCCGAATATTCAATTATCCGAATATCCGCCGAAAATAATATTCAAAATTATCCGAATACTAAACCGCGAATTATCCGAATAAACGGATATTTTGAAAACACTAATAAAATCATTTATAAGCAGGAAAAATTCAAAAAAAATACGAGAAAAAACACTAATGACTAATGAGTAATGACGTTTTATGTCCATCTGTATTGCCCAAATAAGGTGTTTAGACAAATGTTCCATATTAAGTATTATATTATATTTTAATATTGAATGAAAGGATTATTTTGCTAGGTGATTTTAATGGTTGGACAGGCGTGCAAAGGGATGGTTATGAATCGGTACTGGGTAAGTATGGTGATGAGCGAGTGAACGAGAATGGCAAATGCCTTCTCAATGTATGTTTGGCTAAGAATCTCTGCGTGACAAACACTTTGTTTGATCACAAAGAGATTCATCAGTATACATGGAGATGGCAGAATGAGAAGTCTATGATAGACTTGATGATTGTGGATGAACGGTTGCGTAACAAAGTTGTAGATACCAGAGCATTTCGAGGAGTTAGCGTAGGTTCAGATCACTACTTAGTGGTAACACGAGTAAGGGGTCTGTTCACACGTTGGCGCCATCGTGTTCCCGTACCAACAACTGCGTTAGAGAGGATAAAAGTAGAGAAACTGAAAGACGAAGTTATACAAGATCAGTACGTAAGAAAGCTGAAATATTGTTTTGAATGTGTCAATAAGATGATGAATGACAGTGAAGTTGAGAATAATGTTAATAATGTATGGGAGATTATGAAGAATGGCATGGTCAAATCGGCCACTGAAGTATGCGGTGTAGTCAAAAGAAGAAAAAGCAAGAATGAACGTCCGGAATGGTGGGATAGAGAGGTAGATGATGTAGTGAAAGAGAAGAAAAAGTTTTGGTTGGATTTTGTAGCTGTAGATCCAGGACAAGATCTAAGCGACATAAAGAAAAAAGAGTATAATAGATCAAAGAAAAGAGTGAAAGACGTTGTGGCTAGAAATAAAGATTTACTGAATGAAAAGTATGATAGGAGTTTCTCTGACAACTTCCGGTCGAATATTAAACTCTTTTGGAGCTTGATTAAATCGGCTCGGGGGAAATCAGAGAAAACTAAATTAAGCGCGGTGAGGGATGAGTCTGGAAACTTAATATGTGAGGAAGAAAAAATGCTTGATAGATGGAAAACTTATTTTGAAAGCTTGTTTGAATGCGAAGATATTTCTCGTGAGCCAGAAAGAATGAGTAAAGGTGCAAGTAGCGAAGATGAAAGTGTGATTAGTATGAGTGAAATCACGAAAGCATTAAAAAGTATGAAAGCGAGCAGGTTGTGATAGAGTGTCGATAGAAATGCTGAGGAGAGGAGATGGCGTGGTGGGTAGTCTGTTGTACCGCCTTTTCAATGCATGTTGGAGTAGCGGCCGAGTCCCGGAAGATTGGGTCAAGGCCGTTATCGTCCCTCTGTATAAAGGAAAGGGGTCACAGCAAGATTGCAAAAACTACCGCGGTATCAGCCTCCTTAGTGTTGTCGGCAAAGTATATGCGAAGATTTTAATTGAAAGGGTATTAAATGAAACGAATGACAAAATCTGGGATGTACAAGCGGGATTTCGAAAGGGAATGGGATGTACGGATCAGGTCTTTTCACTACGGTCCATCACAGAAAAGTTCTTGGATGTCAACCAAAAGGTTTTCTGTGCTTTTGTGGACCTGGAAAAGGCCTATGATAGGGTAGATAGAAAGGAGTTATGGACGGTGTTGTCTATGTATGGAGTGAGCAGCAACCTGGTGCAGGCTTTGAGGTCCCTTTATGAGGGCTCCAGAGCCTGTGTCAGGATCAATGGGGCATACTCGGCCTGGTTTAACATCTCTAAAGGTGTTAGACAGGGCTGTGTTGCCTCACCATGGCTGTTCAATCTATTCATGGACAGTTGTATGTGGGATTTGAAAGAGTATGATAAGGGTTTGCGTGTGCAAGAGTTGCTAATCAAATGCCTCTTATATGCCGATGATCAAGTTATACTTGCCCCATCGGTACTTGAGTTGCAGGAGATGGTGACGGTGATGAATGAGGGATTTAAGCAAAAGGGGATGAAAGTAAATGTTGCCGAGACCAAGGTCATGGTGATAGAGAAGGATGAAGAGATGACTGAGTGCGTGATAAATATAAATGGTGAATTAGTAGAACAAGTGAGCGAATTTGTTTACCTGGGAAGTGTATTTACAAGAGATGGTAAGTGTGAGAAGGATATCGAGAGGAGGGTAAATGCGGGGAATCAAATTAATGGGGCCCTGTACTCCTTTGTGAGCAGACAGGGCGTTTCACAAAAAGCCCGGCTGGCTGTTCACAATGGAGTGCTGGCCCCTACCCTGATGTGTTGTAGTGAATGTTGCGTGTGGCAGGACAAGCATGTAAGTCGTGTAAATGCAGTTGAAATGCGCACTTTGCGTAGTATGTGTGGTGTGAAACTGATTGATAGAGTTAGAAATGAAAAAATCAGAGAGAAGTGTGGAATAAAAGAAGATGTAGTGACTAAGATTGAAAAGGGCATGCTTCGATGGTTCGGTCATTTGGAAAGGATGGATGAGGGAAGATTGACGAAAGAGATATACAGATCGAAAGTGTGTGGAAGGGTCGGAAGGGGCCGCCCTAGGCGTACTTTTTCGAACCAAATCGGAGAAATACTGGAAAAGGGCCGAATCTTAAGTACCCGAAACCGACGTGCGTGCATGACTCGATGTATGAATGTTGAAGAAGCGAAGGAAATTTGTCAGGATCGTAGCAAGTGGAAAGAAGTGGTCTCTGCCTACCCCTCTGGGAAACAGGCGTGATTTAATGTATGTACCTATATTATATTTTATTAAATAAGTATCTGAATACCGACTTACATAAATTACATAATATATTGATTAAATCTAGCAGACACGAATTGTTACTAATGTTACTATTATTAGGTATTTAAATGAGCAACGAAAACACTTGCAGATAAGGCGGATTTTCTACCTGTCACTAAAATAATTATTGGTATTACCTACCTACTTTGAACCGACCGAACACCGAACCCATTCGCTCAGTGAGTCAGTCTGTAAGTCTGTATCTGACTGACTCCAAATTAGCCGTAACGTAATTTACGTTACACACCTTTAAATACGCTAATTTAGTTTTATTTTATAAAATACCAAAATTATCCGAAATTATTCAAATATCCGAATATTCGGATAATAAATATTGAAGTATTCAATTATCCGAATATTAAAAAACTGGGCGGATATTGCAAACCCTAAAACCAACCAATCACACGATTCTGCGAAACAGAGTCAACGGAGAGGGAGAACGGATAGGGTAACACTAACATAATGCTAAGTGCCCAAATCCGAAACCCTTACAAAACTGGTAACCTCAATGGTTGTAGTTAACTAGTTCGAAGCAGTTTCCATATCAATAGGGTAAGCCTATCGATAGGGATACGCTAACGTTTGGGAGAGCATATGATGTAGTTACCCGATTGATAGACTTAATCAAATAAAGGGCTTTTCCGGTCCCCTTCCCGGTTTATAGTTCGTATAAAAAGATAGAAGTATTTTTAAACAGATTTAATTTACAATTTATAATGTAATTCATTGCTTCGTCAAAAATCGGTGAACCTAAAAGTGTTAAAGATGAATTTGAATGGACCGAAATGTTTGGTGAAGCTGCATTAAAATTAGTTGCGATATCATTTATTTTTTCTTACGAAATGTGATCAGGTATATAAATTTTCGCTCTTAGTGAAGTTTAATGAGAGGCCTATATTAGAAAATTTGGTGATGATCGTTTGAAGGTCTTGTAGTAGGTACAGTTGAGGCGTCCCTGCCAAGGGAACCGTTATCACGGTAGGTACCACAGATTGAATTTAGAATTGACAACAATTCATTTTGTGCTAAGGTAGTAAAATAAAATACCGTTTCTAGATTTTACACTACTGATTACAGTAAACATATCTTTGGATTTTTTTATGCAGTAGTTTTTTTTATATTTAGGATAAACAGTAAAAAAAGTTGGATTGTGAATGTTAGGAATACACTTATAGTGCCCTTAGTCCATTTATTACCAAAGGAATTGAAAAAAATATACAACTGTCATGTTCATTTTTTATCTGTCTGACGGATAACTTGATTCTAACGACACGCTTACGATTCTACGCAAAATAGTTTATTTATTTTAATGGCGTCTACAAATTATGTAATTAATTAAATTACGCAAAATAACAACGAACGAACAAACGGCAGCGAATGATTGACAAGTGAGTGACATGACATGACAGTCAGTTCTGTTTCTGTTTAAAGTTACTTTTTTTATTTTATATCAGGCTAAGATCACGACATCAGTATTCCTAACTTTGTATATACGGTCTTTTTAATGACTATTTCTTTAATAAATTATTAACGACGAATTTAAGTTAAATAAAGAAAAAACAAGATATACGGGTAGTCTAATTTTTAACCAGCTATTATAAACGCGAAAAAACAATAATGCATTTTTTTTGAAATGTTGTCAATTTAGATGTGAAATAATTGGAAGAAAAAATAAGCTAAAAATTATGGGCCCGAGCGGGTCACCCCCTGTTGGCAACCCTTGAATGAAGATTTGATTTTGTCACCGAAAAGTAATTTTGATGGTCCCCATAATGGTCCCATAGCATTTCCACATAAAGCTGTATAATTCTGGAACTTCTTTTTTTAAAGCAGCTAGAATGGCACCACGATTGATCGAATTAATAGGATTACATCAATAATGGATTGTGTACCTATTCATCTTCTTAAGTTCAATAGAGAAATCTTGTTACATTTGAAGCACATTGCTAAGATTATGTCATATTTATCAAATTCTGTTTTCGGGACATGCCAGGGTACGGTTTTCTGACATTTTAAAATAATAATAAGTAAATAGGCCGCCTTATTTTTAATATATAATATCAGACTCGCTTAAAAATAAGGCTATTATTTAACACGAAGAGTTGTTTATTTGACATATTTATCTAAAGACGTCATTCCAAAAATGCGACTGACAGCGATTTTCTAATTAGTCGATACTAAATTTGAGTGCTTGGTAATTCTGTAGCTCTGCCTACCCCACTCTGGGAATGAAGACGTGACTTTATGTATGTATGTAAATTTGATGAATGTATGTTTTACCATATTTACAACAAAACAAAAATAAAAATATGTTACAAAAAAACATTGCTTGTATGTATTTATTATTTACCTATTTAGATTTTTATATATTTGTTAGTAACTAAACCCGCCGTAATAACACAAACTCTGAAAAACAAACCGCTATCTGATACGCTTCAAAACATACGGCTGTTTAAAGTTAGGTCGGACGGACGGACAGCGGAGCATATTAATAGGGTCCCGTTAGACTCCCTTCGGGCACGGCACCGTATAAACGATCATTTTGAAACAAATCCCTCGTCTGAATTATTGTCTTTTTGGGATAAGACTAAAATTGTAAAAGCTATCGTTTACTTGAGACTTCCGTCTACATTATTTATAAGGCTTTGTTCGTACCTATATCATAACAGTCTTACCACGTGAATAAACGGTTGTAGTGAATGAACAAAACCTCATTTTGGATACAAAAATAAGCCCGTGATTTTCTAGCATATGTTGTTTTTTTTTCTCGCTTGGTTTCATTAATCAAAAAGATAATTATGACAACATATTTTTCAACTCTGACGAATCAGCGGCAGCATGGCGGTTCAGAAAAGTGGTCGGTGTGGAAGTGTTTTTTCCTGTTTTTTCTTAGTATGGGCCAGTAGGGTCAGGTGGGGTAAATATAAGACACGGGTAAAAATAAGACTAAGTTTTTAACACTCAAAAACTTACTCTACTTCATTCCTATTCCATTTAAAAGGAAGCATTGTGTGTTAATGCTTCTTTTTAAATGGAATAGGAATGAAGTAGAGTAAGTTTTTGAGTGTTAAAAACTTAGTCTTATTTTTACCCGTGTCTTATATTTACCCCACCTGACCCTATAAGGAGTCAGATGAGTCACGTTATGGTTATTGTTACCCTGCATTGTACATACGTGGTTTTAATAAAATGTACGAGTTTATAGTAATTGGGATAGGTTACATGAACTTTGGATGAGGTGTGAGAAACTAGCTTTTGGCCGCGACCTCGCCGCGTAGAACTCGTTTATCGCAGTTAAATAAATTAATAGTTGTAACTGTTGTAAGTAATTTTATAGTTTCATGTCCTCTCTGGCCAGATTGATATTTTTAACAGAAGTTGAATTGGATAAGATTTACGTAAATACATTTTTGTTTACTATATTTTTTGTTTTACCATTTTTGCTACATGAAGATTTCGTTGGTACAAACCGTTGCACATGGGAAAAATAGTTAGCTTCTAAATTTACACCGCTGCTTTTAGTGTTTGTCCTTGCGCTTTGTTTATGGTCATGGCAAAAGCTGTTTATAGAGGGAATTGCTTCCACTCTTTTAAAGTTAAATGGTAAATCTGTCGTAATTATAATAATGCGGAAAATTAAAACATTTTGTCCTTTAGGAATTCCCCTATATTGCCCTTGCGATATTCCGACCTAGGTAAGTAGGTGCGTCATTTGCAACCATGTGCCTTTACATAATCAAGATTACGCGTCAGGATTACCGGGACACCAACTTTAAGCATGAACTTATGGGAGGGCACTCCCGATAGCTCCAAAGAGTTCAAGAACTGTAGGGGTAGGACGTGACTTGCTCGGTGTCTATGACAATGTCTACTGAGAGATAGTGCACAACATCGCCTTCAACGCAAGACATATTTTTTTCATTTAGGTATAATCCCGAAAATTTCGTTTGTCCGTGCTAACATTGCCCTCTCACACAACCATTCTCTATTCTTTATATTGTTTTGTAGATCGGGGTACACGTAATTTTTTAGATCATCGTGTTTTGTACTTACGAGTATATAACAGAAGACGCAATTTAACGTAATCATACCGTTACTATACCTTGTTTTTTTTAGCATTAGAAAGACCTTTGAAGAAGTAAATGCCAGGTTTTTTATTGGGAATATTTTACGGTACTATGACGGAATGACTGGGAAATTATTAAAAACGCATGTCAGTGTGAGCATTTTGCATCACAATAGTAAATTGCAAGATGTGTGGTTTGCTTTTACGTATAAAGATGACTCAATAATAATGCGTTAACATTTTTTCGTGCTAATTTTAACTTATCAAAAATATGATTGCTCTTTACAAAAACCCAAAGAAGCAGATGTCATAAACAAACGGAACTTATCAAGCTTAAGCTTATAATGCGACTAAATTATAGGCTGACCGGAAAACCAAAAAAACCTCTAATGGGGTCGCACCTAACACTTTTTTCATCTGTGTTTCGTGAATTGCAATAGAGAATTGTCAGTTCATATAATTTCCGCAATATGCCGACTTTTTTCATTTTTCTAGACAGGCTATAAAAAGATCGTGTCCCGTAAAATTTACTCAAAATTTTTAAGTTAAAATCATCGGAATTCATTACTATTTTTTTCAATAACTGTTACTTTTTCAGGATTTTTTATAAATCAAACCTCACTAACCTAGCCTTATCTACACAATTACGGTTTACGGTACCAGAAATAATAAAAAAAAATGAAAACAAAATGATTATGAACAAAAATGTTGTGTAACAATACGGATTGGTCATTTTGAAATTCTAATTGGTCGCAAAATATGTTCGCCATTACCTTGTTTGTTCATCTTTGATTTTAAACGTCACTCTCATGTCGTATGTCTTGCGAGTGCCATACGTTCTGGGTACCTAGTTGTCCCAGAATCTTCTATTGTTTTGATTTTTTGAGTTTAGTTTTCTGTTAAAGTTTGTTATTATTGTTATTATTGTTATTACCGTATTTATACATTATATATACATTATCTTCTGAAGAAAAAGGTTAACGGCACCTGCTTCTTTGTTTACCGAGTTGGTAATGCTAGAAAAAACTAAATATTGCCTCGACTGTGTATCATTGTATAATTACTGGTAAGTATATTGGTAGTCAGATACATTTTCTTACAGATACCCAAATTGTAGATGCCGACAAGTATCTATTTTATTCGCCGAGGTGCCCCTGTTTATCACCGGTAGATGAGAAACTGTCTTATTTCGCCATCTAAAAGCACCATTCCACCCATGATAGTTCGGTTGCTCTTAATGTCCATCATAGTTTGATATTATATTATTGAGTCTTAATACCAATTTTAATGTATCTAATATTATGAATGGCCAAATGTTCATACAAACTATATTATACTAGGGTATGATTTCCGAGATACAAAGTATAAATTTAATCTAATTCAGTTAAACGGTTTTCCCGTGAAAGTATAACAAATAGACATGCAGATAGAATTACTTTCAAATTAATAATATTAGTATGAATTTTCTTTCTACAGCCATATTATACGAATAGTTTTTTTACTCATTGAGTATTGTGTGAACTGTCATTTTAGAATTAAATAACCGACTGATTTCCGCGTTAATTTTTTCAAGTGATCATAATAACCGTCGAAATTATAAATAACAGCCATAGAAACAATTGAAAACAAAACAAATTGAATAAATTGAAATCTGGACATAGAAGCCATAGGAGAAATAAGTTAATCAATTGTACAATTTTGTCAAATCATGAGGTAACAATCTATCTTATTCTATATAAGTATTTGTCAAAGTTTGACGTCATTTTCAAAATCTGCGTCCCCAAAAAAAAAGAAACATGATACCCATGACGTTTTTTTTTCAAAAAACATCAAGTTAGCCATATACAATTTTAAATTTGACATCTTTTTCAAAATCTGCGGCCCCGAAATATAAGAAAATGACACTAAAGACGACTTTTTCAAAAACATCATGGCCGCTATCTTGAATTCCAAAGGACCATGGGCAACTTTGTATGGAGCCTGGTTCTGAAACCAACAGAGCTGAAACTTATGTCATTAAATAGGTCTTTAATTCTACTTTATTTCATTATATGGGCACAAAGCCGAATTCCATTGCAAAACTGAGATATTCATATTTAATTTAGAGTAAATACCGGTATTCAACAAGAAATGACACCGAACGAACATCATTAATGGAACGGTCGATATCCCTACCTTCATTTTTTAAATTGGGTTTATATTATGAGTCAGGATCTCTAGCATTACATATTTACATATGAGAGAATATCCTTTTTCCAGGGCCTATCACAGGGACCATGGTATATGTAGGTACTTATGTTTTATTTTATTGTTTTGTTTAATAATATACAGTTAAGTTATTATACCTTTTTAAATAAGTTGGCTTATACAAAATTAAGGGACCACGGGTAAAATAATTCCCGTGGTACCTTCCAGGGACTATCACAGGGACCATGGGAAACAAAGGTGCTCAATACCTACCCTCCAGAATATGAATATTCTCCGAATGCATTTATCGTAGCTCGTACTCACCGTGACTAAAATACAAATATCTTAGTTCTGCAATGGAATTTGACTTTGTGCCCATATAATGAAATAAAGTAGATTTTAAGACCTATTTATTGACATAACTCTCATTGCTGTTGGTTTCAGGCCCATTTTGACGCATGGTCCTTTGACATTATTTTCGAAATCTCCGTCCCCAAAAACTAAGATAATGACACCCGTGACGATTTAAAAATATCATTGCCGCCATTTTGAATTCCAAATTAAATATCATTTTCGAAATATTATGACTTTTTCAAAAAAACATCAAATTATCGTTATTTCCTCGCGAACTTTTAAATTTTCTTATGTGTTAATCCAGGGTATAAGGTATTTCCATTCTAAATGTCATCCAAATCCGTTCAGCCGTTGTAGCGTGAAAGAGTAACGAACTAAAAACCCCTTTTACTCCTTAGGAGTCATTTTTCCTTAATCGCTAAAAGATTTTTTATTTATTAATAGTTATACTATGCCCTACGGCCTTCGGCGTTTTTCTAAGTCCAAAATTTTTGTGTCGTATCTCAGTAATTTTTAAATTTAGAGAAAAGTTTTTCAAGTAAAATGTGCTTATTTTAACGAGTTCTATACGTTGCAATCATAAAAAAATAATGTTATAATGACATCACATCCAACAAAAAAAATCTAAGTCTCGGCCCCCCCCTTTGGTATAGTCCAACCGGAGATTGAAAAATTGGCCCTAAAACTACAATAAATAAAATAAGTCACTTGCCGCGTGGCAGGAGAGTAGATAGAAAGCGAATTGATCAGCGTTGGCTCGGTGGGCCGAAGTCGATAGAAAACCGCAACGCTGATGTATAGTTTTCACTGTACGAGTAAGTAGGGCATACGCCCAGCTCTCTTGACGATAAGGTCGACCATTGTAATAATACTCCATTAGTATTCATAATAATATTAAACCATGTAGGTACCTACGTAATTCCTGACTAAGCTTGGCTTTTAGCAAGCTTAAAAGGTCTGGTTTAAATACTAGAATGTATTACAAGCTATTTTGCCTAGGTTGATCCATCAACTCTTTGCATAACACGCTGGTACGCACATTTACACCCGTATTTATAAAGAAGTCATTACTTGTTGCTAAGTAATTTCTTAATTAAGTCATTACTTGATGATAGAATTCTTTACTACAAAATCTTATTCTATTAGTCAAGCAATACACGTTACTTACTTAAGCAATAGCTTAAGTAAGACTCGACGCTTGATGATTGTTTCTGTCTGGCAACATTTCTTTACTGCATTTCGTTTCATGAAAAGACAAATGTGAGGTTTAGATTATTTTAGCAAAAGCATTATAACGTAATATTTCAATTTAATCCATAATACTGGTAAATATATCGTTTTATAAAATAATTTCAACTGTAACAGATTCTTTTTAATTTTAATTACGTTTGACACGATATTACCCTACTCAATTTAAATGTTTAGATTTTAGCCTGAAATGATTTTCTGACAAGTAATTTTTTATTAAGTAGGATTATATGATATTTGTGTTTCTGTTATCTGTCCTGTATGTGTCAACAAATTGTCGTTAGCGAGTTGAATTTTAACCTCGTAATTAATTGATACGGATAATAATGAATGATTTAGACAGAAAAAAAACAAAACTTTGTCTTTGTGTCAGTCACAATAGGACCACAGGGATAAAATCCAGGCCAGCGGAGGATCACCAAGCTTGTCATTAATTTACTGTATAATTTCGTCCTGTTTGTCTGTTGTTTTGGTTTGAAATAAATGTTATTGTGGCGTTTTTGAGATATCAGATATTTTATCCCAATTTCAGAACCCTTTATCATAGTTGGACATGTACTTGGTCAGTTTTATTAATCTAGATCCATCCATAGGCATAACAATATGGATTTCAAACATTAATTTACTATTTGTTTCAACTTTGGGATTTCTAATTTATATTTCCCCAAACATATCATTATCCAAATCGTCTACAACTGTAAAAGTTTCTTCGATTCTGTCCAAAGATTCCATTTTATTATTTTATTAAATATAACCTCTCAATGTTGACAAATCTCGTAAGCAGAAGTAAATGCTTAAGTAAAGAAAATGGTGACTATTACTTGGCTGAGAAATCTAACTTTAGACAGTTCTATTTTTAAGTAATAGCTTAATTATAGAATAAAAATCGTTACTTGAGTAATTACTTTTAACCAAGTAATCTATATACAGGGTGTAAGGGACGGCTCACCGAAAACTGAAACCATAGCTTCAGACCATTGTACTGAACTGAAATCCAGTGGTGGTCGTAGAAAACGAGAAAATGTTCGTTTTCCCGGGAAAATTTCCACTGGATTTTAGTTCAGTACAATGGTCTGAATCTATGGTTTCAGTTTTTGGTGAGCCATCCCTTACACCCTGTATATATACCTATACAGGGTGTAAGGTTCCTATCCTGTTGTTGTTGTTGTTGTTGTTTCCCCGGCGCCGCGGCCCGCTCGCCCCTCGGTGCAGCCCGCGCCGCAAGACGCGCGAGCGACAGCGCCGTGGCACGTCTTTTAACAAGCTATGCTATTGTTTTTACCGCTCGCCGCTCGCCGCTGCCGCTGCCGCTCGCCGCACGTGCCCGTGGCCAGGCCGTAATAAAAAATATTCCAAGTTTTACCGCCCGAGCCGTCCCGTCAATAACGCTCGTTGCGCCGCGCTGAAGTCGTGGCATCCTTCCTTTGGCCCGTATCGTTGTTTCCCCGGCGCCGCGGCCCGCTCGCCGCCGCCGCCAGCCGCTCGGTGCAGCCCGCGCCGCAAGACGCGCGAGCGACAGCGCCGTGGCACGTCTTTTAAGCTATTGTTTTTATCTACACACATATCATAAGTCCTCTATAATGCGTTCAGAATCCGTAGACAATGAGCATCATTACAAGATACAATTTTACTATGATATTTTTTCTTATCTGTAGCTGTAATGAAAAGTTAAAATTACGATACAACTTTTGATAAAGTAATGTTGTTCAAATTTGGAACATCTTCGAAAACCAACACAATTTACAACATTTAAAAAAAAAAAGCGTTATTTATTTTTTGCGTTTATAATAGCTGGTTAAAAATTAGACTACCAGTATTCCTCAGTTTTTCTTTATTTAACTTAAATTCGTCGTTAATAATTTATTAAAGAAATAGTCATTAAAAAGACCGTATATCCTAAGTTAGGAATACTAATGTCGTGATCTTAACATGACATAAAATAAAAAAAGTAACTTTAAACAGATACAGAACTGACTGTCATGCATGTCATGTCTATAACTTGTCAATCATTCGCTGCCGTTCGTTCACAAATTTGTTATTTTTCGTAATTTAATTAATTACATAATTTGTAGACGCCATTAAAATAAATAAACTATTTTGCGTTTACTGCTTTGCATCTGCTTTGAGTTCCATTCGTCAGACAGATAAAAAATGAACATGACAGTTGTATATTTTTTTTTTAAATAAATGGACTAAGGGCACTATAAGTGTATTCCTAACATTCACAATCCAACTTTTTTTACTGTTTTTCCTAAATATAAAAAAAACTACTGCATAAAAAAATCCAAAGATATTTTTACTGTAATCAGCAGTGTAAAATCTAGAAACGGTATTTTATTTTACTACCTTAGCACATAATTAATTGTTGTCAATTCAAACAGGGGGTCAATTCTAGTATCTATTAAACGTCGACTCGGTATATTTTAAGTAAATTAAAAATTGTCGTACGCCGTTTTGATGTCGAATGACATTAGAATAGGGACTTTGTTAGTATGTCTATGATTTAAAAAAAAACATTCATATTCGTGACACAGGTTAGCTTTGCCGCCATTTGTTTGTTTGTTAATTAAACATTTCAAATTGCACTAATGTTAATGTTTACAATTATTATATTATAATAAATAAATACTTATTTTCTCTGATTTGATTTATTTCTTATTTCAGTTCATACATTAGCTTAACACCTAATCACCTATAGATATATTTCAGGTAGCAGTAGCCTGGTCTATGAAGGTTATTTGCCTTCGGCTACTGAACGCATCTTAGAGTACTTATAATATGTGTGTAGATAAAGTAATGTATGCAACTGTACATAATTAGGCCTTAAGAAACTCGTGTGATGTTATTATGAAACTCGCCTTCGGCTCGTTTCACAAAACCGCACTCGTGTTAAAGACCCTCTTTATGTACCAGTTACATTACATAATAGTAGTTTATGAAATTGTTGCATAACGTCTCATCGTCCATGAAAACGCATGTTTTGTCCAAATTGCAGAGAAGCTTGTACAATTTTCGCGACCTTGTAACAGAACTATTGTATTGCTTTACCGACTGTTTTGGAGCTTTAACTTTTTTATAGGTCTTTAAATTTTGACGCACTTTTGCTCTCTGGACCATAGATGTACTAGTTTTGCCGCATCCCGCTCCGATAAATTACAATTATTCTTGTAAGAAGACACCCGTTGGGCGTCCACTTCGAGCTTTGTCTTGAATTCTACATTCTTTTAAGTACCAACTAACAATATTTCGCACCGTCGCACGACTTATATTAACCATCTTTCCAACCGCTGCAAAAGTTGAATTAGGATTTTCAAGGTAAGTACGTTCGCAAAACAGTTTCTCTACGATTTCTTTTATCTAAAAACTATACCTAACATCAATCAATTATTTCAATCAATACATCAAAATATCACAAAATGTGAGGTATAATCAGAAAAAAAAATCGTTTGCTGTATCATATTTTACGGCTGAACACCATGGTTAGTAGTGCATACATGTCTACTGTTGACAATAAAGACGCCTGCTTATGTATGGCACATGCGCATGGGTTATCTTAACTTCGCAGACTTTAATAAAATGAACGAAGCGACTTCTGGTGCACAAATGTCACCGAAAGACTCCGATTTTTGCGTAACTTGTCTGGGAAGGAAATAGACCCGGGTACCATTTAAGAAGGTAGGTGAATGTTGACTTATGATAGCAACAAAGTCGCTGGGAGGCGCAAGATACTTCATGACTTTGATTGATGACTTCATGAGTAAGATGTCTGTTGACTTTTTGAACAACAAGTCTGAAGCGCTCGAAAAGTTTAAAGAGTTCAAGCATGAAGCTGAAAATTAACTTGATTGTAAGGTACGCTGCCTTAGATAATGGCTCAGAATTCGTCAACAAGGACTTCTCAGGCTATCTGAAGAGCGCAGGTATTGTCCATCAAACCATCACTCCTTATACGCCCCAACAGAACGGTCTCGCGGAGAGGATGAACCGCACACTGGTCGAGAGAGCGAAGTGCATGCTCCTTAATGACAAGCTTCCGAAGCTGTACTAGGCTGAAGCTATGCATACCGCCGCTTACATCGTCTGCAGATCACCGACTCACTGCCATACAAACTCCTCACGAAATGTGGTAAGGACTGAAACCAGACGTAAGCCATATGAGGACTTTTGGATGCGAAGCAATGGGTCACCTGCCGAAGAAGGAAACTAAGAAGTGGGATGCCAAGGCCGAAAAGTTGATGTTTGTGGGATACTGCGATCATACCAAAGGGTACAGATTCATTAAGTCCGGCTCGAAAATAGCTGTGAAAAGTCGTGACGCTGTCTTCTTGGAATCTACTGTAAAAATAAATTTCGTTCAGGTTATATTAACAAAAGAAAATTCCAGTTTAGTGGATCAGCCAAAAAAATAAGAAACAAGTGATGAGGAAAATACTGAGACGTATGACTCAACTCAGACGGCTTTTGAGTTGACTGATCTCTGTGAGCAATCTGAGCAATCCGAAGGATCAGAATTCGTACCGGCCTATTCCGAAAAGGACGTTAAGCTGCAAAATTACACTAAGGCCAAGAAAGCAGCCTTACACAGAGCCACCAAGTAACCCAAGTTGCTATTTAAGTTACAGCGCTGAGACTAGCTTTACGCCGCAGACGTACCAGGAAGCTCTTAACTCAGTAGAAGCGGCAAAATGGAAAGTCTCGATCAACGAGGAACTGGAAGCTCATCAGAAGAATGGAACATGGATCCTAGTAGAGAAGCTTGAGAATGAAAAAGTGATTGGCTATTGATTCTATTCGATTACTCTTATCTGTAGCTGCCCAACATTATCTCAAAATGATACAGTTTGATGTAACGACCGCGTTTCTTTACGGCGAGCTAAAAGAGGATACTTATATTACTCCTGCTGAAGGGCTAAACGCAGAACTAAGTCAGGTAAGTAGATAAGTGAAATCGCTCTATGGTTTAAAGCAGTCACCCCGCTGTTGGAACGCAAAGTTCGATTCAGTATAATTATACTAAAGAAGTTCAACGTATCGAAATGTAATGCCGATCAATGCGTTTATGTAGGAGAAGTAAACGGAACTACATGCTACCTCTTAATTTATGTCGGTGAAAATGAGTCTATTTTGCAAGACATCATTTAAAATATTGAATTACACTTTGAACTAAAAACTTGTTCACCTACTAATTTTGGTCAGCTTGCAAATAGAAAAAGGGGAGAATAGTTATTTGTTATACAAGGGGGGGAATTATATTTTACCTGCGAGTGTTCATTTGAAACACGAGCTAGCGAAAGGATTCTATGATTGACCACGAGCGAAGCGGTGGTTCAAAAATAGAATCCTGAGCGTAGCGAGTGTTTCAAGACACGAGACGTAAAATAACTTTTCACCCGTGTATAACACAAAACTTTTCACCTCACTACAGCGAGGAAACACACACTCACGTACAATCGCACAAACTGGCGTAACATAACCTGTGGTCGCGATCCTCAGCAGTGAGAGACCGAGATAGAAGAAGACAGCGAGGAAAATTAGGAAAGGGTTTGTACTATAAGCTCATTACAGCATTTTGCACGGTTTCCCATAATTCCACAGGTTAATACGTCTTCATCACTCGAATCACTCATTTTTAATAACAAAACAAACTAGATTGAAATGTTTTGACTTAAGTTTATTTTATTTTATTTCGGATGCGTTTTGTTCGCACATCGACTTACTTGGACTGTCAGAACATTTTATCCGTTTTTACAACAAGCATGAAGGTTAATGTTGAATGCTGATATTTATAAATTAAAATAAAGTTGTAAGGCTGTATTTAGTGTTTTTTACTCGATGCAATTCATTAATTGTGATGTTAAAAATTCAGCACTTTTAACGTTTTACGTTTTGTTAGTTGTCAAATATCACTTACTTAAGCTGCCTTCAAATGTCAAAACTCTTTCTTCACAAGTGGACAAAAAGGGCTTTCCGAGCTAGTGAGATGAAAATACATTTTCATTCATCAAATAAAGTGCATGAACAATTTGTTAAGCAAATTTAACACAAACAATTTAATCGTCATGTTGGAGAAAAGCGAGACACCAGACGTTCTGTCACTGGTTTGGTTACATATTTTTGTAAAATGGCGTTGCTTTCACGTGGGCAAGCCAACGACAGCAAAACGTGGCCTTATCGACAAAGGAATCAGAATGTATGGCTGCCTGTGCAGCAAAGAAAGAAGCAATCTGGCGTAGACAAATGATGTCTGACATTGGTCAGTTCAACCAAGACTCTGTCTGCTTGATAAGCAAAGTGCTATGTGTGTGAAGATAACTTTGTTAAAGAAAAGTTGAGAGAGTATTAAACTTTAAACTATGTTAATATTACTAATTACCAAAATGCTCATATGTTAACAAAACCCTTGTCTGTCGGTCGGTATGATCTCAAAAGTGAGAATATACGAGTATAACCAAACTTAATTGTGTATGAATATAATGTGAAATGTTTACAGTTTTAGTTCCGAGGTTAAGTTTTCTTATAAATATATTTGTACATCTGTATTTCATCAATCTCTTGTCTTGTCTTGGCTCTTTGAGAAAGATAGCTCAAATTCGGTAGGAGTGTTGTAATAGTTTCTACAGCATTAAAATTTATATTAAGACTTAAGACTAAGACTAAGTTAATGACTAAGATAAGAATTGTTGGTAATTCTTTAGCTCTGCCTACCCCACTCTGGGAATGAAGGCGTGAATTTATGTATGTATGTAAAATTAATATTAATATACTTATAATATAATATATCAAAATTTAATCATAAAAATATTTGAATACGTATATATTGATATCTAACGGCAACTACTTAATTGATTTACCTAATTTAAGACTGACTATTCAGGATGAAGTGTCATCGTTTCTCTGCTAAAGAGTGCGGTTCTAGTGTAGATATTACACATGTAGACTAACACAATAACAAGAACACCAATAGAAAAAGTAACAACAAAATAACAATAAACTTTAACAAGGAAATGAAGCATAAACAACTAACAACAAAAACAACTAAGTATGGAACAATATCAACGCACACGCTCTCTAACTCGGGACAAAATATGAGTGACATAAGGGCATTGTGACGTTCAATCTGTCAAAAAATGCAAATGGTGGCGTTATTAATAATCGATTTAATATTCACTAGGTTCGCTATATTTGACAGGTGACGGGATAGTACAGGGTTGGGCAGATTAAGTGTCCTAGTTGTGTATGGCTTTTTTTACTTAAATATAACTAAACTTCTTATTCACTTCGTATTTTTTTTTTGTTGACAATTTAACCTTCTTTATGATTTCTACACGTCAGCTTGATATATTTTGTTTTTATATTGTTTTCAACAATGGACGCGAAACGCCAGCTCGTGTGCGATTTGTACCAGAAAAAATACCGACCGTGTGAGATGTTGAAGACGCTGAAACATTTAAATATCAATATAAGGTTTATATCGCGGACCGTCAAGTGATTCAAAAAAACGGGATCTTCACAAATCAGGCCCAAACTTGGGAGAAAGCCATCTGTTCGCACCAAAAACATCATTAAAAATATTCGTGAGCGTATTAGACGAAATCCAGCTCGAAGTGCAAGCAAACTTGCTAAAGATATGAAAATATCCCGTCGAACAATGAGTCGTATTTTAAAATATGACCTTGGGCTAAAGGCCTACAAAAAAAAAAAATTCATGGCAGAACAGAAAAAATGTAGGGAATTGCTAGATTGGCACGACGGCGATGATATTATTTTTTTCGATGAAAAGATGTTCCAGTTACAAGGCAGTCACAACCAACAAAACGATCGTGTCTCTGGTGCTTAATTGAAGGATATTCCTGTGGACAAATTAGCCGTACAACGGTTCCAGAGTGCATCAGCTGTCATGGTGTGGGGTGCGATATCGCCTAGAGGCAAGTTACCGCTGCTGTTTATTGATCGAGGTGTCAAAATTAACCAAGACTATTACATCCAGAACGTGTTACAGGGTCATTTGCTAGAAAATGCTCAAAAATTATATGGAAACGACTATTACTGCTTCCAACAAGATTAAAGAAATTAATTCCAACATCTCACAAAGCTAAACGCACTCAAGACTGGTGTAGAACAAATTTGACAGATTTTATACCTTGGCAAGAATGGCCTGCATCATCGCCGGTTTTTCATGCTTTGGACTTTTCGATATGGGGTTACATGCTGAGCAAGATTGGGAGCACACAGGGCATGAATCTAAACTCATTCAAGCATCGATTAGTCAACATATGGGATGAAATACCAGACGAGGTAGTGCGTGCCGCGTGCAATGCATTCTATTCTATGGAAGAATGCGTCAAGTTATTAAAGCTGATGGCGAGCGATTTGAACTTATGAATTCGTTTTTATAAGTATAGAGTACGCTAAAAATAAAAACGTGATAAATTTTAAAAAATTCTGTCTTGTTTTAATTTTATGGCTCTTTTTAACTAGGACACTTAATCTGCCCAACCCTGTATTTGATTTAGTCGAGTTATATGCTTAGACGTTTCGTTATGTTGTTAACACAGGTTTTTAACCCCTGCTTCTTTAGGTCTTTATAGACCACGTTTCTAACTGAAGTAAATTTAATCAACAACAATTAAAAATCGCAATGTAAATATTAACAAATATGGCTTAAAGTACTACTACAATAGATTATAATTATAACGCTCATTTAATATTTACTGTGAAATAATAGCAGTCACTATTATGATGCGTGTAACGTGCCCAATAAAACACCTTTATTTCGTTCTGTATCATGCTAAAAAAATTAACTATAAGTGCATCACCGTTTTTTTTCTTACTCCTAATAAGGCCCACCGAAATGGTGTCTTTTTTTAAATAAATATGTTAACAAAATCTTATTATCAGAAAAATTTATTGTTAGATTGACGATACAAAAGTGCTATATACTGATTTTTTTAGACAGTTTTGTTTTAGTTTAAGTTTGGCTAAGCCTAAGATGGGACACCGTACAATTTATGCCCAAAAAAATACACTACAATATTACGATGGCAATCTCAAGACTGCAATATTACGATGGCAATCTCAAGACTGCAATATTATGATGGCAATCGCAAGACTGCAATATTACGATGCCAATCTCAAGCCTGCAATCTAACGAAGGCAATCTTAAGACTGCAATATTACGATGGCAATCTCAAGACTGCAATCTTACGAAGGCAATCTTAAGACTGCAATCTTACGACGGCAACCCAAGACTGCAATAACGCACATAAATATAGTACCATCGATATTTTTTTAATGTAGCAACATATGATTACAGAGTCTAGTGGACGTTGTAAGTAGTAAGTATTGTAGGGGGCCATAAACAAGAAACTTCAAGTCTTCATTTCGTGACATTAACGCATACATTTTCGAGCATGTTTGAAAAAACTATATAACAGACTGATGGCCTGAGAATCGGAAATGTCAAGGTAATATATATTTTTTTGTTTTGATAGAGTTTAAAAAGTACGTAGTTATTGTTGTATAAGTACCTATGTTCCTAAAAAAAACAACTTTAGAAGTTTTATAAACACCTGTTTTCTTAAAGCAATTCTATCAAAATTGTTGATTTATACAGGGTGTTTGGTAGAGTGTTCTCTAAAAGAAACAGGCGAAATATAGAAGAGGCCATTAGCTATCCATTTCAGGTCCTTTAACCCTTTATTTGTCTAGGGGCTATTTAATACCGATTTTATTTTTTATTCAAAATTTCCAAAATTTTACCTTAAACCCCCGAAAAAAAAGGAACTATTCGGTATTTCCACAAAATTATAATTTTGTTAGAAAGCTAAATGTTGTATTGTTCGAATAAAAGTGTTATTGGAAGCGTATAGCAACATTATAAAAAATGGAGACTCTCAAAGTTTCAGAAATCAGTAAATAAATTTTTCAAGCTTAACTTCACCATGAAATTTAAGAAAAAACAAAAGTGATTACAACTCTTCCAATTTCCTAAAACATCTCCAGTTTATGCCAATTCTAATGGTGTGCCACATGAATTACGAAACACTTAATAATTTGAGTTATTCGCTAATAACTAATAACTTCCACAGCTTTGGACTCACAACTAAGACCAATATCGATAAATTAGAAGCCATTCAAATTAGATTTTTAAAATACGAAAAAAATTTTTTTAACTCAAATGTAAAGGTAACTATCGACAACTCTTTAAAATCTGTAGAATATTACCGGTAAGCATAAAACATAAGTATCTACTTGCAACTTATAACCATGGCTGTCTCGAACATAACTCAGAGTATTCTTCATTAAAACCCATTGATCATACCTATAACACCAAAGCTATGGCGACTGGCAAACTACTATGGAGACAGAACTCTCAAGAAGCGTATCCCATACCTACTCAATAGTCTGCCTGAAGCCATTAGACGTGAAAAAAAAAAAAAAAAAACAAGAGATTGTTAAAAAAACATTATTTAGATTTACTTATATAATATTATAAATGTATGTTTATTATACTTCACGAATTACTGGACAGCTTAATACTGTTACTTAATTTTAATTTTATTTCATGTTAATGAATGCCTATCTTACTGACTGCCGTTCTTACAGTCAAACTGTTACTCCAGTTTTGTGGGGCAATGCCTAATTAAAATTTGTACTTATTAAATAAAATAAATAATAATAATAATATAACCCGGCCGTGAAGGCGGCGATTTTTGGGAGAATTAACTTCTCTATTCAGTTACCACGTCTTACGCAGTTAGATGTTTTCTCGTTGTAATACATATATCTAAGATGAGAATTAATTCATTAGAATTTTATAAGTAAAACGTCCGTGTGCAGTAACAAACGGTAAACCCGAAACGTCTGTTATAATCATTATCCTCCAGGCCTAAAACAAATAAAGTAAGGATAAGTATGAATAATCGGACATTTGGTCTTTTAAAAGCTACAATAGGCCTGCCAGCCGAGGTAAGGTACGCAGGCCGCGGGAACTCGTAAGACATTTCAAAATGCAAAAAAAAACAAATTTAATACGCAATAGTGGCAAAAGTTTAACACTACAGAGAATAATAATGAAAAAAACAGCAAATCGCTTAATCTTGAACAACTTGTAAATACCTTGAACAGGAGTGTAATGAAAAGCGTGTCTTCCATCAGCCCGAAGCACTGACCACACTTTCCATATGCTCAAGTCAAGCATTTCAGCAGCAACTCTAATGCTGGTACCATTTTGGGGATTCTGATTCAATAGCGTCAGATTTTTACTTATAAAATTCTAATGAATTAATTCTCATCTTAGATATGTGTATTACAACGAGAAAACATCTAACTGCGTAGGACGTGGTAACTGAATAGAGAAGTTAATTCTCCCAAAAATCGCCACCTTCCCGGCCGGGTGGAAGTTATTAGCGAATAACTCAAATTATTAAGAGTTTTGTAATGCATGTGGCACACCATTAGAATTGGCATAAACTGGAGATGTTTTTAGGAAATTGGAAGAGTTGTAATCACTTTCTTTATTTTTTAAATTTCATGGTGAAGTTAAGCTTGAAAAATTTCTTTACTGATTTCTGAAACTTTGAGAGCCCAATTTTTTTAATTTGTCTATACGCTTCCAATACCACTTTTATTCGAACAATACTACAACATTTAACTTTCTAACAAAATTATAATTTTGTGGATACACCAAATAGTTCCTGTTTTTCGGGGTCTCAAAGTCGAATTTTGGTCACTTTTAATAAAAAAAAAAAAAATCGGTATTAAATAGCCCCTAGACAAATAAAGGGTAAGTACCTGAAATGGATAGCTAATGGCCTCTTCTATTCGCCTGTTTCTTTTAGACAACGCTCTACCGAACACCCTGTATGTTAATTTTATTAACAAATAAACCAGTAGGTACCTAGTCGGTCCTAAAGTTCTGTCACAAATAAGAATAATGATAAAAACAAAAGTACCAATCAGTTTTTAATAATTTATATACCAATTTAAAGTACATTTAATAGAGAATTGATATAACTTAAAATTATTCAAAATGACTTCATTTGTTTTTTAATACAGGCCAATAAACGCCGCGGCCAGTCGTCTATCGCAGCACGCACCATATTCATGTCTATTTCAGCGACTGCTTTTCTAATAGATGACTTCAGGCTCACCAAATTTGTATGTGGTTTGGCACAGACTTTCTCCTCTAAGACCTGCCAAATTTTGTAGTCCAAAGGATTAAGGTCCGGACTGGAGGAAGCCCAATCTTCGTGTCTTATAAAGTCGATTTTTTGACGCTCAAACCAGGCTTGAGTGGTCTTGGCTTTGTGTGCAGGTGCAGAATCCTGCTGGAACACAAAATGATGTCCTGAAAATAGCGTGTTGGGCAGATCTTTGACAACCTGATCCAAAACCGTCTCTTGGTACACTTTTGCACTGATTTTGACCCCTTTTTCGCAAAAATGAACCTCAGTTGGCTCGTAATAATATACTCCCAACCAAACCATCACTGATGATGGATGATGCCCATGTTGCACCCGCGGAGCGGTTTTTTTTGCTTCTTCAGAGCTCTTAGCGTACACTCTACCATTCTGTTTATTATACTTTTCTTCAATATCGAAATTTTTTTCGTCTGTAAATAGGATATCGCGGTGTCGATTTTTCGCGTACTGTTTTAACAACTTTCGGGATCTTTTAAACCTGATTGTTTTTTGACGGGCATTAAGCATGTGTCCACACTTTTTTTTGTATGCTCGTAGACTAAGATCTTCGTTTAACATCTTTTTGACGGTATTCCTACTGACACCCATCTGCAAAGCCATCAACTTCTGTTTTCGGACAGGATTTCTTGCTATACGGTCCTTGATCACTTTAATCACTGCTGGTGTTCTTACGGAGCGTGGACGGCCAGTTCTTTTTTTGTCGTCAACACTAGAGACTTCATTGTACCTATCAATAGTACGGTACACAAACCTAAGCGTTATATTTAATTTTTTGAGCAACTTGAAAACGGTACTTGGCGAGTGCCCACAGCGGTGCATCGCTAAAACAGCTATTCGGTTTTCTTTCAATGTCCACTCCATCGTGAGAAATCGCAGCAAATGACTGTTTTTTGTTTTAACAAAATTGTTAAACATTCAAAAATGGAATACAAATACATTTTCATAAAATTATGTTCTAAATTAAAAATTAATGTGCCAGTAACAGAACTTTAGGACCGACTAAGTAGTATTGTGATAAAGTTTGTTTTCTCATATTACTTCAATATTATTATTTATTTCTTTATTGCAAAAAAAAGTGCATTAAGAGGTGCATGTACGTTATATAGGGTGCCAATGATCTTGGGGCTTTAAGATAATTGTGAAGCTAAGAATTTCGATACAAAATTCGAAAACGTTTCTGTACTGTTAAACCTAGTCCGATGTTTACGATTTTTTAATATGTTGTAGGTATCATGAAAAACTATGCCTGTACGTTTTTCTTTCCACGAAAATACTTCTTAAAACAATAAAAAACGTACCGACCTAGTTCTTTATAACAACTAAAACATATTCAAAAATCGTGGAAATCGGACTTGACTTAGGAGGTGAGAAACGTTCGGAGCTAAATTTGTATGGAAGTTCTAGTTGGTCCTATTATCAACACCTCAGGATCTGATGATGGGATCTTGGAGAAATCAAGGGAACTCCTCAAATATTATAATACACCTATAGCGATTTCCAAATTCTTCATTGTAACTATTGCATTTGCTCTTGAAAAGCACTATATGGTGAAGTGGAACTGATGATGAAGACCACAGATGGCCACCGGAACTCCTTAACGGTGCCTATTTCAAGGGTGGCTACAAGATATCTCGATTAAGGTAGTTGCGCGACTATGACGAAGCACATTTAGATTAAAATATATGACTGACATTCCCGCGGCGTTGCTTGCGGCGAGCTTGAAATGTCTTAAAGTTTCATATCAACTAAGAAGTGGGACTACGTACTTAACAGTATAAATAGTATCACTAAAAAGTATAAAGTAAAAAGCCCCAAGTTCAAAGGCAGACTGTATGGTTAAATCAGCGGGAGAAATTGTATATTTCCGACCCTTCTTCAAGGAGATAACATCCTTTGCAACGCGTTCTCCTGCTCATTCTGAGGTCCCCTATAGTATTTCTGAGTTCATATCTCGCATGTTCCGATTTTTTACTTCTACGATTTTGTTTGAATTGTACAGATGATTAGCCATACATCTGTAATGCATGGATATAAGGTGATCTTGCATCGTAACATTCGTAACTATCAAAGATCTGGTTCTGCAACCTTCGGTTAGTAGATACCAAACCAACATTCAATATCCTATGTAGATAAAGCTTTTGTTTGTAAACATTAACGGGTATGGAAATTGCTTAATGCTTATTGCACACAACAAATTACAAATAGGTAAGTATATAAACTACACGGTTACTTCCATTGACATACATAGGTCACTACCTACTTATACCTAATCTGTTTTCAATTCAATGTTTGGGTAACCGTGGTTAAGGTTTAGGATGCATTGATTTGTTTTGGAAACTTGCTAAGGAATGTGATATGTAGTTTTCGGCTCATGCTCACCTACATCTTACTCATTTAGCAATTTTTTACGTAAACAGACCCGAATAACTCGCCAGCCAATGTAACAAAGAAATAGAAATTGCACTTACACACTCGCACATACGGGTAAGGACCAAAAAGTTGGCCACGCTAACTCACTCAATTAAAAACTTTTCCGTTGTGACACGAAAGTTAGCCATACAGTAGGGATAATTTTCGTCGCACAGCGGAACCTTTTTCGCCTTCGTTGTTTGTATGGTTAACTGCCCTTAACTGGGGTCCAACTTTTTGGTCCTTACCCATATATGAGTATATGCGCCAAACTTATATTGTAAATGTATGTAGGAACTCACCGCATCTGTCGAGCCAACCTTCGGCTCGGCACGGGAACGGTATCGGCAGTAACATGTCCTGCGTCCTCATTTCGCACAATCACAATACGGCTGTCTACGTTGGCGATATTTTCTGTGACTTCACATCACGCTGTATTTGATATTTATTCAAATGGAGTCAACCGCTGGCACGGCGCCGGTTCTTGGTTGTGACACCTTTACTTTCACCTGCAGATAAAACCGATGATTACAAATCACAAAAAATAACGTCTACAGACATTAATGTAATGCAAAATTGAGCAATTTAAGGTGTTCTGCCCAATACAGACTAGTGACTACCCTTATACCGCATTACGTATAACATACAATCATTCTACAAGTTTTTAGAGTTGTTGGTAATTCTGTAGCTCTGCCTACCCCACTCTGGGAATGAAGGCGTGAAGGTATGTATGTACAATCATTCTCAAACAAAAACGGACAAGACCATGTTGAACTACGCTCAGTGTAGGGTTCTGTCGCCGTTACTACAAAGACAAACAACTATCTCCAAAAATAGTGTGCCACAGTGGATCCGGCTTTAGAGATTATAAAAAGGTATCCAACTAACTACTGTGTGTGCGTGTGCGTGTGTGTGCGGGTGCGTATGCGTGGGTGTACGTGTGCGTGTGTGTGTGTGCGTACGTGTGCGTTACCGTGTGCATGTGTGTGTGTGTTAGTTGCTCCTTCACGTAGGACATGCGCCCCGTTCCACAAAAATAAGTAAAAGTGGTTTAATTTCACAGAATTTATTTCACTAAAACTTTCATAGAATGTATTAGTAATTACGTTCTTGCGAGCTGGCATCGTTGCATGCACTCATCGTTTGAATGGCATGGCGGCATGAGTCCGCTCCCTGCGTTTTATATGTATTGTGTATTTATTTTTTCAGATTTTATTAACGTTTTGAGTTTTGATTTTCATTGATGATGAAAAGACTAACGTATGCGGAGTAAAATTTGGACAAAGTTCAATATCGTTTTAAATAAAAAAACACCATTCTTTTTTTAAATAATTATGTTTTTATAATAATGTATATATCAATGCTTAATGTAAAAAATAGTTTACTCCCATGCGAGATGCTTTACGGCAGTTTTGTGGTACTTTGTCGATCGCTGTCGAAAACACAGATGTCGGCATTTTATTCAACTCCAATTTTATTTTTCGAATCAAACTGTACATTTTTGGGACGAAAATTATTGCAATATACTCGCCTCTTTAGGTTTGCCCAAAAATCTTCAATAGGGCGAAGTTGCGGAACATTAGGTGGATTTGATGTCTTCGGTACGTATGGGATGTTTAACTCCGCCATTTTGCTAAGGGTTTTTTTGGAATAATGACTTGAGGCTAAGTCTGGCCGAAACACTACATTTTCTCCTCTATGACTCGTTTTTATAAAATCCCGCACTAATGGCAAACAACGCTCTATGTAGCGATCGGCGTTCACAGCTAAACCTGACTCAAAGAATACAGACTTAGACATTCCGCGTCGACTGATGGCAAGCCATAGCAAAACTTTTTTAGAAAATTTTGTATGCTCAACATATTTCACGTTCTCATCGGTTGGACCATTGGTGTTCTCAAAATAGTAATTGCCTTGCCACTTGTTTCCATCTAACGTGAAAAATGACTCGTCATCCATAACGCAAGTGACATTGCTTTTAGCGTAAAATATTTCTTTGACCAATTTACGCAGCCGTACTTTCCGAGTGATTTCTTGGTTTTCATAGACGGTGGGCTTAACTTTTCTACACCGCTTTTCGATGACCATGTCTTTATAGTATTTTTCGTAATCGTGTTATAATAGAGAGCTTTTTAGTCGAGTACCGTGTTTAGGCCACGAAGCTTGCTGAGTGGCCTAAGTAAGGTACGAGATTAAAAAGCTTAATTATGACACTATTGTGAACAATACTTTTTGTACGAGTTCATTAAAATTAATAATGTAAGTCATTAATACGAGTATATAAGAAAACTAAAAGTAGATTTTTGACAGATGATGCGACGCTGCTACGTTCCGAAACGCCACAGATTGGCAATTTTGTATCGGATCGAGGCTCCTTAAACAAGGACACATATGGAAATCCGAAGATCTATTTTCAAAATTTTTTCGGTTGTCTAGAGCGTATCGAAATAGTTATTTCGGTTGTTTCTGAAGTAACAACGATGAAAAGAGTGACGTTGCAGTATTCTCTATGAAATCTTTATGAATGATGATTTTTATTTCCACAGAGAAAACGTAAACTTCTTGGCTTTTAAAAGAAAAATTATCACACCACCGGTTTTTTTTAATGTCCTGGATACAGCAGCAAGTTTAAGTAGATTTTTGACAGATGACGCGATGCTGCTACGTTCCAAAACGCCATACAATATTGGCAAATTTTGTACCGCATCGAGTCTCCTTAAACAAGGGCACATATTATTTAAATACGAAGTTCTATTTTCAATTTTTTTTCGGTTGTCTAGAGCGTATCGAAATAGTTATTTCGGTTGTTTCGGAAGTAACATAGACTATTCAACGATGAAAAGAGTGACGTTACAGTATTCTCTATGAAATCGTAATACAAACATTTTAATCGACGAGTACAAAAAGATATTTTTTAACAGTTTTGCCGTCACACTTAAATTTTCTTCCGAGCTCTCTATAAGATTTTGCGACAGGACCGGCCGTAATTTTCTTTAATCGAGCTCTCTCAGAAAACTTGCTCAAGCTGGAATAGTTTCCAGAACCAGGCTTTCTAGCAGTGGTTTTCTTCAAGGCAAAGGTCGCCAAAATATTGTAAATGGAGCTCCGACTCTCACCCATTTGCACAAAATGTTCCACAACCTTTGATTTCGGCCATAGGGGATGTGTACTGTAGTCATTACATACTGTTTGACGACGGCGTTCTTGTTGATTTCCCATAATTACAAAACCAAACACCCAATCTTTATGAAACTTACCAAACCGATTGACAGATATATTGACTTTATATTGACCGACACATATTTTTTATTTAGATTTTTGTTTTTTATATTTTATATATACAAACATTGTCCAAATTTCACTCCGCATACGTTACTTGGATTTTATTTTATATACCTACTGATATTTAACAAATAAAGACAAGTACTTAGATAATTAATGTCACTCAGTAAGAATGATTTCTTGTGTTCTTTTGTTACTTTTGTGATATTACTATAATAAAAATAGATATTAACAAACAAACAAGCATTAAATAAGCAAATAAATGTTGATTACATAATTTAAAACATTTTTATTGTATATTCCTGATAATACGAGTAGTGCTTTATTCTCTTAAATTCTCTGTAATTTATTTTAATTACATAAAAGTTCCAATTGTATCAGCCAGAACCGGCGGAATCGGTTCTCCCGGTTCTATATGCGTCCCAGAAACGGGTATCAAAAATCTGGAACCAGGACCGGGGGCCTGATTTTTAAACGCACTTTTCAACTTTGCACTTTTCAGTCATAAAAAAGAAAAAAAAGTTTGTTGGCTTTTTAAGCGGTTTTCACTCAACCTTCAAATTTTGACACTGCATGTCTCTTCAAAGTTTTGGCAGGAAACGTGGTTGTGAAAAAGTTTCATTTTCTCTTGTGGCGGCAATTATATCTTTAGTATTATGGAACAGAAAAAAAAAAGGAGAGAAACAAATGCTCTTGTAATAAAATATTGAATCGGGGTAAGGCTTTAGGAATAAATAGTTGGGGATAATAGACTGGGAGTTCGTTCGCGACAAATGGAGTGTGGCAGCCACGTGCCTTGGTAAGTGAATTTATATTATTTATAAACTAATATGTACGTAATGATCTTTTAATAAGTACTTTTATACATACCAGACACATTTTTGTCTCTCAGTTTGTGCGCTCCTTATGTTACACAATGAAATTTAATGCAGTTTTATCATTAGATATTACTTAAAATTAATACACATATTATACCTACTTACTATAAACATTTTGCTGTTAATACTGGGGTGTGCAGTATTTTATAAGTAAGTACTATATAAATAGAAACATATAAACATAAAATCACAATATAAACATAAATATACACAATATAAACATAAAATCTCAAAAATATGGAATTTGGGACCATTTGAAAAAAAATCGTGAAAGATTTTCGCATTCGAATATTTTCTACCGCTCGGATTTGAAATCGAGCGCTCGAAAGTCAAAAATCGGTCCCCAGGGGCTCTTTATAGGATTTACTACGGACCCCGCGCTTTCTCTATCCGGGACTAACGACGTACAAAATCACAATATTGATTACTTATAAGAAAGTTTCTTACAAATTTGTAGCGCGCTTTAAATGCTTGCATATTATTAAGCCAACAGGTTCAAACTTAAAAACTATTTTAAAACTAATTGGACCACGTATTATAAAATGAATTCATCCTTAGTATAATTAAATAGATTCATATTCGTAATCATTAATCGTGTTTCACGAAATTAAATCATTTTTCGCACAGTTGTCATTTTGAGGTTATTTCCACGCCCTAAAAAAATATCTATGCAAAATCGCTGAAAATGGTGATAATCCTACAATCACAAACACCGTGATTGGATGTTTAAGACTGCGCCGAGCAAACGTCGAGCGTCCAGTGGCGCCCTCATTGCTATTATAGTGTTTTCTGATAAACGAAAGAATTTCCATGGAATTGGACGATGCTTTTTTTGTAGCGCAAGTAAAATCACAATTTATGGGATACGTGATAAATTTTGATAACAGTTATCCTTTGAGTAGTCAGCTGAACGGGAAAAGGTGGCCACTTTTTTCCGTTTAGTTGATAACTCGAAGGTCAATTGTTAGTAAACTATATGATATATCCTATAAGTTGTGTTTTCATTTGTAGTACAAAAAAGCATCGTCCGATTTCAAGAAAAAACTTTAGTTTATTAGAAAACTCAATATTAATAATGAGGGCGCCACTGTACATCCGGCGTGCGCTCGGCGCAGTCTTAAGGGTTTCCAAAGTAAATAAAAAAATACTTTAATCCCTAGAAATTAATAAGGAGCTTTAGTCCCGATACGCAGGGACTAAAGTAACATTTTAAGAGCATGAGAAGTGAACAGTATTTTATGTCAATATGGTTAGTAATGTGTAAAGTAAATGTGGCGAATAGGTTGGCGGAAAATTTTCATTCTAGTATGTAATTAATAGAAAAATTTAAAATCAACTTACAAACAAAACAATGCAATTGGGATAGAACAAAAAAAATAACTCACGGTTTTTACATTCTAATTCGAAAGAATAGGTAATTTTAAGAAAACAAATTTCGTTAATTTTGTGTTTGACAGTTTTGTTTTAATATATTTATTTATTTAGCAGACATAGATAATTATTTTTAATTTGGGTTGGCATTTTCCAATAAAATACCACAATTAAATGATATCTAACCATAAAAAGTGATTTCAATAATATAATAAAACATACTATTTCAAGCGGTTTTCGCCTAACCCGTAAGATACCTGGGAGGGCTTCAAGCCAAAAACGAAAGTCAAACAAAGGTCAAACATACTTTTGTCAAAATGTCCGAAATAGATACATGTTTCAAAAACTTAATAATGAAACTATTACAATCACTTTTTATAATTAGATATCATTTAATTGTTGTAATTTATTAGAAAATGCCAACCCAAATTAAAATAATCATGTCATCCATAAAATGTATGCTAAATAAATAAAGATCTATTATAAAGAACTATTATATACAAAATTAATAAAATTGGCCTCTTGAAATTACCTATTCTTTCGAATTAGAATGTAAAACTCATGAGTTATTATTTTTGAACTATCCTAATTGCTCGTTTAATAGACAAATTACATACCAATCGAAAGTAAGCCTTGAACATGCAAACGTATGGTTGACTATTTTTTCCCATCATAACTATTGGGTAGGTAGGTATAAACAGGTAAATCGATATTAATAATTTACACTTAACCCATTGTAAACCTAACGTTTGCATATTCTATATGCTTCATACTCATACTTTCGATTAGTATGTTATTTGTCTATCAAACAAGAAAATGCAAATTTTAAAAAGTTACTTTTTATTATTTTAATTATACAAGTACTGGACTGCATTTTTTCAGCCAACCTAGTCACCATATTACTTAAATATTTTAAATTTGATATAAAATACTTTGTATTGAATAAACAGCTGTGTGAAGAAGGTAGTCTCCTATCCGGATCTTAGACCAAAATGGGCTAATTTTTTTCTTTCAGTCTTGCATCTCTTCAGCAATAGGTCACGAAATTAAAAGCCGTAACGTACTGTAATACAATAAGGTTGTAACCCTTAAAATAAACCTTATTGTATTGTTCATTGTATGCAATGTCTCATTTGCTTTTAATTATTCAATTTGAAAAGCAAATGGTTCGATAGAACAGCGACTGTTTATTTTGTATAATTTTTGGGAGTCGCATGTTACCTGGCGCCGAGTGCGCACGGCTATGTATTATTAAAGATAACGGAAAACAGAATAAAAGTATTATTCAAACTAGCCATAAGTGTTCTTATTATTTACAGATACAACCCCCAAACTTTGTATCTGTTACTTGACGATCAAATTTGGTCCGGGCCTGAGAGCGGTTTTGCTTCGCTCCGGAGTGCTCCGGACCATATCTGTCCGATTGTCACGTTTTCGGGATAAAAAGCAGCTTTTGCCGCTATAGCAATTGTAATTCTTGCGCGCTTGGATAACACCGGAGGCATGACGTCCGTACTCAGCTGCAGTCACATTACTCACAAGAAGACTGGCAAGGTTCGGTCGTCTGTTGTAGCTAACAGCAGATTTGGTTCGCCGAACCAAATCCGCGTCCGGCCCGGTCCAAATTATAAGAAAAATACCTATTACAAATTATAAGCAACCTATTAATAAGAAATTATTCTTTAGCTCTGCCTACCCCACTCTGGGAATGAAGGCGTGAGTTTATGTATGTATGTATTAATAAGAAATCCTGAAGTAGCCAAATATCCTATTAAAGAACAAGAAAATATTCTATTATATTTTTACTTTCCCGTTTGTGTTGTTCATCTAGTTTTCTATTTTCTTTTCAAATTTTGAGCAACTCTTTAAGAACTTGCAATGCAGCAAAAACACTACTAGATATGCCGAATAATTATGCTATGCCGATGTTTTCTAAACATATAGGTACCTATAGTTCATTTATTTTAGGATGAGAAACCACATTAACATTATATTGCGTTTGGTCAACTATTTATTACCTAGCAAATAGTAAGTACAGTACAATAGTCTGGGAGCCGCAAAATAAAATTGTTTTAATCTCACTTTATTTGCGTGTCGTCAATTGTTACTCTAGTACAAATTGTAAAGAGATTACAGTTCACGAGCCGCAATATAATATTGTTGTGGTTTCTCATTCTAAATTAAATGAAGTATACCTAGTAACTAGGGAGGTAGGTACCTATCAGTTTTAGAGAAAGAGAGTCTCTTTAAGAGACTTAAGATGAGAATAGAGTAGGTATCTACCTATGTAGGTGGCAGGCCACAGTTAAACTGATAATGCACGCTTGCTTACCAACTTAGTTCTAAAACAAGCAGTTATTGGCCGAAATTATAAATAATATACTTACTTATATATAAACTTAATAAACTTTAAAGCAAGGCATACATTAAGTAAATATAACTAACCTTTTTACCAACTAAGTAAGTAGGTATATCACACGAACATAATTAATAGACATTAGCTACGTTTCAGTTCATATAAACGATATAAAATGCGCGCACGTGATTATTACACTCCGACCGACGTTCACACGTCCACTCAACAAGCGAACTCACATAAACTAACTGACTTGACTTGACTCGAAATTGAATGAACATGAATACGAATGTAAAACGTAGTTTTCTGCAATCTATACTGCTCGCTCTTCTTTAATGGAGCGTGAAAGAGAAATAACGTGCCTCTCAGCTACTTACTGTGTATTGATCCGCCCCTTTGTCATTGTCAAAATTGTCTAAACCGAATTCATATTTTAATTCGTAACGCAAAAACTTTGATATTTATACTATATTTTTATCAATCCATACTAACAAAGAACTTAATTTTTGTTGTATTCGCACAGAATAAGAACTAGCAATTCTATTCTATTTCTGTGTGTATTCGTGTTGTCTTTCGTAAAATAAAAAGTAAACGGCCATAGAGAACGTTAAGGTCGGCTGTCAATTTAATAAACTTACCGGAGCAAATAACTTTTTAACCGACTGCACCAGGGATGGGCGACTTGATCTGTCTTTGATCTGTAAAAAAAATAACATCGACGCTAAAGTACCTACACAATTTGAAAATTGGGTTTTTTATTTCATGAAAGCGGGCCATTCTTGTGTGTGATGACTCATCACTGACTGATGAGACTGATTAGATGAGATGCACATGCAGTTGTCTCTGAGTGCGTAGCTGTCGTCGCTAAGCATCACCGTAGTGCGTGTTTAACGCGTTTCTGCAAAAATTAAGTGGTATTTACTGAGTTGTGAAAAGTGAGATGTTTATCATTTCACCATGATCCTGCCCTGCGCATGAACCGGAAGATCGTACCTTTTTAAGGGTTGCCTTATTGTTGATGCTCCGCTGTCCGTTCGTCCGTCCGTCTGTCCATTTGCCATATGTCTCTAGCACACATTATAAGCGTATGTGGTCTCTTGTTCGTATGCCACAGATCGTTATTTCGTAAACGAAATAAGTAAGTAAGACACATGAAATTTGGACATAAGTCAAATGTTTTTTTTTATATTCATATTTTAAATGTTTTTCAGATGGGTTCCATGAATTAAAATAAAGAAAAACATTTGGAACCTCATTATGTCGAAGTCATTACGTACAGTAAAAATGTTTCTCAAAAGCGAAAGCATTGGGGCTTTTTAAATTTATTAGATTATCTTTAAAAAATAAATATGTACCATATGCTGAACGATTGTAAACAGTAATTTATATGTCGCATATGAACGCGACCAACTGTTATTTATTACATTCACGGGACGGTGACCAACATAAACATGAAACCAACAATCCAGCATAATTTGATATCTGATTACAAACAATCTTTACTGCCCTGGAGGTCTAAGTTTGTTGATACTTCTACTTATTCATACATAACTAGCGACCCGCCCTCGCTTCGCTTCGGTGTATGTGAGTTTTCTGTAACCCGCACATAATCCAGAATTTACATTTTTTTACATAATATCCTTCCCCTTGAATCACTCTATCTATTGCTGAAAACTGCATCAAAATCCGTTGCGTAGTTTAAAAGATCTAAGCGAACAGGCGGCGGCAGTGACTTTGTTGTATAAAGATAAAAAAAATTATATGAAGGAATTTTTCCTATATTACAAACCGCACACAAAAGGTTGTCATCAATGGAGATGAGTCTCGAGCATTGACAATTAGTTCTGGTGTCCCTCATCCTATTTTCGGTCCTCTCTTGGTAACATAAACATGTACAACTGACTGTTTTTAATTGTATAACATTTTTTTTACGCAGACGGCCTTAAAATTCATCTTACTATCTGTATTATTACAGTAAAATGTGCCTACTTTGCTCCCCCATGGGTAACTATGCTCCATAAGTGACTTTTTTGTATGTTACTTATAAGACAAGGCCGATGACAAATTTTCTAAAAATAATTGATGTATACATCCAGCTGCGCAGTGAATGAAAGCACTAGAATGATTTACAATACAGAACACCTCAATATAACGATGGAGCAAGATTACCCGTGGGGGTGCAAAGTAGGCACATTTTACGGTACCAAACAGTATACAACTTCAAGACGACTTAAATATGTTTACTTTGTCCGGGGTCCGGTCTGTTCACGTTTACAAGGACTCTTCAAGACGACTTAAATATGTTTACTTTGTCCGGGGTCCGGTCTGTTCACGTTTACAAGGATTTGTTATCCAAGTTATATGGCTTTTGACGTAGATACCTCGTCGTGTTGTTCTCATAGTCATTATTTTATTTTAAGGTTTATTGACCTTACATTTTTAATAATTTTATTTTTGTTAATTACTTTATTACCTTATTATTACTTAATGTAACTTACTTTTAAGTATAATTATGTTTTTAGGATTGAAAACATGACCTTCTGCTGGAGTTTCTTGCGGCGCTTCTTCTCCGCAATGATGGTCTTGTCCGAAGCGTTGGTAGATTCACTGTATAATTCCGACGTGTAAAAGAGCCCACATGTGGCCAATTTACTGAATAAATATTTTGAATTTTGTTTTTTGTTTTCTACGTCGGGCCTTGGTTTGGCCCGGTAGAAGCGTCCGTGTAGCTCCTTGCTCTTCCATACGTTCTTACGTGGCCGATACATGCGATGTGATTTAATCAGTACGCGGAACCTCCTATCCAGGACGTCCAGCTCGGACTGAGTCCACCTTAGTGTGCCAAAGGTGTATGTAAGCAGCGGCATCATCTCGCCATTGAAGGCGCGCGCCTTACTGCCACCCGACAAAAGACTGTTAAGAACTTTTGCCGAGCGGCAGAAGAAGCGCTCCTTCACTGACTGCTTGACATCGCCGTCCATAATATCCAAAGACTGTGATATACCAAGATATTTGTAGGTTTAAACTTAGGGGAGAGATCTGAGAGTCATTGTCTCACAAAGCTACAAATTCATTGAATTTACAACGTTGAACATGCAAGCCCGCACACTTCTACACCGAATTCCATCTTGATCGCACTACTGAACTCTTGTGTAATTTTTAATTGTGCGATAAGATCTTAGCACTTCGATGCAGACAATCACCCATGAAAAATAAGTGAAAAATGACTTCAGCCTGTCTACGAAGTCGATAGACAAGCCTGGAATGCGTCAGCAAGAGGATTTCGAGGCTAGTCAAAAGCTGTTCAGACTGTCACCCTGGAAGATGACTCTTTAAATCCTTATCAAGTTAACGAAACAGACGGGACATCTCGACCACCTGGTTGACGAAGGACTCCGACCCACTGCCCTCATACACACATCTAAAAATGACCTCAAAGTTGCATCAACTTTATACAACTCTAAGATCCTTTAAAGCCATGAGTAAGGCACCGAGTCATAACCAGAGATCGGACAAATGGATGTCATTACTCGCAATAATGTGGACATGACTCCAAAGATTTTAATTTAACAAATTAAATTACATTAATTGATTTGTAACCTGAACCTTAATCTTGATCCTTTACAGGTCAAAAATAAATAAATAATACAAAGACGTGAGGAGTAGCCATCCATTATTATTAACCTTTCGAAACCCGATACATATAGCGAAAAAACAAAACTGTCTTAAATTAGAATTCAAATACTTTTTGTTACTGGCTCCTTTGGGAGCCGGCGGGTACCTACTTAAGTTTGCTCCATTAACATCCGTGGATTGCAAAAGAAGCTTTTCACCTCGTAAGTTTATTTTAACATTGAAAAGGAATTAACTAACCACGGAAAAAAATAATATTCTATGCATTATTTTTAGGGTATGTAATCAATGAATGTAATTTAATTTGTTTGATTAAAATCTTTGGTGTCATGTCCACATTATTGAGAGTAATGACACCCATATTCCGATCTCTGGTCATAACATAAGCCTTCATTATCATTATTATTAAATCCTTGTATTGTGTAAAGCTAGTTTTCAATCAATGTTTGTGTTCGTGTTTTGCACCACAAAAACACAATCGATGCCGGAAAACTAGCTTTATACAATACAAAATCTAGGTGAAGTTTACAACCCTTTAAAGAAAATAACAATATTGAGAATAAAAAACATAATGTTATGTAAATGACACGATTATGAATATCCTGTAGTTATAACAGAGATCATTAAAATAAGACAACGATATAATAATTCTTGCTTGCAGATAAACTCATTAATCTAAATCAATACATGGGTCAATTTCAACATTTCTGGTTTTTGTCTCATTTCGGTGCAATTTTTAAGTTATGTGTATTTTTGAACGTTTATCATTTTAAACTATGCATTGTTATATATTGTAGACGTGGTGTTAAGGGACACTCAAAGTCATAAATAGTTTATAAGATATACGAGATAGAATATTTGATAAAACTATGGAATGATAAATACACACCGAAATGATAAAAAGTATCCACCGAAGTGATAAATACCCACTGGAATGATAGAAACGACCCACGTAAATGAAATCTTATCCACCGGAATGAAAATAAATGAAAAAAGTCAATAATTATCATAATTATCACTGTTTATTTGAGTAAAAATGACATTAATGTTATTAGTAACTAACATAATTAGAAGTCTTTATTTGAGTAAAAATTAGATTAATGTTATTAATAATTACCATAATAATAAGTCTTTGTTTGAGTAAAAATGACATTTATATTAATGTTTTGAAACAATTCGCTTATAAAATAAACATGTTTTAATTTAAAAAAAAATACTTAACATTTTTTTTATAATGTACCGGATTGATTTATTACTTAATCCTTTAATATGGTTTTCAAAAATGTTCTAAATATTGTGATAGATTTATGATAATAAACTAGTTATAAATTAAAAAAAAATAACATTCTTCTATGTAAATCTAATAGGAACAGTTCGCTGACCAAGCAAAATATAACTCAATAATTCTAATATTACAAATATCCCAGTGGCAATTATATAATTTATCACTGACTTTAGATCACTTAATGCTTAATAATTACTTAGTGCGTCATAAGGACGACCTCAAAAATATAATATGAAATACCTAAAAAACTCAGTCAAAAATGTAACATTATGAAATTATGATAACGTGCAAGACTAGATGTGAATTTACATATCCCAGATCTTAAAAAAAACGTAATACTAATATAAATTTAAACCTTTTAATGTTTTTTAAATTGAATATCACGTCCAATGTTAACACTAAGCATTGTCCTTTATAATTATAATTAAATTGAAAAAAAAAACTGTAACAATTTTTTTTTTCCATCTGTGAGAACTTTCTTCATCACTACATAGTATAAAACAAAGTCGCTAGCGCTGTCTGTCCCTATGTATGCTTAAATCTTTAAAACTACGCAACGGATTTTGATGCGGTTTTTTTTAATAGATAGAGTGATTCTTAAGGAAGGTTTATATGTATAATACATTCCACGCGGGCGAAGCCGCGGGCGGGTCTCTAGTTATAATATAATATTATATAGCAAGTTGTTAGAGTTATTGGTAATAGCTCTGCCTACCCCACTCTGGGATGAAGGCGTGACGCTATGTATGTATGCATATTATATGCTTCGTAGTACAAAATAACTCACATTTGGTTATCGTTAAACGCTTAATTATTTACGTTTAAACGCTTATAATATTTATACATTTGCTTTGACTTCATAAAATTAAGTGAAGCTACTTTTGTATCATGCCGGTGTTGCTTATCATTTCTGTGGGTATTTCATACACCGGAAACATCGGAATGAGAACCACGGAATGATAAAACCTGTACAAAAATATTTTTTAAAAAACAACGGAGTCTGGTTTCTTTAAACTAATGTTACTCCAGAATTAAGAAATATTACGTACGGGTTATACACAAATCTTAAACTAAACACACAAAAACTACAAAAAATAAATCAACCGTCGGAATGAGGATTTTTTTGTCCCCACCCCACCGGAAGCAAGAATTGACCTTTATATTTTATCGCCAGAAACGCGTACAACACAACCGCTAGCACCAAACTCTTGCGCGTGACTAACTCTACCAGTGCGCGGGAGGTGGGTGGCGTACATTTGACGGTGGTAATGATAACGTTTCTCCGGACAAACGTATTTCCTCGTACCGGACGGTATGTGTGATAGTTAAAAAAAAAGTCAGGGCTTCTTTTTGTACACTAACTATCTAGTATTTTAAAAAAGGTAAATGTTTTTCATAATCATTAATAGTTTTTGATTTATTCCACGTTTTGCAATCAAAACTGGGTTGCGGACAGCCCAACGTGATGAGAAATGAGGTCTTAATTATTATTTTTAAAATTATTATTTCCATTAATATTTTAATTCTACTTATTGCCCAAAATAGGCAACTGCGTGAAGTATTCAGAAAAAAATAAAAGTTTAATTTTTAACCATAGTTCACCCCGGTTTTCAGCGCCGCCAGCTTAAAATATTGCTTGGGAAATTGACCCACATCTACTACAAAAAACATTATTTTGTTTCTTATTCAGCCAAGAAGACCAGCCAATCGTTTTGTACCCGAAAACCACATTTTCAAAAGTAACACGTAGATTTCGTTGCGCAGATAAGCGAGTAAACACAACACACCAAAAACTTTAACAAGAGGAAGAAAAATAATAAGTAGGTAACATTACGTTATTTTGCAAACAATTGACAACATTTCAAAAAAAAAGCATTATTGTTTTTTCGCGTTTATAATAGCTGGTTAAAAATTAGACTACCCGTATTTCTTGGTTTTTCTTTATTTAACTTAAATTCGTCGTTAATAATTTATTAAAGAAATAGTCATTAAAAAGACCGTATATATTTATACAAAGTTAGGAATACTGATGTCATGATCTTAGCCTGATATAAAATTTAAAAAAGTAACTAAACAGTAAACAAAACTGACTGTCATGTCATGTCAATCATTCGCTGCCGTTCGTTCACAAATTTGCTATTTTGCGTAATTTAATTAATTACGTAATTTGTAGACGCCATTAAAATAAATAAACTATTTTGCGTAGAATTGAAAGCGTGTCGTCAGAATCAAGTAATCCGTCAGACAGATAAAAAATGAACATGACAGTTGTATATTTTTTTGAATTCCTTTGGTAATAAATGGACTAAGGGCACTATAAGTGTATTCCTAACATTCACAATCCAACTTTTTTTACTGTTTTTCCTAAATATATAAAAAACTACTGCATAAAAAAATCCAAAGATATTTTTACTGTAATCAGCAGTGTAAAATCTAGAAACGGTATTTTATTTTACTACCTTAGCACGAAATGAATTGTTGTCAATTACTAGTGACCTAACAAAACATATTAGTTAAGATTTTAGTTGAACGTCGATGTATGAATGTGGAAGAAGTGAAAGAGATTTGTCAAGATCGTAGCAGGTGGAAAGATATGGTCTTGCTTACCTCTCTGGAAAACAGGCGTGGTTTAATGTAGGTATGTGTATGTGTGAGTTGTACGTCATGGATTTCACGTTTATTTTCACCTAAAAGTAAATCTTGCTAAAACTATTAATATAGAAAAGTAATATTTATATAAGATATATATTTATATAGAAGAATGTAAAAAGCGTTTAAAATAAGTTAATCAATAAATTTGATCCCCGTGTGGTTGTCGGGTTAAAATAGTGCCTTTCCATGTCTTCCCGTGGATGTCGTAAGAGGCGACTAAGGGAATATAGGCTTGTAGTACTGTTAGGCGATGGGCTTGCAACCTGTCACTAATACGCTGGTAAACATCTTAGCCTATTTGTGCAAATTGTGGTTACTGAATTGTCAACAACTTTTTGAAGTTGTAATTCTGTAGCTCTGCCTACCCCACTCTGGGATTACAGGCGTGAAGGTATGTATTGAAAGATTCAAGAAGTAAAATTTACTTATATACTTAAAACGGAATACATGACAATGCGCTGATGATGCCATCTAGTAAGTCCATACAGGTAGGAAAACGTAGAGGGAGTGTAAAAACGGCTAATAGAATTGTACTGTTCGCACCTGTTACAAATGCCCTTCGTTAAAAAGAGACGTCTACTCGTATAAATGATATCTCTCAAAAGTGTACCACTTTTTAGGTTTGTTAGTATCTGTCACTCTCCATTAGTGTGCATAAGTTTGCAGTGATGTTCGGTTTCACGAAAAATTAGGTTAACTTTTTAAAAGGCATACAGTACCTATTTTCAAAATACAAACAAAGGCGCGCCCTGTTTTTCAAAGTGACGTTGCACGGTTTCGTCAATATAAGTACGAAAAATGAAGCACGTGGGGCGGGTGTTCGACAAATCACTATACTATTCTAGATAGCCTAGAAATCCATAGGTACTAATAATAATAAATGCGAACGTAACTTACTGTGTCTGTTACCTTTTCGGGCCCAAACCGCTGAACTCCTCTTTAAGAAATTTATTTAGATATAGCTTGAACACACCGTCAGACAGCTTATGAGTACCAATTACTTCTCTTCATGGCTTTCGTGGCCTTTGGCAAGGCGTTTGAGACTATGGAAATATGGGCGATGTTGCAGGCTCTCCAGTGATGTCAAGTTGACTACAGCTATATTGATCTAAACAAAAGTATCTATAGGCATGCTACCAGGACTATTGAGGTGGCTGGTAGAACGAAGCCTATTAAAATGGAAAGGGAAATACGCCAGGGTGACACCATATCTCCAAAATTGTTTACCAACTTACTGGAAGACGTATTTAAAACCCTACTTTGGAATGAACGAGGTATTAAATTAAAATCGACGGAGACTATCTTTCACATTTACGGTTCAGTAATATCCTTGGTCAGAAATAAATACAAAAATAATGTTGGTTGGTATGTATTTATATTAATTTGTTATTCTATTTTCAAAATGTATTACATTCATTTGTTTATTGCATCACGTTTTTGGTCTCCTACAATTTTTTCGAACATGTCGGTAGAAAAAGTGAAAATGGATAAAATCGAGCATCGTGCGTTGACTAAGTGTTTGACTAAAGAAGGGAATACGCCTTCGGAGATCAGACAGCGTATGTTACGTATGTTCGGCAGTTCGTGTTCTTCTGAATCTATTATAAAGTTATGGTTGAGGCAGTTTAAATTAAGTCTTGACAGCCTGGAAGATGATCCTCGTAGCGGAAGACCAGTTTTGGCCTTCACCGATGAAAATGTAGCCTGGGTGAAAAATATATTTTAGAGGACCGACGAGTGGTGCTGTGGGAGATAGCTAGGGATGTGGGCGTCAGTAAAGAGTGAAGAGTAAGAGTGAGTCAATGAAATCATTCATGATCATTTGAAGATGTCCCAAGTTAGTGCACGTTGGGTCCCCAGAATGTTGACAGCATTTGACATGGAGAGGCGTGTCACCGCGTGTCAAATGTTGCGAAGAGTTTTTGCACATGAGTCGAGGGAAAGAGGAAGAAATAATTTCTAGAATTGTAACATACGATGAGACTTCGATTTGACTATGGGACTCGGAAAGTAAGCAAGAGTTGTTACAGTGGAAATTTAAGGATGTGAAGCCGCCTCGGAAATTCAAGGTCTGTCCATCGGCAGATAAACTTATGGCTACTATCTTTTGGGACACAAAAGGGATTTTGCTCATAGATTATTTACCGAAGACAACTACAATGAATACTGATTATTACTGAAACTTACAATATCAACTAAGAGAGACAATAAAAGAAAAACGGCGATGTAGACCAAGCAAAGGAATTATGATTTTGCAAGATAACGCACCAGTGCAAACCGCCCGCACAACGAAACTAGCACTTAAAGACAATGTCTTCGAATCCATTGACCACCCCCCGTATATTCCAGATCAAGCCCCCTGTGACTATTTCCTGTTTAGACTTCTTAAGAAAGACCTCAGGGGACGAAGGTTTATGACCGATGACGAAATGAAGTCTGCGGTTACTGACTTTTTTGACGACAAACCGAAAGATATTTTTTTTAATGGCTTAAATTCAATATTTCAAAAATGTAATAAGTGCATTTTATTAGCAGGGAACTATATAGAAAAATAAAAATAAATGAAGTATTACAGTTTTTTTTTTAAGTTAGGTAGATTATTTATCAGCAGCCCCTCGTATATTTACTTGGAACAAGTCATCACCATGGAGAATGATTAGGAAACGGAGATTAAGCGAAGGATCCAGCTTGGATAGGCCATTTTTGGAAATAAAGCGTCTAGCATTTAACCAATCCTGAAACCTGTTACAATCACCAACTTCGCTATGAAGAAGCTGAAAGTTGCCCAGAGAGCAATGAAGAGAGCGATGCTCCGTATCAGTTTTCGAGACAGGATCCGAAACGAGGTTATCCGCCAAAAGATTGACAGATGTTGGTAACCGGATTTCCCATCTCAAGTGGCAGTGGGAGTGGAGGCCTATAACATGCAGCCGAAGACCTGGTAGACCTAAAGTTAGATGGTACCCATAGAAATATTTATCCTTTTTCGCAATCAAAATATTGATAGTTTACTTATCGTTATTGGAGTCATTGTATTACTTACAAGATGTAATACCACGTTAATGTTTCTAGTTGTACTTGCAAAGCAAGCTGTGTTGTACACAGACGAAAAATGTGGTACGCTTGACAGTATGCTGCACCTGATCTATTGTTTTATTTCATCTATGAGTAAGTCATTAAAGAATCACTGTTTAGTCCATTAGAGAACATACTCTTTTAGCGAACAATTTGTCCTCTCGTGTGATATCTATGGGCTTATTTGTCTAATATGTCCATGGGAGTGTCTATAAATGACTTGATATTGGCGAAATACATCTTCACAGGAGTGTAAACCATTAAATAAAATTAGAATTAGAAATAAATTAAATGCATTAAATGTCGTTACTGCCTCTCCCCTCCCGATGAGCTGTTGTAACATTAACAATACGATATCGATGCAAGAAATCAATTTCATCCTTTAATGCCGGTACCCGATATTAAATTAAAGTCCGAGGATTTCCAGGAATTTTACTGTCCATAGGAAAAAATTATCAATTTTACGAAATTTCAGTATTTGTGGGTTGTAGCAGAATCTTACTGGCACCTTTTTTTTATGTTATCGATAGAACGAGATCTTTCCCTTATCCTGTAGAGTTTTGTTTATATTATCGAAAGCGCACTTTAACGTTTGACACTTCGGCTCGGAGCTGTTATAGTCTGGCTTAATGCTTTCCTTCTCTTGTGTGAGTGAAGTGAGGTGAGGTGAAGGAATTGAATGAATGTGAGTCTGTGATCCAAAATGGCGCTGAAGGCACTTGTCGGACAAAGTAAGTTAAAAATATTTAATTAGACAGTACCGAAAGCACTATTTGAGGTGTTATTTATTGTCAAATACGATATAAATATGGGTTCCATATTCCTATGTTACAAGCAAGACACTCCAATACCTGAAATCCTCTTTATCTGTACTGATTGCTTATCGATGACTAATCGCTTGCAACCTTATTCCCATTTGTTATTTAATTCTATTATGGAGACACAAATATATCTATCTAATGGGTAGCTCTGTTGTTGCAACTATATAATATTTGTTTCAAAATGGAACCCAATTGTTTCTGTTTCATCGTAGAAACTCAACTACAGTGTCCTTGCGTCAATAATTGTTATTTTAAAGTTTAATTGTGTTTTCTTATAGTTAATAACAATAATAACAGTCGTCTTTTTATCGCAGTAAATGGGTATTTTTGTGTCACGAGTGGTGAAATGTAGTGTATTGATTATCTTACGACACTAGGTCAGTGGGATGGGGAGGGCGGCGACGTCAGGGCTTCGTTTATTCCACATTCGTGAACTATATTGCATATTTTAGCTTAGTACTTTAACTGCACTTTTTTACGATTTAAAACGCTAATTCTCTGTATACTGAAATCAATGATGATGAAACTAGTGCACTCACCTATGATTTTGTCGTAAAGTGAACTAAACACATCTACCTAGCATCTTCTATTTGATTTACAAACCACATTATTTCTGCCTTCTTGTGTTGATCTGGCGACATTATTCTAGCTTTCCATTTGACAGTAACAAGCACAGTTACTGTGCTTGAAGTTGTCCCCAGAATGTGAAAGCTTAAGAGAACTAAGCACATCAAGATTAATTCCCAAATCTATCTACGTCAGTATGATTTCTCTAATGGCCTTGACAGAAGCGCGTGGAGCTAATCTCATGAGCTTCGGTTGAGTCCATTAGAGAAAATACTGTTTTACCAAACAATTGTCTTTGCGTGTGATATCCATGGAATTATTTCTCTAATAAGTCTATGGGAATGTCTATAAATAACTTGACACTGGTGAAATACAGTCGAGTAAAGTGATGAATTAAATGGCATGTCTTTGTATAGCGGTGTAGAGATTTAACCCGTCGAGCGATATGTCAAAATTGTTGGACATCAAAATTAAACTTTAAGTCAAATGAATAAGTCACGTAATGTCAAAAAATCTACGCACACATGTTGTGCGTAGGACACCTGAGGGGTTAAGGGAAGTTATGTACAGATACTATACAATTACATTAACATAGGGGCTTCGTAAAATATGTCACCTATATACTACTTTGATTCTTAGATAATTGTTATGTAGTGAAGTAAACATTTATTTATGTATGCTATATAAAGCTTGTCCCAGTAAAAAATGTCGCTTATAAACTTTAAAAAAATCCTTATTCAATATTAAAATTCACCAAATTTTCTGATACCGTTTTATTTGATATTTCTTAAAATATTATTATTTACGCATAAAGACCACTTTAGGATTAGTTCATCCAGAAACTTCTTAATTTTCCCTTGACCCCTGCCATCAAAGTTTGTTTATCATCATCAGTGATCAGTTTGGAAGCTTCATTCTACTTCCGCTTGAAGTCTTGAACTGAAGTGGCACTACTTTTATGTTTTAAAAGCTTCTGTTTCACACGAGCCCAATATTTTTCAATGGGTCGTAACTCCGGGCAGTTGGGAGGATTGAGAGTTTTTTCAACAAAATCAACATTATTTGCTTTGTACCACTCTATTGCTTCCTTCTTGTAGTGACACGTGGCCAAATCAGGCTAAAACAGGGCAGGTGAGGTATGCCTCTTAATGAATGGCAACAATCGTTTTTTGAGGCACTCATTCGGGTATATATCACCATTTATGGTTCCATTAGCAAAATATGGTGTACTGTGTTTGCCACATGAACAGATCGCCTGCCACACGAGAACTTTATTTGCAAATTTATCCATTTTGATAACCTTATACTCTTCACTTACTACTTTTCTGTCGGTCCCAGAATAATAGTGGTGTCCTGGAAGTCATTTGAATTCAAGTTTGCAGCAAGTTTCGTCATCCATAACTGTACAATATTTTTTCTTAGTCTTTTTTGAATAAAGTTTTCTAGATCTCGTTTTAGACTCTTTTGACTGTTTTGCATTTCTGTTGGGCACTTTAGTTTGTTTAAACGTTGTTATAAAACAATTTTTCTTCACTCGTTGCACTGTAGATTTCGAGGTTTTAAACTTCTTGGCCAAGTCTCGTACAGAGAGGGTAGTTTTTTCTGTAAAGCTGTTATAATCTTCTTCTCAATATTCTGGTTTACAAACCCTGGTTTACGTCCACTTCCAGGCCATCGCCGTATACCACCTGTCTCCCTGGACCGTTTTAAAACCCTTTGAACGGTTCTTGTAACGTTTTCAGCTCCGATGCCACTTTCTTCGCAGAGATGCCTTTATATTGAACATATTTGTACAAAAAAAAATCGTGTTACTTTTCTTGCATCGACGACATCGTTGAACATCTAGTACTGACAACTTTTTTTTTATTTCTTATTTATACATTATAGAGCATCCTAACGGGAAATATAGTTTTCAAACCTCTTTAGATTTCATCCTGTTACACAACCCCATCTAATAATGAGCGACATTTTTTTCTGGGACAAGCTTTACATACAGGGTTAGGCAGATTAAGTGTCCTAGTTAAAAAGAGCCATAAAATTAAAACAAGACAGAAAAATTTAATTTTTTATCACGTTTTTATTTTTAGCGTACTCTATACTTAAAAAAACTAATTCATAAGTTCAAATCGCTCGCCATCAGCTTTAATAACTTGACGCATTCTTCCATAGAATGCATTGCACGCGGCACGCACTACCTCGTCTGGTATTTCATCCCATATCTTGACTAATCGATGCTTGAATGAGTTTAGATTCATGCCCTGTGTGCTCCCAATCTTGCTCAGCATGTAACCCCATATCGAAAAGTCCAAAGCATTCAAATCCGGCGATGATGCAGACCATTCTTGCGAAGGTATAAAATCTTTCAAATTTGTTCTACACTAGTCTTGAGTGCGTTTAGCTTTGTGAGATGGGGCACTATCTTGTTGGAAGCAGTAATAGTCGTTTCCATATAATTTTTGAGCATTTTCTAGCAAATGACCCTGTAACACGTTCTGGATGTAATAGTCTTGGTTAATTTTGACACCTCGATCAATAAACAGCAGCGGTAACTTGCCTCTAGGCGATATCGCACCCCATGCCATGACAGCTGATGCACTCTGGAACCGTTGTACGGCTAATTTGTCCACAGGAATATCCTTCAATTAAGCACCAGAGACACGATCGTTTTGTTGGTTGTGACTGCCTTGTAACTGGAACATCTTTTCATCGGAAAAAATAATATCATCGCCGTCGTGCCAATCTAGCAATTCCCTACATTTTTTCACTCTAGCTTTTTTCTGGGCATCTGTTAAGCCATGATTTTTTTGTTTTTTGTAGGCCTTTAGCCCAAGATCATATTTTAAAATACGACTCATTGTTCGACGGGATATTTTCATATCTTTAGCAAGTTTGCTTGCACTTCGAGCTGGATTTCGTCTAATACGCTCACGAATATTTTTAATGATGTTTTTGGTGCGAACAGATGGCTTTCTCCCAGGTTTGGGCCTGATTTGTGAAGATCCCGTTTCTTTGAATCGCTTGACGGTCCGCGATATAAACCTTATATTGATATTTAAATGTTTCAGCGTCTTCAATATCTCACACGGTCGGTATTTTTTCTGGTACAAATCGCACACGAGCTGGCGTTTCGCGTCCATTGTTGAAAACAATATAAAAACAAAATATATCAAGCTGACGTGTAGAAATCATAAAGAAGGTCAACAAAATAAAATATACGAAGTGAATAAGAAGTTTAGTTATATTTAAGTAAAAAAGCCATACACAACTAGGACACTTAATCTGCCCAACCCTGTACATTCCTAAATTCTAAGTGAAACGGATCCTAATTGTTTTGCCCTAATTAGTGAGATGGTTTATTGCCCAGTTAGGATGCTACAGACGAGATAATATAATACGCCTTAAAAATATCCTACATGACAGTGTTCATTTTGATAAAAAAAAACGAATTTACGCATAGTAGGTTTAATAATTAATAATTTACGCCCATGTACAAACGATATTATTTTTTGTATCAAAACTGATTATCATCATCATCATCAGCCCATTTCCGTCCACTGCTGGACATAGGCCTCTCCCATGGCACGCCACTGAGCTCGGTCCTGAGTTTTTTGTTTCCAACCACTGCCAGCCACTTTTTTTATGTCATCGCTCCATCTAGCTGGAGGGCGTCCCACACTACGTTTGCCAAGCCGTGGTCTCCACTCAAGAACACGTCTTCCCCAACGATTGTCGGTTCTGCGACAGATGTGACCGGCCCACTGCCATTTCAGCTTGCTAATCCTTTGGGCTATATCGACAACCTTGGTTCTCTGTCGAATCACTTCGTTTCGGATTCGATCCTTCAGAGATATTCCAAGCATAGCCCTCTCCATAGCCCGCTGAGCGACCTTAAATTGGTGGACCAATCGCGCTGTCAGTGTCCACGTCTCGGCTCCGTATGTCATTACTGGCAGGACACACTCGTTAAAGACTTTCGTCTTTAGACTTTGCGGTATGAGCGATGAAAAGACTTGACGCAGTTTCCCAAATGCTGCCCAACCCAGCTGTATTCATCGACGGGCTTCTGTCTCGAAGTTGTTCCTGCCTAGCTGCAATATTTGCTCCAGGTAAACATACTCGCTGACAACCTCAAGAGGGACTCCGTTTATAGCGATCGGTTCCGGAACAACATACTTGTTGTACATAATCTTGGTTTTGTCCAAGTTCATCCGGAGACCGATGCGTGCCGAAGAATCAGCTAGGCAGCTCAGCATGTTCTGCAAGTCGTCAGCGGTGACAGATGACAATATCGTCCGCAAATCTCAGGTGCGAGATGTATTCGCCATTTATATTTATGCCACGTCCGTTCCAGCGTAAAGTCTTGAACATATCCTCCAGTGCATTTGAGAATAATTTGGGGGAAATCACGTCCCCTTGTCTCACGCCTCGACGCAAGAGGATAGGTTCAGACTGCTGGTTCTGGACTTGGACGGTCATAGTCGGGGCCTCGTATAGACATCTCAGCACCTGGATATATCGCCAATCGACTTGGCACCGCTGTAAAGACTCCAGAACAAGGCCTTCAAAGGCCTTCGTCAAAGGCCTTCTCATAGTCCACAAATGCTAAGCAAAGGGGCTGATTATACTCTTCGGTCTTCTGTATAATCTGCCGCACTGTGTGGATGTGGTCTATGGTACCATATCCTCCTCGGAACCCGGCTTGTTCGAGGGGCTGAAACTCGTCAAGCCTACGTGTGAGGCGGTTCGTTCGTTTGGTATCAAAACTGACACCAAATGTTATTGAGACCTGAAGTTTTACAATTGCAATATGAATATTTCTACCACAAAATTGCTTCGGTTAAATATGTACTTATAATGACTAGTTTTTATTTAAAAATAGCATTTATATTATTTTTATTAAAATTACTAATTAAATAATTACTCACATGCATTCTTTCGCCAAGAGGTCATTTACCAATTTTGGAATATTTGATTTTCTTTGATCTGAGTTTAAGAATGTATCACACTCGCACAAATATGAAAAAGCAAGGTAATGGTGAACATACCATGCGAGCATATTATGGGGGAGGGGACTTTTATGTAAATATGTATTTTTTTGTTCATAATTTTTCATAAAATTATTATTCATATTTATTATTATCACTGGAACCCTAAACCGTAAATAAACGTAAACGTCTAGATAATGCTGGGTTTGTTAGGTTTGATTTATAAAAATCCCAAAAAAGTCACAGGTACTGAAAAAAATACATTATGAATTCTGATGATTGACTTATACCATTTTATTAGTAAAAATAATTGTGAGAGTCGTCAATATGGACCCTGTTACGAGGCACGATCTCTTTATAGCCTGACCAGAAAAAATAATATATTTTTTCTTCTTTGGGTTTTTTTTTATCAAGCAATCATTTTGTGATAAATTAAAATTAACACAAAAGAAAATGTTAAGGCATTATTATTGAAGAATCTTTATATGTTAAAGGTTTGCTTTAACACATTATGCAATTTTCTACTGTGATGCAGAATGCTCCGACATGTGTTTTTAATAATTTTCAAGTTATTTTGTTATACTACCGTTAAACATACCTTATAAAAAACCTTACATTTACTTCTTGAAAGGTCTTTCTAATGCTAAAAAAACAAAGTATACTTGTAGCTGTGATTCACCTAGCGATTGCATCATTTATACAATTGTTTAAGTGTGGACCTCATGTATAAGTGTGGTTATACTTATACAGGATATCCCTGAACTTGACAATTATTTATATTACGGCACTAAAAAGTCACTACTATACGGGTCTAGAAAATAGTTTTAAGTTTCCAATATGTTTATTAGTTTAGGAGTTATTAAGGTTAAGTTATTAAGTGCAGTGTTGTGTCCCTTTGCTAAAAATAATAAATAGCTCTGTTTAGTAAATCCGAAACTTGATATCTAATCGTCAATAACAGAAACGTGTTCAATTAAACTAGGTATAGTCTTTACTATTTGAACTGAGCTGATCTTCTACATAAAGGCCATTGTTTGTAAACAATACCATTGTCTTTCTTTGTGTCCGTAACACCAAGCCGATTACATACAAAAAAGTTAGAACTACATTGAATGTACATTGAATTATCAACCCTACCGTCTTAGTCAGTAGGTTTAAAATGTAAAGTGTCAGGATACAGATATAAGTTTTGTGTAGATGATAGTATTGTGTAAAGTATAAGCGCAGTTCAAATAATAAAGACTTATATCTGTATCCTGACACTTTACATTTTAAACCTACTGACTAAGAGAGTAGGGTTGATAATTCAATGTACATTCAATGTAGTTGTAACTTTTTTTTTATGTAATCGGCTTGGTGTTACGGACACAAAGAAAGACAATGGTATTGTTTACAAACAATGGCCTTTGTGTAGAAGATCGGCTCAGTAGAAATAATAAAGACTATACAGATGTAGTGCATAATTGTTTTCCATCGTATTTTCACGGAAACGTAAGAACGTGTCTATTTCAGCCGGTCACAGTACAAAAGTACTGAGGTTGACAGAAGCAGCATGATAAATACGAACGTTGCCGAGAAAATACGATGGAAAACAATTATGCACTACATCTGTATTCATAATTCCAAAATTTAAATGCATTTTTACCCGCATTGCACTTATGAATTTGGTCCCGTGTGGTTGCTGGATTAGAATAGTGCCACTCCAGGTCTTCCCATGGATGTCGTAAGAGGCGACTAAGGGAATAAAGGTTTGAAGAACTGTAAAGCGATGGTCTTGCACCCTGTCACTAATCCACTGGCAAACATGTCATCCTAATTGTGCAAAATATGGTTACATGTTAAAAACAAATTTTTAGGTCCTTTTTAGTAATTCTGTAGCTCTTCCTACGCCAGTCTGAGAATGAAGGCATGAGTTTATGTATGTATGTTTATTTAAATAAATCCATACTTTCTAAGCTACTAAAGCTGACTTGCAAGAAGTTATTAATACTTATTATTCTTATTAATATTTATACACTGTGCCCGGTACGTACCCAACGTGTTCCTGAGTTAATTTGAAGTTAAAAAAATTATATTAACATAGGCCCAATTCGGCTTTTTTAAATTTTCATTTTGTTCATACAAGTTAAATGGAATATTTTCGCTTATTTTTTTACCCATAGGTAAAGTAGTGGTTGTACACTGATTTACAGTCAACTTTTGTATATAATTTAGGTTCATATAAAATGTTTATCATGTTATTAGTTCATAGAATAATCAGAATACTTAATTTGAATATATTTTAAAATCTAATACGAGTACTCCATTTTTGTGTACTTGCTTTTGCCCCGGGAACACACAAACTGACCGGGATGAATAAAATCCTATGTGCAATGTCAATCTAGGATGATGACTTTCTGAGTGGAAATCATGCATTTTTGTTACAAATTAATTCAATTATAAGATATTCATATCGAAGAATATCAAATCAAATATTCTTGATCCTTATATTATTTAATTAATGTAGAACTTATTGCCAAGATTAGTACATTATGAATTATGATGCAAGTGCTTGTTTTCTGATGGAGCAACAGTTCTAACCTCAGATCACAGACACAACGGAGATAATATGTTATGGGGGCGTGGTTCGTGCCGGCTAGGTATGGTCAAAATTGACATATCGGCACAAAGCGCGTAAAGCGTTGCCTTAGGGTCTCCCCAAACCAGTCGACGCGGAGTCGGCTTTTGCCGAGTGTTTTACACCACACTATTCGCATTTAGCCGATCGGCCGTCTCCGCGGTTGGACACCTGCGTTTAGCAGTCTCATCCTCCTTGCGGCCGTAGAGATGCCCGATCGCCTGCGATTTGCTATCGCAACAGTTGTAAAGCGACGGTCGGCTCTCCCGTGCTCCGTACTGCCGTCGAGACGTCAGACAGCACGCGTACAGCCGTTGAGTCAGATGAACAGATGTAGGCAACAGCGGGTGATCGGCAATCGTAAATCTCATTTTTGGAGACTGGTTGTTAGTAACAACGTGAGATGGGAATCGGACAGACGCGTTAGATTTTTTTCCTTCATATAATTAAATACAATACAAATATAAATTAAATACAAACGCATCAGTAGCTACTTCGGCCGTCATCGGCTCTGTTCGGCCGTCGCCGGCTATGTTCGGCCGTCGAAGACGCTGAACGGCTTCCGCCAGCTCTGACCGGTTCTTATCGTAGGTACTCGGCCGTGATCGGAACTGTTCAACTCTTGCCGGCACCGAACGGCGGTACTCGGAGATTTATGAATGCGAACGTGTGCGGTAGGCTGCTAACAGCGTCGTACAGATGCGAACAGCTTTACGGCAAAACGCCGTTTTCCCGTCGAAAGACGTCGTTTCGCGTCGGCCGAGCCAATTGACGTCTTATTCGCTCTTATTGCGTTGATATAAAGCTTTTTCCGTACGCGATTTGCCGAAAGGGCGTCGACTAGTTTGGGGAGACTTTGTGATCAACTTTTTGTTCCTTACCCTGATTGAATTTTTGATAAAACTTACAAATAAGATAAATTAACCATTGACAAAGGCAAAGGGCTGATCTTCAGCCCACGCCGACTCACTGGTATAATAACTAAAATATCATTTTTAAAGAAGGCTTCAAGGCTAAAGGTTGGCTGGTAGAGAATGCCCCAAAGTAGTGTGTCTATCTTTCTGTTTTAAGTTATTTGTACCATTTATAAAATAATGTTTAAATAAATTTCGTCCCAAACCGAGATCTCGTGACGTGATACTCAACCAAACCCATTTTATAAGTGTATTTTTATCAACATTGTTATATCCAAGCTTACAGTTATGTACTTTTATGTACTAAGTAATCACGTAAAATCAACACGTAAAAATCTTTAACAGCTTACGCAAATTTACCACAGAAAAGCAGGCATTTTTTTGTTACGTTTTAGGTATACTTCCCAATTTCAAAAACTTATGTATCTACTTTATGTAAATCGTATTCTTGCTAATAAAATATAATTCAATTCAAACATTAATGTATTAAGTTTGGGTGGCGATCTGGTCGCATAACAACTATTGTCATAATATCGATTGTCATAACTAAGCTTGGGACTTTTGGATGCTCGCTATGGTTCTAGAATCCACGGAGTCGCCATTATATTAAAATATTTTTTTAGAAGTCAAAGTCAAAGTGGATAAGTACATACAACTTGTATGTATATAATTACCAATAATAAAATACTCTATTGCTAGTAAACAAAACAAACTAAAACAAATACTTTAAGTAACAATAACAAAAATGTCTTTTTCAATCTAATATTAGTCGCCACTTCTAAATTTTTGATGAGGTACAGGCTTTTTGAATCAGTGCATCATAATCATCATCTATTACTATTTCATGTTCATCATTAAAATGGTACTAAGAATGGATCACTATTATTTTTTCTATATTTTAACTAATAAATTAATGATAAAATTAATTGCAGTCATAATAACGTGGTTATTACCGATCGATATAACAGCGTAAATCTAACATGTTTTATTTTTACACTTTGACTTTGACTTCGAAAAATAATATTTTAACATAATGGCGACTCCGTGGAATCTAAAACCATAGCGAGCATCCAAAAGTCCCAAGCCTAGTCATAACACTTTATGCATAAAGTTGATGCTCATAATTTTTTTTTGGCATTATTTATACTAGGCATAATTGTTCCTTGTCATAATTGTACGGAGTCATAATTGGTTTAATCATAATGTAGAAAGGCATACATTTATTAAGTCAAAATATTAATATAATATAAAGTTAGTGCCAAAACCGACTCGGATCGCGGATAGGTTAGGGTTATTTTTTTATAAAAGAGTGGAAAAAGTTTATTTAAAAAAGCCATACATCAAATTTATGCGCGTTACACAATATGTTCTTAAACATTATGATTAAAAACTTTATGCGCATAAATGTATGACAATTTACAGTTATGCGCAATGATGAGTATGACGAATCCTTGTATGCCCATCAAAAATATGACTTTAAACTTTATGCAACCCGACCCCTACCCATTAAGTTTAAATTATGTAATTGTATTAATCTAGTAGTAAAATAAAAATAATAGTACCGACATAGGTACATACATAAACTCACGCCTTGATTCCCAGAGTGGGGTAGGCAGAGCTACAGAATTACCAAATACTCAAAAAGTTAGTACCTATTGCCTGCAAATTGAATGGTACCTGTATTAACGGTGCAAACAAGATTTATATGGTTATCGATATATTTTGAAACATTCCTGGTGGCATTCCTAAGTGGACGACGACGAAAGAGAAGCACACTTCTTAAAAAAAGGATCACTAGATCACTACATAATATCGCTGTCAGTGGTCCTTAATCTGATGAACTTTAGGACTGCTATCTTGGCGCCATCTAGCTAATTAGTAGATCATTAATTAATTACTCGTCGCTAGATGGCAGCTAAGTGACTAGTAAGCGCTACCTCACGTTCAATCAGCTCACGCATGTTTAAACTTTGAAAACTTCATATAAAGCTTAATTTTTTGCTACTATCAAAACTATGTTACGGCGTTTTTAGTTCGTAAGCTGTAACCAATAGGGTACTTGCCTCATATTAAATTTGGCTTAATAAATTAATATTTTCTGTAGTATTAGAATAAAGAAACCAATATTTATCGATTTTAGATATTAAAAGTGTAAGATGGCTACATATTTTCTATTTAAAATTGTTCACTTTTTATTTTTTATGTTGAACTCCGAAAACGCTGTCGGACATGGTGTGACGTCATAGGAATCTAAGCAAACTTTATGTCGGACCTTGTACGAGTGAAATTCGCTATGTAATCTGCAAGTATTCTGTGCTGTGACCATAAACTTATTATACTATCGTAATAGACGAACAGACCTCGCTTCACAGCGTCACCAAAAGTGACATGAGCCTGTCTGTGTAAATTTGTATATACCCTGATTTTTAATTGCGTAGAATTCTGACGTTTCTTGGTCTTGCCAGACTACAAAATATTCCTTGAACGTATGGAGCAAAAAAGTCAAAAAAAAATCTTTATAATATTACTTATATGATTTACATATTAGAATTTAAAATGAAATAATAAAAAGTTAATTAATACAAAGTAATTTTATTTTAAAATCGCACAATCCATACATAATATTTAGTTAAACAAATTTCAGAGGAAAAAGATAATAGTTGTTGGTATCATTGAGATCATTGTCATGTATTACAAACCTTTGGAGTTAAATTATATTTAATCATTTTTGTTTTGTGTTTTTATTTTGGAAAAAATAGACTTTAAAATGACAGTTGTCGACAGCAGTATGCCTGAAGAAGATTCTGAAGATACTGAATAAAATAAAGTGTTTTCATAAGTCATGTTTTATTTATTTCCTCCAGTAACTAATAACACTGTGACTTGTAAAGATTTAAACTTATTTAGAAGTCCCAAATTTTTTTTGGCGTATTGTCTTAAATCTTAACAATATAATTTTGCATAGTTACTTCTCAAAGTGTTTAGTATTCTTATCTTAGACACGTAGGCTAATGATTTGTTTGGTTCACTAATGTTTTACCAAAATATAATCATTTGACAAACTATATCGTTTTACAAACTTTCATTTCGCGAACAGGTACTTCCCGCCGGATAATTTTATATTTTTTTGTGGTCAAAAGTCCAACTTAACCTAACTTATTTAATAGCCTATGCAACTAATGTAATGTGTAACGGTTTAAGCACAAATACATTTTTGCGAAATGAAAGTTTGTAAAACGATATAGTTTGTCAAATGTTGATTTGGTCATAAGTCGAGATACCGATTTGTTTACTCTACCTTATGTATGTGGAATAGCAACAAATTTAAATGAAGGCCAAAAACGTCAACAATTAAAAAAATGTTTGTTACTCCTGAAACGTCAGAATTTGATAGCTGTCAGATGGCTGTCAGAATTCTACGCAATTAAAAATCAGGGTTTAGCTGTGTGTGAATTTTAGAGATGCTCTCACTGCTCAACGTGAGTTGTCGATAACCATAGGTACAGCATCACATAATTAATATATGATATATACAATTGATCATAAGTCTATAATTGCTTAATCTGCACGCCGTAATACAGTTTTTACACTTTTTTATACAGTAGGTACCTACAAATAAATCGTTATGTTTGGCGGTTGAGAGTAGTAGAAAATGAATCTTCTAGGCTGGTTTCATAGTTATCCGGGAAATCAATGACGACATTGGAAACGTTAAGAACGCATTTTCTCAGCTGCCGGAGAGTACCTAATGTCGAGAGGGTGATGAATGAAAAGATAAAAGCTATGTAGGTAAGTATACATAAAATACAGTCGGGTTAGTTACACCATTCATAACTCAAGAACGGCTGAACCGATTATTATTACTCGACTGCCCGGGAGGGTTATATTTTTCGAATGTATGTATATATGTATGTCTATTTCTTTTTGTCGCTCTGCAGCCTAAACGGATTGAAGGATTTTATCATATGAAGTGTCATTTGATTAGTCTTAATTGTCGAAGTGACCAAGGGTACATTATCGAATATCAGTATGGCGTCCGCGAAAAAAAGTTGGAGGAGGGATAAAAGGTAAGGTGGTAAGGGTCGGGTATCAAATGAAAGGTATTAAATAGCCAATTATATCATATTTATTTATATATATCATAACACTTTTATGCTAACATTTTAATTATGATCTATATGATATGTTTATTGGATTTGTCTCCGCTCCGAATAACATAACAAAAATTAAAATATAAGAAAAGTTTACGAAAAAAATTTGGTGCGGTGCGAAGTTTGCCGGGTAGTTTATTATATTTATTGACCTCTGAAAATAATGATTTTATTCAAATAGTTTCTCAACGTTTCTTTTGACAATTTTTTTAATTTGGCTTCATACCTAAGTCTAATTGACAAATATATTTCGATTATGTATTTTACAACTAAATACCTGTGGTTATTCAAAGCCTTTTGATCATATGAATGAACAATCAAAGAAGGAAAAACATTTTCATTAATAATATTTCTTAAAATGAATAAAACCGCTTTTTGGAAATATTTTTTAGTGTCAAAATTTATTTTGCTTTTATGTTTTCTCTAAAATAACATTCACATTTTTCACACACCTTGATTACGCCAGTGGAAGGATAACACATGAAACCTTTGCCGTGTGTATCAAAATCTTTAAGACTAATTAATGATTCATTATTCCGGACATGTTCTAATGATTGAATACAATCTTCGCAATGAATGCTTTTTTTTATTTTTTTTTACTACAAATCCTGCAATGTATTCGACTATGGATTTTATAAATAGCGTTAAATCATTAAAACTGTCTGGTAATCTATTAAAATCACTGCTCATGTCGTCTTCGTTTTGCTGCAATAGATTAGTTTTATTTTCTATTTCGTATTGTTTTTTGATATTGTTGAATTTAAGAGAGCAATTAATACGTTCCTCTGTGGATGGAGGTACGCTAGAAAGGATTGTGATATTTTCAAGTTCTAAACAGTTGCCCGTATCACATATCCGTACTTCCGTATGGCAGAGCAACCTTTTATATGCCGATATAAAGTTTCGGACAGTAGGGTTATTATCAAAACCACCTCTTGATCTAATCGCGCTAAAAAAAGTCTCCAAATGATCCTGTGATAATTTATAAAAAGGCAGAAATCGTAAACGTTCTGTTTCAATATAATCTACGTAAAGGCATTTTAAACTTAAAATGTTCATCAGGAATCCGGCTAAACCTAGGCGTCTTGTTGAAGTAACAACTAAAGTCCCATCTTGGAATTTTAGATTCAAGAAATATTCATAAATTCGGCAAATTTTTTGAAAAATGTTTTCTTTATTTCCAGCGTACAATGGTTTTTTTAACCCATGAGAGAGAAAATTCTTAGAATTAAATACGTCAAATACGTCATTTACATTTAAAATAAATAATTCAGTCGCTTGGGAATAAAGAAATTCCGGTAAATGTAAAGAGCTACGGCAGAATTCAATACCTATCGCAAGTATCGCAACTGACCTGGAAAGCAACTGCGCCGCTAATTTAACCTTCATTTTCTGCTTTAGGTAATGAATGTGCCTAAACGTAAGTTTATTTGCCAATGTTAATCCTTCTCTCATTTGTAAATCAAAAAGTTGAATAATGTAACCATAATCTATTATCTTACTGCTGCCGTCAACTAAAACCTTTTTGTCACAAAATATATTTCTTATAAGTTTTAATAAATGACACGGGTCCAGTATAATGTAATACTTTTTATCTTTAAACGTAAAATAGGTTTTATAAGGTACTTTGTCTAGTTTTGCGCCCAGAATATTGCACATGTTTAAATTGGATGCAATACCATCAAATGTAATAGAGATGACTGTACACGCAGTCTCTATAAGTAAACGCAGGCAAATTTTCAATAAATTGGCTTTTTGTGATGCTGTGAAACTTTTACCAGGAAAAAATCCTACGGGAATCTTCCAAAAGCTATTAATCGCTACTACCATGAACACAAGCACTTGATTAGCTATTGTTGATTCATCGCCTGCGTCATTCATTATCATTTCCAAAGTTTACAGTACCATAATGTTGATTGCCTACAAACTCTGTGTATTCTTTTACACTCATTTCATCAAACGTTACATTCACCAGTAAATCCTTCTCCTTGGCTATATTTTTTATAGTATTGAATGACTCCGCGGTAAATCCGGGCTCACAGTCTACCCGTTGGTACCATTGCAGTAAGGTATTCACATGTGGCAAACAAAGATCAAATTTTTCACGTATGTAGTTGTAGCACCTCGGGATATAGAAATGCAGAGTCAAGGCGAATTTTTTAAGTTGCTCGTTGTATGTAGAGGAATGTACTAAATCACCTGATTTCTTTTTGTTTGCCCTATCTATCAATAACTGCAAAGTTTCGATGCTGCCTGCTCCAATTATTTCATTTAAATTATCTTGTAGTCCTGGACGTTTCTTTAGATCTTCAATCAATTCCTCCGCTCGATTAAGTTTTTTTTTCAATCGTTTAGTTTTAGCTGTTAAATTTCTTATTTTTTGTTGTTTCTCTTTTATTTTTTGCTTTAATTTTGAACATTTACTAATCAACTTTTTTTTTCTTGGCGTCAAAGGTTTTGGCTGTGATGTTGAAGGTCTTGGTGAAATATCTCTGTAAACGTACGAAGATACATGTCGCCTGAGCTTAATATTCACCTGCAACAGATACAATTTGTTTTATGATAATTTCTTCAAAAACAATTTATAAGGAATAAGTTATTTTGTCAACCTTAACTAATTACGCACATAAAGGCGGTCCCGATTAGACCACAAATTAGACAAAAAATCGTGTAATAAGTATTATAATAATAAACTGGCCCTTGTTGTTTTAGCCATCATCATCATCATGTCAACCGAAAGACGTCAATCGCTAGAGATAGGTCTCCCCCAAGGAACGCCACAATGACCGGTCCAGTGCCGCTATTGTTTCAGTACGGAACTCTCAGTGCGAACCTGACTCACTCTTGACTGTTTAGATTATAGCTAATTGTTCATTTCATCAACATCAACATCAATGTCAAACTTGTCTGTTCCATCCTGTATAACTATAATGTAAACAAATACCCACCGGGACATCTTCCGTAAGTACAGTTTTTTTTTTCAAAATACGTCGGTGTTTTCTTTGCATAAAACAGGTTTCCTCGAAGTGTTTGCTGCACACCACCGATTTTTCGCGAGGTTCCCAGCCTATTCGATTTATTACCCTTACCCATTTTTCTCTAATAACTGGATTTACGGGAAACCTGGAAATATTGGTAAATTGGTATTCAAGCATTTTTGAAAGCTTGTTTGAATGCGAAGATATTTCTTGTGAGCCAGAAAGCATGAGTAAAGGTGCAAGTAGCGAAGATGAAAGTGTGATTAGTATGAGTGAAATCATGAAAGCATTAAAAAGTATGAAATCGGGAAAATCAGCAGGTTGTGATAGAGTGTCGATAGAAATGCTGAGGAGAGGAGATGGCCTGGTGGGTAGTCTGTTGTACCGCCTTTTCAATGCATGTTGGAGTAGCGGCCGAGTCCCGGAAGATTGGGTCAAGGCCGTTATCGTCCCTCTGTATAAAGGAAAGGGGTCACAGCAAGACTGCAAAAACTACCGCGGTATCAGCCTCCTTAGTGTTGTCGGCAAAGTATATGCGAAGATTTTAATTGAAAGGGTATTGAATGTTACGAATGACAAAATCTGGGATGTACAAGCGGGATTTCGAAAGGGAATGGGATGTACGGATCAGGTCTTTTCACTACGGTCCATCACAGAAAAGTTCTTGGCTGTCAACCAAAAGGTTTTCTGTGCTTTTGTGGACCTGGAAAAGGCCTATGATAGGGTAGATAGAAAGGAGTTGTGGACGGTGTTGTCTATGTATGGAGTGAGCAGCAACCTGGTACAGGCTTTGAGGTCCCTTTATGAGGGCTCCAGAGCCTGTGTCAGGATCAATGGGGCATACTCGGCCTAGTTTAACATCTCTAAAGGTTTTAGACAGGGCTGTGTTGCCTCACCATGGCTGTTCAATCTATTCATGGACAGTTGTATGTGGGATTTGAAAGAGTATGATAAGGGTTTGCGTGTGCAAGAGTTGTTAATCAAATGCCTCTTATATGCCGATGATCAAGTTATACTTGCCCCATCGGTACTTGAGTTGCAGGAGATGGTGACAGTGATGAATGAGGGATTTAAGCAAAAGGGGATGAAAGTAAATGTTGCCAAGACCAAGGTCATGGTGATAGAGAAGGATGAAGAGATGACTGAGTGCGTGATAAATATAAATGGTGAATTAGTAGAACAAGTGAGCGAATTTGTGTACCTGGGAAGTGTGTTTACAAGAGATGGAAAGTGTGAGAAGGATATCGAGAGGAGGGTAAATGCGGGGAATCAAATTAATGGGGCCCTGTACTCCTTTGTGAGCAGACAGGGCGTTTCACAAAAAGCCCGGCTGGCTGTTCACAGGCCCCTACCCTGATGTATGGTAGTGAATGTTGGGTGTGGCAGGACAAGCATGTAAGTCGTGTAAATGCAGTTGAAATGCGCTCTTTGCGTAGTATGTGTGGTGTGAAACTGATTGATAGAGTTAGAAATGAAAAAATCAGAGAGAAGTGTGGAATAAAAGAAGATGTAGTGACTAAGATTGAAAAGGGCATGCTTCGATGGTTTGGTCATTTGGAAAGGATGGATGAGGGAAGATTGACGAAAGAGATATACAGATCGAAAGTGTGTGGAAGGGTCGGAAGGGGCCGCCCTAGGCGTACTTTTTCGAATCAAATCGGAGAAATACTGGAAAAGGGCCGAATCTTAAGTACCCGAAACCGACGTGCGTGCATGACTCGATGTATGAATGTTGAAGAAGCGAAGGAAATTTGTCAGGATCGTAGCAAGTGGAAAGAAGTGGTCTCTGCCTACCCCTCTGGGAAACAGGCGTGATTTAATGTATGTATGTATGGTATTCAAGCATATTTTTGCTCTATAAAAAAAACAATACCCACTTACTGACTTTTTCCTTGACAGAAATAAAAAAATATTTGATGTATTAAAATTGGTTAATCATTCAATCTTAATTATTTTCTTTTTGATATCAGATACAAGCAGCTTTAAATATAACTTTCGGGTAATTTTCTATATGGCTAATACAAAAGTAATAGGTACAATTTTTATTGGAAGATATCGAAATATCGATAAAAATAATTCAAACTCTACACCTTTCCTTTTCAAATTCACGGACATAATATATTTTTATCTAACACATAATATTTAGAAATATAGCAATATTTGAGAAATAGGCTGCTTACCGCATGATATTAACATACTAAAAAATAAATTACAGAGAACGTTCAATGAAAATAAGGATTGTGAAAATGGTGATCGCAAAATCATATTTACCTGTGAAATGAGTGTTTATTTGGGTTATTGTCATAAGTTACACCACAGTTCAACACAGAACACGATACCATTGCTGATTTATATAGATTTTTAAAATAAATCAACGGGATTAGAAAGAAAAATACAAAATAAGCACTTTTTTCACTTTAAGCACAGGCTTTTCAACAGGAGGCTAAACGAGGCTAAATTATGTCAAATCGGGTTCTGCTGTCATTTTTTTTTATCTCTTTCTCACACGTAGGTTATGCTGTAAGGATCGGTTTTTCACTCGCACCACTGTTTGTCTATTACGATAGTATAATAAGTTTATGGCTGTGACATGACATTGACATTTATGACCCGTGGACTTTTGAGGTTGTGTTGTGATCGTAATCGGTTTAATATTAGTAAAAACCTATTCTGCGTGTTACTGTTACTGCTTTCTCGTTTTATTGATAAGAGCAATCATGGATGTTGGATTCGTGAAGGCAGATAGCACAAACTTACCACGAATCGACACGTTGATGGTCGGTATTTTTTTTGCCTTGAATCCAGATTTCTGCTCTGCCGAGCTGAGGAATGTCAAGACTGCTATGTAAGTACAGTGCAGTTGGTATATTAATATAATGATAGACATGAAACGGTGGATTAAGCGTTTATTAATCGAGGTTTTCACAATAATAAACGTTTATTTATATGTCAAATGCACTTGTCAAATGTCAACGTTTGTTTTCGGCTCGGATGACGTCACAGCACAGATAATCTATAGACTAATATGGCTGTAAGCGTTTTCGCCTGTTAACGAAAACTAAACTTTTAAAATAAAGTTTTGCGGTTTTCTAGGTCCTAAAAAAATATGGCAATATTTTTTTTAAGCTAATCTGACAATAATTAATAATAATAACTAGCCAATTACGAGGAGGTTGTTTTTGTAGTAGTTCATAGAGCGTAAGCGTAAGACGCACACATGTTTAAAAGTGGCGACACCGGGTCTTGTACGAATTTGCGCTCATGACATATATAGCTGGTTTCTGTGATCTGAGGTTCTAACCTAACCTACTTTTCTGGTAGCAAGTCGTTTCTGACGGGGTCAAAGTTCTAACTAACCTACTTTTCTGTTAGCAGGTAATTTCTGACGGGGTTACGGTATTAACCAAACCTACTTTTCTGGTAACGATTTATAACCTAGAATAGAATAGGTTACCGCAAACAAATATATTCGTTTCAAAATATTTCTCTTTTCTACTGTTTGATAGGTTTGTTAAATAAAAAAACGAGATTATAAGTCGCGGGCAGAAGCTAGTTGTAAATAAAACTTCAAGGACCAAATATTATATGAAACATTTTCTTCGAAACGAAATTCTATGAAATTTCGGTCTGCGAATCAAAGGAACATCGTAAAGTAGTACTTAGTTTGTATGATTTTGAAGTCTTGTTTAACTCAGGGACCGGAAACCGCATTTATTTGATTAAGTCTACTCTCCCAAACGTTAGCGTATCCCTATCGATAGGCTTATCCTAATGATATGGAAACTGCTTCGAACTAGTTAACCACAACCATTGAGGTTACCAGTAGAGGGAGAATGGTTATGTGTTACCCTATCCATTCTCCCTCTCCGTTTATTCTGTTTCGCAGATTCGCGGTAAGCGGTTCCGGTAATCTTAATATATATAATCTCCTAAAGTAATTCAAACTAACAAACTCAAAAAAAATCACTTGGTTTTGGACCTGTATATAATGAGTAGGCTTGGGACTTTTGGATGCTCGCTATGGTTCTAGAATCCACGGAGTCGCCATTATGTTAAAATATTTTTTTAGAAGTCAAAGTCAAAGTGGATAAGTACATACAACTTGTATGTATATAATTACCAATAATAAAATACTCTATTGCTAGTAAACAAAATAAACTAAAACAAATACTTTAAGTAACAATAACAAAAATGTATTTTTCACTCTAATATTAGTCGCCACTTCTAAAATTTGGATGAGGTACAGGCTTTTTGAATCAGTGCATCATAATCATCATCTATTACTATTTCATGTTCATCATTAAAATGAGTAAGAATGGATCACTATTATTTTTTCTATATTTTGCGGGGTTAAGCGAGTTCCGGACCTATCAAAAACTCTTTTGTGTTGAAAAAGATCTCTCCACGTCCACTGATGTTAAAGTTGTATTCTCGAGAATTTTTGCCGATTCGTCATCTTTGTGGTGCGTTGTGGTAAAATTCCGTATATACAAGACTTTTCTTCAACATATTTTAATTCCTTATACGGCTTTAACCAGGACTTAATTTCGCAAGTAGTAAAACTATTCATTTTAAATTTTATCAGAAATTGCTTAAACCGTGTTTAATCAAAACTGACAATTTATTAATCAAGTGTTTTTTTAATTGGTAAAATAGATGTCAGTCAGTAGTCTGTCACAACGCAAGTATCAAAGAGGATGCATAATTAAGTAAATCGTACCTATATATGCACATCGCGTCACCTGTGAACTGTGACATGTGTGTGTAATAATAATAACTAATAAATTTATGATAAAATTAATTGCAGTCATAATAACGTGGCTATTACCGATCGATATAACAGCGTAAATCTAACATGTTTTATTTTTACACTTTGACTTTGACTTCGAAAAATAACATAATGGCGACTCCGTGGAATCTAAAACCATAGCGAGCATCCAAAAGTCCCAAGCCTAATAATGAGCTTTCTTATTCCTTATTTTATTATACATTAAGTTCTGGGACACCTGGGACCATCGGAAATAGTCCTTACTTTATTTTGTTGCGTTTCCTTTCCCATTAAAAAAATGATCTAAAGACCGCTTTTTCTAGTAGGACTCCTTTGTACTGCGGAGGATGTTGATCTGTATTGTTTTGTTTTGCAGAAATCATGAATGAGGTGATCCGCTACCGCGGTCCAAAAGGAAAAGAGTCCCAGCGCATAGACTGGAGGATTCTAATCGTTGATCAACTGTCAATGCGAATGGTTTCTGCTTGCTGCAAAATGCATGACATCTCTGCTGAGGGAATCACTTGTAAGTTTAGCTGTATTTCCCACTACTTTTTCTTAGTATCTGTCACACATTTATCTCGAATTATCACAGTGATGGTCTTCATTATACCTAGTGTTTTTATTAAGATTGAAAAGTCACACCACTTTTTTTTCATATATTTATTAAATCCTTGAATATTTAAGTACAGTCAAGGAATTTAATTTCCAACCCACCTAAGGATCAAATTCGTGTAGCAAACTGTCACCATAAGAGCTACCTAGAGCACGACGTTACTTTGACTTGTCGCATGCATTGTTTTATGTTAGTAACTAGGCAACAGATTAACTACGTTCACATGGTGAACTGAACTTTGGGACGCTAATAACGGCCTGTTGTTTGATCAGTAGTTAAACTAACTAATCGTTAAAAACCGTAACTAATGTTGAACTCTTAAGAAAATGTGTCAATTTTCGATTCCTTTTTCGAATTTTAACAATTAGTTGAGTTAACTACTGATCAAACAAGCTCTTAACAAAAACAACAAAACAAAAGCATTATTTTAGATCTCAATCACTGAGAGAGGTCTTTATATACACCATAACGACACTTTTCAACGGAACGAATAAACTAAATGTTAATTTAAAAAAAGTCTATTTAAAAACGCGTATATCCACCTTCATTTTGAATGACGTCCAGAAGACGTTCCAGTATTGATGCGATTAATTGTTCACATATGTCAGTGCCACGAAAATCTTCCCATACTCTATGACAGTGATTGATAAGCAGGGATTGTAAAACCGGTGAAATTGAATACCTGTATATAAATTGTCAAACGATTACCGCTAAAATAATAATACCTATATTCGAGTTAGAGGTAATGTTGTCATTCCGCTTTTGTCTTTTTCACTATGTATGCACTATTTACAGTATTCTTTACCTCTATTTAATATCGGTATTCGTTGCTCTTGATAGATAAGGTGTCAAGTAGACATTATAACTGAAGCACAACAAATAGGTGTAACATAACTCAATAGCATTGTTGGCTAACACTGGTTGAAATGTCTGCTAGTACTGAACAAATAAATTGATTTGCGACGTATTTCAAATTGTCAATTTGTTTATTCGCCTTTCTGTAATAATTTAATAAAGTAGCAAAGAGCCACACGGAAAAGAAAGATTTCGTATTTATATAAAAAATTCTAAAATGGGCCGCGGACGGAAAAGAAAAAGTGAAGCTTACCGGTATTTTGATATCGATGATAAGCAAAATGAGTCCACCTGCTTAATTGAAGGATGCGGGAAAAAATTTAAAGTAAGCTTTGTCTTTCTGTTGGCAAATTCGTTTAGTGAACTTATAGAAAATGTCCAAAATTCAAAATTCAAAATATTTATTCAGTAATTTGGCCACATGAGGGCTCTTTTACACGTCAGTAATAAATAAATAATCATAATAAAGTCCAAAATTCGAAGTTCGTATTGTACTGTTCGGCAGCTCTCAAAGATGAGTAGGTATGTTATGTTAACAAGAAAACGGGAGGGACAGTATTATACGAACTAAAATCTAGATTTCGATCTTAGGAGTACGTGGGCGAGGTATGGGCGGACTCTCTATTTTTGATTTGGTCTTTAAACTAAATATGAGAGCAACAAAAGAAAATAAAAGCATTCCGTTTATCCACAAATTGGTAATATAATATTCACGAGAAAAACTACATGAAAATCTTGTATATTATAATGTACTGTGAAGCAGAACCATAAAATAATAGATGAAAGATCAAATTGTCATATTATGATTACGTAGGTAGATATCAAACTAATGTCTACCCTGTTAAAAATAATAAAAGTCAGTCATTGCTAGAATCTCATGTTTGATTTGTTGTGTCCCAAATACTTTAACATGGCGCAGCCGGTATTGTGATTTAAAACTAAAAACAATTAAGAGTTGAAAGTGTACAATAGTGAGAAACGTGAAATAAGTGAAACATTAAAATGGAGTCGGTTTTAACTCCTCCAACACCGTTTAATTTTGACGAGAATATGTTGAACATGGCGTCTGGCAATGTGTGTCAAAACTGGGAGAAATGGAAAACAGGATTTCAAATATATTCAAAAGCCTGTGAACTGAATAAAAAGACAACAGATATTCAAATGAACATATTATTGCACGTTATCGGGGAGCAGTGTCGCGATATAGTGGACCAACTTGATGAAAAGTGTACAACATTGGACGGCGTGTTGGCAAAGCTAGACAGCCATTTCAAAACCAAGAAAAATGTAACAGTTGAACGTCATCGATTCTTCACACGGGATCAAGAGGGGCACGAATCCATCGATCAGTATGTTTTCACTTTAAGAAAATTAGCACAGTCTTGTGAGTTTGATAAATTGAAAGACGGATTAATAAAGGATAGATTAGTGTGCGGGGTCACGAGTGCGGCGATCAGAGAACGGTTGTTACGCGAGGACGATTTGACACTCGATAAGGCGATGGAGATATGTCGAGCCGCTATTGTTTCTCGTATGTACTCTGACAACATAAAACAAAGAAATGTACATGACCTGAAAGAGAACTCTCTAGATACCGAAAATTCTGAAAAAGAAATATTTGCGTTGCGGAAAAAGAACACATATTTAGGAGGGGCGTCATCACGTAATTGGAACATTGAGCCGAGCGGAAGAGGCGCAAGCGCCGCGCGAAGTGGGCGCGGACGCGGATGGCGCGGCGGCCGGGCTCCGGGCCAGGCCGGCAGCGCGCCCCGCGGGCGGCCGGCGCAGGCGCGGCGCGCGCCGCCTGGCGGGTGCGGGCAGTGCGGCGGCGTGCACAGGAGATACGACTGTCCAGCTTACGGCAAGACATGCACGCGGTGTTCGAGGTTGAACCACTTCGCCCGGGTTTGTGGTGTTTACATGATTGAGGAATCAGAGGAACAGGTAAATAATTCAATTAATGATATGAACAATGTGTGGAACACTAAATTAAAAATTAATAATACAGAGATATGTTTCAAGTTAGATACGGGTGCAGACGTGAATGTATTACCTAAAAAGTATTTAATTAAAATCGGAATAACATGTAAAAGTTTACTTAAAACAAATACGCGAGTGACTGGATACTCGGGTGCGAGCATAAACGTTCTGGGAAAAATATTTTTAAGGACTTATTATAAGAATCAATTGTATGTACTTGAATTTAAAATTGCTGATGTAGAATCCTGTCCAATCTTGGGTCGTCATGCTTGTACAGAATTGAACTTAGTCAGGCGTGTCATGTCTTTGCAGCAGTCGAGTGATACGGACCCAGATTTTGTTCGGGAATATAGTGACGTTTTTTCAGGAATAGGATGTCTGCCCGGCAAATACAGTATAAAATTAAGATCAGATGTCAACCCGGTGATTCATGCACCTAGAAAATTACCATTTGCAATTAAAGATGAGGTAAAAAACAAATTAATTCAAATGGAATCAGAACAGATCATCACTAAAGTTGAAGGGCCTTCGGATTGGGTCAGCAGTATTACTGTTGTTAAAAAAGCTAACGGTGATTTGCGAATTTGTTTAGATCCCAAGGAGTTAAATAATGCAATTAAAAGAGAACATTTTCGGCTACCGACTTTAGACGAAATCGTGTCAAATCTATCAGGTGCTCAATATTTCAGCACCTTAGACGCAAGTTCAGGGTTTTGGCAAGTTAGACTTGATGAAACCAGTAAATACTGTACATTTAACACGCCGTTCGGTCGATATAAATTTTTAAGGATGCCGTATGGGATATGTTCCGCTTCTGAGGTTTTTCATAAAAAGATTTACGAAAATTTCGATGACATTGAAGGGGTATGTATGTACATAGATGATTTGTTGGTGTATGGTCGGACGAAGAAAGAACATGATGAAAGGTTGAAAAGAGTGTTAGAAAGATGTAAAAAAGTAAATTTAAAACTGAATAAAAATAAGTGCCGATTTAGTTTACAAGAAATAAAGTATTTAGGCCATCGTATAACAAAGGATGGGCTTAGCCCGGATGATTCTCACATCACTGCTATAAAGAACATGCCCACTCCAGCAAATAGGAAGGATATAGAAAGGTTTTTAGGTCTCGTCACATATGTAGGCACGTTTATTCCTAATCTATCAGAAAAAACCCAACCCATAAGAGAATTATTGAAAAAGGAAATTGAATGGCATTGGGATGAAATACAGGATAAATGTTTTAATGATCTCAAAGACTGTTTGACTATGCGACCCGTCCTGCAATATTATAGCATGGACATTCCTATAACAATTTCGGTCGATGCAAGCAAATACGGGCTCGGTGGTTGTCTCCTACAAAATAATTTACCCGTTTGCTACGCATCAAAGTCGTTAACGAAAACCGAGCAAAGGTATGCTCAAATTGAAAAGGAGCTCTATGCCTGCGTATTTGCTTGCGAAAGATTTTATTCTTATATTTATGGTAGGTCAGACATCACAATTGAAACTGATCATAAACCTCTGATAAGTATTATTAAGAAGCCGATAGTAGACGCACCCTCCCGCCTTCAGAGAATGCTGTTGAGGTTACAGCGTTATACGTTCCAGCTTGTTTACAAGCCAGGGAAACACCTGTACATCGCGGACGCCTTGTCCCGCGCGTACGAGGGCGGCGGCGGCGGCGGCGACGAGCGCGCCGAGCATGCGGGCCGCGACCGCCTGCACGACGAGGTGTGCGCCGTGACGCGCGCGCTGCACCGCGCCGCCGAGGCGCATCTCTCTGACGCACAATTCATTGCGATACAAAAACACACGGAGACTGATGACGAATTAAACGAATTAAAAAAATACATATTAAAAGGGTGGCCGGGCGATAAGAAAGACACGGCGGATATAGTTAAGCCATACTGGTCATATAGGGACGAGTTAACCACGGCGCAGGGAATTATTTGGAAAGGTGATAGAATTGTAATACCTAAAGCGTTAAGAAAAGATATGATGTCGAGGATACATATCGGACACATGGGTATGGCAAAATGCAAGCTGCGAGCTAGAGAATTGTTATTCTGGCCGTGTATGAATAATGACATTGATAACGTAGTAGGCAATTGTAACATATGTCTGTCCCACAGAAAAAACAATCAAAAGGAAGAGTTGGTACCTCACGAAATTCCAGAAACGCCGTGGCTAAAGATAGGCGTAGACCTATTTCAACTTAAAGGTCTTGACTATTTATTACTGATTGATTATTATAGCAAATTCATAGAAATTGTTAAGTTAAGAACGACCACGTCTGACCACGTGATATCCTGTCTAAAAGACATATTTTGCCGTCAAGGGATACCCAGCGTGATAATGACAGACGGTGGTCCACAATTCACTTCGTTAAACTTCAAGCAATTTGCAAATGAATGGGGTTTCACACACACAATGTCCTCTCCAAGATACCCACAGTCTAACGGTCAAATAGAACGGACAGTACAAACTGTAAAAAATATTATGGTCAAAACAACCGAAAATGGTACTGACTATAGGTTAGGGCTACTCGAGTACTTAAACACACCGCTATCAAGTGACTTGGCATCGCCAGCACAATTGTTACAGAGTAGAAAAATGCGAAGTGTTATCCCGATTCGTAATAAACTATTAAAACCAAAAGTACAACCGAACGTTAGAAATGATTTAATCGCTAAGCAAAATATTCAAAAGAAATATTACGACAGAAACGCTAAAAACTTATCTGTTTTACTCCTGGGGGACAAGGTAAAAGTATTGCTGTGTTCTTTCGTTTTGATTGGTCCATCTTTGGACCATTATGCCCCAAATATTTTCTATAGGCTTCAAATCAGCACTTTTTGCAGGCCAAGGAATAGCATTTATATGTGCTTGGTTGTGCGTGAACCAGTTTCGCACAATTCTTGCGGTGTGAATAGTTGCGTTGTCTTGCACGAAATCAATTTGGGGGACCTCCTGTTGCGGATAATAAGTTCGTAAAGTCGGAAGCACACTTTCACTCAACAGGTCTACATAGTCATGAGCGTTCTCCAACACCTGCTGAAGAAATCCAACCCGAAATGTTTACAGTAATTCGTCCAGATGTATGATTAGCCACGACCTGGTCTTCTGTGTACCGGGTTCGATTAAACCGTTACAAATGTAATCTTCCGGCTTGAGCACTTGAAAATGTATTTTCGTCAAAAAAAGCTATTGACGTCCAGTCAAAATTTTAATACTGGCGGGCGAAGTGAAGTCGGGCTAATTTATGATTTTCGGTTAAGGCAAGTTTTTTTGCAGGTCGCCTGTGATGCAAATTCATAGCATGTAGGCAATTCCTAATTGTTCGGGGGTGAACGTCAAACATTTCTGAAAATCGTCCCGTTGACGTAAAGCCATCCAGAATGTATTGCCTTCGCATTAATTGGCGTTGGTCTTCGGCTATTGCAAGCGGGCGATGGTTATTTTCCCGTAGATCAATAAGGTTTCCTTCAGCATTATATCGCCGTACCCAACGGCGAACTGTGTCTCAGCTACTGACATTTAACCGACGTGTTATCTCACGAACCCCTATTCCTTCTTGGTGTAACTCCACTATTTGAACTCTTAATACTTCACGGTTAGCGGCAAGCATTTTATTTTTCAAATTAATAACGAATTAAAAAATATTTCACAATTTTCTCGATTGACACTGACACAGTCATGTTCGTAATTAGAAAAGCAAATGATAACTTTTGGCAAAGAGGTTATCACTATCAGTTATGTGAAGTGACAAATAAGACGTAGGGTGACGCCACCAATGATGGACACTTTTAGCTGACAGGCACCAGTAATGGACACTTCAGTCTTAAATCAAATTTCATACGGTCCTAAATTGATTGTTGCAAAACAAATGAATAACCCTTATCTTCTGTAAAATAAGAATCAAGTGTCCATTATTGGTGCCTTGTCCATTACTGGTTCCGTCACCCTATTGACATTTCAATACTATCACTGAAATATAATTTTCGACCTTAATGCATTGCGAATGTCTAACGACATTTCAACGAAAAGGGTAGGGAATTAAATTCCTTGACTGTACAATCGTTATGTTTGTTAATTGAAAATATTATACCACTTTGTTTTGACTACAAATTTTAATTTTAATTCCTATAGCTACTTGTAGAAAATAGATAAATCTAGCTAACCTTATCTAATCTAATCTAACTTCTTCTAATCTAGTCTTAACTATGTAAAGTTGTGTCAAAACGAAAACTATTATTTTTTATTTAAAAAACAAACACCAAGCGCTCCATTGCAGTTTAGTTAGATACAGTCATTTAGAGTTATTAGTTTTTTGAAACTAAACCCTTTTTTTTTCGAGAATCTTAGCACTCCCAAGCATTTGCTTCCTGCACTAGTTCAAACTAGTCTAATAATTTCTTGGGCTTCTTTGGCTATAAATGATTGTTGTTTTACTGATAACAATGTACAAATAAATATTGACAGTGGTTGAAGACATTCACAAGAAGAGAGAGCCACTGTGTACTATGGATGGAATCTACCTTATTACTCCACTTGAGAAGTCTGTCCAAGCTTTGATCAATGATTTCTCGGTGGGAAACCGCATCATGTACAAAGCTGCTCATGTGTTCTTCACTGAAGGTATGTTACTATCACTATATTTGTAAGAAAGCTAGTAGTTTCCATCACAATATTTTGTTATTGAGCTTGTGTTGATCACTCAGTATCATGCTTGATTATTTTATGTTGCAAATTATTTTCATTTTACAGCTTGCCCTGATGTACTGTTTGATGAGTTATCACGTAGTCGAGTAGCTAAATATATCAAAACATTAAAGGAAATCAACATAGCATTTGTTCCATATGAGCAACAGGTTTGTGCACATATTTATTATTTCATATTTAGGAACATCTAGTATTTAGTCATCACAGTAAACATAAACTTAAATGAAGCAGCCAAAATGAACTACAACTTTTTAAATTCTTTACACGCTGCCATAAATTAGTGTGCCCTGAGGAATTGTTCAATGAACTATGCAAGTCTTCAGCAGCAAGGAAAATAAAAACACTAAAGGAAATCAACATTGCTTTCTTACCATATGAAAGTCAGGTGAATATGAGTTGCTTAATTCTAAAGGAAGATTCGTTCAATTTAGATACATCACGTTGGTTCAACATGTTTGTGTTTTAGGTGTTCTCGCTGGACTCTCCAGACACTTTCCAGCACATGTACAACCCAAGCCACACTCAAAATCGAAATGCAAGCATGGAGCGCATAGCTGAGCAGATCGCGACGCTTTGCGCAACGCTCGGCGAATATCCTTCGGTCAGGTACCGCAGGTAATTGAATTCACATTAGTTACCTATTCACTAATAACTATATTTAGCAACTTTACTCTACATGATGTTTAAATATTTCGCAGCGATTGGGAACGCAACGTGGAACTCGCTCAGTTGATTCAACAAAAACTCGACGCCTACAAAGTGAGTTGATTCTTATAGGTGCCATGTAAGGCTACTTCGTAATGCTTGTTCTCTATATACAGTGCGCGGATTGATAATTGTTTGATTTGGTCACTTCACTTGGGTAATATTTAATACATTTGGTGTGAAAAGTGTCATAACATCATAACTTCAAGACGGTTTGAATATTGGGAATGAGCATTACGAGTTTACACTGCGACCATAACAAAAACGAACTGTTCTGCTACCAGAAGAGTAGGTAGGTTAGGTTAGTATAGAATTGTGACAAAAAACTAACTGCACGTTCGACGATCGTCCATAATTTAGTCAAATAATGTTATGGCAAAACATATTTCTGGAACGATAGTTTTCGGAATAATAATTTTCTAAAAAATACTGGCTCGTTTCTAAAATATATCTAACTATTGTACTATCTGTATTTTCTTTTATTCCACTGAAATTGCTCTATGATTCTATGCAAATTTAAGTTGTCATAATCATTAATTACACAAAATATCTATCTAGCTGAGTAAGCGGAAAAAATAGTGTCCAATCACCTAGAAAATTCGAGTTTGTCGACTAGAGCTATCTCTAAATTGCTGAAAATACTGTTATCGATCTCATTAAAAGTATCGTGAGAGGTTGACAACTGAAAAAAGCAGAGGTGTGGTAAAGTTAGTGGTGCAATATACCCAGGAACTGAAAAGAAAGTATCGGCTACTTCTAAGAGAGATCCGAGCGTTTCTGTACAGCTGTTGGAAATAAAGCGGACTTATCTGCTTTATTTCGTCTTCTTATGTATAGTCGGTTAAAAAACGAGCTGGTTTGAAGGTTTTAAAGTTCAAACTGCTTCGTATGCACGAAAGGCAAAATTTCATGGCAAAAACCCGTGCCCGAACCTTTATAGTGGAAATTTTAATGGGTGGAATGGAGTATTACACTGGAAATTACAAAAAAGTGTTCCAGATGAATTCAAGAAGAAGAATCCCAAATTCCCAAAAAAATACTCAGTTTAGTTTGCACATGCGAAATAAATGCCCCCATTTTTTTTTTGCACGGGTACCTTCAACGCCGAAGTTTACCTGGCCATTTTTAAAAACCATGACAAACCGCCAATCCTTTGGCCAGATTTGGCATCTTGCCACTATTCCAGGCCAGTTATGTAACGGCAAAAAAAAAATGTGTTCTTGTTGTTCCACGCGACAGCAATACGCCGAACTGCAATAAACTGCGTCCATTGGAAAGATTTTGGGGTTTGGTGAACAAAATAATAAATAATAAATAAATAAATAAATATCAGGGGACAATGTCACACCAATTGACCTAGTCCCAATTTAAGCTCTAGGCTTGTATTGTGGGAACTAGACAACGATATAAATACTTATATAGAGAAATACATACTTAAATACATAGTTAACATCCATGACTCAGGAACAAAAGCTCTGAAAAACTAAGAAAGAAGCTGACAGTGTCGAAAAAAATGAAAGCAATGGAGTAATGCATCCAAATCGGTTACAGAAGAGTCTGTACAGAGAAATGCGAGTTGTCAAACGTAAGATCCGAGAATTTTATCAAAATGGATCCTAGGGTTAATATGATTATGCAATATGATTATTAAGCAACAATATAATAGTAAAAATATACCAGTAAAACATAATATATGGTTGTAGTTTAATTTTAATTACTAAAAATCTTCGCCCGGATTTTATTCTGAAGTCTTTATGCTCATTTAATTTATGCGTAGACATGACTCTGTGCATGAAAAATATGACCGAATAATATTCGGACTAACTTAATTCTGCGTAATAAAACTATGCGAATGTAGATTCTGCGATAACAGTTTATGCGCAAAGCCTAATATGGCTATATAGAGAATGCCACAAAGAATTATTACTCACAAAATTATGCCACAACAGGGTGAACCCTTTCCTTCACCCATAACGACTAAAATAAAACGTTTCTGCTCTGTATACAAAGCGCTTATGCTAATTTATTTATCTTCCGCAGGCTGATGAGCCTACAATGGGGGAAGGTCCAGAGAAAGCTCGGTCGCAGTTGCTCGTTCTCGACCGCGGCTTCGACTGCGTCTCGCCTTTGCTCCATGAACTGACGCTGCAAGCAATGGCCTATGACTTGCTGCCTATTGAAAATGATGTTTACAAGTATGCCAATTGTATCAATTAATTTAAAGATTGGTTATATCATCTGCTCTACTGTGTCTTTTTATCATTTTTAGGTATGAAGCAACCCAAGGGCAAATGAAGGAAGTGCTTCTGGACGAGAATGACGAATTGTGGGTTGAGCTGCGTCACCAACACATTGCCGTTGTATCTAATTCTGTTACCAAAAACCTAAAGAAGTTCACGGAATCAAAGCGCATGGGAGGAGGTATATTAATCGTAACAAAAAATACTTGAGTATTGAAAGAGACTTAATATTTTTGAACATGCTGTACGGATGGAGGACGGCGGCGACGGTTGTTAGTGTGAAAAAAAAAGAAAACTAATATTAAAAACCGCTTTCACTTAATTTTGCCATCGAGGTTTTGCATAGTAGTGCATCGAACAAAGCCCAATTCATATCAACAATCAAAATTTTAAAAAGCTATTTATATTTATAATTACTTATTAAAATAAGTAACATACAGCCTATAAATTAAAGTTCACCTCTGTTAATTTTTTGCCAAAACCGGTATAAAATATTATTTTTTTAGTAATTTACGTTGTTCCAATTGGTTTAATTTTGTTTGATGGCGTGATTATATATTTATTTTAATTATTTTATGTTAAACAATCGCTGTTAATATTTTTGCTTGAAGCAAGATCCAACAAAATGAAAAAAAATATTACCATGGACAAATTTGTATCTTGCAAGAACGCCTTTTTTTTTACCTTTTTCCAGTCATGAAAAGTGTTTAATTTTTTGTCAGTATTTGGAGAGAAAGTTCAAATACATGATTCAAGAAGAAAACTGCTGTTTCGATGACCACCCCCCACTAATACCTGTGCGAGGTGGCGAATGTGTACAATATTTTTTCAAAATTGTAAGATTTGTACCAGAACGGCACCAATTTTTCACCCTACTAGAAGTATGGAAAATATAATAACGGTCACATTGTTTAATATAATTTCCAAATGTAGTAAAAATAAATCCTTTCATCCTGGCACAAGTGTTATAGTCTTCCGCCCTGAGGTTATTATATGGGATATTTTTTTAGGCAGAATTGTATCCAAAAGAACAGAATACAATGATGCTGTAGCTTGTTAGGTACGCTCAACACGAATAATGAAAAGGGCAGGATATAAAAAGGATTTATTAAAAAATTGTACAAGGGTAGCCGTGCGGTTTGGCTCGCGACTAGCAACAGACTGATTGGCCGCCATTGGCAGAAATCTAAACTAAAAATAATGTAAATCTACTTTATTTTCTAAAACAGTTAATATCCACTTGCTTGCTTGTTTGTTGCTTGTAGTACTGTTAGGCGATGGGCTTGCAACCTGTCACTAATACGCTGGTAAACATCTTAGCCTAATTGTGCAAAGTGTGGTTACAGAATTATCAACAAGTTTTAAAAGTTGTTGGTAATTCTTTAGCTCTGCCTACCCCACTTTGGGATTGAAGGCGTGAGTTTATGTATGTATGTATGTTATGTAGTTAATATCTATTTATCCAGACATTATTTTAAAAGGGAGCGCGTCGCTAACAGATGCCATGCTGTACAAAAATATTTTACATAGTGTGCAGTTGTATTTTGAAAAAGCGTGGAATAAATAAGTTTTCAAGTATGGCACCACTTTTTTCTCCTACTAGAAGTATGGCAAATATTATAACTTATAACGGTGACATTGTATCATATACTTTCATAAAAATCCAAATGCCATACTGGTACAAATGGTTTTGCAAAAAAAATACTCCTTTGCGGCGGGATGGCGGCCATTTGGAACCGTCGGTATGGCGGGCTGTAAGCCACACCGGAGAAGTATGGCAATACGCATCCGCCTACCTCTTTTCATGGACTATCGGAAAATACAAGAATTTTTGTGTTACAAAACGTTTCGACTTTCATTGACTTTCATAATTTATCCGACACGTTCGAATAACACCCATTTGATTGGGCCGCCAGTACCAGCTCTATGACCATCATTTTCCTTTCGTCATCACGCAATTAGACCATACGTATCCATACTTGGTACAAATGACCGGAAAATTTGTGTCAGTATCTTCCGGTCTATTACTGCTTTCAGAATAAGTAGGTTGGGTTGGAACAGCGACCATAACAAAAACGACCTGATACCAGAACAATAGGGCAGGTTTATCGAATGACCGAATCTTACTTATTTATTTTTATCTATTTATTAAGACACACCAACAGCAACATAAACGGATTGTACATTAGCAGAAATAGAAGTCGTTTTCCTGTTTGTATTTTTTTTGTATTTTGTTTATGCACCAATAATAGGCGTGTAACAGCATTGGCACAGCGACTGCCAGCAATTATTTAAAAAATAAAATTTCCGGAAAAACGAAACGAGCACAACTAAAACTTAAACAGCGATTACGTGCCCTATGAGTCAGTACTTGACATACTTGCTGCTGCCAGAAAAGTAGGTTAAGTTAGGTTAGAATAGAACTGCGACCATAACAAAAACGAAATGCTACCAGAAAATTAAGGTTAGGTTAGATTTGTGACCTTATCAAAAACAGCAGTTCGATTTTGATAAGGTCACCATTCTAACCTAACCTTACATAATTTTCTGGTAGCGTTAGTTTTTGACGTTCGTCGATAATTCAGTCAAATAATGTTGTGACAAAACATGACTGAATAATATTCGGACTAACTTAATTCTGCGTTATTAAACTATGCGAATGTAGATTCTGCGATAGCAGTTTATGCGCAAAGCCTAATATGGCTATTCATATAGATTATGCGACAAATAATTATTACTTACAAAATTATGCCACAGCCCACAACAGGGTGAACCGTCACTAATACGCTGAAATCTTAGCCTAATTGTTCAAAATGTTGTTACAGAATTATCAACTAATATTTAGAGTTGTTGGTAATTCTGTAGCTACCCTTCTCTGGGAATGAAGGCGCGATGGTATGTATGTATGTAACTCTAAAAAGAAGTAGTTATGAACAACAAAAATAATACTTAAGGCGATATGAGTCCAGAAGCCGAAAAAAGACGGTCAATTTAATCTCTTTGTAGAATTGTCCTCATATAATTTTCCGCTCTCAATGACAATATGACAATCAGTATGGCTTTGGTCAGTAAATAGTATTTAGACGCTCAAAAGCGCAGGTCCTGGGCTCACATCGCCTTAATAATGATTGTCATGAAATGTATGTACCTACTTATGTTGTATTTTGGTTTTCTGTTAGGAGACAAGCAATCCATGCGAGACCTGTCCCAAATGATCAAAAAAATGCCGCAGTATCAGAAAGAGTTGTCTAAGTATGCGACTCACCTACGCCTCGCCGAAGATTGCATGAAAGCCTACCAGGGATATGTTGACAAGCTGTGTAAAGTTGAACAGGTAGGTGTAGCTACCAATTAAAAGAATATTAGATCGTAGACATACATGCCAGTCAAAATTGCTGTCAGCTGTATGGAATATCAACACTTTTGAGCAGTGATTGACATGTATCGTCTAGCTTTACAGAGATCTGATCATTTCTTATTTGAATGTATAATTCATGACCCCATCTTAATTTGTCTCTACAGTAAAAGGCACAGTCATAGCGGTCTTAATTCCTGATAAAAAAAATATATAATTCTCCATGAAGGCGTCGTTTGTTCGCAATCACATCAGCTCGCATTTACGCCATGTTCACATTCCTCCGTTTTCGCATACTTTTGAATTTTCCTTCATGTTAATTAACGTTTGGTTGGTATGTGCGCGTTCACGTCTGCACTAGTGTTCGTATCTGCGTTCGCGCCATCGGTCGTGTTAACGATCTGTCTTGTTCGCGTTCATGTTAATTCGCTTGCATATTCGCCCTATTCCACAACCATATAAATAAAAATGAAAATAAATACATAAATAAAAAATAACCCCCTCCCTTCATGACCCCGTCCCATTTAGTTAATTTTTCATGTGTAGTTGTACCTACACTTCGTTTTTTTAGCATTAGAAATTCGATTAACAAAGAAGCAGTTGTCGTAAAACTGTTTCTTCAGAAGTTAATAATAATATATTAAATTTTTCTCTATTTCTTTTTTACATGCCAAACGCGCACTGTTGCGGGACGTTGTTCTGTCAAACTGCCGTAAAACGTGTCCAATAAAAAACCTTTTCTGCAAAGGTCTTTCTAATGCTAAAAAAACGAAGTAAAAGTACGTACAATTTGTTTGAGTAACTTTACTTAATAGGGAATATGCATGGATTTTAAAAATCGCATTTCTCATCAAAATATGAAAATACCGTAAAAGAGATCACCAAAACGGAAATTAAAATTAAAATCGGTCAAGAAATACGGAAGTTATAAGCATTTCAAACTTCTAATTAGACAGAGAGATCCGATGTGCACCGTGACGTCATTGTGCACTGCGGCCATATAAACTCCATGTAAAATTCCGTTTTTCTAGAAAGAGATAGGAACAAATCTTTGTTGGCTTATATCTTGGTTATTTTTATAGTTATTCAAAAAATGATTTTTGTGATCTGTTTGTTACATGAATCAGCTTCAATTGAAGCTGTAAAAAAAAAACATGCATATTCCCTATTGTAGTTTGTAAATGTTAACTACAGTGCCCGGCCGCTATGAAGTCAATCCTGACACATCCTCTAGGGTTGTCTTTTACACGTTCTATCATTGTGTCGATAAAATTTGAGTGAAGCGTGAGTCGAGTTGAATGCAGTTCTCTACAGCTATAATAAAAAATATTTATCAGATGTATACAGGGTGTCCCAAAAATAGCACGTCACAGTGACACTGGAGATTCCCCAGCCTCAGACAAACCAAACCAGCCTAACATGACCTCAGTAAAAGTTGCACCGTTTTCGAGTTATACCAATTTAAAGATTTTTCCAATTTTTCACCTCTTTTGACATTGTAAGTGCTCGCATTTACTGGGATAGCTTTAGAATTTAGTTTTTTTTATTTGTGCGCGTTTCTGAATAGTTGATTAAGATGATAGAAGCATTATTATGTCAATAACTAATGTAAAAGTTGGAAAAATACTGTAATGAACTTGACATAAATTTATCATCAACATAGTAATTTCAACTTTGAACACCTGCCATTACTTTTTTTTACTAGAAACGAAATGAGCAAATAACTTTAAAAACATGCGTATTTTATGCCAATTCTAAAATGGTATGACACATGATATCTTAATGCATAAAAGTAGGAATTCGTATTACATTTGCCAATATGGATCCTCAGAAACCAATGCTAATCATCTATAAAATTATCTTGTACTCTACGATATCTCATTTGTTTGTGCTCCTTTGAAGAATATGATCGATTTTTGGTTGACCTTGGTTCAAAGATAATAAAAAACAGGTTTAATGTTCATTCGTTTTTACAGTAAATGTTCGAATTGTTTCCCTCCGATTCTAAGGCACAAATGGCATCTTCGGATAAAATATCGGTTTAATTTTCGTAAACTGGTTTCCGATATGTCTCGGGCTGTATTGAAGACACGTCGCCGTAGTTCCTCTTCGTTACTTATTGGATGTGAATAAATATTGTCTTTCAAACATCACCAATAAAAAAATCTTTTTACATAGCGAAATCAACTTCCGTTAAGTGCCGAGTAGTCTCCAGTGTGACGTGCTATTTTTGGGACACCCTGTATAAAGGAAAGTAAAAAAAAACATTAGAGATAATATTTATAGTCATTACTTCATTATGTAGTATCACTTTCCGAACCACCATCACTATCTCTGCTGAAATCGTTTGTATTAATTATTAACTCTTAAGTCATTAATAATGATCGGGGTTTTGGATGCAAATCGCGGGATTTCGAGTCGTAATCATAGTATGGATGTGACTATAATCCAGCGATTTTTTTCAATAATAATACTTTTATTTCAAACTTTGACCTGTAATTTCGATTAATATCATGTAAAATAAAATAGATTTTTGCTATTGTAATCTATATGTTGTTACTGGCACGTTGTGCTAACGAAACTTTATAAAATAATAAACAGTCTGCTGTCAACCGACCTTTCAATAACCCTATAATATTAAGGAAACCCAATGTAAAAAGCCAAATGGATTACATAAATAAATATTTTAGCATAATCGAGATCGCCTTAGTCAAACTACAGGAACGAGATACGTCAATCATCGATGCCATAGAAATCTTTGATGAAGTCCGGACAGTTATAAGTTAGAGTAATAGCTTACGTATAGATACTAAAATAGAAGTAGTCATGGCTCGAAATCCGGATTTAGATGATATCAGAACATACGCCGAACAAATATCACACGAATCCGCATCCGATGAAATTTCTTTATAATAATTCGCCCCGCTAACATCAATTGAATTAGAAAGATCGTTTTCGGCTTATAAATGGGTTTTAGATATTAAACAAAATAGGTTAACATTAGGGAACATTGAAAAAATAATGGTTTGTTATTTTAATTATATAGATACCAAAAGTAATAAAAAATAATATGCTAAATATTTGAAATAAATAATTTTATTAAAATGTATAATCAATATGTAATAATATGACGAAAAACGGTCCTTTATCAAACCACACGAAAGCCCGGAATCCGGCGGCATATCCATACTAGCATAATGATTGAGGTCATTCACCCCAAGTCGCATCCAAAACCCCGATCACTGGATTGTCTAAAATACTGACAATTTTAATGTCTCTGTTGTAATCGACCCTTATTTTGCCTTTACTCTTATTGACTACCATTTCCCAGTTATTTTTGGTTACGTGATTGCATGCCTCTTCTTAAAATTGCATCATTTACGCTGTGGAAAATGGAGGTTCAGTATTGCGACGTGCCGCATATCCTTTAATGTGTGCCCATATCAATTCTATGGCGTTATACTCAGAATGGTAAGGCGGTATACGAATGACTCGGTGGCTATGTTGCAGTGCTAGTTTATCAATGACGTATCGTTTTTTTTCGGTTTGTGAATATCCATTAATCTAATTAAATCTCCATTCAACATAGTCATATTTGCTTCTACACCAATTTTTTTGAAGCCATGCAACGAGATGGGGTTTTTTGATTTACTGTCATTACTCATTAGGTACAAATGGAAAATCGTCCACGTGAAATAACCATTCTGAAGTTGGGCCAAAAGTAATAGTGTCCAAAGACAATTTAGTCAAAATGTAATTATGTTGATAAATATACATGACCAAATCTTTAATTGCTTCGTATGAGTCGAAATTTTTCGAAGTTCGACACAATTGTGCTGCAAGTGAATACATCGAACGTAAAACCGAAGGGTTATGGAAACATAGTCTCGAAGAACTGTCAAGTACCACAACCTACGCCTGCCAAACGAGTACAAGAGCCCAAGAATACGAAGAAAGCTTCTAAAAGTCAACGTTCAAAGCCTACAGCGGTGACAGTCTCTGATCAGAGGGATGAGTCTCTCATTACTCCAGAGGTTGCAGGTACGAGCAAGCCTACACAAGATGGACATCAGGTTGATAAACTGACCGTGTGTGCTGCCGACAAGGAACAGCAATTTGAGGAATTAAGAGCTGTGAGCGAGGCAAAGCGAAAAAGTCGAGGGCCAGCATCACTATGCGGCACAGCTGGGCCGGCTGTTACGACCTTAAAGGCAGTAGAACAAATAAAATATCTCCATCTATGGAACATGGCTTCGAGCAAAGAGGAAGTTCTTCAATACCTGAAACAGTTGTGTCCAACAGGTGATTTTACAATCGATGAGTTGACGCCTAGAGGAAACTATAAGTCCTTTAAGATTGGTATTCCAGGAGTTCACTACAATACGTGCTATTCCATAGATATCTGGCCAATTAACGCTAGAATAAAGCCTTGGTTTAACGTTAGGAAGACATCCTTGGGCCTTGTGAGAGGTAATAGCGCAGCTGGGGCTGTGGCGTGCTCTGGAAGTCAGCGGCCATTTCGTGACCCAAACAGTACGCAATAAACTCAACTGCTTTCGAGCATTCTATCAGAACGTAAGAGGTCTTAAAACCAAGCTCCCCATGTGGCGTAACAGTCTCGCCTTACTGGAACATAATATAGTTGCTGTGACTGAAACGTTCCTTGACGATTCTGTTGAGGACGCTGAACTGAAGTGTGGTGACTGGAGCATTATGCGTCGAAACAGGGGCACACCTTGTGGAGGAGTCTTGCTTGCTGCGCGCGCGCCATTAGTGTTGCGCCGGCGACGGGACCTAGAGACGGAATGTGGCGAAGATCTGTGGGCAAGTTTTACTTGGTGCGGTAGGCCTTTTCACATATGTGTGGTATATTTGAAGCCTAGTTCTATCGACCAAGACTATATGAATTGGCTCTGTAAAATCGAAAGTTTTATAAACGGTTTAAAGGGAAATGTTATGGTTTTGGGGGATGTAAAGTACCAATTTGAATAGTGCTTCACTTAATATTCAAAACTATTTTTCCTATTTTTTATCCTTTTCTGGTCTAGTGGATAAGAACTTTATTGTGAATCATCGTGGTAGTATATTAGATATTGTACTGATTGGAGGTGAGGAAGTGGGTATGCGGGATGCGTCCGTATCTGGCACGGATGGTATGGTCCCAATTGACGCGTACCACCCTGCTTTGGATATTCAGTTGTGTGCTAATGTGGGTCGGTGTTCGGATCGAATCGATCCGAGTAATATATCGACCAAAGATTGGAATTTTTGTAAATGTGACGCTGAGGTGCTGCATACTGCTTTGGCAGACGTTTCGTGGAGTCGAGTTTTATCTTGCGATAGTACGGATGAAGCAACTGACGCTTTTTACGAAATAGTCTACAGCGTTTTCAATAATTGTGTTCCTAAAAAGAATCGCAAGATTGCTTCGACCAAGCGATTCCCCGTCTTGTTTACTGCTGACATAATAAGTGATACGAAGCTGAAGGCCAGACTGCACGCGGACTGGAAGCGCACTGGATCTGAGGACGCCTATAAAGCCTTTTCATATCTTAGGGCGTCCCTTAAAAATCGAGCAGCTGTTGCTTATGATTTGCATATAACGCGGATCGAAGGTGGCATTGCATTGAATCCTCGCTATTTTTGGCGTCACGTATCCAGTATGAGGGCCAAGGGCGGTTTCGAGTCAAATGTGACGTTCGGGGGACAACCACTGACAGGGGTCGCAGCTGCTGAAGCTTTTGCAACGTTTTTCGCAAGCGTGTTTCTTCCCGAAATACCACTGCTTGACGTTGAAAACATAACGTGCCACGATAAAAGTTGTAACAGTAACTATGTTAATATTTTTCACTTTACACCGTATGATATTATCTATGGAATTAATAAGCTTAAGCCAAACAGTTCCACTGGACCAGACGGCATACCGCCGGCCCTATTTAAGTCAGTTCGTGGGGCTTTTGTCTCTCCTTTATGTCACATTTTTAATCTGACTCTTAAGTCTGGTGTCTATCCTTTCCAATGGAAGATTTCCAGGGTAGTTCCTATCCCAAAGACATCAGACAGATTGGCAGTGGAAGAATATCGGCCTATTGCAGTTCTATCCTCACCAGCCAAGATATTTGAAAATGTGCTACATAAGTACATTTATAGGCAGATAGAGGCATATTTGTGCAATGCTCAACATGGCTTTCGAGGCAAACGGTCGGTCAACACTAACCTTATGACTCTGGTAGAATACATCTCTACTAAAATGGACAGGGGCTTGCAAGTAGATGTGCTCTATTTCGACTTTCGGAAGGCATTTGATAGGGTGAATAATGACATACTGCTTGTAAAACTAAGTGCCATGGGTTTTGCCCCAGATCTCCTTCGACTTCTCGCGGATTATCTACGCGACCGCTAGCAGTATGTCAGACTTGGTATTTTTGAATCACCGCCCTATCATACGCGTTCCGGAGTGAGTCAAGGTTCAGTTTTGGGGCCATTACTCTTTATCTTAATGGTAAATGACCTTCCTAATGTGCTTAGGCATGCTCAATGTCTTCTATACGCGGATGATCTGAAGTTGTATACAGTTATCAGCTCAGTTGAAGATTGTATTTCCCTTCAGGCTGACATAGATGCTGTAGGTCGCTGGGGAATTGAAAACAAAATGGAGTTCAATCCCTCCAAATGCTCCGCTATGACATTTGCAAGAGTTCGGCAGCCTGTAGTCTTTAACTACGTAATCGACGGCACTTCGATTGTAAGGCCAACGGTGATGAAAGATTTAGGAGTAATGTTTGACAGTAGGCTTACTTTTCACGACCACATTGTCGCTGTCGCTAAGGGATCCTTCCAGAGACTAGGTTTTGTGCTCAGAAATGCCCGTGATTTTCGGAGCGATAAAGTTATACGGCTTTTGTTTGGGGCCCTTGTGCGGAGCAGGCTTGAGGCAAGTTGCTGCGTCTGGAATCCGTACGAAAGTACATACGCCCTGCTTCTCGAAAAAGTTCAAAAAGCTTTCCTAAGATTCTTATACAAACGTGTTTTTGGATACTATCCTTACATGTACCCAACCAACTTCCTTCTGGGATGTCTTGGGTATAATTCCATTAAAGTGAGGAGAGCCCGCGACCAGCTTACAATGGTTTGCAAAATATTTCGTGGCACTATCGACGCTCCTCACTTGCACAACGATTTGCTCCGCATATTTGCCCCGAACAATTACCTTCGCAGTCGTAGTCACAGGCTTTTCTCAGTTCCTCAGTGTCGAACCGTGGCGCGCGCTAACTCTCCGCTACCCCGCATCCTCACTGCCTTAAACAAGCTGTTGGAAAATAACCCACATTGTGACGTTTTCGCAGATGAGTGGCGGATAGTTATATGTGCATGCTTAAGTTTTTGTGAGGTAGGTGAATAAATGTTGTTGTTTTTTTTTTTTTTTTGACATGAATTTATAAGAATTAGTTTTAATCTATTCATTAATTAGTGTAAGTGGTTTGTAACCGTACTAGCTAATTAATTAAATAAATAAAAAATAAAACGGAGATGTTTTCATGCCGCATTGTCAAATAGCTTGCCAAACCGTCACTTTTTTCCCAAATTTTTCGCAAAAAATGGATTTGTCCTCTTTAGAGACTTTCGTTCCTTTTATTACGGTGTAAAACTGCGGTCCGGGTAGGGTTTTATAGTCAAGTTTGACATAGGTTTCATCGTCCATTATAATACATTGTTCATTTTTAGTTAAGACTTGGTCGTACAACTTCCGAGCCCGAGTTTTGACAGAAGACTCCTGGGTTTTGCTGCGTTTAGGCTGTTTTTGCTTTTTGTACGTTACAAGCAAGTTACGCTCCTTGGCACGCTGAACCATTGCAATAGAAGTACGACATTTTTTCGCACAATCCCGAATCGATACCTCTTTTTTTTGGGAAAAATGTTCGCATATCTTTATGTCTAAATTAGGACATGAAGGGCCTCGTTTTCTACCTCGACCAGGTAAATCTTTTAAAGTATTATTCATACCAAACCTTTTTATCGTATTGTAAACAGCTTTCAGGCTAACCCCTTCCTCTGAAGCAATCTTTCTCATAGTCATACCTGATTCTTTACAATATTTGGTCACAATTGAAAGTCGTTTTTTCTCTGAGAGACCCTTCATCTTGCAGTGTGTAGGAATTATACTAATTGTGAAGGCAATACAAATTGGTTTATTATTTTGACGTTGATTGACAGGAAATATAGAAAAGGAGAAAATAAATTTGCATTCAAATACAAAAAGTTTTCTCTAGGTAGATAGATATCTACCTTGAAAAAAGTTCTGTTTATAGAGGTTACTAATAAAGAAACATACGCATTTATAGAATATTACCTACAGGGTGAATATTTGAAACGGCGAAAAAGAGTGTCTATTTACTTTGTGCTCCAATAATAACAAAAAGTCTCAATTCATTAAATGTGATTTGATTCTACATTAAAAGTGTTCTTGGAGGTGCTCTTACTTAAAAGTTTCATTTTGTATATTTAAAAAATACAAAAATTAAAAACTACCCATATTTGCAATATTTCTCGTGTCACAACACGACATAAATTTAATTGAAAAGGATTATACGCTAATTTATGAACTTAAAAACAAAAAAAATATACATATTTATAGTTTAATACTTAGTTTTCAAAATTCCAGTAAAAAAATAGAATACTTAATCACTATTCCATTCAAAACATGAAGCTAAAAAATTGTCAAGAATAATTCGTCATTCTTCGCAGCGATACTTATTTGGCATATTTAGTTAACAAAAATACTTGTAACGGAACTAACGTCGTTCCTTTCCCCCCCCCCCCCCCCCCCCGCAAACTGCTCCTCAGACACCCGTGAACGCTCAACCAAACAACACGTGTCGTTTTGAAAATATTTTAACGTTTGTTCCTCGCTGCTCGAACGTGTCATAGTTTTCGTCATTTGCCTTTTCTATCTTTACTCCGTAAGTATACACTTGTATTGTAATAAAATTATTTCATTTTGTGACAAATTTGATACGATTTACTTATATTTGAGGCGAGATTTTATTTCAACGTAAACTTGCAAGTTACGACAATTTTTGTCCCAAAAATCATTCTCCTCAACGTCATTCTCCTCAATAACGCTGCTCAGCTGCTCAATATTTGATGCCTACCTATATTAGTTAATTAATAATAACTTTATTTTGTTAAAAAAGAGATTTTTAAAGAGTTACAATTAACAATTCAGAAGTGTTTTCTTTGTTATAATTATAATAGTTTTTAATCTAATTTATTAAATATAGCGGTAAAGAGAAAGAGGAACACTTTCCTGTGTTTAATGTAAATAAAAAATTATGTTACCTATTGTAGATAGAGAATAATATTGAGTAAGGTTGAAATGTTTAAACAAGTTTAATTACAAAACAAATACCTAAATAGGGGAGCGTTTCTCTCTATCACTGAAGTTTTATATATAAGATTATGTAATCATTAGACTATGGGTATTCATCATAATATACCTACCCAGTTAGTTTACATAAATCAAAAAAGTCGCTGTTGATATAGATACAAACCTATTGTTGTAATAAAAAATACAAAAATAAATAATTACTTAATGTTTTTTGATAAATAAGCCGTACCTTAACTAATATGTATGGTTTATAGGTTTATTAAAACAGTTTAATTTGTAAAAGTTGAAAGTGAGTTTTAGTTAAGTTAATGAAAAAAGAAATTTGAGTATATTTTCTATATCATTATGCGAAGAATAGTTCATGTTTAATTTGTTACAGTGTGGAGAAAGGGCAACGATTTTATATATTATGTGCAATTCAATAAATAAATAAATGTTATTATTATAATGATACAAAATAATTATATTTTCGCAGGTACAGTCGCCATCAGATATATGGTAGCGGTCAAGGTACTCAAATATTTCGGAGCAGCATTAAATTTCAATATATTAATTACGCTAGATAAGGTCTATAATATCGGCCCATATAATTCGTCATAAATTTAGGAGCAGCGACTTTTCAATAAATTCGTAACATACAATTAGGTAAAGATATCGGAACTTACAGAAGTCATAAATATTGAAGCAGCCAGGATGATCATAAAGATCGGAACATTTATGGAAAATATACCTTAAGTCTGTGTCACATAGTTCAAAATACTTTACGATGGACCCATTAAAATAAGGTTTCAGACACGCATGATTAATATTATGTTGTCAACAATTTGAATTAAGAACAGAGTGGTTTATTGTGACATGTTCCGCTAATTTGGTCTATGAGTGTAGAAACGAATTCAAATATGAACTATGTGACACAGACTTAAGGTATATTTTCCATAAATGTTCCGATCTTTATGATCATCCTGGCTGCTTCGATATTTTTGACTTCTGTAAGTTCCGATATCTTTACCTAATTGTATGTTACGAATTTATTGAAAAGTCGCTGCTCCTAAATTTATGACGAATTATATGGGCCGATATTATAGACCTTATCTAGCGTAATTAATATATTGAAATTTAATGCTGCTCCGAAATATTTGAGTACCTTGACCGCTACCATATATCTGATGGCGACTATACACTATGTACTTAGTCAGACTTCAACGAACACGTAAAAAATCGTTCCCTTTTTTGCATGATTGATTTCATTAATATTAAGATAATTTTGTCAAGCTTAGCCTACACTAAGCCTTTAAAAAATGTAACTACAGTTACCAATAAATACAATCATTTTGCTACGTCTGTTCCTTTAATTTATGCCAAAGAAATTGACAGTGTCATTCTTCTCATCAAAGCATCATAGAAATCTCAACAATTGTCATTCTCCTCACACTTTGTCATTATGCTCAACACCTCTGTTTACATTTTTTTCGATTTTGGTCAAAATAAGCATTAGCGACACGTGCCTCTTTTACAATTCGTTATTTTAGTCTCTAGTCTAGATAATATGATTACTTGAGTTGCGGTAACACGATATTTATCACAAAGACAAATGTTTCTAACAAAATAAATCATTCTCAAATATTCACCCTAAAATTAATTTTACTTCAATAAATATTTTTTTTATAAATGTATACACCGTGTTTTTATTGATTTACGATAACTTCGGCATATTACTAGGTACATCCATAGAAACTAAGTGGTAGATTCTTTTTTTTTATATTGCAAAAAAAAAAAAAAAAAACTTTGGAGCTAATTTCATTTAGTTACTTTGCTCCAGTTTTTTTTTTTTTTTTTTGCAATATAAAAAAAAAGAATCTACCACTTAGTTTCTATGGATGTACCTAGTAATATGCCGAAGTTATCGTAAATCAATAAAAACACGGTGTATATCATAGACAATATTTTTGCTATAAGTACGAACTTTTTAACGCGAATCGATATACGTATTATTGCCACTCACTATTCTGTCACACGCAACAAGCAAATCTAACATTTTTCTCCGGTGGTTCACATTAACACGTTCATGGACGCGGATGCTATAGCAGTCGTGTATCATACCGGCTATAGCATGGGCGTCATAAATACGGGGGTCAAATTAAAATGGTTTTTTATTACTGTCCGTGAACGTGTTAACAATAATCAGTCATAGTTCTGCAATGTGTCCTTCAGTGTTTCCGGGCTGACGGCACTACTTCGACGAGATCCTTCTCGCTGGGTCTACCTCTTCAATAGCTTGTACTGGAGTGTAATGACACGGGTACTGCCGAGCCAGTTAGTCACAATTCTCGTCGAAGTAGTGCCTTCTGTCCGGAAACACTGAAGGATTTCTTCTTCTTGAGCAGTATCATGTCGAGGTCTTCCAGCGTCAGCTTGGCGGCGTTGAACTGATCCTCTTTCCCGAATAAGACGGTACACTGAACCAAACACGCTTACGTGAGGTAAACGGCGGTTAGGGTAACGACGTTGGTATTCCCTTGTAGCTGCAGCGACGTCTAAATCGCAGAATCCGTAACAGTAAATAATATCTGCGTATTCTTCGAATTGGTAAGCAGCCATTTGAGAAAGAAGCTTAGCTATCAATATCGTCCGAAATGGAAAGAAAGTTGAAAGTAACTGATTACGTAGGTCACTCAAAAAGTTTTGAGATGCTCGAAATTTCAAAATGGAACGCACTTTGTTTTTAAAAAGCAAATTTATTGAAAATAGAACACCATTAGCTGAATTTAAAAAGGGGAACGATGTTCTATTCATTTTACTACAACACTTCCCGCGTTTTTCGGTTAAAAATGGAACGCACTTTATGTTTTTAAAAAGCAAATTTAAAAGAACACGATTAGCTGAATTTAAAAACGAGAACGATCCCGCGTTTTTTGGCTGAAACGATGGAGCTTAACCGCTAATATTTCTGCTATTATTATTAATTGAACATTTTTAAATGAAAATTAATTTTAAAATGTCATAAATTGTACCTTTTTAGAAAGCTTATGAATTGAGCAAACTATTTTTTTTTAGTTATGCTTTAAAATGTTACAAAATTTGGAAAATAATTACTAGAACTTTTAACTTCAAATCCTTTTATTTGCAAAACTTTGCATTTCTTTGTTTTTTAAAATTATTTTTCGTAATGAGTACTTCATTGGCTATTTGAAAAATGTTTTTTTTTATTTCTAAATGACGAAGTTTTTACACAATGACTAGTTTTATGTCGAAAGGCGGGTATTTTTACAAAAAATTAAAAACTTGAACAACTCGATAATTAATGAGTTTTGACCCCTGGTTGACTGGACTTAAATCGTTACAAATGAGCCATAGAATAACCCCTTTCAAGGAATAAGGCGAATTTCCAGTCACCCTGTATAGTGTTGTGAGACACTCCATTTTACCCAGTGAACGGAAATAACGGATGGAAGCATAACGGCTTACAAAAATGATGTTGAAATATGTCCCGTCTCCCACAATGTTTATAGCTAAAACGTCTTATGTATTGAGTTGTTTTAATAATCAACTTAATAAACATTACCTAATTGTAGGTCAAAAGTAGTTTATTACTGATATTGGTGAAGTGTTTGAGTAAACATCTGTTTCGTATCTTTTCACCAATGACAAAAGTTTGTGATGCTGTGATTGGTCACAAGTCACAATCAACTTTGACAGGAGAATTAGATTTGCCAAAAGTTTATTTCATTAAAAAGTTGTCTACTTAAATACATGGATGGTTTTATACAATAATGATCGTTCAGAAATAAATTCGAAGGGTGAAAGGCTTTTTGTTTGAAACGTTTTTTCAATATAGAATTTTATATAATTTTCGAAATCATTAAAATTTACTCGTCTATACTAATATTATACCCGTCGAAAATCTAGCTAAAGACCCGAGGGCTAAGTTAACCTGACATTATACCGAAGATCTCCCCGACGTCAGCCTGTACGAGATTAGTATGGCCCTCAAACCGCTTAAGAATGGCAAAGCCCCAGGTGAGGATGGAATTACAGCCGAACTCCTGAGGGCGGGTGGTAAACCCATCCTTAGGGGCCTTCAGACGCTGTTCAGCTCCGTCCTCCACGAAGGGAGAACGCCGAAAGCACGAATCAGAGGTGTGGTGGTTCTCTTCTTCAAGAAAGGTGACAAAACTTTGCTGAAGAACTATAGTCCTATCTCACTTCTGAGCCATGTTTACAAGCTGTTTTCGAGGGTCATCACAAATTTTCTCGCGCGCGCAGGTGTGATGATTTCCAGCCTCCCTAACAAGCCGGTTTCCGAAAAGGCTATAGTACCGTAGACCACATACATGCGTTGCGGCAGGGGATACAGAAGACCGAAGAGTAACCTCCCCCTTTGCCTGGCATTTGTGGACTACGAGAAAGCCTTCGATTCGATCGAGACATGGGCTGTGCTGCAGTCTCTCCAGCGGTGCCAAGTTGACTACCTATATATCGAAGTGTCCGAAACGCCACTATGTCCGTCCGACTCCAGGACCGGAGCACGAAGCCTATTCCTCTGCAGCGGGGAGTCAGACAAGGAGATGTGATCTCTCCGAAGCTGTTCACCGCTGCATTGGAGGATGCTTTTAAGGTTCTGGACTGGAAAGGACGAGGCATCAACATAAATGGTGAGTACATCACACCTTCGATTCGCTGACGATATCGTAGTCATGGCTGAGTCCATGGAGGACCTCAGCGCAATGCTTGCTGACCTCAGTAGAGTTTCCGACCAAGTTGGCTTGAGAATGAACATGGACAAGAGGCAAGTCATGTCCAACGTCCATGTCGCGCCAACTCCCGTGATAGTCGGAGGCTCTGCGCTCGAAGTTGTTGACGACTATATTTACCTGGGACAAACGGTCCAGTTAGGTAGATCCAACTTTGAGAAAGAGGTCACTCGTCGAATCCGCGTTCGGGAAGCTTCGCAGCACCTAGGCAATTTTTTATTACGTTTAACCTGCTGCGAAGCGAGGCGGATCGCTAGTACCTATCCTTACTATAATATCATAAATGCGAAAGTAACTCTGTCTGTCGGTCTGTCTGTCTGTTTCGCTTTCACACTAAAACTACTGATTATTATAGGTACGCAGATTATTTACATACATTTTAACATTTTACTCAACGATACACAGTTTATTTACATACAGCGAATGTTTAACAGTATACACCATTTTATTATGTATTCTAATTTCACGGAATTATTTATTTATGTTCCGCGAAAAATTGTAAGTTTATTTAACTTTTGACGAGATGAGTGAAGCAAGGAGTCTCTTCTCGCAATGCACGCGAGTTGTTATAAATTCGTAAATGACGCTCTTGATCAGCGGTACGTCATGCATAGTATTAGTTTGGTGCTTTATCAAGGAACAAATAAAGCTTGCGACATACTGAAAACATTTAAGCGATATTACTGTCATGTTATGTTAACTTATGTTGGCTTGTCTAACACTTTCCTGATTGCACTTTCATAATAAAGGCTGTCCCATAAGTAAAGAGACAATATTCGAAGTCTTACTGGCTGAAAATTTTATTTTAAAAAAAACGGTGAGGTGGCGTCTATGAATTCGTAAGCTGTCATTTAAGGCGGGAATTTAGTTATTGCATAGTATTTTTTCAAAATGAAGCGTCAAGAAATATATGCTGTGTTTGCTAATAGAGTTATTCTATTTTACGAGTCTCATAGTAAAAATGAAACAGTAAATCACTTTCTTCAAGAAGGAGCTAGACGAACTAGTTTATATAGAATAATAAGACGTTATGAAGAAACGGGTGAGGTTAGTTTTAAGAAGATTCCGGGAAGAGATAGGACAGTAACGGTACCTCAAAATGAAAATCGAGTTAAATCTATTTTTGATGACAGCGGATAAATTAAAAATATCAAAGTCATCGACCGCCAGAATGAAGACGAACGATCTAGGTTTAAAAGCATATGTGAAATAATCAGCTCCTAAATACATAAAGGACCAAGAGGAACGTGCCAAAAAAGGATGCCGAAGAGTTTATAACAGTCAACTGAGAAAAGTACTAGTTATTAACGATGAAACTTATGTTCCAGCGGATCCGACCGACGTTCCTAGAAAGCAGTATTTTCATTCAAAAAGTTGTAACGATGTGACTTACGACCAAACAATTGTACCAAAAGCCATTTTTTTTTACAAAATATTTAGTGTGGCAAGCTATAGACGAATTTGGTAATGTTTCCGGGCCATACATTTCGTCAGCCTCCATGAACGCGAAGGTGTATCTGAATGAATGCATTATTAAACGGTGGATACCTTTCATAGACAAGCCAAGCATCATTCCAGGGATAAAGTTATCTTTTGGCCGGACATGGATACGTGCCACTACGCTACTGAAGTTACTCAGTACTTAGAGTGTGAAAAGATCGACTTTGTACGTAAAAAACACAACGCTCCAAATGTACCACAAGCTCGCGGTATCGAAATGTTTTGGTCCCTATGCAAAAAACTATAAAAAACGATCGGAAAAACCAAAATCCTTAAAAGCTTTTAAGCAACGATGGACCAGATTGAGCAAAGAAGTGGCTGCAAAATCTGGAACAGCTGTTATGCGGCGGGCCGCGAAACATCTAAGAAAAATAGCTTTTAAAGGTGTCGTAGGTGCAAATTTAATATAACCCTAATAATTTAATTAATTTTGTTACATCTTGCAATTAAAATGTTTCAACTAAATGTTTATTTTCTATTAAATATTTTAAAAATGAAGTCTCTTTAATTCTGGGACACCCCATATTTGGTAATACACATTGGGATCGATAACATATTTTAAACAAACTGACTGAACTGACATAAACAGAACGCTATCCCCGGGATCAGTTGTTGCCATGGAAGTGCCTCAAGGCTCAATTCTGGGCCAATTCTTGTTTTTGATTTATATCAACGATCTCCCTAATGTTGTACGCAATAAACATGAAATAGTTCTATTTGTAGATATAAAACAGGCAAATTTCAATGACATAAATGATACGTTGTCAACAACTGTTCACTGGTTTACAGCCAACAACTTACTTTGAAATGCCAAGAAAACCCAGTGTATGAAGTTTTCTCTATCAAATGTGATAGGAGTGAATGGGACTATAAGACCCAGTCAGACTAAAGGATGAGAAAATGGAATTCGAAGATAAAACAGTATTTTTAGGTATTACCTTGGACTCAAAACTGCAATAGATGCGCATATATCCACCCTTGCGTGTAAACTTACTTCTGCAGCATATGAAGTAAAGCGCATCCGGCAACTTACAGACGTCGAGACAGCGAGACTGGTGTATTATAGTTATTTTCATTGTGTAATGAAATGAATTATGATCGAGTTATGGGATTTTGTTGTGGGGAAAAGCAGCTGACATTCAGGCCATATTTGTATTACAAAAGCGGGCTATACGTTTTATTTATCAGCTGGGCTCACTCAGACATAAATTTAAAGAAATTAATATTCTTACTGTCGCGTCGTAGTATATCTTTGCAAATATCATGTATGCTCGCAAACACATACATGAATTCAGGCATAACCGTGACGTTCACAAGCTCAACACGCGAAATAAGGATAAACTCGTAGTCCCAGGTCACCGTCTTCGTAAAGTAAGCACGTCATTCGTGGGGAAACTATACGCTTCTATAATAAGATACCTACTGATATTGTCAATATGCCGTTCAATAAATTTAAGTCTCGCATTAAGTGCTGCTTGCTGGGTAAGGCATATTATATTATACTATAAATGACTTCCTAGATGATAAAGACGTTTTTAAGTAGTGTGAGCTATTACTGAAATTGTGGTTATTTAAAAAAAACAATAGAAATATAATAAACGAGCACTGAGCAGCGCTTATTGTGAAATACCTTAAAGCCAATGATGTAGACATTTAAATTTAAGTTTACCTAATGTTTATTTTTTATTAGTAATTTTTATTGGTTCTTGTGCACTAGACACTTTACAAGTGAGAACACATTGTGATGGTTCTCGCCGGATAGATCCCTTTTTTATTGATATATTTTGTCCGGCAGCATGAGCATGTCATGCTCACTCAAAGGTTTTTGCTTACGGCGGCGTCGTTGATCGGGTTGCCACCTCGGGTCTCCTAGTCATTATTTTTATTTTATTTTATTGACCTTTGTAATGATTTTACTTGTTAGATTAAAAAAAAAATTTTTTTTTACTTTATTACCTTGTTATATTTTTTGTATTAAGTTATAAATAATTTTGTATTTAATAATTGTAAAAATTACCTTATGCTGGAGTTTCTTGCGGCGCTTCTTCTCCCCAATGATGGTCTTGTCCGAAGCGCTAGTAGATTCACTCCATATAACCGACGTGTAAAAGAGCCCTCATGTGGCCAATTTACTGAATAAATATTTTAAATTTAAATTTGAAAGCTATAATGGAGCGGCCAGAATGCTTCTATGTTTTAATTCCGTTCACTGATTTTACCATCGTAAAAAATCAGTCAAGTGCGAGACGTTTTATTGTAAGCCAATAGAGTTTTTAAATCAAACTCTAAATAAACTGTGTGGCTTAAAGAATACGACATTGTCGGAATTTGGATATATTGTGTCAAAATATACATACATACATACATACATACCTTCACGCCTTTATTCCCAGAGTGGGGTAGGCAGAGCTACAGAATTACCAACAACTCCAAAAACTTGTTGATAATATACATTATGTGAAATTAATGATAAATGAGTGAATAAATAATCGAATCATAAAACCACGTTAATTCTGAGCTAGAAAGCGAGTTTGCCAGCTGTGGTGACGTGAAAGTGCAGTGAATTCATTGACACACATTTTTGTACCAGTGAGCGGGCCTTTGTTATCATCAAGCGAGTTTTTAGATGTTTTTGTTAGTTATGATTAAAACGATGAACGTTAGAGTACGACCAAAGAAAAACAATCTTAAGATGAAGCTAGTTACGAAATGCGTTTCGGTAAATAACAGTCCCAGTCCCAGTCCCGGTACATCACTATTCCGGTACCTGCAACAATGAAGTTTGACATCAGAATCTGTTCCTTTATACTTGTTGTCAATATTTGGGAAACTTCATCAGAGAGCAAACGTCAAATCACTCGAGGCCGCTACTTTAACTATTTAGTGAGGCTCACGACTGCACGAGGCAGGGTTGTCGTGCCGAATCACGAATGAAGAACATAAATCACGAATGTAAAAGAAAAAATATATGGACTGAGTTAGACTTTAGTAATTCTTGTGTTACAGGCTACTCAAATGTTTATAACCATGTTTCGGAGTTTTCATAGCACAGTAAGACTAAAGCGAGCTTACAACTCGCGTCAAACTCATACTCATACATACATACATACATACATACATACATACATACATACATACATACATACATACATACAGACAGACATACATACATACATACATTAAATCACGCCTGTTTCCCAGAGGGGTAGGCAGAGACCACTTCTTTCCACTTGCTACGATCTCGACAAGTTTCTTTCGCTTCTTCATACATCGGGTCATGCACGCACGTCGGTTTCGGGTACTTAAGATTCGGCCCTTTTCCAGTATTTCTCCGATTTGATACTCAATTATTTATTGCATTCTATAATTATTAATTATTAGAAGGCTTGAGATTTTTGGATGCTCGCTATGGTTTTAGATTCCACGGAGTCGCCATTATGTTAAAATATTATTTTTCGAAGTCAAAGTCAAAGTGTAAAAATAAAACATGTTAGATTTACGCTGTTATATCGATCGGTAATAACCACGTTATTATGACTGCAATTAATTTTATCATAAATTTATTAGTTTGTAATAACTAATGACACATGTCACAGTTCACAGGCGACGCGATATGCATATATAGGTACGATTTACTTAATTATGCATCCTCTTTGATACTTGCGTTGTGACAGACTACTGACTGACATCTATTTTAACAATTAAAAAAACACTTGATTAATAAATTGTCAGTTTTGATTAAACACGGTTTAAGCAATTTCTGATAAAATTTAAAATGAATAGTTTTACTACTTGCGAAATTAAGTCCTGGTTAGAGCCGTATAAGGAATTAAAATATGTTGAAGAAAAGTCTTGTATATTTTGTTCTTTAGGTGATGTATATTTCAAAGCCGGATAAAGTCTTTATTGTTAACCATGTTAAAAGTGTATCCCATCAAAATAACTGTAATGAAAATAGCTCGTTGTAAGATTGGATAGAGCCTTTCCACGAACTAGCAGTAAGTGAAGACAAGTCCCACATTAATTGCTCCGCGTGTGATACTACCTTGAAACTCAAAAAGTCGATAATTATGAGGCACGTTAACAGCCAAAATCACCAGAAAAGGACTGGAAATATGAGAGACTTTTATTTAGATCTATGTTTGTTTCTCGTTAATTGCAACATTGCATGGAACAAAGTAAACCACCCAGAATTTAAAAAGTTCTTCAATAAATATATTTGTTGTGCTTGTGGAAATAAAAGATTACCTGAGCAAAGTGTCCTAAAGAAAGTATATTTGCAAAAGGCGTATGTGAGCACTGTCACAAATATAAGAAACTTTTTTTAGACATTTATATATGGCTTTCAATGGACGAAACTTTGGATAGCATAGGAAACAGTATAGTAAATATAATGGTAAAGTCTTTGAATGATTATTCACGAAGACCATATTTGCTAATGTGTTGAGTCGTTGAAAAGGTAAATAGCGAAGTAATGTGAAATTTGGTGGAACAGAGCTTACGATTTTTATGGCAGGACGATTACTTTAATAAAATTAACAATTTTTCTGTGTTTTGTACGGATGCAGCTGCTTACATGATCGCCACTGGAAAACTTTTGAAGAAAAAGCATACCAATTTGAAGCATGTAACTTGTCTAGCTCATGCCTTTCATCGAGTTTCAGAACAAATTAGGTCGGAGCATGAACTTGTAAATACTTTAATTACAAATATAAAGAAAATATTTTTACACCGCAACGAGTGAGATTTTTCAAACAAATGGCTCCGAACGTACCCTTGCCTCCCGAACCTGTAATAACCAGACGGGACACTTGGCTAACTGCAGCTTTCTATTACAGTACGTATTTTGAGGACATAAAAAATATTGTTGCAAAGTTAAAGTCGAAAGATGCCATATCTATTAAAAAAGCCAAACAGGTTTTTTCGAACACCAATTTGAGAAGTGAACTTGTTTTTTTTTAAATGCCTACGAAATAATACCGGAAACTATAACTCGATTAGAGTGTACTAATATTTCTCTCGCTGACTCTTTACAAGTTGTTGACGAAGCATGTATTGTTTTACAATGTTGTGCTACAGATACTGTTCTAGATAAACTAGAAAAAGTGTTAGATCGGAATCCTGACTACGACACTATACGGAATTTTACCACAACGCACCACAAAGATGACGAATCGGCAAAAAATCTCGAGAATACAACTTTAACATCAGTGGACGTGGAGAGATCTTTTTCGACGCACAAAAGAGTTTTTGATAGGTCCAGAACTCGTTTAACCCCGCAAAATATAGAAAAAATAATAGTGATCCATTCTTACTACCATCTTAATGATGAACAATAGTAATAGATGATGATTATGATGCACTGATTTTGTTATTGTTACTTAAAGTATTTGTTTTAGTTTATTTTGTTTACTAGCAATAGAGTATTTTATTATTGGTCATTATATACATACGAGTTGTATGTACTTATCCACTTTGACTTTGACTTCTAAAAATATATTTTAACATAATGGCGACTCCGTGGATTCTAGAACCATAGCGAGCATCCAAAAGTCCCAAGCCTAATTATTAATTAATAATACAAGATTACCAATTGCCCATGGTCCTTTCTTTCTTAACTCTTGTAAAATACACTATAGGTATACTATTTTTCATTGTTTTAGGACCTTGCTATGGGAACTGATGCCGAAGGCGAGAAGATCAAAGATCACATGCGGAGCATTGTGCCAGTTCTCCTTGATCAGGCAAGCATTATAATTAGTTAAAATATAAATGGAAAATAGGGGATTGCCTGAAAAAGTGGTCAGCAGGCCGACTCCAAGCGAGGCCTGCTAAAATACGAGCCAGAAAATCTCTGTTTTCGGTGAGGTATATATCAAACAATGTGATGAAAAGATTCCGACGAATTGACATCCTTCTGATTTTGATATCTATTAGGATTCTTGAAGATGCCTTTGTTGTCCGTCAAGACCGTTTTTCTCTACTGAAGATATCGGACTGCTATTCGTAATTTGAAATTTTTAATTTATTTTTGCTGTGAAATATCCGTGTTTTTTTTTAACCTATCGTGGTAAGGTTAAGCGGGGCTATTACGTCAGTGGGGCAATTACTTCTAGTGGCTATAACGTTCCAAAGTACGTATTGAATAGAGAATTGAGTGGTGAAGAAGAGAGAAAAAAATATCTATTTGTCAATAGATTTAAAATGGAAGATACAGCTACTCGACGTAATTGCGCCACTGACGTAATAGCCCCGCTTGGCCTTATACAAGTGTGAACAAAACGAACGCCACGAGGACGGCAACTACCTAAAATATTTGAAATAGCAAGTTCTACACAAAGAAGACTCACTTTTATTATTGAAAACAATTATTACTGCATTTACGGTTTTTTTTAAATTTGCCTTCCTCAACCAGTAAAACATCGACTTTCTGCGTATAATGAAACAAGTTCCAACTTAACAATACTATTTAGTCAATCCCTCACTTTCGAGTGAAAATCTCAAAAATATGGAATTTGGTACCACTCGAAAATAAATCGTGAAAGATTTTCGCATTCGAATATTTTCTACCGCTCGGTTTCGAAATCGAGCGCTCGGAAGTCAAAAATCGGTCCCCAGGTCGAATATGACAAAATAATAAAGAAGGGTTTTTACGGTCTTTATTTAATTTAAAGGTATATGTGTTGTAGACATAAATGGTCACTACCCATAACCCTTTCGATCTGTATCATGATTCATGAAACACGACTTTATTGTTTTGTCATATTCGATCAGTCCGATTCCCGGTTAAAAGCCAATATGCAGTTTGTGGTTTTTAAAGATAAAAGTAAGTCTCTTTTGCGTAGATCTTGCCATTTCCAATATTTAAGGTACTTGCCGTCCATGTAGTATTATTTTTTTCTGTGTCTGATCCCCATCATATTATCGGTGATACTGCAAAACCGCGTAACTAACAAATTTATGATAGAGCAAAATAAACCTTACCATCTTATTAAAAAGGTGCATTTTGCTCCTTATTTAAAATGTTACTTACGCTGTTTTGCAATTTCACCGATGATATTATGTCTTTTCTAAAGTATGAAGTATTAAGAGAGCCAGTGGCAGCAGAACTTTATTGGGTTTTTAATATATCATACAAATATAGATATAGAGTCCGACTCGCACTGGACCGGTTTTTTTTAAGTGAAATTATCTGAATTTTTCAATTAAAAGATGATCAATAGACATAATTTCACTCACAATGAACGACAGCAGCCCGCCGTCGCCCGAGCGCCTGTTATGTTATAACTTATAAAATAAATAAATAGCTAAATATTAGGGGACAATGTCGCACCAATTGACCCAGTCCCAAACTTTAAACCTGTACTTTGAGTACTAGACAACGATATAAATACTTGTATAGATAAATATATATACTTAGATATATATAGAAAACATCCATGACTAAGAAACAAGTATCCGCACTCATCACACAAATATCTGCCCTTACGGGGATTTTAACCTAGGACCGCTAGCTTCGTAGGCAGGTTACTACCAACTGGGCCAACGCGTCGTCATTATCGTCGTACAGTTCTTTGGATTTTTTATTTCCAAACATTTTTTGAAGAAATTATATTTGTTTGTACGAGTAGTTCAATAGAACTACTACTACAGGGCGAACGATATGAAGTGTTACCAAATTCAAAAGGCTACGATTTTTTTTTGTTGTCACAAATTATTCATTATTAAGAAAAAAATGAGAAAAAGATATCAAATTTCTAAGATTACTTTATTTTAACTCGATATGACCACCTTTTGCTGTCTATGGCCTTCAGACGGTAGAAAAATGAGTTGCACGCTGCACGAATGTGATCCTGCGGTATGCAATGGCAATTACGTACGATCGCTTTCTTCAGTGCATCCACACTGGCATGTTTTCTTCTCCTCACCTTGCTCTCCACAATGGACCAGATAGAAAAGTCCATCGGGTTCGCGATTGGGGAATTCGAAAGACATTGTGTGGACGAAATAAAATGTGGAACGCGTTGTTCAGCCATTTTTGGCTCACACGAGCTTTATGAGCCGGGGCCGAGTCTTGTTGTAATGTCCACGGTCTACTACCGAAATGTTTGCGTGCCCAAGGCTCCAACGCAGCTTCCAAAGCATTTTCCCGCTAGTAAGTCGCATTTACTTTGACACCAGGCTCGAATTTGTGAATTTGGTAACACTTCATATCGTTCGCCCTGTATTATCAAACCGCCATTAGAATACAATTGAGCACATATGTTGTTTCTGAATTAATACATGAAATTACATTGTCAATGGTAGAGTGTGCAGATAAATGAAAATACTAATTTCTGTACGAAGAAGTTATTAACCTTGGGAAAAAAACATAAATTATATTACCTACTTTAAAAAAATACAAATAATGTAATAATGAAATTTACGAACACCATCAAAAATTATTAATTCATAACACCATACCATCGTCTTCAGAGCTGTCCGTATTATCACCTGGTACAGAGAAAATAAATTAGATAATTAGTGTGCTAAATAGTGTTAAATATGCATGTTCACATCTAACAGCATAGAAACAGTTTACTGCTGTACCTATCTATGGTGACAACTACTTCATTACGAGGAATTTCCACGATTCATATTGTACACTATACAAATTTATTTTTGACACCTACAATTGCACGTACAGCGATTCGGTAACATGAAAATTATGTAGGAAATAATGACATTGATTTGTCAAATATTTTTATGACTTTCATTTTTTTTATAAAACAAATGACACAGCAATTTACCAAGAATAGGTAGAGTTGTTTGTTATACGAACTGAAGGATTATGATGAAGCAATTCTTTGCAAAACTTTTATCTATAAGTGTCTGCAGTGAAACTATAAAGATATCATATATTGACTTATAATTAATTATATTTATTTATTATATTTACTTTTGTGCTAACGGTACTTCCGAAGTGTATTCGAATCGCGGTTTGATAATATTATGACCGAATTTCATTGATGGTTCTAGGCCTCTACCAGGGGGTTTTTAATTGGTTTTAGGGTTCCGAGTCAACAAGGAACCTTTATAGTATCGCCATGTCCGTCTATCCGCGGTGTAACTCGAAAACTACTGGCACTAGAAAGCTGTTATTTGGCAATGTAATCCATTTAAATTACGCCAACAAAGTTGTAAAATAAAATCATGGAATGTGTTTTTTTTTTCGGGTACCTCCTGATATATGTAAATCAAAGGATTTTTTGACATTATAATGTCGTTAGAGGAATCATTGGACAGCTTTTAAAAAAATTATTATGTTCATATTAATATCAATTAATATAGATTTTGGGAAATATTGAACCGAAAAAAATTCGCAATTGCGTGCAACAGCCAAAGCTACAAGTAATAAAAATCAGAAAAATATCTTAAATTAAAGCGCATATAACGAATTTAAAAGCAAAACTGTCAAGACTAAGTAGGCTTGCAGGTGTCATGGGATATAGGCGACTAAAGTGTTACTGTGTGTACTAGAAATATCATCCAAGACAGCATCAAACCAATTCAAATACAAAATGTGTTCATACGTACTTGTTGTATATATTTTTGTGCTTATCGTCTTAATTAGCTTATTTTTTGAAATGTGCTAAAGCGAACAACAAACGGAATGAATTGAGGAAATTATTTCCGTGATTGTTACGTCAAGTGTCATAATATTTTTTTTGAAGTACCTAATCTCACTTGACAGAATGTATTTAAACAAAGACTGCTTTGCGATTTACGAACCTTTTATTAATGAAATGTTTTGGAGTTTCGCCTAGCATTTTTCTTTAAAGCATTTGTTCATTCATCAGCTATTAGAAAAATATTTTTAATATTTATAGTTTCCTGACTGATATTTTTTCCCACCGGACTATACATCAAAAGACGGAAAATGTCAGCCTGTATCTTCGATCAACAATACACAACTAGATAACGGGTCAGAGAACAAAACACGGCACAGCGAATTATATATTTCACTCACTTCAAATTGGGAGTTTATTTTAATTTCGTACGTTGTCAACTACGCCAACAGTGACACGTGTCACAATACCTCAGTGTGTTTTCAGAAACTCCAAAAATGATCACCGTAACATAAAAAAAAACAGACAGAATATCATACTTTCGGTAAGGAAATGTCGATTCGTAATATTAATGAATAAATAACTAAATATTTCTGATAAAATAATTTATTTTAGTTTCCGACCAACAATTGTCAATATTTGGTTGTTGCAGAACATACATCTATGGAGTAGTTTAATACTTTATATTTTTAATATTAATTTGTAGATTTCCTGGTCATCCATTTCAATGTGCAATATAGAATTCAATCGTCGCAACTGAACGGCAGGAGGAGTTTTTTAGACCCGGAAAAAGTTCCGTTGTATACTCGATCCATTTCGACAAATTCGATGTAGGAAATTCGCAAAGACGTAGATTGCGTAAAACAGCTGTCCCTAAATTACAGGTTATTTATCTTGCCAATAATATAATATGCTATGTATCATTTTTTTTATGACGTGGATCTGAAGCTAAGTATGTCACTAATATCATAAATGATTAAAAACAGATTCTACCACTGTCTGAAAACCGTACGGAAACTGTATCGAATTTGAACATGATGATGTAGTTATTGTAAAGTAATGGGGTTGGTCTGTCTGTTACTTCAGCACGGCTAAACGGCGGCTGCTGGACCGATTTGTCTGAAATATGGTTTAGAAAAATTCCAGGAAAGGTCACACTACTTTTAGGGCAGGAAATTACAGTACATACTCATTTCTACGGGAACAGTATACGATCCGACGTTGACAAGGGAGATGTAGTAGATGTTTGACTTAACATATTTGTATCACAGATTACAAAATTACAATTGTGAAGTTTTATAGGTTCAATCCCCACGCCAAGATAATCTGATAAAAAAAGTTACAAAAAATCAACACGGGATACCAAATTTAAAGGTAACAATGAAAATGTTCTTATTATAATTATCTTTGTAATTCAAGAATGTACAACTGATTTATAGAGTGATTATGTTCTTGTGCACTGTAGGTACTTATCTTATTTTATTACAAGTCGCGTCTTTAGCAAATCCGGAAATTGCCAGTTTGTGTAGTTCTCCCACTGCGTCGATTTCAGATTTAATATCTGTGTGCGAATCACCAAATCAAGTTAAGCTTAGAAGTTAAATCGTGCCGCCAAGTCATTTTAAATATGTCCAAAAATATATATGTAGGTTTATGAGCCCACAAAATTATAAGTATTATCTTAAATAATAAAAATAAGTTTCTAACAAGAAAAACATTTTTGGGACAAGCTTTTGTTGCTGTCTGTACTTTTTTTGCACAGTCGTCATCTACTTGTCAAGACAATTCTAACAAGCCCTAACACGACGGGTTTATCATGTGTAATTCAGGAGTTTCTAAGGCCACCCTGAGTCTCCATCATCAGACCAGGTCGATGATACCACATTATTGTATTGTCATAAGAACTAAAGGCGTATGCAAATTTTCAGCTTCATTGGAAACCGGGATGTGGGTCAAATTTAACTCGCAAGATTTAACCCTTGCAAACATGCATACATACATACAGAGCAAGTTAAATAAAAGCTTGTAAAATAACGTTTGAGTTGTTTTTTATATTAAACCCATACCTACCTGGGATGTCAAAACAGAAATAATATTAAGTGTAAAGCTACTCCATTTGTACTCTGTTCGCGATGACATTGGCACTTCGCTAGTAGAAGCTGCATAAGGTAAAAAACCCTAAAAAACGAGCATCTAGTCAAAGCCACATAAAATGATAAATTGTTGCGTCGTAAGTAATTTATGTCGATGGCCTGTATACTAAATTAATGATAAATTCAAATTCCGTTTGCTTTCTTAATTAATTAGTTTCAGTACCCAACGAGACAGCGTGGTGGGCCTACCGAGTCTAAAAAATATAACCATATCTACCTTATATACTTGCTGTAATTTTATTGTTTTAGCAATTTATTTAAACACCATTCATGCAGAGAGCTTTAAAAAGAGGTAAGCGTTTAGTTAGAGCGACAGACCCTTGAAATTATATTCAATATTTACCTGTTTCTTTAATCGCTTTTAAAACAAATATGCTACGTTATCCCTGACTCATGTAGGCTTTATTTTATTTTCTTAAAAGTCAAGGCGAAGCGAGGGCGGGTCGCTAGTATTTAATAAAATAAAGTCCATGACCACCCTATTTACCTTTCCTTACATATTAACCGACTTAAAAACGAGGGGGTTCTCAGTTAATTCAATCTTTAATTTCTTTGTTTTTGTATAAGCTCCAATTACTCGAAGACGGCTGGTCCGATTTGTTTTTTTTTTTAATCCTTTCTTGATCGTCCTATTGTTATCAGGTCAGGATGTGATGATGGGATCGTGGGAATATTGAAGGAACTCTTCAGTTATCAGGCCTAGAGCGATTCGGGTACCTATTTAAAGTTTGTTTATGATGTTATACCAAAATTATAAAAATGGAACACTTATGGTGAGACTTCGTTGTCCGTCTGTCTGTATGTCACAGCAGGTTTTTTCAGCAACTATAAATGCCATCAACTTGAAATTTGGCACAACTTGCGTGCACGCATCTGTTTTAGTAAAAAAATATGAAATTAATTTTATTAAGTAATTGATTATGGCAAATGGGGTGTCATATTAAACTGCTCAATCTGCTCATTTTAAATCTCCTTTTGTGTACTTTTTGATTTATAGCCAAAAATGAACCAAAAATGACCGTCCCCTCTTATCTCCAAAGTTTATTAATCAATAAATCGTAAAAAATCGTGACTTATAGATAATGCCTTATATTTTATGAAAAAAATTAAATGACATCACAGATTCACAGATTTTGAGAAATATTAAAAAAAAATTTGAAAATCTGTACCTATTTAAATTTAGGTTTGTCAAAATGCGCCTATTGCATAGAGAATAAAGTTCATTCAAATGAGAATTTCCTTTTGTGGTTACCAAGCCTGTTATCTTAAATAAGAAACCCTCGGTGCGCGAGGACTCCGAATCCGACTCGCACTTGACCGGTTTTTGAGTATTTTATCAGTATATTTCCCTTATTTGTTGCGTTTTATGTTATGTTAAAAGAAAGTTTAATGACTAATATCACTCTAGGAACAATGCATTGGGTGGTGTCATTTTTCTCACGGTGGATATAAAATCTCTATATTATTATTGAATCTTTAAAATTTTAATTTTGACAGTTGACACTTTTTTTATATTTACATAGTGTAATAATAACAAGCTTTAAAAACCCGACTGTGGCTAACCAACTTTAAATCGTTATAATTATAATTCTTAAATGATCATTCGAAATGAAAATGATCAAAAAACCTAAAGGTGACTTTTAAATACCTATTGAACGATATCTCACTTGTTATAATTGGTCGACTTTGTTTTTTCTTTTTTATGACACTCACAAGATTAAGATAAATTGATTGATTTGAGAATCATCTAAATCGGTCCACGCGTTTAGTTTCTTAAGTGCCACAAAGGAACAAACATAACATATATAGACTGATAAACACATAACCCTCCTCCTTCGGCAATCGGGTAAAAAAGCGCTTCACGGGTCCGGGCTGCCTGTCTTTCTTTCTGTATATTCGCTAACTACTCCTAAACCATGCAATGATGGGGTTTCCACCATCAGTTAGATAATTTTGCATGGAGCTTATATACAGTGTGCCCCTGACCGTGGGACTTTAAATACAACGATCGATTCTACTCGCTAAACTGAACTACTTTGGTCTGCAACTTTTTTTTTGTACGTATGATTGGATAAATAATTGATGTTAAAGTCTAATTGTAAAATCAGTGTATTACATACTGGCCATACACTCACTATCTCATGGTACGGGGGCGAAAGAATGATGGGCAAAAATGTATGGAACCCAGCCCAATCACCAATAGTATTATAACGTATGTAGGCTTATTGATCCCACTATTTGCTGTAATTGTTATTATGACGACTAGACTGTGCAGGCTGGGAGAATCGAGATATTTTATGATGAAATATTTAAGTTCGTACTGAAACCGTGGGTAACTTTCAACTCTATGGGGACGTGTTAAGGACTAACCCTCACATTCAGCAATTATGATGGACTGATCTTGCTTTCCATAAGGCTCCTAAATCTGTGCTATGGCACATGTTGAAGATTTGATTTGCAACTATTTTATTAGTGCTATTGTATTTATTTTTAAGAATAAATCTATACTACAGGGCGAACGATATGAAGTGTTACCAAATTCACAAAATCGAGCCTGGTGTCAAAGTAAATGCGACTTACTATCGGGAAAATGTTTTGGAAGCTGCGTTGGAGCCTTGGGCACGCAAACATTTCGGTAGTAGACCGTGGACATTACAACAAGACTCGGCCCAGGCTCATAAAGCTCGTGTGAACCAAGAATGGCTGAATAACGCGTTCCACATTTTATTTCGTCCACACAATGTCTTTCGAATTCCCCATATCGCGAACCCGATGGACTTTTCTATCTGGTCCATTGTGGAGAGCAAGGTGAGGAGAAGAAAACATGCCAGTATGGATGCATTGAAGAAAGCGACCGTATGTAATTGCCATTGCATACCGCAGGATCACATTCGTGCAGCGTGCAACTCATTTTTCTACCGTCTGAAGGCCATATACAGCAAAAGGTGGTCATATCGAGTTAAAATACAGTAATCATGAAAATTTGATATCTTTTTCTCATTTTTTTCTTAAAAATGAATAATTTGTGACAACAAAAAAAAATCGTAGCCTTTTAGTTTTGGTAACACTTCATATCGTTCGCCCTGTAATATAATAAAGCAGAAGAGTTTTTTGTTTGTGTGTTTGTTTAAACGGGTTATCTTTCGAATTACCCGTCGGATTGTAATAAATCTTTTTGTACATGGTAGCCAGTTTCAAGAAAAATAGTTCAATATAAAAAATCGGTCAAGCGTGAGTCGGATATACGGGAAATAGCATTGTAACGCATGTGGGGCACAGCTACCGCAGTAATAAAAGTTGTGTGTGTGAATATTTGAAGGCTGATAACTCTCTTCTCCGGGGTTTTTGAAGTTTGTCCCCGTATTAGAAAATGAAGCTTATGTAACTAGCTTTCACGTGGTATACATGAGATTTGTATTGGTTTTATGGGCCAATTCGCCCATCATTCTTTCCTTGGTACGAGGGCTAAAGGAAAATGGAGAATTGGATCGCGAACATTGAAAATTACATTTAACTTGTATGAAAAAATGAAAATATAAGTTGGACATATTTTAAAAAACTTACAGAACAAAAGAAGTTCTGTTTCAGGTGTAAAATCGATCCAAGCATTTAAAGCCCCAAGGTTAAAGGCACCCTGTATAATATATTCTGGGTTTTCGTACCGGCGCACATACGGCAAAAGTGACGACTTAGGTGGACAAAAATATCTAACTAATGAAATTAAGTCGGGATTCAACATTATATGATATTTACTAAGTACTTGAGCAAGAACACCGACTTTAGCATTGGGTACTGACATCCTTCGGTAAGAAAATAATGGATCGATTCACAATAATGAAATAAATCATTAAAACAAATAATGTTGCCATGAAAATAGGTTTATAATGGAACTTTTAATTAAAATTTTAATCGCGGGCTATTGTGTCATCTGTCTCACCATTATTGTCATCAACATTATCATTCCTTATTGATGTATCTTACAAGAATTCCGGGATATCAAGCATTGATATAATTTGTCGAGAAAAATGTATACTTTTGTACTTTTTAGTTTTTCTTTTTGCAGATATTACGGGATCAGAAGTTACAAGTAGCATGTGTATAATAATAATAATAAATACCAGGGACAATGTCACACCAATTGACCTAGTCCCAAACTAAGCTCTTGGCTTGTACAGTCAGCTGCAGAGAAAAGGATACCCCCCTCCTGGTAAGGATTGTTTTTTTTCGAAAACCTGTGGTTAGATTTAAATTATTTTGAGTTTATGTGTAGACAACAGTAAAATCTTCAATTCACCTAAAAAATATATAAATTTAACCACAGGTTTTTGAATAAAATCGATCCTTACCAGGAGGGGGGTATCCTTTTCTCTGCAGCTGACTGTACTATGGGTACTAGACAACGATATAAAAACTTATATATAGAAATATATACTTAAATAAATAGAAAACATCCATGACTCAGGAACAAATATTCGCGCTCATCACACAAATATCTGCCCTTACCGGGATTTGAACCCAGGACCGCTAGCTTCGTAGGCAGGGTCACTAGTAGAGATGGGCATCTACCTAGGTATTTACCCGCTACTGGGTATTTACCGGGTAAATACCCAATATTTACCTACCCACAGGTAGATACGCGGGTATTTATTCCTACCTCTGTATTAAATATTTGTTGAGTTGTTTACTAGTCTAAATGCTAATTATTTTAATAAATTCGGTAGATATTTCGATTTTATTATTATAATTTGTATAATACCTATAAGATTTTCATTTAAATTGGTATTTTTTTATTGAATCTAAGTTTATGAAACATTCAACACACGCATTAAGTTTTTAACACTATTTGGTTCTTCAAAGAGAAGTATGCAGTAAACAGTCAAAGTGGAACAGAAATATATTAATCTCCCTCTATCTTAGGACCGGCACCCCTCTCCCTTTACCTGTTGAGACATTGCACACTAAATTCCACATTGACTGTATTGCATTCAGTGGTTTTGTTCTTATGATCCGACCATATTAATTCTGAAGCCTGTATTCGACTATTCGTGAAGAGCTTAAATACTAAAGACAACCGTTATACGGGAGAATACATATCGCAAGAAATATTAAAGATCATGGCAGAGTATGGAAAACACAAATTTGTAACTCTGGTAGGTGATAATGCCAAAAATATCCAAAGAGCATTTCAATTTGTAAAGAATGTGCACCCCCATATAACATACATCAATTGTGCTGCACACACGCTGAATCTGTTGTGCTATGACGTACTACAAATTAATGTTATGAACGCATTTATTGGTTTGACCATAGATTGTATTAAATCAATCAAGAAGAGTCAGAATTTAACAGCAGTACTTAACTGAAACAGATTGTAAAAGAAAAAGGTTTCGGAGTAACACTTAAACTACCATGTAAAACTCGATGGGGTAGTCATTACACTTCTTTGAAGAGCTTGGAAAATACGAAAATTCCCCTTCAGAATTTAGCCGTCATCAAATTGAATCATCATCATACACCGGATTGACGGGGGCAAAAATGTACCAGTGCTAGTGATTCATTAAATATCGACAAAGTTTATCGACAACTTTTGTCGTGACATATGGATCTTACATTTCTTGCAAAAGTAAGTCGTACTTTTATCTTCTATGGCTGATTGATCAGCTTTCCATGACGATAAACAATCTTTTTTTCTTTTTAGACATTTTTAACCGACTTACAAAACAAAAAGGTTCTCAATTCGTCGGAATGCTAAAGAATATTTGTTGTAATAAATGAATTGGTTATTCAACGTAATTTCAATGGTTGTCAAAAGTGACTCGAGTACAGGGTTACTATCAGATACCAGTTGTTTAAAGTTGCGATAAGTATGAATAAAAGAGATTTGCACATAATTAAAAGGTATTCAAACATGGCCATTACTTATGATAATGATGGATGATTAAAAATTGTTTTTTATCGATGTCGATAAACTGTCGACATTTAATGAATCACTAGCATAGGTACATTTTTGCTCCCGTCAATCCGGTGTTTGATCATCATCAATTTGACATGTAAAAGTGCCCGTGCGGCCTACTTACTGAATAAACATATTTTATCTTTTTTTTTATCTTTTTATCAGTCATTTGTTTTGTAACATGTAAACGTAAAATATTTTGTAAACCTTGACTGATTAGGATTGTTGATTTATTTTTGTTCAGAGTTATTGATTACTTTAGCTCTGAACTATATAATAAAACTTACTATAAACTTTTACTTTAATCCCGAAACAATAAACCAGTAATAAAAATATCTACCCTGCAATTTTGGTAGATACGGGTAAATACCGGGTAGATGGGTATTTACCGGGTAAATACCTGGGTGGGCAGATTGGGTATTTACCCGCCGCCCATCTCTTCACTACCAACTAGGCCAGCGCGTCGTCAAACATAATATTAGCATAGACAGTATAATATAATGGCAGTGCATGAATATAGAACTCATTTTGGTTCTTCACTGACGTCCCGTCAAGTGCTAAGAACAATTGCGTTTATTTTGTGTGAAAATAAGCAATAATTTATGCAATAATAATAATTATTATTTTATTATTTGTGTTTATCCTGGACGTTTTTCTAGAATGGAACATACAACATAACATCCTCAGAAAATGGCCCTACAGGTATTGGTAACGATTCAAATATGTCTGCTCCGTGAATGAAAATTTTATGTACTGTAGAAGTCATTCATAAAATGAAATATTCAACTCGTATTCATACTCTTACTCGTTCATTTATTTAATTCTAAAATGCCTTTATAGCGACCGTAATTAAAAATAGTAAGCAATATGTGATTCAAATTATAAGTAAATAGTGTTAAGCATAAAAAAACACTAGAATTACAAGCGACTTCTATATAGATCTCTGTCACTTAATAAATGACACATCATGACACATACTCTTACTGTTAAATTTACCCTTTTTAATTTATTAATTTTAAGCTATTAACGCCTTGCTCTATCGCGAAATATGCTTTGCTTATTTCTTTGTTTTATTATATGTTCTGTGCAAATTGTTTGTAAATGTAGTTCATTCAAGTGAAAAGAAAACAAATAACACGCTGTGACACAAGAATGGACGGTCAGACATGGCGAATCTACACCGTGTATTTTGATTTACGATAAGTTCGGCATATTACTAGGTACATCCATAGAAACTAAGTGGTAGACTAGATTTTTAAATACTGCAAAAAAAAATATTTTTTTCTATTTAGAACAAAGTAATTCAATGTTGTATCTTTGGTCATTCTAAAAAGGTCTTTAGAGTTGGTCGAAATTTTTATAATCTATTATGTGATAGAGCTACCCCAGAAACAGACTGAAACGATATTTCAGCCTACTGAAAACGCTTCTAAAGCACCAAAATTCACGATTGAAAATGAGACGCTTTATCCCATCGGTGTAACATTATATTATAAATGTGAAAGTAACTTTGTATGTTTGTTACGAACCGATTTTGATGAAATTTGGTATGTAGATAGTTTAAAACCAGAGAAAAGACGTATGGTTATGAGTCCCGCTTGATTTCCTATCTATTTTATACTTTACGTTATGCCCAACGTAAGTTCATAAATAACGCTCGTTTCTTACGTAACGAAACGTACGTTTTCTCGCTTTTTACGTATTACCATCCATGGTATTTCTGTACCTAAAACTTAAATTGTACTGTAATTTATAAGATAAATAATAAGTTTTGCGTCATGTGGTAACGTTTTGCGTTATTTGGAAAAGTGACGTTCAACGAGAGCTTTCATCGATATAATAAATAGTTGAGAAGATTATAAAGATAAAGACATTTATTCAATAAGTAGGCCGCACGGGCACTTTACACGTCAAGAAACTACCAGCGCTTCACAAGAGGAGACCACTGCTGAGAAGAAGCGCCGCAAGAAACTCAGCAGTTAGTATTTTTTTTTAATATATTTAATATTACAATGGTACTACTTAGTCTAGCATTATATAAATCTATAAATAGCAAATTAAAAAATATTTCAAATATCCTGCGTAGTTTCCGCAGGAAAACACCAAAATCTTAAGAGAGAGATAAAGAGATAAAAGGAAAAAAGAACACCTACTTATATGTGTATATAAGACGGTGCAAGATGACCACATAAGATTGATATGTTTTCCTACATCAACGATGTCCCCCAGACAAGATAAAGCTATTGAATTTGAAAAAAAATATTTTATTGGTTAAGTTTCGGGTTTAGGCCAAGCATTTTTGTCTATTATATAGTCCTCGATCTGAATCCTCGAATTTTTGAGTGCTGGAAAGGGTAACTTTAAAACTACCTCAGGAAATTTATTATAGAAATGAATGCATTGACCAACAAATGATTTATGTACTTTACGGACGCGGAATTTTCGAATAGCTATTTTATTTTTATTTCTAGTATTTAATTTATGTACTTATATCAGATTTTTTTGTGAAAGAATCCAATTTTTTTATAACATAAATAATATTCTCATAAATAAATTGAGACGCTACAGTTAAGATATTAATTTCCTTAAAGAGATCTCTTAAGGAGTCACGGGAATTTAAGTTGTAAATAGAACGAATGACCCTTTTTTGTAACACAAATATAGTTTGTATGTCAGCTGCCTTACCTCAAACCAGAATACCGTACGACATAACACTATGGAAATAACTATAATAAACTAAGCGAGATGTCTCAACATTGGTTAGTTGTCTAATTTTCCTAACGGCGTAAGCTGCCGAACTTAGTTTACCTGCCAGTACAGCTATATGGGGACTCCATTGCAAATTTTTATCTATTGTAATGGGTGTCCCCTTATTTTACAGACAGAAATTTCTCAGAATATTATTTCATAGAAAATGTTTCATATACTATTTGGTTCTTGTATTTTTGCTTCGAATATTTTTTTTCTAAAACTATTTACTTGAATGAAACATATTCCACAGAAAATCAATTCAATGAATTTTATAATTTATTTTTTTCATTTATCAAACTTATCAAAGAATATAATTATTTTTTAAAGAATATTGCTTGGACAATGTATTTTTTTTTTCAATAAAAGTAGTATAAAAACACGTGGGAAACTATTGTAGTTTTACTAGTAATTGTAGTGATAATGTTAATTAAAAATGAGCAAGCATTGTGTATCCAATTAATGTTTATTATCAAGTAAGTAACTATGTACAGAAAAGTCATAATTCAAAAATATCAATAAAAAAAAGACTTAATTCGATTAGATGAGTAGCCAGTACTCCAACACCCACCCTTAATCGAAGTTATCCTGAACAAGTTAAAGTTAGGTCATTAAACCTAGACTGACTGTACATCTCTTATGTGCAACAGGCCCAAGAGGTTTTGTTAAAACATCTGCAGGCATATCAGAACTTTGTAAATATTCTAAGGTAACAATATTAGCAGATACCTTCTCCCTAATGAAATGATACCTGGTATCTATATGCTTCGTCCTGCTATGGTGTATAGGGTTGCGAACGAGACTGATGGCACTTTGGCTGTCAGAAGCTAAGCTAACTGAAGATAACTTACCTGTTATTTCATAGACAAACCGACGTAAGTAATTATTCCAAGCTCGCGGTGCCTGTTTCACACCTTGTCCTCTTTCCCTTTTTCTCTGAAACCAAGTGGTTGCTCCATGAAAACTTCCTCATCGAGTTCTCCGTTTAGGAATGCAGTATCGACATCCAGATGCTTCATTCTTAGTCCAATGTTCGCAGCTAATGCGAATAAAGTGCGTAAAGAAGAATGACGGATCACTGGTGCGAAAGTTTCTTCGTAGTCTAAACCTTTGACCTGGTTAAAACCTTTCACAACCAGTCTCGCTTTATATTTACTAACACAACCATAAGCATCTTTTTTGATTTTATAAACCCATTTACATGGTATAACCTTCTTCTTCGGCCTGTCAACTAATTCCCATGTGTGAAACTTCATCAATGAGTTGTGCTCATCAGCCATAGCACGATGCCAATTATCGGCATCATCAGCATGAACAGCTTCATAATATGTCGAAGGCTCATTCGAATCCTCCGTTGCTACATTATATGTCAGAAAACCTGGAGGTTTTCTATTTCTTGTGGGGTACCTGAGCTCATTATTCTGAGTAGGCTCATCAGGGGCTTGTTCCCCTTCTAGAATTATGGATTCCTCATCTTCATCCGTACCTTCAAGATTTACCGGTAAAGATTGTTCAGCAGCAGAACTGGTACCCTCCATACAGTCAAAAACCTGAGTATCATCGCTCCTAGTGGTCTCTTCTTCGTCAAATAAAAATATTGAGTCAGATTGTACCTTAGGATTAACATGTGTGTTCTTCAATGCAATAAACTTATTCTCAAAGAAAGTTACATCTCTCGACTTAAGAACTCTTCGTGGATTAGAAGGATTCCGAAAAATATAAGAGTTGGGGTCTTCTGAATAACCAACGAAAATTGCTTCTTCCGCCTTCGAGTCCAATTTCTTCCTCTGACACGAAGGTATATGAACAAGTGCTCTGCAACCGAAAACTCTTAGATGACTTAAGTCACATCTACGACCACACCACCTATCGTAGGGTATTTGTCCACCTAAGGCTCGATGAGGCGACCTATTTTTTAGGTAGACGGCTGCTTTGAACGCATCCTCCCAGTAAGCTTTCGTTAGTGAGCTTTCAGCTAACAACGTCCTCGCCTTCTCTACAATTGATCTGTGCGTCCTCTCAGCTACTCCCATCTGTTGTGGGCTATACGGCGTCGTCGTTTGGTGTACGATGCCCTTTGAAGAAAGATAATCATCGAACTCTTTATTAACAAACTCAGTACCGCCATCTGACCTAAGCGCCTTAATTTTTAAATTTAATTGGTTTTCAACTAAAACTTGAAAAATACAAAATTTGTCTTTTACCTGAGTCTTAGAAGAAATAAAGTAAACAAATACCTTTCGCGTGTTATCGTCAACCAAAGTTAACATATACTTATTCCCTTGAAAAGAGGTTGTTGAACACGGTCCCCATAAATCACCGTGAATTAATTCTAGTGGAGAAGTTGCCCTATTAAATGCTACCTTTTTGAATGGCTTTCGTGCTTGTTTCCCTTCTATACAAGCGATGCAATTACTTTTGTCTACTTTAGTAAACTCTACGCCTACCTCGTGATTTTTCAGTTGACTCATACCAATTCGACATAAATGTCCTAATTTCTTATGCCAAAGTTGATACTTGTTTTGACAGCCAAAAGTGCCATCTTGGGTCAAATAGTTAATGTCTCCGTTATTTGAAACATTTGTAGTGCCATCAAGAACATACAGTCCACCACAGGGCGAGGCATGTAGAACAGAATCACCTGTAACACAAAAAGTATTAGTTTAAAAAAAATGACATCCACTTTTATCAAAAACACAAGTAAAGCCTTTTTCAATAGCTTTCTGTACAGATAACAGATTAGCTTTTAGTTCAGGGACAAGTGCAACTTCTGTAATCATATTCACTACATTTTGAGGTGTATTAATAGAAATATTTCCAATTCCACAACATTGGATACGTTCTCCATTTGCGACAGTAACGCTTCCTTCTTTTACTGGCGAAAATGTTTGAAACCAATCATTTCTAGAGGTCATATGCTTAGTAGCGCCTGAGTCTACATACCAAAGGTCCTTGTTTGATTTGCCAGATGTATTCAAAGCTGTAAATGACATCTCTTCTGCATTTGCGGCTTTCTCCTTCTTCTTGAAAATCTTCTTTTTCAACGGACAATCTGGTCTCTTATGTCCAGGCATCTTACAATCATAGCATATAATTTCCTTCTTCCTAGAATTAGATTTCATTTTTGTCTGAAAAACCGAATCTGTTGTCATTGTGTCACTTTTAGACATTTCATTCAAAAGTTTCGTTTTCACAAGATCAGTAGTCACGTCAATATTGCAATTTTCTAATGCCATAATGAGAGGCTCATACTTCAGGGTGAGACCTCCTAAAAGTATAGCTGCAATAGACGTATCGTCGATCTTCTTGTCAATATCTGCCAGATCCTGTGCAGTTGACAACACAGCGTTTATGTACGACTCTATATTGACGAAGTCTGACAAATTTAGACGATACAACTTACGCTCTAAGCCTAGTCTTCGTCCCATACCCTTATCTTCAAAGGCTTTCTGCAAAGATTTCCACGCCTCCGATGCAGTTTTCGCACTTCTAACATGAGTAATAGCTGCACCGTCTATTGTCAAACAAATTTTTGCAAGAGCTTTACCATCATTCTTTGTCTTGACTGAGGCAGGGGTGTTGTCACCTTCCGGATAACCATTTATTGATTCCCATAAATCCTCGTGAAGAAGATAATTTCTCATTTTAAACTTCCACGAAGGATAACCCTCTTTATTTTTCAAGCAGAATGTTGGTATTGACGAAGAATTTGACTTGGTAACAAAACTCGAAACAATTTGATTTTCTTGTGACATTTTACGCGACTATTTTAATTTTCACCGTCACAAAAAAATAATATACTTGCACATATATCACAACATGAGCACAATTTCGTGCTGATAACGTATTGTAGTTTTACTAGTAATTGTAGTGATAATGTTAATTAAAAATGAGCAAGCATTGTGTATCCAAGTAATGTTTATTATCAAGTAAGTAACTATGTACAGAAAAGTCATAATTCAAAAATATCAATAAAAAAAGACTAAATTCGATTAGATGAGTAGCCAGTACTCCAACAGAAACTATATGTTCCGTGATTATTTTTTGTGAAACAAACCAAAATTACTGTCTGCATAATAAGGGTACACCAATAATAACAAAATCAATACAATATAATACATTATTATCTTTTAGTATAAGGGTAATATGATTAATAAATAATATGGTATTATTGGTCCGTTCGACTGACGTTGTTGAGAGAATCACTACCCTGAACCGACTCGAATAGGTTAGGTTAGAAGGCTATGGCGGGAGCGAAGCGAAGCAAGCTCCCGCCTTAGCCTTCGAGGTTATTTTTTTACATCCGTTGAATAAACTTTTATAGGTCCTTACCTACCTACTGTATAACATGATTTTATTGTTATTAGGGCCATTCTACTTTTCGTTGTACATAATTTTTTAGCCACATTTGCACTAAACAATTTTTATTTCAAAAACGGTGAATTGCACCGTTTTTTAACTTGAAACTCGAAGAGGGACGTAAATAAGCTTGTATTTAGAATTATCCTAATACATAAAAAGTTATTTGTAATAACTATAATGTCAGTAACGCAGTGGGTGTTGATGTCCCCGCCTTTTCTATGGAAAGAGTGCCATTTACCACTGAGTTACCAAGATTCTTTAACGATAATTGAGTAATTTAAGAGTTGTTTTTTTGGAAACCGCCAAACTTAAACATTCTAAGTTTATGTTATTTATTTAGACGCGGATTCATAATTTGGTATACTTTTTATCGGACTATAACTGAAAATGTACACTGAAAAGTAGAATGACCCATTAAGTCATATATGAACTAAATAACATGAGAACTAATAATATTTAATTTGCTATTCTATGATATGAAAAAAGAAACATTGTATTTTATTTGAAATAAAAAACGATGATTTAAATGTCTTCAAAGTAATTATTCTACATATTGATTATTCTATGAAATGATAATACGTGAAAAGAAATCTATGAAATGAAATTCTAAACAACTTCAGTCTGTAAAATAACGTACAACCACAGTAGCATAAACACCACACTAGTTAAAGTACTTAATTGGTTTACTAGCAACAATTTGCTACTAAATGCTAAGAAAACTAAATGTGTTAGGTTCGCTTTGCCTAATGTTAAACCGTTAGATTCTAGTATTTTTCTAAATGACGAGTGTTTGCAAATCGTAGATAAGGCAGTTTTCCTAGGCATTACAATGGTTGTACGTTATTTTACAGACTGAAGTTGTTGCTAGTAAACCAATTAAGTACTTTAACTAGTGTGGTGTTTATGCTACTGTACTCTATGGATTTTCTGTCTAGGGGAAGCAGGGGGAATGGTGTTCACTTAAGGAAAAATGCCCATGATTTTGAAAATATCAAGTTTTATTAAATGAAAATCAAACATAACATAAGTGTTACTTATCATTCATTAGAATTTAAACATAAAATAAGTTGAGATCTTTTAGATAACGAGAAAAATAATGTTTAAAAAAAAACACTTTTGAACGGCATTGCCCTTAGGTGTGGGTAATGCCGTTCAGGCAATGGGGTAATCACGCTCAAACCAACATTAGCCCAAATAACGTAATTGAGATCAACATTTACTTATTAAAAATAAGAAATCAAAGCTTACAAGTTACAAACAAAATTAACATCGTTTATCATAGTTACTTATAAATAAGACATGATAATGAGTATTTTTTTCTAAAAATTAACATAATCATTAGGGACAGAAATCGCATATATATACCCCTGTGCTGAATCCCACCCAGAGCACATAGCATGGCTCCACATCCCGCAAATGGTGCAGCGGTACCATACTTCATTGTTCTGTCCAAATTCCTTGCATAGGTTGCACATGTTATCCGTATTACCTTCATCGTCCATTTCATCATCACTATTGTCGTTACAAATAGGGGAATTTGGTTCACTTTCAGACTCTGATGAAGTTTCTTCTAAAACTTTACGTTTGTAGCCTTTTCCCTGTACTTTTTTCCTTTTGCTGATTTTTGAGTTTTATTGGTCTTGGCTTTTTTATTGATATTCTTATTTTTCAAAACTGTTACTTTAGCTGTATTAGAATCCTGTTTGGTTTTCCTGGAACCTCTTTTTTGTTTGTCTTGTTCTACTATCTTATTCTTCTTAGTATTCTTTCTATTTTCTTATTCTTCCAAAACAGCTTTGAACACTCCATGCCGCCTTAGCGGTAGTTCTCGGACGATTTCTGGGCATATCTGTAAGAAAAAAATACGTGGGTAATGGCGTGCACTAGGGGGAAATGGCGTTCATCTGAGCGCTATTACCCCAAACGGTCGTTTTGTATTAAAATTGAAATTTAAAATTTTACGCATAATATTGTTCAATAATATCAACAAGGCCTTGAACTTGAATAGCTTAACGATCCATACAATCAGGTACTTAACGTAAAAGTTTGTAGAATTTCAACTTACCGACAAAAACATCCAGCGAAAAATTAGATCGAAGGAGCTCGAAACAAACAAACGACTCTTACTCTCACGTGCTTTGCACAGACTGGCGCGACACGTTGCCACTGGTTCAAGCGTCGCTCCCCGCTCCCTTTCACCCGCACGCCGCGATCATAGAAGCTAGTTATATCAAGTTATTGAGGTGAGCGCCATTACCCGGTGACTGGTATTACCCCTGCTTCCCCTACCTTGAAAAGTAGTCAAGTATCATCAGCAAAAAGTACAATATCACAAAGTTTATCTACTGATGGTGGCAAGTCATTTATGTAAACCAAAAATAGAAAAGGACCTAAAATAGAGCCTTGAGGCACACCTATTATTGTTATAGATCGCCTATCGCCTCCGGTAGACGCTCTGTCGCGTAATACATGTTTGCTAAGAAAACACTCCTTTTATTTATCAATTATAAGCATCATTTTTCGTGTTGTTTGGGTTTTAATCAGGATCATTATCTTGCAGGCTGTGGATAACAACAACAAGATGCGTATAATCGCGCTTTACATAATGTCAAAGAATGGGATATCGGAAGAGAATCTGAACAAGCTGGTGTCTCACGCGCAGCTAGAACCTGGCGACAAGCAGACGCTCCTCAACCTCGCCAACCTCGGGCACAACGTCGTCGTCGATGTAGGTTAATGTATCCGCACTCGGGAATCTTACCCCGATGCCCAAGATCAGAGTTACACTCGCTTAGTGGTCCACGAAAAGTTGTATGCTGACTGCAAAAATAGAAGAATATTTTCACCTCAGCAGCTCAAACAAGCAGGTTTTGCTGCTTAAAAACAGTGAGCAAAATTCTATTTTGCTGCGAGCGAGAGGCAAAGTAGCTTTTTAATTATTATTTTTAAATGCCGTGAGCAGTGCTGGGGCTACTGACAATATTCGAAAAAATTTAACTTCACTTTGTTCTGTCACTTTCACTTCGATAGGAAAAAAGCGAGAGATAGAAACAACTTGATTCGAAGTTCGATTTTCAAATTCCACACATAGTAGGCCCAAAAAGAAACGCACGTTCGGATGCACACATAACCGTAAAATTGCAAATAAAACTATCTGTTAAAGTTTGAAATGTGTTTATTATAACTATTTTATACAGTAGGTACAATCATTTTTTTTATTTAATGTTTTGAAGACAAAATTAATGAAAAATAAGAAGTTTATCATGTATCTACATAATTTTGTTATCGTTTTAACAATCTTTAATTTCGTGACATAAACCGCGGGGGCAGTTTCAGAACGCATTTCAAAAATAGCGGGATTATTGTAGCCAATAGCCATAGACAAGGCCTAGTTAGGTTTTTTTTAAAGCCACAGACTACATAAAGCTGTATAAAGTTGTGTTTGCACTACGGCATTATCAAGTTGAGTGACAGGTTTTATCTGTTTCATGTTTATTTTTTCCACTTTTTATTTTATTAGTATTTTGCAAAAATGCTTGTGATTGATGCATATGCGATCGTGTCGTTATTTAGTCGTGTATTCACCAAATGGTCACAACGGAAGACCTGCGTTGGCCCTACCAGCTTCACGCTGTGTTGTTCTCGCTGCTGAGGTGAAAAGTTGTATGTCTCACACGAGACCAAAGTTTTTTACGTCTCGTATCTTTGAATCCCTCGCTACGCTCAGGATTCTAACCTAGAATCACTCGCTACGCTCGTGATTCAATAATAGAATCCTTCGCTTACTCGGGATTCAAAATCATCACTCGCAGCAAAAACCAACTGCTCTCTTGTTGAACAAATAACTATTATGTGTGTTACCAGTAGTGTAGTGTGGTCGGTTTTTGAACTTAATGATGTAATACTATTATGTTTTTCACTCCAATACATCCATACACTAAATAAAGAAAAAATGCCTAATACCTATCCGACATCACCCATAACTGAATGTCGCTGGCTAAGATGCAGGGATGTTTATTATTATAGTTGAGTTCCCCGGATACTTCATAATCAGTTCCAATCACGTAATAAAAAACTAGCGGAAGAGATTTAAAGCAGAACCAGTGTCGCCAAACTCACACATACGCATTTAATTTTAAAAAGCCACGGAATAAAAAAAAGTGTTATTAACGAGATTTTAATGAATTTGATCACGCTATTTTTTCTATGGGACTGGGACCTAATTATATCTTTCCAACAAAAATATAAATTGGTTCTCAAGGTATACATTTTATTATATAGGTGGTCACATAAATAGAAACACTTGCATTTTTCCATACAAATGCTTACATATATCATATCATATCACTATCGAATTTGACCACCTATCAGAAAGTACCTACTTGACCGATTTAGAATTAATATTTTAAATATAAATAAAAATATTTTAATACTTCAGTAAAATTGGGGATTCAAAGTACGGCGTAGTTTGCGTCAAATCCGGTAGTTCTGATTTTTTTGGAGACTTGTTTATGATGTTGGCCCAATGAATAATCCAACTTTGTGACCTCGAGCGCCGAACACAACTTTGTCAAAATTAAAAAAAAACCGCCATGTTTTCGGACTTTTTTCAGATTTTGGCGATTATAACCCTAAAGCACTAGTTTTTGATAGTACCTTCTCGGTACGCTTTTCAAGCAGACTAAATTTGCTACCACTTGAGACTAAAATTATCTCTATAGACTCGATAGTTTTTAAAATAAAGCGTTTCAAAATTCATTTTTTTTTCGAACGTCGCAAATTTTGCAATTAGGCGTTCTGTTAGGGGTAACATAGTTCACTTTGTGATACCAGCACCAAACTTTAGTATGTTGCTAAACATGTTATTCTATCTTAAAATCCGTCGGGGTCCTATCTGTAAAGTGCCTGGGTCCTGGATCCTGGATCTGGATGACGTCATCAGAATGGCGGCCGCTGTATTTAAAAAATTGCGAAATTCTAATTCTTTGAACGCTATTAACTAAAATACATGACATGTGTGGGGTATCAAATGAACAAGAATTGAATGTTCTATAATTCTTTAATCATTAACTGAGTAGTACAGTTACGGAAATATTTTAAATTATATATATTATGGCGTCTGGTTGCCGGGTAATGCCGTGTGGTTGCCGGTCTAGAATAGTGGCACTCCATGTCTTCCCGTGGATTCTGTAGCTCTGCCTACCTCTGGGAATGAAGGCGTGAAGATATGTATGTATGTAAATTTATTACGTATAGATTAAGGTTACAGTTTGCAGGTACATTCGCTTATAATTTTGTTTCACTTATCCCTACCGTTACAGGTGTACACGCCTTACTAAATTTAAAACTATGACAAACAATAAAACATAAACCAAATAACATGAAATTATGAATTTAAACCACATACAATTTAAATATCTAACTTGAACTTTTGTAAACTTTATTATATTATTATTATTTGATTAGGTAGGTATATTAGCATTAATATTTTCTAAAAAAGTAAAATCGTTTGTGTTTTAATAATACCTTTTCATTATTAACGTTGCTCGAAATGACGATGCCATAGCGGGATATGGAATCTACGTAACCATTGTATGCCGTTATAGCTGCTTCAATGGATACAACTTGGCTTACTCTTCTCAATGCAAAGATATAGTACATTGTGTATTAAGGTCGGTAAGTAAGGAATTACGATCGAGGCTCTAGTAGAAGCCCGAAGTCGAAGACTGAGGGCTTTCTGAGTCGAGGTTCGTAATTCCTGTACCGACCGTGAAACATACAATGTTTTTCATCACATTTGCGAGTAAATAAATAAAATTATAGGACAGAAAACACTTATAATACTTACACAAGTCAGCACAACTATTATTACGAATTACTTGAACTTTTTTTAAGCGGATGACGGGCGGACTCCACAGATTATACAAATGTTTCGTTCAGAAACGTTAAGGGCAAATACTTACGTAGGTATACATACGTTTTGATACAGAAAACTATTAAAATCGATTATTAAGAACATTAATTGAGTATTTAAGTAACATGTAGCGAGATTGCAATGAAAATCCTGTTTAAATAACATTTTAAGACAATTTTTCAATTGCGTGTAAACTCTTTGCTTGAACTTGCATGACCTGTGTGCTGTGCTATAAATTAAAAAAAAATGACTTACCGACCTTGGGTTTCATGGTAAATAAAAAGGTCGAGGGTTTTATATGGGGCATTGCGGCCAAGTTAACCTGTATGTTTTGATACTGTTTACGTGCAAGTGTGATGAAAAATTTATTATCTCTCGAACAGACAGACATTACATGTTCTTTCCATTTACAAAAGCAATCTATGCTAATTCCCAAGAATTTGGCCAAACAGATTTCCTCTATGGATTGACCAAGATAACTAATGTTTACTTTTACAGGTCGACTTTGAGCGCTACGTTAGTTTTACTAATATTAACTTTTAAATTATTCACTGTCAACCATTCAACAGTCTGAGCTAGAGCTGTATTAATGTCATTATTAAATGTCCACTTATATTTTTTTCAACAATTACTGTCGTGTCATCCGCTAATAATATACAATCATGTCATGACAAAAGGAGTTTGGTACGAGTAAGTCATTAATTTAAATTAAAAAGAGTAAGGGGCCAAGTATGCTACCCTGGATTACTCCATAGTTATTTGATATATATGGCAATCAGTACGATACCATAGTTTTACTTATTGGGCAATATCTTGAAGTTTTCAACGCATTGAGTCCTGTTATTTAGATATGCCTCGATCCAGTTTAGTGCAGGGCCTCGTATGCCGCACCTAGACAGTTTAGATAATTAATAGCCTCTTGTGACAAACAAAATCAAATGCTTTGCTCATATCCATGAACAAAACTGCAACAGCTGACTTTTTCTATACATTCTAGAACTCGTTTAATCAATTTAAATGTTGCAAGAGACTACCTTTTACTTCTACATTGTCGGAAACCTCTCTCTCTTGTTCTTTTTTTAAGATCTACAGGGTGTTTGGTAGCGGGTTCGACAAACGAAAATGGGAAATACCTGGGTCCAATTGGAACACATTTGCCATAGTAACCCCTATGCTAAAGTTGATAGTTTTTTTTTTAATATTTTTTTTCCGTTTTTTTGAAAATATCCCAAAATTTTACCTTTAAACCTTCTTAATTACATACCTAAGCAACTGAAACCGCCCAATTTTTTTTTAAATCATGCTCTGATAATGGTTTTATTTTAAAACAAAACCAAAACCCATAGGTAGTGCTTTAAAAAAAAAATATGGGCCCTTAAAGCTATGACAAAATGAGAAAAATAAAATGACATACGCTCGACCATACGCTAAAATAATATCAGCGTACTCTTCATTGGTAAATGGTGTACGTTCACCCATTGTAATGAAAGTTTCAAAAACCAATACAAATCAACGTGTTTTTCTACAAGTTTTCTGTTTGAAAAAAAATTACAATTTGCCGCCTTTAAAAAAAAAAGTGTACTTTTCTTTTAAAGAACTACAAGCTATTTAAGACACAGATTAAAAAGCTTATTTAGCTTAATGTTTTTTTCAAATCAATGTGGCAAATGCGACGAAAATGTACGGAATGTATTCCTGATCAAGTGATCACAAAATTTAAAAAAGTGTTTTGTTTAGCGTATGGTCGAGCTCGCAATAACGCCCGTGAAGCTCAAAGATTTTTTTAAATTTTGTGATCAAAATTTAAAAATGTGTTTTGTTTTCAATTTTATTATTACTCTTAAAATGTTTTTTATTAATAGTAATTTACCAGCGATTATTAACTGTAACGTATTCACCAATATTCATAACCGTGGTATAAGTGATTTCTTTAATAAATCTTCGTGAGGAAATTTCAATGTACTGCGTTTTTTTTTTTTTCTGTGTTTTTTCTTTTAAATGGCATATCGTTGTGAAGAGTATTAACCAGAGAAGTTTTTTAATCAATTTGAAATCGTCTATGACTTTTGATTTTTTTTTTATACTTGGCGAAACTTTAATGTCATTTTATTTTTCTCATTTTGTCATAGCTTTAAGGGCCCATTTTTTTTTTTTAAAGCACTACTTATGGGTTTTGGTTTTGTTTTAAAATAAAACCATTAACAGAGCATGATTTAAAAAAAAAAATGGGCGGTTTCAGTTGCTTAGGTATGTAATTAAGAAGGTTTAAAGGTAAAATTTTGGGATATTTTCAAAAAAACGGAAAAAAAAATATTAAAAAAAAACTATCAACTTTAGCATAGGGGTTACTATGGCAAATGTGTTCCAATTGGACCCAGGTATTTCCCATTTTCGTTTGTCGAACCCGCTACCAAACACCCTGTATATTTATCTCCAAAAAGATAATTAGTCTTTCTTACAACACTTTTTCAAATATTTTTGAAAAGATTTAAATTAGTGTGATCGGTCTATAGTTGTCTACGTTACAAACTTCTCCCCTTTTGTACAACGCTTTGACAATTAGTTTTTTTAACTTTAGTGAAAACGCCGTGGTTAATAAATAGGTTTATGACATAGAGTTATGGTCTTACAACAGTGAATAAGTTTTTCTTAATGATGTCGGTTTTTAAATCATCATATCCAACTGCCATCGTATTCTTTAAACTGTGGACTATCTTATTTAATTCTGACTCATGTACAGGATTGAGGAATATATCGCACCTTCGGTAGAACAAGGGCATAATGTACATGATTATAGGGGGAATTGTGCCCTTGTCCTACCGAAGGTGCGATATACTAGCTAAAACATTTTCTATATTAACATTTGAAGAGCAACCAACAGAAGATGTACAGTTATCACTAACAATTACAAAATAGATATTAAAATATTCTGCAATCAGCTGAGGATCCTCTAATGACAATATCATTAACTAATACTTTTCGGATACATAGTAAGTGAGAAAGGTTGGTAGTGGTATTGGTACATTTTTAATGACGTTCCAGTATGCTTTACATTTGTTTTTTGTCTTTAGTATGTACTTAGGGTCTTCGTTTTTTTGCAATAGTGTTATACATTTTCTTAATTGTTTGGAGTATGTTTTGTACAACTTTTTATACCCAATAGAGTTCCTACTCATTAAATACACCTGTCTTTTCGTTTGACAACTTTTTTAAATTCCTTTTGATAACCACTTGCAGCTACGGGTTTTATTACAGATTTTAACTTTGATTGTAGGAAAACATAGAGGTCATAAAAAGGTACATGCATATCATAAAATATATTAAAAGCACAGATAGAGTCTGTTTCTTTAAACACTTCTGTAAAAGATAAACATGAAAGACCATCAGTAAACCTTTTTACATTATTTCTATTATAGTCCCTCTTATACAGGGTGTCCCAGAAACCGACGCCAACCCGCCTAGGGCTGATAGAGCAGCTCATAAGCTATCGATTTAACCCCTATGTATGTTCAGCAATTGTTATTAGTTTCCGAGATATTGATCATTTAAATCAGAATTTTTGCCATTTTTCCTTATGTCCGTGGTACGAAAAAACCCTAAATTCATGCATTAATTCATATTTTTTTTAGTGTTTTCTTGCATGATTAGAATCACTATGAAATAAGGAAGTTTTTAAAGCTACATAAAAATTTCTTTTTTATTACAAATGTTCGAGTAAACGCACAGAGTTACTTTCTCCATACTAAGAGAACCCCGCGTTTGATTTTCACCAAGTATGGAAAAACAAACTTTGTGTTTACTCAAAAAGTTGTAATGAAAAAAAAATTGGCATATAGCTTTAAAAACTTCCTTATTTAACAGTGATTCTAATCATGCAAGAAAACACTGAAAAAATGTGAATTAATACATAAATTTAGGGGTTTTTCGTAGCACGGACATAAGGAAAAATGACCAAAAATCTGATTAATGTGATCAATATCTCGGAAACTAATAACAATTGCTGAACATACATGGGGGTTAAATCGATATCTTATGAGCTGCTCTATCAGCCCTAGGCGGGTTGGCGTCGGTTTCTGGGACACCCTGTATATATTCCACCACGTAACAGATGGAGCTAGGCGATTCTTCAAAGGTATGTGGAATGTCTGCGCCGTGTGGTCCGAGAGCCCGATTTTATGCACCATAGCGTCCCCGTCGTCTATATTGGTTGCAATGTGATCGATACATATGTGTGATTGTGAAGTCAGTCTTGTAGGTTCGTTTATCACTTGCTAATTCCCAATACTTGCTTTAGTTCTGATGAAATATTTGACGTTCTCATAATATCTATATTAAAGTCACCGCAAATGATATATTTTTTCTCTTTATTTTGACATAAGAAATTCAAAAGGTCGTTCAACTTGTTTAAAAAAAGTGTAAGTTGTGAATGAGGAATAAAACACTTTATTTGTGTATTATTATTTGCATTATTACAATGCCATATTGGGGTAAATTTACCGCACAACTCTCAAAAACCAGATCATGTGATATTTCCTGGGCTTCTCTTATGACTAGACCTAGAGAATATCCTAGCACGAACGACGTGTTGTTAGTGCTTGACACAGTAAAAACATCGACAATCCTGCTATCGATAACCACTACTTCAACGTCATAGAGGAAATAATTGTACATCATTATAATATAGTTATTAAGAAAATAATCAAAATTAAAGCTCATTGAAGTGCCTAATAAGAAAATAGTAAAATCATTTCAATAAGGAAAAAAATACAATCATTATGTCATATATTACAACTTTTTGAGAAAACGCACAGAGTTACTTTCTCCATACTAAGAGAACCCCGCGTCTGTTTTTCACCAAGTATGGAAAAACCAACTTTGTGTGTTTTCTCAAAAAGTTTTAATGAAAAAAAAATTGGCATGTAGCTTTAAAAACTTCCTTGTTTTACAGTGGTTCTAATCATGCAAGAAAACACTAAAAAAAATATGAATTAATACATGAATTTAGGGTTTTTTCGTACCACGGACATAAGGAAAACTGGCAAAAACTCTGATTTAAATGATCAATATCTCGGAAACTAATAACAATTGCTGAACATACATGGGGGTTAAATCGATAGCTTATGAGCTGCTCTATCAGCCCTAGGCGGGTTGACGTTGGTATCTGGGACACCCTGTATACAGGGTGTCCCAAAAGTACCACGCCACAGTGACACCGGAGGTAGGTCAGCTCAAGAGAAACCTAACCAGCCTAACATGACCTCAGTAAAAGTTGCACCGTTTTCGAGTTATACCAATTTAAAGATTTTTCCAATTTTTCATCTCTTTTGACATTGTAGGAATTCGTATCACATAACTACCTAACTAAAAAGTCGGCTATTAAAACGAGGTTTAATATTAATCAACGAGTATAGCACGAAACGCATGGTAACAAACTATGAGTAGTTTGGGTCACAGGACTACAACTGCAATAAATTAATAACTATCCTACAATTCTTTACATGATAAACTTGCAAAGCGGCTAAACGCGTTTCATTTGTTAGTTTGGTTGCCGGGATCCTTATTGGCAAATGTGATACTGTGATGTTTTTTGCATTAAGATATCATGTGTCACTCTGATTTTGTTTGTGGAACTGAAACGACTACTCGGTACTCTTAACGGAAGTTGATTTCGCTTTGTAAAATGTTTTTTTTTTGGTGATGTTTGAAAGACAATATTTATTCAAAACCAATAAGTAACGAAGAGGAACTACGGCGACGTGTCTTCAATGCAGCCCGAGACATATCGGAAACCAGTTTACGAAAATTAAACCGAAATTTTATTCGAAGATGCCATTTGTGCCTTAGAGTCGGAGGAAAACAATTCGAACATTTACTGTAAAAACTAATGAAAATTAAACCCGTTTTCTATTATCTTTGAACCAAGGTCAACCAAAAATCAATCATATTCTTCAAAGGAGCACAAACAAATGAGATATCGTAGAGTACAAGATAATTTTTTAGATGATAGCATTGATTTCCGAGGATCCATATTGGCAAATGTCATACGAATTCCTACTTTAATGCATTAAGATATCATGTGTCATACCATTTTAAAATTGGCATAAAATACGCATGTTTTTAAAGTAATTTGCTCATTTTGTTTATAGTAAAAAAAAGTTATGGCAGGTGCTCAAAGTTTAAATTACTATGTTGATGATAATTTAAGTCAAGTTCATTACAGTATTTTTCCAACTTTTACATTAGTTATTGACATAATAATGCTTCTATCATCTTAATAAACTATTCATAAACGCGTACAAATAAAAAAACTAAATTTTAAAGCTATCCCAGTAAATGCGAGCACTTACAATGTCAAAAGAGGTGAAAAATTGGAAAAATCTTTAAATTGGTATAACTCGAAAACGGTGCAACTTTTACTGAGGTCATGGTAGGCTGGTTAGGTTTCTCTTGAGCTGACCTACCTCCGGTGTCACTGTGGCGTGGTACTTTTGGGACACCCTGTATAACAATGTGGTGTGTTTTAAAAAGTAAGATAAGAATAATAAGTTAATAACAAAACTTTCAATTTATAATTATTTTAGGCACATACTTCAATGAAAATACGAGGGGAGGTCCAAAAGTTCGCGGAATGGAGGGGATGGGGGTGGGGATGACTATATTTTTTAGTATAGTACTAATGGCCAACTCATTAAGAGTATATATACCAACTTTCAGCCTGAAGAGCTCATTACTTTACAAAATATCGTCGAGCAAGCAAGTCAATCTGGAAAAATCCTGGAAGTATGGAGCAAATTGAGTATCGAGCCATCATCAAGTTCCTGACTAAGCAAGGAAAAACTCCTCAGACCATCATGAGTGAGATGTCAGTAGTTTACTGTGATCATTGCCCTGGAAAAACAATGATTTACAAATGGCACGGTCTTTTTAAAATTGGCAGAGAGTCCATTGAAGACGACCCTCGCCCAGGACGGCCTGTCGAGGTCACCACATCAGATACCGACGGAAAAGTTGAAAAATTAGTATTAGAAGATGCTCGCCTGAAGAAGAAACAGATTTCTGCATTAGTTGGAGTATCTGAAACCACTATTTTGCGGATTCTACATGAACACCTCGGCATGATTAAAGTGAGTGCAAGATGGGTGCCGAGAATGCTTACGCCGCATCAGCGACAGCAGCGAATCGACGCGTGTAGCAGTTTTTTAGAACGGTGTGGAGAAGAAAGTACGTCGATTTTGAAGCGGATTGTTACTGGAGATGAAACTTTGGTTCATCATTTTGAACCTGACTCTAAACAGGAGTCGATGCAATGGCACAAGAAGGGTACCCCCCCACCTAAGAAATTTAAGGTGTCAGAATCGGCCGGAAAGTTGATGGCTACGATTTTCTGGGACTGCCAAGGAATTTTGATGATCGATTACAAAAGCAAAGATGTCACAATTACTGGAGAGTACTACTCTAGGCTACTGGAGCAGTTGCGGGAAGCTATCAAAGAAAAAAGGCGAGGAAAGCTGGCTAAGGGTGTGCTGTTACTTCAGGATAATGCTCCAGTTCACAAGAGTCGTATTGCGATGGCTGCCCTGAACAAATGTGGCTTCGAAGAATTGGTTCATCCCCCCTACAGCCCGAACCTGGCCCCCAGTGATTATTATTTATTCCCAAATTTGAAGAAAGAGTTGCGGGGAAGAAAATTTCACACCGATGATGAAGTAAAGGACGCAATTTTGGCTCATTTTGACAGCAAAGAAGAAAATTATTTTTATGTGGGTTTAGAAAAATTAATATCACGATCTAACAAATGTATTAACCTTAAGGGAGATTATATTGAAAAGGAAAAATAGTAACGTCTTTTTATTTAATTATTTAGCCCTCCATTCCGCGAACTTTTGGACCTCCCCTCGTAGCTCGATGACATTGAAGTGGACTTATCGATAACAAGATGGTCGATGTTTTTATTGTGTCAAGCACTAACAACACGTCGTTCGTGCTAGGAAAATCTCTAGGTCTACTTATGACCGTGCATTCGATGTCTCTACGAACCAATATAGCTACACAGCCTCTCTTGGATAATTTTCTTGAAAAAGATGCAGCCAGTTCGAAGCCTTTCAGTTTAAGATTGAACTCGGAAACATGAAGTATATTAGTTTCAGTTAGGCAAATTAAATCTATATGCATTCCATTATTACGCAGATGATTGATTGCTATGTATAACTGGTCCTGTTTGTTCAGGGCTCCAGAAATATTCTGTTGTAACAAACCCAATTTGATATTACACTGATTGCGAACGAAACACCTTTTTTGAATTTGTATTAACCTAGGTACATGTTATAAAGTTCTTTCAGTATCTTTGTTCTCGAATGGTTTATGCATAGTGAAAATTCGTTGAATTGGCTGACTTAATGTTGCGTCGAAGCTTTTCTAACTGATACTCGGAGTGATACATATTGCATGCCACCCTGTGAATAAAACATACCGCAATATTTTTAAATAAAAAATATGATCTCGTTGTTAGACTCTCTTATTTCGTAGCTATAGTCCATAAAATGACAGTTCTCGAATTGAGTTGTCAATATCTTCATCATAGAGTTTAACTTTGATTTATTTAGGTATGGATGGACTAAGACATGAGATGCATACACGTTTGTATTCAGGTTTTGTAAACCGTTATATAAATTTGCTGACATCTTACTAGGATTTTTATCGTTAGATCCTGTAAGTATTATCATAAAATCTTCTTTTGATTAATTAACATTCAATTTAGAGAATGAATGCAGAGGATACTTCGTATTTGCTCCTGGGCATGGGTAGCAAAATACATCAAAGAGACTACTATTTACATCATTCAGAATTAGTCCTAGGCTCTTACCTTGCTTGTCAGATGCTACTATTAATTTCCGTTTGCTTAATCCCAAGTTCATACGACATTTGTAATCCTCTTAAAATTGCCGTATGTAAATATTTAATGACGTGCGTCGGTGTATTCAAATACATACAAGTACTCAAGCACACAAGGTTTTTCTTATTATATGATTTTAAAGTTTTGCTTTTGGTTTTAACTGCTTTGCTATCTCGACTCGTAATTAGTGGCGTCGCACAATCATCCTCAATTGCACCCGAGGGTGCTACAAGGGTAGTTGTAAGAAATATGTGTGTGATACTCGTTTCAGCGCTTATTTCATTCTGTTTTCTCCTAATTTTTGCTTGTATAGTTTCGCTTTGGGTGTTAACTGCTTTGGTAGTTGGCTTCGCACAATCAATCTGAACTGTGACAGAGGGCGCTATAACAGTAGGTGTAAGAAACGTGTCTGTGGTTCCAGTGCTTATTCCATTTTTGTGATGTTCATCGTTTTCGGAAAAATCCAAAGGATCTAGCAGGCTAAGGAAGGAGAAATGGCCCCTGTGACGAATATCGTGACGAATATAGGATGGGTAGGAGTATAACGCTGATTTTTTTAAATATTTAATTCAATTTCCCCGTGTGGTTGCCGGGTTAGAATAGTGCCATTCCATGTCTTCCCGTGGATGTCGTAAGCGGCGACTAAGGGAATAAAGGCTTGTAGTACTATTAGGCGATGGGCTTGCAACCTGTCACTAATACGCTGGTAAACATCTTAGCCTCTTTGTGCAGAATGTGGTTACAGAATTATCAACAAGTTTTTAAAGTTGTAGGTAATTCTGTAGCTCTGCCTACGGTGCCTACCCCACTCCGGGATTACAGGCGTGAAGGTATGTATGTATGTATTTAATTCCATGAAAAAAATATGATTAAAATGTCAGAGAATTTTTTGACAGCACTTTTCAACAAGTATTTCTAAAGGTACAGCTTCAGAAAAAATCACATAAACTGCGAAAAATCATTCTTTGACATTTTTTTTTAAGTATGTTGCACTAATTATATTGAATTGATTTTTCGTATGGTACTAGCTAATACGAGTACTATTAGCAGTTTATGTGATTTTTTCCGTAGCTGTACCTTTACAAATACTTGTTGAAAAGAGCTGTCAAAAAATTCTCTGTCATTTTAATAATATTTTTTTTATGGAATTAAATACTTAAAAAAATCAGAGTTATACTGCTACCCATCCTTTGTAGCCATGATTTGGTGTGATTGCTCTACCTTATACAGGGTGTAAGGGACGGCTCACCGAAAACTGAAACCATAGCTTCAGACCATTGTACTGAACTGAAATTCAGTGGAAATTTTCCCGGGAAAACGAAAATTTTCTCGTTTTTTTTTTGCATATAAACCTATCTAGGACAACATATTATCACATACTGAAGCTCTTTATGTAAAAAAAACTGTGAAAACGGCCTTTTCACGTAAAAAACGAGAAAATTTTCGTGTTCCCGGGAAAATTTCCACTGGATTTCAGTTCAGTGCAATGGTCTGAAGCTATGGTTTCAGTTTTCGGTGAGCCGGCCCTTACATCCTGTATATATATATACAGGGTGTAAGGGACGGCTCACCGAAAACTGAAACCAAAGAGAAAATTTTCGTTTTCCCGGGAAAATTTCCACTGGATTTCAGTTCAGTACAATGGTCTGAAGCTATGGTTTCAGTTTTCGGTGAGCCGTCCCTTACACCCTGTATAGTTCAGGAGAAAAACGACTTTGGAAAATGTGTCCATATAATGACGTTTTTGATAGTATCTCGGTGACGGTTCAAGATAGGGGGCTGAAAGTAAGGTTTCTATATTATGAGATAGCCAACAAATGACATTATAAAAATCTGATATTCGTCACAGGGGCCACTTCTCCTTCCTTAGCCTGCTAGACCCTTTTAGTACCTTTTTTAGCAGACGTCGATTTACAGATAGTGGTTAATTTTTCAATTTTCAACTGATTTTAAAAATACAGCGGCCGCCATTCTGATGCCGTCATATCTCCGGATCCAGGCACTTTACAGATAGGGTCCCGACGGTTTTTAAGATAGAATATTATGTTTAGCAACATACTAAAGTTTGGTGCTGGTATCACAAAGTGAACTATGTTACCCCTAACAGAACGCCTAATTGCAAAATGAGCAAAGTTCGAAAAAAAATTGAATTTCGAAACACTTTATTTCTTAAGTTATTGAGTCTACAGAGACAATTTTATCCTCATATGGTAGCAAATTTAGTCAGCTTTAAAAACGTACTGAGAAGGTACTATCAAAAACTCGTCCTTTAGGGTTATAATCGCCAAAATCTAAAAAAAGTCCGATAACTAGGCGGTTTTTTTTAAATTTGACAATTTGCGTTCGGCGCTCGAGGTCACAAACTTGGATTATTCATTGGGCGAACATCATAAACAAGTCAGCAAAAATCATAACAACCGGATTTGACGCAAACACATGTTGATTAAAGTTACTGGAGTGTAAAGGGATTTCAAAACTAAGTTCCGTCGCGTTCATACAAAATTTTACAACTTTTTACGGACGCCAAAGATATATTTTTTTAATCCTTATAAAATGGAAGCATCGGTTTTAAAAGAGATTTAGTTTGTAAGTGAACGATTAGTGTTACTAAGAATAAAATAGGTTTTTTTATTTGTTAGTAGAAAGTTTTTGGTTGGTTGTCAAAATCAAAAAGTCATGTTTGTATTCAATTGCGTGGGAAAAACGGAAGAGGTTCTAATTATGTGACCACCTATGAATATACGTTAAGATACATATAAGAAGCATCACAACATATTGAGTAACTCCGCCTTGTTTTGTAGCCAGGATAAAATTAAAATTAACGAGTGTTACTGTTTTCGTATTAAATAATATTGTCGATACACAGGGCAACAGGAGAAAGCAATATCAGGTGACGAGGAAAGAGAGGATAACAGAGCAGACATATCAAATGTCTCGATGGACACCTGTAATGAAAGTAAGTACATATACATTTAGTAGCACAACCTGCTACGGTTCTACTTTGTATATTACTCAAAATAGACTGGTTAATCAATTTAAAAGGAAACCATACTTTTGTTTTTCTACCAATGCTGTTCTTCGTGTTCATAGTGACTGAAAACTGTCTCTTTTTTGCAGGATATCATTGAAGACGCCATTGAAGACAAACTTGATCAACGTCATTTTCCATACTTAGCTGGACGCGCGCAGACCTCGGGATATCAGGCACCGACCAGGTAAATAATGCTTTAGAACACCTTACGTAAAATAAAAATGGTCATATCATAACTCAAGAAAATTAATAAAATCAGTGGAAATAATTCGTGTAGCTTTGTAAATTGGTACAGTTATACTTTGCAGTATCCCTATGAACATACTAAAAGTCCTCAAGGATGGGGAGTATGCTGAGGGTGTCAGGGGGGTTGAAGGGACCATTTTCAGATTTTTGCTCATATCTCGAATATCTGTACGAATATCATCATGATTACTTCTGACAAAAGATTCTACGAGTTTATACAATTTTTTACTAGGTTTGTTTCATTCATTTTTACTCTAATATCAATACTTATAGCTACAGGGTGTTTAAGTTAACAAGGAGATAAAATAAAGGCACGGTGTCAGGAGATGGAGCATCAGTGGTGGTAATTTGTTCGAGGGTTCGAGCAGCTCCTCACGTTCAACCCCACATTTCAAGAGGCATTTCGTTACACAGACACTCTTGTACCTAGTGCAATATTAATGCGTGATATTTTGCTGATTCTTTAGTAGGGAGCAGAGAGGAGAGATCAGCGGTCTTCTACATCTATAACATCTTGCAGGTACACCATTTGTACATGAACCCAAGGAAGCCGAAGCAGCTTACTAGACTGCATGAAATACCGGCTTTTCGACATCCGCATTTTCCAGTGCAACCACTTCTGCAGCGATAAAAAAATAAGTCCGCACGGTGTCAAGAGCTGCAGGATCAGTGGTGGTAATTGGTTCAAGAGTTGTTCTCGTATTCGCTGTTGTTGGGGAAGCTGTGGATTTAGTAGTTCTTCTAATGGCTCTGTCACCACCAGAAAAGCAAATACTTGTCAAGCCAGAAAATTGGGAAAGTGGAAACCTAGATATTTTCGTCATAAGAACTCCAAAAACTCTCATTTTGTTGTACTGTTCTTTTCCTATATGCAGCTGCTAAACAGTCTCAGCAATTTACAGGTTAGGCACATTGACACATCAGCAGTGATCGGCGATCGGAAGCATTTTATGTCACTTTGACGTCCTACGTCATGAATAGTAATGACTAATATGGATAAGTCGGTGTTGTTCAAAATAAAACCACACATTCTTAAAAAGTAACTGAATTTAATTTGTAAATAATCATTATTTTTTCCATATTTAATATTGTCAATCGATTCTTTTTAACATTGAGGATCCATTTATATAAAGAGAACGACCGTTCGACATCAACAGATATGAGAGATGCATAGCCGTAAACTGATATTTCGATGTTATCATTATCACTCAAGTTTCTAACAAATTCGTAATCAGGGATTCTATCGATTACTGACTCTATTTTGTTACTTAATGAATTCGAGGACGTCATTATTACACATAGCCTTACCTCATCTAGTACCTTATCATAGGTAATAGAAATGTTTAAACCTTGATAGTAACTCAATAAAAAAACATAAATTTTTAGTAGGTATATTTTTTTACAAGAATTTAAATAGTCATGTCCATGTAATAATTTCGTCAACAATTTGACATAAAATGCTTCCGATCGCCGATCACTACACATCAGTAACATCAGCATCGGAAGCCATAGTATAGCAAAATCAGGATAACCGATGTTTTTGACGAAATATCGTGTGCCCACTACTACTCAGCTCAGCTTGATCTTGACAGCCACCGACACTTGCTTTTTGTTAAATACAGCACCAAGTCCAAAGCAGATATCTTGGTGAATCAACTTTTAAGGTGGAATACCTTAAAAGTTGATTTTTCGACATGTTTCACAAATTACATGTTTTTTAGAAAAAATATGTTTGTTAATTATGTGGCTTACACGCTTATTAAATCAGACAAATAGACTAACATTTGAAATTATTTTCTTAAAATAGTACAATTTTATATAATAATATAGTTAGTAACACAGGGGACAATATTGTCCCTAGGTTTTGTATGGAAAATGTGCATTTTCCCCTCAGTTACCAAGTTTTTTCGAGGTTTATAAAATATTTGAGGTGTTTAACATGTAAGGTCTGTAAATGTAGTAGTCTGATTTTAATATTCATACATTATTAATAACCATAAGTCACTAGGATAGTTTCAATACCGCTAAATAAAAAGCGTACCGTAAAATGGGGTTAGATTGATTAATTTTAAAAATAAATCTTCTGTAACTCCCGCATTTAATCGTTAAATTAATTATTAAAAATATCATATTAGCGACTACTTATTTGGAGTAAATTAAAGCAGTTTGAGGCAGACTACGGTAGACGTCTTAGTAGAAAAAAAATATAACGCAGCCTAAAATCTTGTTGAAAATACTTTAACTACTAACATTTTGCGCTCTCATATCGCACTGCCAGATCAAAAGAGGAGTAACTCAAAATACAAGTGTATTTTAAAATAAACTTTAATATAACTATCTATGAGCTTGAAACGAAACTAAAACTGATTTTGAGTTGATGCTGTCTTGATCTAGCAGTGCGATATGAGACATATTAACAGTAATGTCGCAAAAGAGCTAAATAATAACTTAGACATTGCACAAAATCGACGATTAAAAAATTTATCAAAGTTGCCCCGCGTTTCTCCCATTTTACGGTACCTTAAAAGTTGATTCACCCACCTACTACTAAAGGGTCAGTAAATTATCACGCATCACGAGTATTCCACTAAGTACAAGAGTGGCTGGGTAACGAAATGCCTCCTGAAATGTGGGGTTGGAAGTGAGGAGCTTCTGGAACTCTCGAACCAATTGCCACCAGTGACCCTCCAGCTCCTGACACCGCGCCTATATTTTATCTCCTTGATGACGTAAACACCCTGTATCTCCTAAAGTATTGTTCTTAAAGTCAAAATGAATATAACAAAATTCGTAGGAAACTGTATGTACAAACTTTTATCAGAAGTAATCATAATGATATTCGTACAGATATTTCGAGATATGAGCAAAAAGCCCCGCTCCCCCATCCTTGAGGACTTTCGGTATGTTCATCTGGATACCGCAAGGTTTAACTGTACCAATTTATAAAACTACACGAATTATTTCCCCTGATTGCGCATATTCGGCTTAATTTGAACGGGCTATTACTCACACGGCAAACATGTTTGCTATGCTATGCAAATTACAATTTCAAACATTCAAACAAACAAACAAAACATCGCAACAAAGTCTCTATTAATATTCTAGTTTTGTGTTCAACTTCGGATGTGGCCGACTGTGGACTCAGTGGCACGACTGTAGGTTGATGACCAAAGCCATCTGTGGCGGTCAAAAGACTGATATCATTGACCCAAAGGCCCGTATTAAAATGACACAAAACAGATTTAACATATAAAATAATTTTACCTGTTGCAGCGTGCGTTATGGTCACTGGCATAAGGATAAGGCACAGCAAACCGTCAAAAACGTTCCGCGACTTATAGTTTTCGTCGTTGGAGGTAAGCGATTATAACTACCTATTACAGATTTATTAGTGGAAGGTTTGACTTTTCCTTGAGCCAAGTTTAATGTTAATCAATCACTATTGTTAAACCGTATTAATAAATATAATTCGTTCAGAACCCAGCACTAAGTTCAAGAGGGGTAAAGGAACCAGCTGTCCCCTGAAATATATCTTAAATTGACAGTAACCTTTACATAGTATAAAATGAAATCGCTTCCGCTGTCTGTTCGCTTAGATCTTTGAAAATACGCAACAGATTTTAATGCAGTTTTCAGCGAGAGATAGAGTGATTTAAGAGGAAGGTTTTAATGTATAATAGATTCTGGTTTATGTACGGGTGTCACAGAAAACTAAGCGAAGCGAGGGCGGGTCGCTAGTGATATAGAATTAAAAGTAATGGTAATCAAATGGCAGGCAAATTATATATTTGTAAAGACCTAGATATGAAATGTGCAATTATTATGTCAAAATTTTCTATTAATGCTGTAATTAACAAAGATTTTGCTATAGTGACAAACTGATAACATATTTCTTTAACTTGAATTTATATTTTTATTATAAATAACAACGTTCACTGCACGCCATTGCCATCTTGGCCGGCGAAACTCAATTCATACCCTTGTGTTGTATAGATGAATGAGCAAGAGCGTGAAATTGCATTTGTAGTTGTTGTACGGTTCGCATGAAAAGGAGAATAACTCAAGTATTTCTCTTAATTTAATGAAATAACATACTTTTCTCTTAAGAAGTAAAACAATACTCCGGTCTTTTTTTGCTTTCATTCGCTATTATTTAATTCTTCATCTGAGCTGTCACAAGTATTGATAATAATATTATGATCTGATTAGATCCATTTCCCCTTCTTGACATCTAATAAGTTACCTGATGGGAAGTAATCAATCACCACCGCCCATAAATACCCACAACTCGAGAAGAGTTTCGGTACGTGGCCGGCCAATTAGGGAGAAGTAAGCTCGTTTCTTGAAGGGCATCCATGTCATAACTGGTGGGACATACCGCCGAAAATTCGCCGTAACAACTACTATGACTAATTTAAGAATCCCTAACCATGATAGAGATTCTACTACAAGAATCTTTGGTTCACTCTGGATTCATTTTAGTGTCTATTGTAGTGTTTTCATCGTTTTTGATAAAACTGTGTCAGAAATGACTATACTTTCTACTATAGACCGCAAAATTTTAAATAAGAAGGATATTATCATCGAAATATAATAAGTATGGAAGAGTAACGTCTAACAGAAACGACTGACAAATCCGCTCCAAAACGCCCACTTTTTGAAATGAAAAGATCTTATGTATCGAGTGGTTTCAATAATCAACTAAATATTAATTGAGTTAAGGTATGAAGTCATTTATGTCAGATGCTGGTATAACGTTTGAGTAGACAGTAATTTCAGTAAGGTTTTATACCGTTTGAAAGACAAAAATCTGCAATTGGTTACAAGCTCTCTGACACAAGATTTCCATTTGTCAATATTTTTTTTCATAAGGGTTATTTGAACGCGGCCATGTCTTTCAACATTTGACGTGGATGGTTTAATACAAAAACAACACAGTAATTGAATAGTGAATTTTATTAATATTTTTTTATATGATTGAATGATTGTTCCCCTTGAATCATTTAACATACTTATGTTACACTATTATAAAGTTGTAAAATAGTATATCAGAAGATATTATTATTTACCTGCGGCTGCGGCTGTGTTTCTTGTGAAAATATCATCTGCATAATAAAAAAAGTAACAAATTAAAACTAAATAAAGATCCTCCAAACAATAATATATTAAACATTGTTTTATTATTATTACTTACACAATTTTTGTACATTACATAAATTACAAATATGATTTGATTTATTTACTTACCTTTCGTTGGTAATTCCTCGATGTTTCGGACGTCACTTTACGTCCATGGTCTTGAAGGAACTGTTGACATAATGTAACGTCCGAAACGTCGGATAATTACTAAAAAAAGGAAATAAAATAAAATAGCATACCTACTTATACGCGATCAATCACTCTGTGGTGATAATAGCTTAATTACAATGATTATCGTAGTTAATTAAATATTGCGAGAATAACATATCTAATAGACCTGTGATAAACTCCTCGACGTCTGATATTCATTTAAATATTAATTAAATTATTGTAAATAAATGTTGACAACGTACTGTACAATTTGGGACCGCTGTGACTTTTAAAAAATGTTTTCCAGTTTTTGAGATGACATAATCCGATTCATCAAAATGGATGCTGCAAATCCTGCAATGTTTGCTAGGAATCCAATTCTCGTTTCGCAATTCGCGACGGACTGCATCCACCCAAGCCAGACGGCGTTCTTCATTTTTTGGAAAACTTAAAAAGGTCATATTTCGTTTTTTTTATTATGTACATAAACTAACGATAGTAAAGATGACGTAAAATTTAATTTCCTATTCATTCGAAGTAGTTGCTTGTAATTCACATTTTTCAAAGATATATTGCATAACATCGGCCATGACATTTTGGTATGGGAATATTAAAAATTCAATAACTTACTAATGAAAATAAATATCGCTTTGTTTTGCATCTGTGTGGGTCCTGCACCAATTTACAATGCAACTTGGCATGGTTGCAGCGTCATTTAAATCCGGTAATCATTAATATCGATTTTTTCTTTTGTGATTGTAAACAACTGTTTGACACTACGTCAGAACGTCGACTGATAGACAGTTCGGCACTCATTAATAGCTCCACCCCCGCCGGCACTAAGTCAGTGGGGCAGATTTTGAGCGTCGATTACTCTTCCATACTTATTATATTTCGATGGATATTATATTATATGTCGGTTCTTCGTCTCACAATATACTATAGCTATAATATGTATTAAGTAATAGTATTATAGAAAAAAGTTACGGAAAATTGTTTGCAGGCGTGTGTTTCTCGGAGATCCGCTGCGGTTACGAAGTGACGGCTGCCCTGAAGAACTGGGAGGTTATCGTCGGCTCGTCCCACATTCTGACCCCAGACAGTTTCTTATCGGATCTCAACTCCCTTACCGCCTAAACACGCGCTGAACAACCGTATTCTCAAGGGTGGATCGTTTACACAGAAAACAGCATGGTCGCATCCAAAATGCCTCCTACACGGTAATAGGTTTGTCGTTTCATCGCTCTGCTGTATTTCCACATGCTTATTTGCATAATGGCCTAGGTGGACTGTTGCTGCAGACATTTTGGATCACGCTCCGCCTTTTCCGGTGAACGAGATCGTATCGTATATATCTACAGGGTGCCTCTGACCTTGGGGCTTTAATTGCATAGATCATTTCTACTCCTGAAACTAAACTTCTTTTGTTCTGTAAGTTGTTAAAAATATGTTCAGTTAAAAAAAAAAAAAAAACATACAAGTTAAATCTAATTTTCAATGTACGCGATCCAATTCTCCATTTTCCTTTAGCCCTCGTACCATGAGATAGTGATTACATGGCCAGTATGTAATACACTGATTTTACAATTAAACTTTAACATCAATTAGTTATCTAAATTTAAGTTATTTTTTCATGTTGCAGAACAAAAATAGTTCAGTTTAGCGAGTAGAATCGATCGTTGAATTTAAAGCCCCAAGGTCAGAGACACACTGTATAGTAAAAGAGCAGCAATAATAAGTGCATTACAAACTAAACATATTAATTTAGTTAGAGAGCAAAAACAACTAAATCTTATTATAGTTGCAAATGATCCATTCCTGGATTTTAGTCTTATTTAAAAAGATTTCTCCAGTGGTGTAATGTCGTGCAAAACTAGATGCATTTCACTCAATTAATAAGACAAAGTCCTGTATAGAAAATAATAATTCTAATTTTAATTAATGCCTTTCATTTATGTTAAGGTGTATTTCGCCAATGTCGAGTTATTTATAGACACTCCCATGGACTTATTAGAGAATTAAGTCCATGGATATAACAGGTAAAGACAATTGTTCGGTAAAAGAGAATTTTCTCTAATGGACTTAACAGAAGCACATGGGGTTAGCTCCTCGCGCTTCTGTAAAGTCCAGAAAATAATTGTTTCGTAGATTATTGGGGAGGTGACTACCCTCTATGTGCGTATAGATATTCCAGACTTGTAGTAATCATACGCTACTAATAATGCTTTTGTTATGTTAATGCAGTTTAATATTTAACATTGTTTTAAATGGTTTGCTATTTTAGGGTTGGTATTTACCTCTAATTTATATTGTCTTCAAGTATTTTCCGTGTTCCGATTTCTTATGGTCCTGAATGAAATAATATTTAAGGGTAAAAAATCATTATCATTCAATTGTAGGTTTTTTCAATCCACGAATATACGCCGCGTCACTCAAATTGTAGTTCAGTGTTCGGCAAAAATTAACTTGAATAAGAATAAGAATAAAACAGAAAAGTTATTCTCATTCAAATCGATTTGAATAAGAATAATTCTTGTACCTCGTTAGTTGAAATGGAATACTAGTGAATAAATCATGGTACTTTTATTTTAAATGAAGAATAAAATTTGAAATAACTATTTTGGAAATGGGATTATTCTAACTAACGTTTTATTCAACTAACATGTTATTAGGAAAAAATATTTTTTTGTAGTACAATAAATATTGGTTTTGGCACATTTTTTCAATGTACTTACGTGTAAGTAAGTTTTATGACGTTTTTTTATTACCTTTGATACGATGGTGATGAAGTGAATCCCGGAATTCTTTCATGGCTAATGAAGTTACATTTACCTACTGTATTCTTATTCAGATACTTTTATTCAAAATAAAAAATCATGAATAAATGTAATTGACTAAGAATAAGTTATTTTTATTAAATTTTCCCGCGTACAAATTATTCCCTGCGAAATTATTTGAATAACTTTGACAGGAATAAAATCGAAATGATTTTATTCTTACGAATCTTCATTCAAATAATGATTTTATTCTTGAGTGCCCAACACTGTTGTAGTTGTATGGTTGCGCCAATGTACATAACATTGAATAGTGGGCGGGTCTTCGTGGATTGGAAAATATAACTGAATAAAATTCATGTTTAAAATATATTCGAAGCAAGCCTTGCCCAAATTTCGATATACCGTTAATTAGAGTAAAATATTTTTTAAATAACTCCTTAAATTTATCCTGATAAAATTGTTTCAAAAAGTTGAAGGTTAAACCTATCCGTACCAAATATTTACAAATAAAACTATTGACTGACTTAACTGACAATCACACGTAACTTCCCCTATAGATTCCTCCTACGAATAATTTAGATCTAATCAAGTCACTACAGTTGGGCGTAAGTGCGGGTTGCGTTGGACGCGTTGTTCATTAGAGGTATTTACCGGTTCCCCAATTTATTGTAGGTTAACCTATTTTACATGGCGTTAATATGTATATACTTACCTGTTGACTTGGTTTAAATTTTGGAACGGTGACAGTATTATCATTATGTGTATCTTTCAGTGATAATTTTATCCTAGTAATAATTAATTACATCGACTAGTTACATAGAAGAGTTCTTTTTAGGCATTTTTGCAACATAATATACTGATGATGATGACACCGATGTTGTGCAGTCGAGTTATCTTTTAAGATTGGTATAGGTATGAGAGACTAATAAAAACCAACTCGCTTTACCAAATAAATAAAAAAATAGATATAAGAATTTCTGATATAACATTTAATAAAATTATTCATTTATTTATTCACAGCAATAACTATACTAACCGATACTACTCTACAAACTTTAGAATAAATAAATTTACAGAATAACTACTTTAAAACAAACATAATGCTTCCTAATTCAGCAATATTATTTCGTTTCACGACATTAATTTGTATTACAAGCTATAAAATACAGTGAAATAGTAACTTAGTACATTACATTGCAAAACGGTTGCAGTCCATATCTGTGGTTTGAGAGGTTTATAATAAAAGAACACTGGAAATTCAATGCTAAATTCAATGATAAAACAGAGTCCGTAATTCTCGTAGCAGTTTTGAGCTTGCATAGGGACTTCTCGATTATCGACTTCCATATTTTATCGATACATTATAGAACACAATATATTAAAGAAGATTAAAAGTACAGGTAAAAAACAGGCGGTCTTATCGCTAAAGAGCTATCAAATAATAAATAAATATCAGGGTCAATCACACCAATTGACCTAGTCCCAAACTAAGCTCTAGGCTTGTACTATGTGTACTAGACAATGATATAAATACGTATATAGAGAAATATATACTTAACTACATAGAAATCATCAATGACTCAGGAACAAGAATTCGCGCTCATCACTCAAATATCTGCCCTTACCGTGATTTGAACCCGGGTCCCCTAGCTTCGTAGGCAGGGTTATTATTATTACCAACTAGGCCAGCGCGTCGTCACTAACGTCGTTACATGTCTATAAAACTACTAATCAAAGGTCATCCGATGAATGGCCAGTACCAACATAACATGATGTCATTAGTCTCAATAGCAATTCTTGTTGCAATTTCTTTCGAAAAATGTTTAAAAACATAAAAAATCCACAAAAAAATAATTATCATTTTAATTCCTATTTAAAATTTCCAAAGGTAATATAGAAGAGATCGCTCATTCACGTTATGACTGCCTGTCGTTTACTTCTAACCCGTAATCATATGTTAAATATTGTATTCTGCATTGATCGATATACATTACATTATGTATAATGTATATGGGAGGACGATAACGAGAAGTCCCTATGACATCTCAAAAGTGCTACGAGAATTCCGGCCTCTGCTTATAAATAATCGATTATTTTACCGAAGGATTTTTTTAGTTAAAAATAGTAGGTAGTCAAGTGTAAAAATATGGGATCACGCAACATCTCAAAAATTCGTCCCGACACTCCTTGATGCGAAGTGCATTGGTATTATAGGTGATTCCAGTATGACTAAAAAATCGTAAAATGTTTATGAGAAGATTCTTTCCATACATACTTTGCTCTTGACTGTACATGAATCTATGTAGGTAAAATCGAAAACACCACTAGCCTGGCATGCTTTTGTTAGAAAGCAAGAGTATATTGTCATTTGCATTTGACCAGTGTAAAATGAACTCCGTCGGGCAGAATAAAATATACATTTATATCATAATTTTTAACTTAACTGTAAAATGCTACTCCGTCTGTTTTATAATTTGACGTTCGGGAGTGTTGCCCATACCACTTCACACACCAGCAACGCATTTTTATTTGCGTAAATTAATCTTAATATCTTGTTTCTTTAACTGTGCAGCAAGGGGCGGTGCCATTTTATCTGAGCAAAAGCATAATATGAGTTGTGCCCACAAGTCGCCCTAGAAGCTCTATCTATAGAAGGTTATTTGTGCTGAAAACACAGCCTAATCCGCTGAACTTAGACACTTGAAGTTTAAAGGGAATATTCCTCGGGTATTATTGGGTTGCGCTAACCTGAGATTTTTCCATTAACAACTCCAACGGGAATATTTATCATAAATTTAATGAATTGAAAAGTATAAATGAGAGACTCATATTAGTATACTTGAAGGAGACGTAAAATCTTTAAAGCTCAAAAATGTATTGTGTTTACAGTCAAGATAAGCTTATTAAATAATTCTACGAATATCGCATATACTTAGGCCGTTGGGCCTTACTATATCGAGAATATGATTTCTGGGTCTGTTTTTCCCATTACATACATACATACATACCTTCACGCCTGTAATCCCAGAGTGGGGTAGGCAGAGCTACAGAATTATCTACATTTTTTTTTTGTTGATAATTCTGTAACCACATTTTTCCCATTATATCGTCGGTAATACTGCAAAACCGCGTAACTAACATAACATGATAGAGCGAAATAAACCTTACTTTCTTATTAAAAAGGTCAATTTTGCTCCTTATTAAAAATGTTACTTAAGCGGTTTTGCAGTTTCACCGACGATATTATAACTGACTTGAAAAAATGAGGAGGCTCAATGTTTGTATTTTTATGTATGTTCACCGATTTCACCGTCGTCGATTAAGATATTTGAGCGTCTACGATGAAGAACATTTAAATGGTTTAAATAGACGACTATGACTTTGACGCATCGTTAGTTGCGAGCTTGAAATGTCCTATAGTTTGTTATTTATCGAGAAGAAGCACTACATAACAGTACATAATGAGCTCTAAAAAGTATACAATAAAAATAAAAAATAAAAACTATAATAACTATAACTTAAAAAAAAAAATTTTTCAATAAATGGTCCACAATCGACGGGGAAGACGGCCTGTAAGTTTTGTCACTGAGATTTATTAAAATTTAAAACGAAGTTACAAAAATACTTTTGTAAACCTGTACATTAATTTACGCTACATTATTGCAATAGGTTGCTGTAGAAGCCTTAAGTATTGCTGTAAGGTGCTGGTTAAGCAAGTTTAAAAACACGCTCAACGATGACACTCACAATGGTTACTGTGTTTGTAAAAGTGGTCGCGGATGGTCCTAATTTGCAGGTCATATTAAGCAGACTTACTTCTTTAATTCCGATATAAATATGTTGCAAGAAACTGAATATCTGCTAATACAATCGCCAATCTTCATGTCTCCCTATTTCGAGTTAACGATTTTGCATCAATTCTGTAGAAATTCGAAATCTCACCATATCTTTTGCTTCATAAGCTGGGATGGAGTCCCGTTACGGTATCTAAAGCTAGTCTTTAATATGTTCTGAGAAAAGAGGTTTCGAAATATTAAAACACCAACATTCCTTCTGAATAAAGGATTGACATTTAACCCCTTTTAAAAGCTTTAATTTGCAGAAATTTCCCTCGTATTTCTTTCGATGCCTGCCGTAAATGTAAAAAAATCGTATGCAATATTGCGGCAATTATTTAAAATGCAAGATATTTCTTAGAAATGTATAGGGCTTTTAATTAATACATACTTAATTGCAAAAAAGTATATACAGGGTGTGCGGGATATGGTATACTGCCGTTTGGGAAAAATATTTTTCGCCAAATTTCACTTCCCAAAAAACTTTTCGCAGTAGTTTCATTTCCCAAACGAATCTTTAGCACATTTACATTTTTTTTATTTAGTCAAATTATCATTTGGCATCATTTTACTGTCAATTTTTATTAAGACAAACTTTTATTAAGCAAATGATTTCCTTTGGCAAATATTATAATCCAAAAAATTGTTTGTTCAAATTGTTACTGCGCACAAAAGTGTATCTCATTAATCATTGACAAGTTAAAAAAAATTAAATTCGTTTAGGTTAGAACTGTGACCTCCACAGAAACGAACTGCTACCAAAAAAGTAGGTTAGGTTAGGTTAGAACTGCGACCCCCACAGAAACGAACTGCTACCATAAAAGTACCGAAAGTAGGTTAAGTTAGCTCTGAATTGATAGGGTAAATTATTTTACCTGTAAATTATTTGTCCAAGGTATATATATAATATAATATCAACAACAAGCTACTTATTGCGTAAAGGGAATGCCATATACAAACGAATGAATAGTAAATATCGGCGTGTCAGACACGCAGTAAGAAAACTACCCGCGTAAGGAAAAATAATCACACCCTACATTTTATTCAATGAACAACAAGATATACTTAATAAATCGTATGCCAACAATATTTTGGAAAAAGTATGTTATGCGAAACAATACATTTGACTACATGAAATTTGTTAAAATGAAACATGACCAAGTAATTATTTATTAAACAATAATTTGCCAAACTAAAATTCGCTAACTGATAATTTGCTAAAAGTTATTTTGCCTTATGATTTTTTGGGAAATGAAAATTTAAGTAAAATAATTTGGGAAGTGTAACTTTGGGAAAAGATTTTTGACCAAACATTAGTGAACCGCGGGATATAGTGGCCAACCTTAGAGGGCTGGATAGTTCAGCTCAGGAGTGGCCAAAATATGATAAATCATGTTTAGTAAAACTCGCACCAAAAACGACATATCTCGACTTTTAAAAATTTTGGAAATGCGGTTCCCTGGTCCACCATTTTCGATGCCACGGCCACATTTATTAGAATTTTTCAGTTTCGTTTGCTGTGAAAGATAGCTGATTAAATTTGCTTTAAGACCATATCAACGAAATCAACAAAACTGTAGCAGTTTAAAAAAAAACAAATCAAATTTAAAATTTTGGAATCTGACTTTTTCTTGCGGCAAGCTTAACATCGCATGGTGAAAAAAATAATTTACTAAGACCTGTAGTGCTGCTTTTCTAAAAATTGGCCTGTTTAATGGAGATTCTAAAATGATATAACAATTGAGTTTATTGATTACAGCAGCGAAGTTATTATTAAGTTTGTCGAACAAAGACTGAATTTTATCAAACTAGCGAATATAAAAACAACTTTTGCTTCCGTTTAAAATCAAGTTAGCTGGTTTTAAATGTTTTAAAAGACAGTTTACATTAATGTTAAATCTGGAATTGAAAGTTTGGTGGCCAGTATTCCTAACAACAATTAATCAGAATGGAATTTATGTGAATATTGTCTCTTTGGAATAGCTGCGTAGTCACGCGACTAGCAGAAGCTAGCCTACAAATTGGTGAGCGACGATACGCCTCCGAACTCAAGAGGTCGTTTATGAAACGCTGCCGAGGCTGCATTAAGGCTGGCGGTGAGCAATTTGAACACTTGTTTTAATTTTAATAAAATGTAACCTTTTATCGTAGTGTCGTTGTATTTTACATTAATGTAAACTGTATTTTAAAACAATTAAAATCAGCTAACTGGATTTTAAACGAAAGCAAATGTCGTTTTTTAAATTAGCTAGTTTGATAAAATTCAGTCTTTGTTGGATAAACTTAATAATAACTTCGCTGCTGTAATCAATTAACTCAATTATTATATTATTTTAGAATCTCCATTAAAAACGCCAATTTTTTTTACACCGTGCGATGTTAAACTTGCCGCAAGCAAAACTCAGATTCCTAAACTTTTAATTTGATTAGTTTTTATATTTTTAAATTTCTAATAAATGTGGCCGTGGCATAGAAAATGGTGAACCAGGGTACCGCATTTCCAAAATTAAAAATAAATTGAGATATCTTGTTTTTGGTGCGACTTTTACTAATCATGATTTATCATATTTTGGCCCCTCCTGAGCTCAGCTATCCAGCCCTGTAAGGTTGGCCACTATTTCCCGGACACCCTGTATTAGTTACTTTTAATTGACTAAACCTTATTGACAGAACTTATGGGCCGACTAGGTACAGTCGAACATAGAACCTCCTCTTTTTTTGAAGTCTGTTAAAATGGTAGGTAATATTCAGTCAAACTGAAGTCGGCATCCCACAATATTTTAAACCAAACGCCAGTTTTAGCTACTATTTAAAAAAGATATATCGTATCCGAATCTATAACAGCATTTGTGTCGATTTAATTAACCCCATTTTATGCTGAGCGTGACAGTATAAATAGAAAAGTAGTGCGTCTCCGGCCCTTTAGGACAACATTGTGATACTTATTGCCGCTCGAGCGCCTAGCGTTGTCCAAACTTATTTTAGGCTATTTAGTATTTATCATTGTGCTTTTTATAAATTACACAAACCTAAGTATAAATATTGATAGGTACCTAATTTATATTGTTTACTTACATACTTGTTAATTGTTGACACTAAATAATTATGTATGTGTTTGATATGTTAATTCCTATTCGACATCTTTTCATCATGCCGCTTCTGTGCAAGTCAGCTTCCTTTGCCTATTGGCGGCACGTACCTTGGCATTACACAAGAAGAATCATCCCAACTAAACAAAAAATAAATAAAATAACTGTAAACGGTCTATCCGTTTGGAAGCTACGACGCCAGACTCATACACACTTTAATTTTGTAAGTTCCCCTTTTTTCTCGGGATTTTGAAAGAGTATTTATACGCGCAAAATTTTAAATGTATATTATTTTTATTATATTATTTTTTTAAAGCTGCAAGTCGGCTATAAATATCAAAAAATAAAGCGTATACTTCACAAACTCTAAAAAGGCACTCCGCTTTCCGACTCCAAAGGTATGTGAAAACTATGATAGCTCCAGATTATTTGAATCATTTCTGAGGCAATACACGGAACGTTACAAACAACTTTAACGTCAAGACGTTTCTGCGCTGATGCGCGCCGATTGATATTGATACGCGAACAACCGAACATAAAACTGGCGCGGCCCTGACTAAACCTACATAGACTGTGCGAGATTTAGTTTGCTGGTGGTGGCTCGCACCGAACGGTCGCTTACGCACGCATGCGAGTCGCGCGATGTACTTTTGTTTAAAGACGAACTACTTTCTATTTATACCACAGCGGTGTACACTCAGCGAGTCATGATTATGAACAGAAATAGTTCTCAATAATATATGTATATGTATTAGCAAGAATAAAAGCTAGTAAAAATGCAAATATTTCTGGCTCACCCTATAGAACATCACTGTACGCCGAGCGTGGCAATCAATCACTTCGACGTATAGTGACGTTGACTGTTTCCATGATCTTATTTCATATTGTAAGTTCCTCTATTTAAGATGTATTTATGATATATATATATAATATATTTAATGGATTGATCCCGATGAAAGTTGATTGTTTTCCGGTCTATAGGTGGTAGCCTTTGTCGCTGCCGATGCCGGAAAACAAACAGGCACGCTATCGTCTCGACTGAGGCCTGATTTACACTTTGCGTAGTGCAAGTGCAAAGTTCATAATACTTAACTTGACAAAAGTCGCTAGTAGCAAACGTATGAACTTCGCTCTTGCGCTTCGCTAAGTGTAACCAAGCATAACTATAAACAACTAGTGGTAGGTAGTTTTTGCTGTAGAGTTTGCTTCTTCATGTTTTAATGCCAAATGTTAGATCTTACGCCGGCCCTAGCGCAGCAGTTGAGCTCAGAAGGCGAAGCGCCGCCGCTCACGCGGCCCGGCTTACTAAAATGCTTGTGTATAATTAATCCGTAGTTTATATTTCGCTAGTAATAATTATCCTGTATAATGGTTTCTCTCTTGCTGAGTTCGAGTTGTTGGATATTATCCTGAAGTCTTATCTAAAGTGACTTCGTTTATTTGTCTACATTCCAACTTTCTGAGTATGTAGGAGTTTTGTCTATCATCGCACCTACCTCTTCACTTTGTATCTGTAAGTCACAATGCACATCTATATACTTACCTACTAAGCAATAGTATTTTAGTAGAGAAATGTATTGAACGTTTAGAATCATATATCTATAGTTATATGTTACCAAATAATTGTGATAGTGATAATGTTGTTAGGTGTTTTCTTTTAATACGCAGACTCTAAGCTAAATAGTCGACACCGTTATACCAATTTGTTTGAAGAACTAACTATTGGTGTTGTAGTTATCACATTTGATTTGATGATTGTGTTTAAACAACAGTACTTCGCTACTGATACTTAGGATGCTCCTGACTTGACGGTACTGCAGCAGCGGTGCGATATCATGATTCAGTACTTTTTCATTGAAATATATGCACAAAGTAAAGTGCCTATATGTACTAGCTACGGCGAGGTCGAGGCGCGGAGGTCACACAGCTGGTTCGTCGAGTCAGGAGCACATTTAGGTGCAAGTGAGTCCGTCTAAAGCACTTGTAGCTACCACGGGAACAGTAATAATAAAATTCTAATACTACTGATCTTTCTTGTGGTTCATAGAATGCGGACTAAGTGCTTAGAGTCGCGGGAAAAGGATACTTCTAAAATAGATTCACTTCAAATGTGTTGAAATGTATGGCACTTACAAATTTAGATTTATAACAAAAACTAGATAGAGTCCGACCAGCGAGTGGTGACACAAATAATGGCGGCAAATTCAAAATATTACTAGCTGGTATCACGAAATTCGTAGCGATTGGATAGGTACGGTCAGCTTCATACACGTATAAGGTAACATTCAAAGTGCTTCAATACACCATACAATTAATATAGTCTACGGAACTATTTGACCAATTTCAATGTTTCCTTGTATATGACGCTGGCGATGGAATAGAAAAACAGTGGAAGTGCCGTGAGCTTCGATAATTATCAGACCTGTTGTCGCCAACACTCACACTATCAGAAAAACAACTACAAAATCATGAAAATGATTGGTCGGAGGATTTTATTTTGTTATAGAATATTGACTATAATCCATTAACGTAATTTATTTTTTTAATTCCATGCAGCATAGTTAAAATTATATTTCACATTTTCACTACTTATTATAACAAACGATATAAAAACCACTAAATAGCTTACAAAGTGCTGCCATCTAGCGTCCAGTAGCCGAACAATAACGTTTGTTTGAGACGGAGATGTATACCTTCTTTGCCGAAACTTAGTGATGCATGTAGCTCATTGTTATGTCGATAAAATAATAACTAATTAGTATTACTTTTTTATGTTATAAGTCTTATGAATGTTATGATAAGATTTATCCGTAAAAGATGGAAAAAACTGGGTAGGCTCTTAAGGACTAGATTGCAAAACGACTATTTAAGCTCTTGGTTGTTCATAATATCTTGGTTGCAAAATGTCTCATTGTGTAAATCGTCTTATTAGTAGAATGCCTTGTTAAAGATTGGACTTAATTCTATGACGTTTTGTTTGTATAACGCCCAAATAGCAAAATTTCCCAGTTGCAAAACGACAATGTATGCAGAACGTACCTACTGATAGTAAAACGGTTAGGTAGGCATTTCGTAAAAAATGTATTGCGTCTAAGTGTCAATACGACTAGACGGTTGAATGACAAGGATATCACAACCTTTAGTTTGTAAAGGAACTCTTCTATTCATAAAAAACGTAGGTACCCGGCCACTTAAAATCAAGTTTCAAGTATAGAAAAACATCTTTACTGTACAAAATCGGTCCAGCGGGTTAGCTGTGAACGCGTAACAGTCAGGTATAGTTATTTTCACATTTTTAATTTTAGTATGGTTATATATATAAGGACCGTATCGAAAAGAAAGTAGACAAGTTAAAAATGACATAATTTTTATTCTATGTGATATTTGGATATAAAACATAAAAATAACTAAAATATAACACCTTTTCAAGAACTAATTTTAAGAAAACTGTCGTAGACCTCCTATTTAGCCTGCAATCTTACTTTCTTTTTGATGTCCTTCATTAAGTTTTGGACGACAGTATTTGCTATTTTTCCTGACAATCTGTTCCACTTTTTTTTAAAGTCCTCGACTGATGTTGCAGCTTTGACATTTTTTTGGAGCTGCCGCTTCATAATAGCGCAGTAACTTTCGATAGGGCGGACTTCAGGGCAGTTGGGGGGTTCATGTCTCTTTCGACTATATCAACCTTGTGGGCCTTATACCATTCCAGTGTAGCTTTTGAGTAATGGCATGATGCCAAGTCTGGCCAAAATAAAATAGGCTTCTTGTGTATTTTAATGACAGGCAGTAGTCTTTTTTTCAAGCACTCCTCACGATATACTTCAGCGTTTAAGTTACCTGTGGTGAAAAAGGATTTCGAAGGCATGCCACATTGACAAATTGCTTGCCAAATTAGTATCTTTTACCGAATCTCTCCACACTGAAGGCTATCTTTTTGAGAAACCTTTTTACCAGCGGGTACAAAACTAAGGTCGGGCAATGTTTTAAAATCTAATTTGCAGTATGTTTCGTCGTCCATAATAATACATTGCGTTTTCTTGGTTAGTACACGATCATATATAGTTTTCTTGTTCGTTTTCTAACGGTTGTCTCTTTTAGGTTGTTTCTGTTTTTTATAAATCTTTAGGTTACATCTTTTTTTAATTCGCCGAACCATTGATGGAGAAGTTTTAGCTTTTTTAGCAGCATTTCGGACAGAAACAGGTGGATTTTGTAAAAAAATGCGTACAACTCTTTTTTGCAATGCAGGGTCCCAAGGTCCTCGTTTTCTGCCGCTTTTAGGCAGGTCTTCCAAAGTTACGGTGTTGCCAAACTTAGTTATCAACTTGTGTACTCCTGCAGGCCTGACAACATACTTTTTAGCAAGTTTTCTTATTGTTATACACTGAATTTTGCACCAGTCGTCCAAAATCTTTTTTCTAGTTTCTAACTGAATCCGTCCCATTTTGACAATTTGGTAAGAAAAGACGTATTGCTTTTAACATATCGTACCCAAGAATAAGGTTTACAATCTACTAAAAACTTTTCGTAAATCGGAGTTGAGTATAAGTATTTATACGACCTTAAAGTTGTCTACTTTCATTTCGATACGGTCCTTATGGATTAGTAAAATTACTAAATAGGTAATAAAATTAGAGAGAATTAAATACTCTTTCTTACATAAAATTCATCTAATATAACCTACTTAGGCGTTATTCAATCACGACGTTTTGCTACCTAGACGATTTAAAACCAAGACCTTATACTATCCAGACACTTTGCATAATGAGTAATGACTAATGAATGATACAACTAAGGCCATGTACAATTTGGATCTACTTCTACTTTGTAATTTTACAACCATGACGTTATGCCTAATTAGGCATTACTTACAACCTACACATTTTGCTTACTCGGGCATTGTACAAAAAAAGCGTTTTGCAATCTAGTCCTTTAGAAGGTCGACTTTAGAAAACAATGCGGTTCTTGTTTTTCGCGCAGAAGTACGCCGTGGGCGCAGTCGTGCGTGGTCCGCGCACTGCAGAGTGACACCTCGGTTCAGCCGTTTTTTAAACTTTTGAAACTCGATACATATAGCAAAAAAATAAAATAGTTATTACTTATTAGTGTCTTAAAATAAACGGTCGCGGCAAACTCATATTACGCGGAACTCCGCATAACCATGCTACGCATACCACGCCCACTTCACACTTCTACTTTTTTTTTTGTTCTGTGACGCTGACTGTACTCATATTGCGACAGCTTGTTTCTTAGGTAAATTTTTTGCCGCATGAAAAAGATGAGAAAAATGCTTATTATGTCGCTATCTGGTCGGACTATCAGTTTGAGTAAGAGGACCTTATACTTACCTTAGTCTAATGGTTCCGCCTAAAGGGACTTAAAAAAGCCTTTGCTTAACAAACATTTTGTGAGAGCCTGAGCCGCTATCTTAAGTCAAAGGTGCCGAAATTGGATATTTTTTTAATAATTCCTCAACAATTGACTTAAGGACACAAAAGTCTATGAGAAGTATAAACAAGACTAAATTGCGCACAGTTTGTGCGTAAGTACATGTTTTTTTGTAGGTCTTCCTAATAAAAAGACACGAGGAGCGATAGCAAATATTTTTTCATCACACTTGCACGTAAACAGTATCTAAACATACAGGTTAACTTGGCCGCAATGCCCGATATAAAACCCTCGACCTTTTTATTTACCATGAAACCCAAGGTCGGTAAGTAATTTTTTTTTAATTTATATCACAGCACACAGGTCATGCAAGTTCAAGCAAAGAGTTTACACGCAATTGAAAAATTGTCTTAAAATGTTATTTAAACAGGAATTTCATTGCAATCTCGCTACATGTTACTTAAATACTCAATTAATGTTCTTAATAATCGATTTTAATAGTTTTCTGTATCAAAACGTCGTTTTTTTTTATATTCCTTCAGGGCTGTATGTATACCTACGTAAGTATTTGCCCTTAACGTTTCTGAACGAAACATTTGTATAATCTGTGGAGTCCGCCCGTCATCCGCTTAAAAAAAGTTCAAGTAATTCGTAATAGTAGTTGTGCTGACTTGTGTAAGTATTATAAGTGTTTTCTGTCCTATAATTTTATTTATTTACTCGCAAATGTGATGAAAAACATTGTATGTTTCACGGTCGGTACAGGAATTACGAACCTCGACTCAGAAAGCCCTCAGTCTTCGACTTCGGGCTTCTACTAGAGCCTCGATCGTAATTCCTTACTTACCGACCTTAATACACAATGTACTATTACAATAAAATTACATCTCATTCCTTATTTTCCGGCGCTGCTATCTCTTTCTAACAATAGCATTCGCTACGGATTGCCGTCTTTGTGTGTAGAAATATGGTAACGTAGCAACTGTCACTAATTGGCGACGGATTTTAAATGCGTTTAGTATGAGCATAACGTATCTTAATATAGATCATTGGATAGACGTACATACAAAAAATGTATGCACGAACTGTGTGCAATTTTATCTCGTTTATAATGCTTTACGTACACTTTTTTTGTTGAAAAAACAGATAAAAACTATAGGTATCCTAATTCGGCACCTTAAATTCGAGATGGTGACTCACGCCTCCCCCCTATGGTCGAAATCTAAGATTTTTATTGGGATCCCTTTACTTAACTACATATATGTAAACATAACAATGCTACACTTTTTGTAAAACAGAAACCTTACAGACTGGACGTACGTTATTCAGTCAACGATATCTGTTTAGATTAATGTCTGTGGTACAGGTATATTATGTAATAGTAGATGTTAATTTTTATCGCGTGACAAAAATCATGGGTAAAAATATTAGTGTTTGTCTTAAAACTAAAAAAATGATTTAGGTTACACTTGTTTTTTTTAGCATTAGAAATTCGATAAGCAAAGAAGCAGGTGTCCACCTCTTAATTTTTTTCATAGACATGGCAATAAAAAGTAAATTGTGAATAAGCTTAGCCCACGGATTATAATAACTACTGATTTCGCATAGATATCTAATAGTCAAATAGTAACTATTTATACACCAACTGCAAATGGTGTGTATATATATACATACGATACATTTATTAAATCCTATACTGAATTTTGGATGTTTGAAACTTTTAAATGCTTAGGGTATCAAAACCATCCTACTGACATGAGCTCAACCTAATACAATTTCATCTAAAGTTTTGTTGACTCATCTCCATCACACACTGGTGCGGTGTAGCCTTGACGGTAATTGTTTTTCTTAATTTTAACGGAAATAGTTATTTATGTAACTGGTACATAGTGAAGCTTCTTAAGGTACGAGTGCCGAGCTAATTATGAACCATTGCATACATATGTTTTTTTAAACAAACTTTAAATGATAGTGACAATGATAATGGCTGACTTTTCTTGAATTTTTTCCTTGATTTCTCTCCTAACAAATTACTTGTTAGTAAAGTCATTTTTATTATTTCGATTAGCGTTAACAGTTCGTGAATTTAACTGTTAAATAATTACAAATTTCATGCAAATTTAAATAGCGACTAGAACAAGTTAGTTTAGTTCTGTTCTGACAATTTATCTCAAAAAAATGTAATGTTAAACAAATACTCCATTGTAGATATCCATATTGAACGTAAGCATGGTAACCAAATAACAAGTCGATGAATATTAATTATCTTTTTTAGTGATTTAATTAAAATGAAATCCTTAACACATTATAAGTTATAAGTCTCAAAACTTAGTTTGTTTTTAATCTATTTCATTTCAATTGTTATTAAAACATTTTTAACGAAACAATATACAAATAAGGATGTTAAGTGTTCACTAGACGCCTAGACTGATATCCGGGATGACTAAGACCATGGTAATAACAATGCTAATATAATTATTTTAAAACTGTTGACCATGGCGACGCTCATTATAGATTTTTTTTCACGCGTCCTTTACGCTGTTCCAACATTTCTAACGCGTATTCTGTTTTTAATTTAGTCGCATTTTACACTTAAAACGTTACTTGTGCTTAAGACATCTGCTTCTTTAGGTTTTTGTATTGTGCGTGCAATAAGTTTGTGACTTATAATAAAACGGCAAAATATTACGCCTTATAATTTAATAATCCTTATACAATATAAATGTAAACATTTTGCAATTTTCTATAATGATGCAAAATGGTTCGAATATGTTTTTGGTTTCATCTTATTTTGTCATACTGCCGTAAAACATGTCCAGTAAAAACCTTACACTTACGTCTGTAAAGGTCTTTCTAATGCTAAAAAATCGTCTTATAGGTTAAGTTCAGATCGTGTTACGTGTAATAGATATGTATACCTTAGGTATTACCTTTACCAGCCTGACAAGATTATTACGGACCCTGGAAAAAAAATGCTAAAAGCAGCTTATGGCAATTCAATGTATAGTCATAGACGTCTCCACTGAGTGTTGTCTTCGTGGTGATGTTTTTGTTTTAAATAATCGTAAAACCACCCGGTGTTTGTCGAGTTGGTAAAAGCATCTAAAAACAACAACAGAAATATGCCTGTCTGTTCGGTACAATTTTTGCAATCGATTATAAACCTTTCCTACGAGCTAGACTTGCTATATGGCAATGCAATAACACGGCACCAACAATTTGAAATTACCAAAATTCATATCAAGTAACGGGTTCCGGTAGCCAAAGGGGAATAACGGGACCCTATTACTAAGACATGAACAGTGATGGCTAGACATTTGGATGGTGAAGTATTTTTCCCAGGTGATGTATTTCTGTTGCCACTATAACAACAAATACTAAAAACAGAATAAAAAAATATTTAATTGGGGCTTCCATACAACAATCGATATTAATAACGGCAACTGGTACAGTGTCTAATGTTGCATAGAGTACGGAACCCTTCGTGCGCGCGTCCGACTCGCACTTGGCCGGATTTTTGACATACGAAGGCTTTATGTGTGAAGTGTAAGCATTGCTAGAAGGTGAATAAGTGCCACCTAGAAACTTATGTTCAATTATTTTTATGAGGATATTGAGGATAAGGAAAATAGTTTTAAGGGTAATTTTATTCCTGTTAATTTTTAGACTTCTCTACCATACGTTATTAGTTACTATACTAAAAAACGGAATTCTTAAGAGGATTGTGAACTTGATATTCCATACAAAATGCGATAGCATTTCTCTCGTTAACCCTGGTCCGATTGTTACGATTTTAGAATATGTTGGAGATATCATGGTCTGATAAAACAAGGTCGTCTCTTCCGAAAGGGACACTTTCGACGTCATCACCACTCCCCAAAAATATGGACAAAGGGTATAACCGTGTAAGGGTCTCCCCAAACCAGTCGACGCCGTTTCGGCAAATCGCGTACGGAAAAAGCTTTATGTCAACGCAATAAGAGCGAAAAGGACGTCGCTCCGCTCGGCTCGTCTCGGCTCGGCGTTGCGAACGGAACGACGACGTTTTCGCTCTTATTGCATGGACATAAAACTTTTTCTTACCGGCTCAAACCGATTCGGCGTCGATAGGTCTGGGGAGACCCTAAGTATGGGGGATCGGCCTCAGACGCCAAACTGATTGTCGTTTTGCTGATTTATTTTCCCAAGCATAAGATGCTATTTCACCAAATATTGAGCCTAAAATACCACAGGTTTTGGAGAAAATAATTTAAAAAAAACTTACTTTATACTATTGAACCGATTTTATGTAACTTAATTATTTTATGCTAGTAATTTAGAAGTATTATTTAAAAAAATGAAGTTCCAAATGCATTTGTAAACAGTAATTTTTTACTTTACATTTTTTTTATTGTTCTGAGATGTACCCACCAATTTTAGATATTTTAATAAAAACTAATATTCTATAACATATTTTTTTCAAAAACATTCACTTGGGTCTACAGGGTAAGAATTAGAGTTGCCGCGAATAGTGGTTATAGCGAATAGTCGAATACCGATTAATCGCCATTCACTTTGGCGAATAGTCGAATAACTCAACATTACTATTCGACATAAAAAGAGAAAAATACATTAAAAATATTTCTAATTTCTTCTAAGGTTGTGAGCAAAAGAAAACCATAAAGTTAAAGAAATCTGTTTCATGTTATACATACCTACATATATGTAGTAAATTTAATTTTCAATTTTTAAATGCTGGCAAGTGGCAACCCTTTTCTTGTACATAGTTTACGGGGAATACCCTGTTTTGTTTAACCCAGCGTTTATTATTGTAGGGGATTTCCCGCTCAATCAATACGCTTGTGTTTAGAATAGGCGGCATGCATTTGTTATTTGATTTTCGACATCGGTTGACGTTTTTTTTATTTTTTATTCTATACTTATTTGAAAATTAAGTAAGCTTGCTAAACGATACTTAATCACACCAGCAAGCTCTGTTTATTCAGAAAGACTATTTTCCGAGGCAGGTTTAATTTACGAGGAAAAACGAAACCGACGACTTGCTCCCGAACGTGCAGAAAAAAATGTTTTTTTGCACCACAATCTGCCTCTGTTAGATTTTAAATATTAATTAAAAAGCCTAACGAATTTAATTTCATGAATATGATAGGCACAGGCACATATTACAGTTAATAATTGATATTGTGTATTGTTTTATTAGGGGAAATAATTAAAAAAATGATTATTTTTAACTAGTTTTTTTGTTCGATAAAAGTTTATTTTATACGACTATAGCAACTCTAGTAAGAATACCATGTGCATGTAAATTGATACGACAACCGAGAATTCCTTATCGATCGCCGCTGTGAAGGTACGAATTTGAATTTAGAACGTGACAAATCGTTAGAGGATGGATTATTTTATTATTGGCTGTATAAGCTGTACGTTTTTAAAAAAAAAATATGATAAAGAATATTAGTTTTTTATCATATATTTTTTTCCAAAACATTCACTTGGATCGAAATAACGAAAATAAAACAAACTTATGATGTGCCATACATTTAATATTGACATGTATTAATAAATAGATAGTGATGACGATAAGTATCTAATTATTAATACAGCTAATAATAAAAAAATCCATCCTCTTTATCAATTTGTCACGTTCTAAATTCAAATTCAAACCAGCGGCGGTCGATAAGGAATTCTCGGTTGTCGTATCAATTTACATGCACATGGTATTCTTAGCCTGTAGATCCAGTGAATGTCTTTGAAAAAAAAAATGTTATAGAATATTCGTTTTTATTAAAATATATAAAATTGGTGGGTGAATCTCGGAACAATAAAAAAAATGAAAAATATTTTTTTTTACTGTTTAAAAATGAACTTGGGACTTCATAATTTTTTAAATAATAGATACATTTAAATTACTAGCATAATGTACTTAAGTTACAAAAATATCAATTTGGCGTCTGGGACCGATCCCCCATACTTACACGGTTATACCCTTTGATTTTAGATTAGTATACAATTTTATTTCAAAAATCATATGTATCACGAATAATATAATTCACGAGCATAATTAAATTTTTTTTTTTTTTTTTTGAATGACCATTTCTATTTGTGTGAGACACAGTCATAGATTCGCCCTGACGATATTTTAACATTGTCATAGTTATTTATGTAACTGGTACATAATGGAGCGTCCTTAAGGTACGAGTGCAATTATGGGCCGTTGCATACATAAGTTTTTCTACAAGCTTAAAATGATAATGACAAAATTAAACAATACTTTCCTTACTTTCTGCTAACAAATTACTTGTCAGTAGTTTGTGAATTTTAAAAATAAATTTCATGCAAATTTTAATAGTTACTAAAACAATCCTGAAAATGTATCATGCCATTAAGACAACATTTATTTTATTTTTAATACAATGTCATTCTTATTATTAAAACACGTTTAACAATTTATTATACCAATTAGGATGTTAAGTGTTCTGATATCCGGAATGATCGTAACCATGGTGATAACAATGCTATTACAATTATTATAGAATTGTTATTAACATGGAAACGTTAATTATAGAATGGTTTTCACTCTTCGGTTACGCTTTAGGTGGTATTCTGATACCGTTAACGATATCAATTGTAGCGGTTTGTAGTGCGCGTGTAGAAAAATGTATTTATGCATGAAAATAACTAACATGTCGCTGAACAAAAGTAGCTCAGTTTAGCGAGTAGAATCGATCGTTTCATTTAAAGCCCCAAGGTCAGAGACACCCTGTAGAAATAATGACTACGTAGAAATGAAACTCCCACTCCCGACGCGCGGTCGGCGCCTTGGATAGGTACCTACCGTCCGGCGACACCAGTGGTGCCTAGTCAGTTACGCCGTGCAGCGTGGCGCGGCGCGGTTGTTGCATTTGTTTCACAGCGCGTGTCGCAATTAGATTTAAGTTCCAATTAAATTGATATTTTGTAATTAAGCTTTTTCAACTTAATAAAAATTCAAATTAACGGTCCGGTAAGGAACGTAAAAAGTAACTCCGGAATCCGGACTATAAAACTAACTGCGCTTAATTATTATTTTAACTATTATCTATAGACTCTTTTCCATGGTTAATAGCCACATAAGTAATGTTATTCCCTGGAGATAAAGTTACTTTAACGTAAATGTAAATAAACTCATTTTGAAACAATAATGCTTCCACGTTGAAGAAAATCATAAATAATATTTTGTGACAAAACTTGTTTAACACATCCATAAACCGATTAAAATATTTCGCAAGTGACAGCCCTAACTTACGCCGCGGAAGACAGCACGATAGAGGGACATAGCGGTGTGAAAGGGGAAGTAGGAGTTTAAAGCGCGGCATTCGGGGCCTGGTCAAAGAAGATTCACTTTTACGTAGTTATTATTTATTCTGACGCATAATGTAGCATTCTATTGGAGAAAGAATTTTTGAAATCGGTCCGGTCGTTTTTGAGTTTATGTTACAAACGTCAAAAAATGCAAATCTTTCCTCTTTGTAATATTAGTGTAGACAGCGTAGATAAGCTTCTTTAGTGCCACTAACTATTCTCTACTTTCATGTATGTACAAATAATTTTATCTGGGAATTAGACACATCGAGCTTAAAACGTTAAGTGGCAAGAATCTTTGTGTAACTTGTCAGGGTATGGTAGGTAATCTATATATACAGGGTTATTGGTAAGTTGACCTATTCCCCTCTTGGGGTTATGGGAGATGTAATTTGCAATCATTTTGGCCCCATAATATCCTATGCAAAAGTGAACTTTCTGAGATAATTTAAATTTAAGTTTTTTGCTTTAAAAAGTCAGGAACGCATGTTATAAAATTTACAAAAAAAGCACTTTAAATTGTATTGTTTTTTGTAGCTTTTGTACAAAGTAAAATTGCTGTTCTTATGCAATATTAAAAGTAGAATTATCTGTACACGTTTAAGAATGCGAGACCAAGAAGTAAAAAATAACATGAACTTAAGCGTAGGGTATTATGGGAACAAAATGATTGCAAATGATCTCCCCCATAACCCCTAGAGGGGAATAGGTCGACTTACCAATAAACCTGTATATTACGCGAGGGCGATTTTTGTACAGTCGATTACAAAGAGATGTATCCACTTTTTCTCCTTATTGCGTGGTGATACAGTCCAAAAGTGGATACATCTCTTCGAAGGCGACTGTACATAGTATCAGATCTACAGTTATGTTCCGATTTTGATAAATTATATGTCATTGGATTCGTCTCATGCTGGAGAGTTGCATAAAACTCTTCGTTTTTTTTATGATAAGGTACTGAACATTTAATTTTACTAGCGTGCCTCCGCCTAAGTGACGCAGTCCCCTTAAAAATAGTATACCATATTAAATATGTGAGGCACTGGGTTACTAAGGACCTCAAAGAACATGACGATATGGAGAGGGAGCGAAGGGCGCTATCAGCGAGGGTTATAGCCCGCAGGTTCACTCTGCTATATGTATTTTGTGGGAAAACCCATCACAAGGCGTTTGAAAAATTGCAAAGCGCTGTTCATATTTTTCCGCGTTCTGTCTGTGATTCTGTTATTTGTTACGCGCGTGCAATGACAATGGAATAGCCGCGATAACTCATTTATGGCCGAACCCTATATTTAAACCGCGGACAGACAGGCTTACTTCTGATTAAAATTTAACCTTCAGTAAGCTTTATCTATCTGGGGTTTGAATATAGGGTTTGGGCGTTAGTGGCAACAACGTAAGGAATAAGTACTGATACTTTTGCCCTCGACTAGGTACTTGGCTAGGTTGAGTGCATAGCGTAGTGTGTGATCTCGTGTGCTCGGGGTTTTGTTGGTCCCCGGGATTACTACTGATGTGGCTTGTGCGCCAGAAAATTTTAAAAAATAACTTTAATATTAGGTTTATTCTCAATCCAGTTTGTAGACCGTTATTGCAATTTCATCAATGTATATCATTATATTATGAGGTTTAATACTAAATTTTTTCATATAGCTATAAAAGGTTTATTATATCCAAATATCTTAATATTAGTAATCATACTTTATTATAAAGCGTTGATATAAACTTTTATTAAATTAAATATTTGATTAGTTCTAAATTGGTGTTTTATTTCTTACGCCGTTCTGAAAGTTTCTTGCTGGCCCGAACCTATTAACAAAACTACTTTTTATACTACGATTACAACCTTTTTTTATTGCCTTCAAAACCCTGGCCGAAAATAATTATAAATATTTTCCAAAGACAGTAATTTTTTTTAACCTCGTAAGGCCCAACGTCCTAAGTTTAGGACATTTGTCAAAGTGACTTTTGACTTTAGTTGACCGACACAAGATTCTTTTTCCAACTAACGAAATTTGACGTGGGCCTCACGAGGTTAAATCAAAATATTGTTTCTATTTCAACATGAACGCTACAAAAGAGGGCCATTTGCAACGTTAAAAGATGGCGGACGTGTAATTTGTTTTAGACTTTAATTTTTGGGTAATTAGATGTTCAAAGTTCTTTTCTGATAGTGATTTGTACTTTTTATGCCTTTGTGTCGCACAGTGATTGAAGACTTGGACTTATTTCGTGTATCTGGCTATCTTTCTTCTCGTTTCAAGTGGACTCGCAGTGGTGCAGAGGTTAAAACTATCTTGACCTCTGACCTACAAATCACCGTACAACGTTGCCCCCAATCTTCCTAGAGAAGATTGGATTGTGTTTTATTGCTATATTGATTTATACTTATATATACTTGACACTGGCGAAATCACTTCACGTGGAAAAGCCATATCCCCGCGGTAGTAGCTGTTCAAGTCGCCGCGGGGGCAAAGAAAGAAGAAGAAGAACGCTACAAAAGAGGAATTTCGTGTGATGATTAATTACGGCTACAAATGAGGTTTAATGTTTAAGGACTTACATGAAAACTGAAATACAGCTTTTGGGGAATCTGCTCCTTCATTAGTCACCATTTCCTTTTAGTTCCGTGAGTTTAAACGAGGCAGGGAGTCCGTCAAAGATGAAGCTAGCCTGGAAGGCCACCGACTGCAGTGACTCACGAGAAGTTTACTCCAATATGTTCAACCAAAAAAATTGGAGAAAAGTCATCCAATATGTTCAACTGGTTGTACAGATAGTTCAACATATTGGAGTAAAGGCTCACGAGAATGTCATCAAAGTGGAGTGGCTTATTAAAGAAAACAGGAACACAGGAAACAGGGAGATACAGGATGAACTGAAGATTGGATCACAAGCAGTTTTAAATAAGTGATCGTTCAAAATATTTAAAACCTGTTTACCGGTATCTCGCTCGGTGTCATATTCCTGTTTTATTTAATAAGCCACTCCACGTTGATGACATTTTCGTGATGTCGTCGTATGTATGTATGTTATATTTTTGTACGAAAATGACAAATCTATAATATTGTTCGATATGTAAAATGTAAATACCTAAAGTATTTTAGCGCTCAAATTATTATCATCTACAATTATCAGTTGAAATGATTTAAGGGCCGAGTTTACAAACAGATGTTTAAAATTGAAACTGTTGTGTTAAAGAAAAAAAAGAATGTACCTCCTCCGCCACTGGCATTTTTGGCAAACGGCCATAGATTAAAAAAAGTAAAAGTGACAGGAGGAAAAAGGCGGGCATTCGAACAAGGGGTGAAAAAAACCTTTATTCCCAGTAGTTCCGTGGCGGAACTAGTGACACTTTTTCTTCCCAATAGTTCCGTGTTGGAATTAGTGACACTTTCTCGAACGCTTACCCGTGGTCCCACTACTTAGTCCCACTGCTCTTTTTGACGGAGCCCTGCCTCACGGCAGGGCTCCTATTTCAGGGCGGTTTGCCCTTCGGGCATTTATAGATACGTAACGAACCTAACCTACCTACTTTTGCGGAATATAAATGATTTCTGACGAAAGCGGAAATGCATGGAACTAATGGGATTATAAAATATTAGTATTTAATTGATGCTTAGTTCCGCGGAACTATTGGGAAAAAAAGTCTCACTAGTTCCGCCACGGAACTTCTTCCACGGAACTACTGGGAATGAACTGAAAAAAGAGGATATTATAAGATGTGAAGAGCAATTTGAAAATTGAAAACAAGAGATCTATATGTTAACAAACAACTTAAGTAACAAAAGTATTAAAGATTAGCCGTGGCAGTTTCATTGAATATTTCAGAAGTGGGATTGGTGCTAACGTCCTAATGAGTGGTATGTAAAAATCTTTTCTTTATTAAGTACCTACTACTTTTGTGATATACAGGGTTATTGGTAATTCGACGTATTCCCGTTAGGAGGTGAAAGGGGTATGTATTATGCAAAAGTGAACCATTTTTGAGTTATCATGTTTTTTAGTTTTTTTTCAAAATAAGTCAAAAATGCAGCATCAAAAATTTATTTAAAAAAAGTATCAATTTAAATCTATTTTTTCCTTCTGCTTTATTAAAACGATTAAACACTCGTTATTTATCAATATTAAAACAACAATTATCGATCCAAATTTAAAAATGCGAGATGAAAAACGATATTATTTCTAGATTTTTTAGATATCTTTTTCCACTAAAATGCCTTAAAAACAAAAAAAACCTTATAAAACTTGGCTTGCAGTTTTTTTTTTTTTTATTAATCTGCAAGCTTAGAAAACGGTAATGTTTTTACATTACCGTTTTCTAAGCTCTCCAAAAATGCATAACAACTAGGAACTTATTTCAAAGAAACTGAAAAAAAAATGATCACAAAGGAAGCAGGCGGAAATTTGTATTCGAACTAAACTTAAAATCGCTGTTTGAATATCTTGCAAATAGTTTTTATGCGTACCTACATGCCGGTAGCAAACTGGCAGGTTAAGAAAAAAAATAACAAAGTTTTCAAAGAGTTCTTTTTTCAAAAACTTTTCACGCGTGCATTGGTTTTGTTATACAAATTGGCGTCGTGTTTTTTGGAGTAAATACACTCACGACTGTAGTTTAATTTTTAATTTGAATTGAAATATGGAAGAGCTTGATCAAAATGAACAACGGATGTTTCATAATTACTCAAATGAAGAATACGCCGATATAACGTTTTGTTACGGCTTTTGCAACGGTAACAGTGAAGCTGCTCGTCATGATTATTCGCGTCGGTTTCCTAATCGCCGGTTACCCCATGTATCCGTTTTTAATGGAGTGTATAGGCGAATCCGAGAAACTGTTTGTCTTCTCTGTCCATGTTGTTAATTACGAAGAGGATATTCTGCAAGAATTTATCGATGAACCAACAATTTCGACAAACACTGTCGCCACACGATTCTCTTTAACACAATGGAAGGCGTGGTCTACAGTGCATAATGCAGGATTCTATCCTTACCATTATACTCCTGTGCAAGTTATTCACGAAGAGGACCCTGAAAGGAGAGTTGCTTTCTGTAGAGTCATGTTACATGCGGATTTAGAAGACGCGTCTTTTTTGAATAAAATAATATGGACCGACGAATCCAGATTCGATCAAGATGGGATTACTAACTACCACAATGAACATTATTGGAGTGAGAAAGTGCACAAGAATCCTAATAAAAAGAGGCCAAAAGGGTCACACACACAGACGACAATTTAATCGGACCACATTTTTTACCGAGCAATCGAAATGCTGCAGCATACGATATTTTTTTGACAAATGAAATGTTTGACCTCCTCGAAGACGTGCCTTTGGCTACAAGGCTAAACATGATATACCAGCAAGACGAATGTCCTGCACAATTTGGTGTCAATGTTAGGCGATGGCTCGATGCCATTTTCCTAATCGTTGGACAGGGCGAGGAGGACCCATTCCGTGGCCGGCGAGAAGTCCGGATTTAACGCCGGTTGATTTCTATGTCTGGGGTCACATGAAATCCATAGTTTACGACCTCTCGCCTGTGTCATCCGCGGAAGAACTCAAGACAAGAATTATAAACGCAGCAAATGCGATGCGTAATAATTTGACTACTTCGGTAGTTAAGTCACCACTCAGAAAAATAATGCGACTGCGTACGCAACTTCGAGCAAGAACTTTAAATAGGCTAAATTACAAAATGTGTTAATTGTTACTATTATTAATTGTTAATTGTTATTACTATTAAACTGTTACTGGTTTTAAATTTTATTTTAAAATTGTTTTTTTGTTTTATTGACATTGGGTACCTATTGTTTTTATTAATTTTATGGGATTTTTTAAAGAAGGACCTTGTGTTTAGTACGAATACAAATTTCCGCCTGCTTCCTTTGTGGTCATTTTTTTTCAGTTTTTTTTAAATAAGTTCCTAGTTGTTATGCATTTTTGGAGAGCTAAGAAAACGGTAATGTTTTTAAATTAATCTGCAAGCCAAGTTTCATAACGATATTTTTGTTTTTAAGGCATTTTAGTGGGGGAAAAAAATCTAAAAAATCTAGAAATAATATCGTTTTTCGTCTCGTATTTTTAAATTTGGACCGATAATTGTTGTTTTAATATTGATAAATAACCATGTTTAATCGTTTTAATAAAGCAGAAGAAAAAAATAGATTTAAATTGAAACTTTTTTAAATAAATTTTTGATGCTGCATTTTTGACTTATTTTGAAAAAAACTAAAAAACATGATAACTCAAAAATGGTTCACTTTTGCATAATACATATGGGGGTTAAAATTACCGCAAATAGTCACCCCTATCACCTCCTATTAACGGGAATACGTCGCATTACTAATAACCCTGTATAGTCTTTATTATTTCTACTGAGCCGATCTTCTACACAAAAGCCATTGTTTGTAAACAATACCATTGTCTTTCTTTGTGTCCGTAACCGCAAGCCGATTACATACAAAAAAGTTAGAACTACATTGAATGTACATTGAATTATCAACCCTACCCTCTTAGTCAGTAGGTTTAAAATGTAAAGTGTCAAGATACAGATATAAGTCTTTATTATTTGAACTGTGCTTATTCTCTACACAATACTATCATCTACACAAGACTTAGGTATATCTGTATCCTGACACTTTACATTTTAAACCTACTGACTAAGAGGGTAGGGTTGATAATTCAATGTACATTCAATGTAGTTCTAACTTTTTTGTATGTAATCGGCTTGCGGTTACGGACACAAAGAAAGACAACAATTTGATGTACGGGCTTTAAGAATTCTCATTTGGGGCTAGCGAAGGATAACGGCTACAACTTCTGTAAGAATTCTCGTAGTGAGTCTAAATTTGCGTGACATATTGACCAGATTTTTATCTTTAAATTCTGATACAAATATATTCCAAGCAACTAAAGATCCGCTTGTACACCGGTCAATCTTCATGTCTCATTAAATCGACCCTACGATTTCACATCAATTTGCAGCAATGCGCAAAACATAATAAACATAATGTTGGTCTCTAAACATACCCAGAGATGAGAGGCTTCACATCACAATATTAAACAAAAAGTTCCTTCCTAAACAAATACTAACCAATAAAGGCGTTTTCAAAAAGTTAAATTTGCAAAATGTCGTAGGTACGTAATTGACAACATTTAAAAAAAAAGCATTATTGTTTTTTCGCGTTTATAATAGCTGGTTAAAAATTAGACTACCCGTATTTCTTGGTTTTTCTTTATTTAACTTAAATTCGTCGTTAATAATTTATTAAAGAAATAGTCGTTAAAAAGAACGTATATACAAAGTTAGGAATAGGTACTGATGTCGTGATAATAGCCTGATATAAAATAAAAATAAAGTAACTTTAAACATAAACAGAACTGACTGTCATGTCATGTCACTCACTTGTCAATCATCCGCTGCCGTTCGTTCACAAATTTGTTATTTTGCGTAATTTAACTAATTACGTAATTTGTAGACGCCATTAAAATAAATAAACTGTTTTGCGTAGAATCGAAAGCGTGTCGTTAGAATCAAGTAATCCGTCAGACAACATGACAGTTGTATATTTTTTTGAATTCCTTTGGTAATAAATGGACTAAGGGCACTATAAGTGTATTCCTAACATTCACAATTCAACTTTTTTTACTGTTTTTCCTAAATATAAAAAAAACTACTTCATAAAAAAATCCAAAGATATTTTTACTGTAATCAGCAGTGTAAAATCTAGAAACGGTATTTTATCTTAGCACAAAATGAATTGTTGTCAATTTTATCGATGGCGGCCCTGAATGTTAAAAGATCGCAATGGAAATTGCGGCGACTATGTGGAAAGATGATTAGTTTCTAAAAATTTACATTATTTAAGCGTTTAATTTTTATATATTTTGAAATTAAAAAATAAACAGAAGTTACTTTTATTTCATTAACACTTTGTAACAGAACTTATGGCTGGACTAGGTATAATGTCCAGAAATTTATTATCAACCTCTTCACGTTTAGTTGATAAATACCTACTTCAAAGATATCGAACGTCATGATTACATTCAGTACATGTGACATTCAATGTCTGTCATACATACCGTGCCTTTGTCTTATGTAATTTACGTATATACATACATACATACCTTCACGCCTTCATTCCCAGAGTGGGGTAGGCAGAGCTACAGAATTACCAACAACTCTAAAAACTTGTCGATAACTGTGTAACCACAATTTGCACAATCAGGCTAAGATATTAAACGTATACGCAATAGCATTTTCGAAATACTGTATAAAAGTAAATACAAACAAACATGCCTTCTCGAAAAAAAGCTCGTTACGAGTTCGTGCATTCGTGGATAGACTATAATGCAGATATAGAGGTTCCAGATTCAACGTTCTTTTGCACCAAGTGCAATGTTAGCTTCGCCCAACGAAGTTTGGTGTAACACGACATGTTGCGTCCAATAAACACACGGGTAAGATATATGATTTCAATTGTGAGCTCGTGAAATTTGTTGTGGGTTGTAACATACCGTGGACGCAGCTTAACAATCCTATATTTAAAGATTATAGAAAAATGTGTATCCAGTAAATTCGAGAAAACCGTAAAAGTTCCTTCAGAATGTCAACTGCGGCCGGAATATTTAAGTTAAGTTAACGGTGAAAAAATGAACACAATACGGAATGAGCTTAAAATTGAGTATATTTACTTACGTGAGCGTCAAATAGCTAATGTCATTGTAGGGGCGTTACGTAGCGATAATATTGGAACTCAACACTTGATATCTAGCAAGTGTTTAGACACAACTAACAATATAACAATAACCAACACTGTAACAAGTGCTTTTGATGAACAATGGGGCGTCGACCATAATAATCACAATACATTACATTACATGCTTAAAGCAGAAAGGAATTTAAAAAAAAATCCCAATCTTTTGCACGTCACATGTTTGGCTCATGGTTTGAATAGAGTGTCTGAACAAGTCAGAAAACTTTATCCAAATGTGGATGCGTTAATCGCCAATGTTAAAAAGACTTTTCTGAAGTCTCCGAAAAGAATCAAAAAGTTTAAAGAAATGCTTCCCGGAGTACCTTTGCCACCCCGACCTACAATTATTCGATGGGGAACCGGGATAGAAGCAGTATCATGTCCCTCAGAAGGCCACAGTGTTACTATAGCAAAAAGAGCATTTGGGAAAGCCAATATTAGTTGTTATTCTGTAGCTCTGCCTTGCCCACTCTGGGATTACAGGCGTGAAGGTATGTATGTATGTAATATTAGAAGCGACTTAAACTTCATAGCAAAATATTTAATGACTATCACAAATACTATTAAAAAATTACAGGGTTCATGCCTGCCCATGAACGACAGTCTAAAAATCGTTCGTACAACCTATCAAGACATCTCCAAATCAAACTTGAGCGTAAAAGGAAAAAGTATTTTTAATAAACTTAAGTTGGTCTTAAATCAGAATTCCGGCTATAGCATACTAAAAACTATGAATGACTTGTTACAAGGCAAAGAAATAGAACTGGAATCGCAAACATATCGTGCAACAATTGACTTCTTCAATAAATAAAAAATGGCACCTATTACGACTGCCGACGTAGAAGGGTGATTCTTAAAAATATTCAAGACAACTCAAAAAAAAAAAAAGTTCTTTTTTTACGACATATTGCGATGTATGTCGAAAGTATATACCAAAAGCAAATTTTCGATGCATATGAACAAGCTTATTACCTTCAGGAAAGGTAAATAAATAGGTATATAGACACGGATGTGACAGATTGTGCCTCGGTCGTGACATTACTGAACGTGATGGAAAAATAATTTGAAGCTGTGCAAATCGAGCCCTTTCATAATGATACCCCACTCACTTGCTATAATCGCTTTACTTTAATTTTTTTAAACCCTCTATTAGACCCATTTTCAATGAATATAATAGTATTTTTCGTAATCGTGTTATAATAGAGAGCTTTTTAGTCGAGTACCGTGTTTAGGCCACGAAGCTTGCTGAGTGGCCTAAGTAAGGTACGAGATTAAAAAGCTTAATTATGACACTATTGTGAACAATACTTTTTGTACGAGTTCATTAAAATTAATAATGTAAGTCATTAATACGAATATATAAGAAAACTAAAAGTAGATTTTTGACAGATGATGCGACGCTGCTACGTTCCGAAACGCCACAGATTAGCAATTTTGTATCGGATCGAGGCTCCTTAAACAAGGACACATATGGAAATCCGAAGATCTATTTTCAAAATTTTTTCGGTTGTCTAGAGCGTATCGAAATAGTTATTTCGGTTGTTTCTGAAGTAACAACGATGAAAAGAGTGACGTTGCAGTATTCTCTATGAAATCTTTATGAATGATGATTTTTATTTCCACAGAGAAAACGTAAACTTCTTGGCTTTTAAAAGAAAAGTTATCACACCACCGGTTTTTTTTAAAGTCCTGGATACAGCAGCATGTTTAAGTAGATTTTTGACAGATGACGCGATGCTGCTACGTTCCAAAACGCCATACAATATTGGCAAATTTTGTACCGCATCGAGTCTCCTTAAACAAGGGCACATATTATTTAAATACGAAGTTCTATTTTCAATTTTTTTTCGGTTGTCTAGAGCGTATCGAAATAGTTATTTCGGTTGTTTCGGAAGTAACATAGACTATTCAACGATGAAACGAGTGACGTTACAGTATTCTCTATGAAATCGTAATACAAACATTTTAATCGACGAGTACAAAAAACATTTTTCGTTTATTTTTATTTATAAACAGATGCGGGCACGCAAGTTGTTGTGTTCTAAGAAAATCTGCTGTGACAGACAAACAGACAGATGAACAATCAGCCACCGAAGTCTCACCATCAGGGTTCCTTTTTTACCATGTCGTAAGGAACCCTAAAAACCAGAAAATTGAAAAAATATAATAGAATGTCACGTCTCGTGCGCACGTACTCAAACAGTCCATGGTAGTGACATTTTTTCCATACCATGGTCGTGACAATTTTAAACGTGTTCAACATAACCGATAAACTAGCCATGACTTCGCAAATCTTAAGTAATTATCTTAAACAGAACTGTATGAGGTACAAATTATGTTTAAAACAATAGCGTGGCACTGGCAGTTACTTTCAAAAATCGTACACGGCGTTGACGTGTTAAGGTTGTCCCTTTTTAAAAATAAATGAGATATTTTTTTTGCGAGGCACACACTAAATTCAGCCGCTAGCGAAACTGACATGAACACAGTGTTTCTGTTCTAAAAAATATTTAAAAAGGTTACTAGCACCAAAGATACTTTTCTACCGAGTAGCACATTTTTATAGTATCGCACATGGTCGTGACACAAAAATTACTCACAAACTTTATGTTGCTCAAAATCGTAAAAAGATCTTTTTTTTTTGTGAATTTTCTTTAAGAGCTACATAGAACATAGATTAGTCTTGCGTAATTGCTGTAATATTACGCATAAAAACATGACATCTTTTCAGAAAAAATAATACTATTTCCAAATCCGGCAATCTCACAATACACGGTCCGTGACATTTTGGACTTGTAATTTTTTTTAATTTGTTTGTAATCATTTTATGTGTAAAATTACATTCAGACATGATATAACAAGTAATTTACTAAGTAAATTAATACACAGTTTACTGATTTCTCTGAAAAAAATATTCAATTCTCACATCTCACACAAAAACACGTAAGAATAAGAATCACCCAGAAAGATCGTTCAGTATTATTGAAATGGATATTTAGAGCTAGACGCCGAAGCTTAACTGTTCCAGATATAGAAAAAAAAATTGTTTATTCTGAAAATCATGTCAACTACTAATTGACGGCAGGTAATTAATTAACATATTTTTATTATTATCTTATCTCGTAAGGCCTGGTAGAAATGCTAAAGTATTATTACTTGAGTTAAAATAAAATTGTATAGTTTTTTTACAATTCGCAGGAAGGCACAAATTGGTTTTTTATTTATGTTTTCGTAAAGTCAAAATCATAAATGTAATTAGATAAGTAAGTTTGGACTATATAACTGGTATGGTCTTCTTCATCTTTCGTGTCGGCAAGAACTCGGGCTAAATCTTACTTGCCCAGAAAGCGGCTACCGTGATAGCCCTCTGGTTACTGACAAGTAAGTCCTCACGCGAGCAGGTGGTCGGGCACGCGGGACAATTTGTCATGAAGGAGGTTGTAACACGAAATGGCACGTCTATTCTGCGAATCTAGATATCAGTTCGTCACTTGATGATGTACCTTTAACATTAAAGAAGACAAGAATCAGGGCACGGAAAGGTAAGGCAAAGCCAGAAACATGGACCAGGAATGAACTTCAAAAACCCAGAAAAAAAGGTAAAAGCTATTTTACAAAAAAAAAGAGAATAATGATGATGAAGATGGCAAACCTAAAATAAAATAAAGACCAAGAAGAAAACTCAAGCCCATGTGTTCATCTGAAAAGTGTGCTAAAAGTCAGGTATATAAATGTTTTAAAATTAAAGAAGAATCAAGAGAAAAAATAATTCATTCATTCTGGAATGATAATGAATTGAAGGGTCCACGGAAAGAACATGTCTAGTCACTTTTTTTTGAAAATGAGTTTTTAATCTCAACATGTAGAGGACGAAATGAACTAACCTACCATTTAGATTCAGATATAAATCTTCATATAACTTGTGTCTTTTCACTCTTAAAAAAACCTCTACACGAAAATTACGTACAAATTGACATGGTTCCTAACTTTCAAATCGCGATATCGCATAAAGTTACTAATGTGACTAGACATGTTCTTTCCGTGGACCCTTCAATTGGATACAAAGGCAAGCATACATAATATCCTTGATAGGTAACGTTCCGGTTAATAAAAAACCACATCGCACAAATAAAGGAGAACATTTACACTTAAGTATCACACTTTGCTTAGGGGGTAGCTACAGTGCTAAATTGGGTAAACAAGTCTAATAGTGCAGAAATTATCCAACAAAAACTTGAGAAAAGGGGAGAACATAAAAAATATATATTGAGGTCTTAATCTGAGCACGCTTCCATTTTTTGGAAAAAAAACCCTAAAATGGAAAGTCACTACTGCCGACAGAATAGTTCAAAACTATATTATACCAATACCAATAGGTACCAATTATTATTAGGTACCAATCATATAAACAGGTTTACAGAGAATTTCAAAAGTTAATTAAAGATACTGGCATGGCATACCAAATAAGCAAATGATGAACTATGACAGCTTCAGGAATAGTTATTTGTTATACAAGGGGGGAAAGTTGTATTTTACCTGCGAGTGTTCATTTGAAACACGAGCTAGCGAAAGGATTCGATGATTGACCAAGAGCGAAGCGAGTGGTTCAAAAATAGAATCCTGAGCGTAGCAAGTGTTTCAACACACGAGACGTAAAATAACTTTTTACCCGTGTATAACACAAAACTTTTCACCTCACTACAGTGAGGAAAATAAGAAAAAGGGTTTGTACTATAAGCTCAATTGCAAGATGCAATTCATTAATTGTGATGTTAAAAATTCAGCACTTTTAACGTTTTACGTTTTGTTAGCTGTCAAATATCATATCACTTAAGCTGCCTTCAAATGTCAAAACTCTTTCTTCACATGTGGATAAAAAGCGATTTTCTCAATAGATATCAAGCAAACAAAAAGGGCTTTCCGAGCTAGTGAGATGAAAACTCATTTTAACCAAAAACATAGGTCTCTTCCAACCTCGGAAAAATCAGTGCGATTTATGTCATTCATATGAAAAAGGAAATGAGGATGAAGAGACATACAGACAGCACATATTACATTATTATACATATCAACACGTGAGGAAAAAGAAATGGATAAACTCTCAGCTTTAAGTGGACTCTGTAACATGTTTACTGTTGACGTGCAAGCTGTTCAACTGGTGCCTTTTTCAGCAGCAGGAGCTTTATATTTCAAATTAAAGTTAGCTTGCCATCTGTTTACTATTTATAACTAGGCAACAAATGAATTCTTTTGTTATGTTTGGCATGAAGGCGACGATGAAATGAATGCAAATATGTTTTCTTCTTGGATTATTGATTATCTGGTAAATCATGTGCCAGATAAGTCTATACCAGCTATTATCTACAGTGATGGTTGTACAGCCCAAAATAGAAATGTAATTCTATCAAATACGCTACAGGACTTTTGTAATTCTAATAGTTAATTGTACTGTTTATCAAGAATATCTTATTCAGGGCCACACAGGAATGTGGCACTGTGCATTCTCATATAGAGAAAAGTAAAAAAAAAACAGAGAACTTCATGTGCCTGCCGATTTTGTAAAAGTAATAACAGAGGCATCTTTGGCTAAAAAGTTCAATGTAAAATATTTTTACACTAAATAGCTTTTTCAAAAACTTTGAGTTTGGTTTGGTTTGGTGGTGTGGTAGATTTGAGGTCTTTAAAATATACACCTCACCCGTTTTTACCGTTTCGACAGATCTTTATTTCGTCGTATTTTCGTTTTGCCAGATTTTTGTTCTGACAGCGTGTCACTTTGTTATCTCAAACGTACAGGTAAGTACAAAATAAAATACATTAGAATATTAATTTTTTTATTGATGTATGACGACGTGTATTTATAAACGAGAGCATAAAATAAAAACATTACACTTCGTTTTGGGCACTTTACCGACGAAATACATTATCTAACATTTTCAAGCATTCTATTGTAGTAATTAAATTTTCATTTAAGTCATGGATTATGCTTTTAATCTTTATGTCCTTTGCAACAACAGATTTATTTCTATTTTTCGTCAAATTATGATACTTGGCATTTCTTATTTTTTTTTCTTGAAAAAGGGCTTCCGTTTTGAGCAAAAAAATAAAATACAACAGAGATGGTTTTTTAGTGAATCTGTTATTTACTCGGCGGTGCCAGCCTTCTACATTATTTGTTGTTCGAAAAGATTCACTTGTGACATTTTGGACCCATTCGTTAATGAAATAAGCTTGAAATGCTGCTATGACAGCCGAGTTCGGTGCATTGGCAAAAATAGATAGAACTGCCTCTGGTATCAGTTCTGGCGGTAGTAACGCTACTCGCGAACACAATCTTGTTATTTTTCTACCCTCATTATCATCGCATAGGCCAATTATTTTAGATTAAATTATTTAAGAATTACAAAATGATAATAGCAACCACTTACGATTGCATTAGGAAATACTTCCTTCATCGCATTTATTGCTGCCATCTCGTAGTCACATTTGTAATAACAAATATTAACAGAAAATCTGTCTCGTGAGATAGAAAACAGTCTCACATATGTGGCTGTTGTTTTATTTGGCAGGAGCACATATAACAGTGGAACAAAATTTAGTATCTCATTAGTCTCTCCAATATTTGCATGTAACGAATAAACCTGGTAGAAAGGTTTTGGGCATATCCGAAATGTTCCATCACCGTAATATTTAGTAATTGTTTTCAAAACTTCCTACTCTCTGATTATTCCAATGGTAACTGTCGCATTATATTGTTTTGCTCTACAGAAAATAGAAATAACATTAAACATGTTCAAGAGTTTTTCGGAGACGGGACTTTTCAAAGTTGCCCTGCACCTTTCGCCCAGTTATACTCTATTCACGGAGATATAGGATCCACGACAGCAAAAACAAAAGCCGTTCCATGTGTGTATGCTTTAATGTCTGATAGGAAAGAGCAATCGTACATAGTATTGTTTGAAATGATAAAATCCCAAGTCCCTGGCTGGTCTCCGCAAACATTTCATATAGATTTTGAAACTGCAGCTTCAAACGCATTGATGAAAGTATTCCCGGACATAAAAATCAAATTTTGCTATTATCACTTTACCAAAAGTTTATGGAAAAAGGCAAAAGCATTGAAAATAAACCGTAAAAGAGATCGAAGGGTAGTGGGTTTGTGTTCTGCCCTAGCACTGCTTCCGGAATCAAATATTGAGGAGGGCTGGATGTACTCGTATATAAAAACAGGATCTTCCAATAAACCAAAAATTTGCAAATTTATGAAATATATGGAAACTTTCTGGCTAAAATGTTGTGCTTTTCGATCACAATGGTGTGTGAGTTCTGAGAGACACCGTACTAATAACACGGTAGAGAGTTGGAACTCAAAAATAAAGAAAAAAGGCCCAATTTCTCTCTTGAGATTGCTGAATGCACTAGTGAAGTTAGAGCATGAATATGAACTGCAGAGAGATTTAGAAGATGTGGAAAGACGACAAGAGCATATCGATGATGATGATTTCATTATGCAAGCACAATTAGAGCTTTTGCATAATGAGATTAGCGTCGGTTTTTTTTTAGAAAAGCTTCGTTAAATTTAATAAAATCGTTGTTTTTAACTTTGAGCGAATTGTACTTTATTAATACATATGTAGCAATGATGCATATAGGATGTTTATAAAAATAATATGACCACCAAGAGCGATTCTCACTGGTCATATTAGTATGACATGCCAGTATGACCACCAATAAACGGGGATCTATTCAAGTGCAAAGTTTACAAAGCATAAAAGATGTTATAAATAGATCACTCTACAACAAAATTTACCCACCTCAATTTAGGATGTTTCTAATGGCGACTGTATTTTTGATGTCGAAAGAAAAATCTGGCGAAACGAAAATCCGACGAAACAAAAATCTGACGAAACAAACATCCGACGAAACCAAAATCTGGCGAAATAAAAATCTGTCAAAACGGAAAAAACTCTAAAATTAGACTACCCGTATTTCTCAGTTTTTCTTTATTTAACTTAAGCTTCTTTCTCAAATGCCTGCGTACCAGTTCGAAGAATACGCAGATATCATTTATTGTTACGGATTCTGCGATGGAGACGCGGCTGCAGCTAGAAGGGAATACCAACGTCGTTACCCTAACCGCCGTTTACCTCACGCAAGCGTGTTTGGTTCATCGTACCGTACCGTCTTATTCGGAAAAGAGGATCAGTTCAACGCCTCCAAGCTAACGCTGGAAGACCTCTACACGATACTGCTCAAGATTAGAAATCTTTCAGTGTTTCCGGTCAGACAGCACTACTTCGACGAGAATTGTGGCTAACCTGTTTCCACTTACCATCAGGTGGCCTGTGTGCTAGTTTGCCTTCCCATGCTATAAAAAAAAAAAAAATTGGATCCGTAACAATAACTGATATCTGCGTATTCTTCGAATTGGTACGCAGACATTTGAGAAAGAAGCTTAGTTATCAATATCGTCCAAAATGGAAAGAAAGTTGAAAGTAACTGATTACGAAGGTCACTAAAAAAGTTTCGAGATGCTCGAAATTTCAAAATGGAACGCACTTTGTTTTTAAAAAGCAAATTTATTTAAAAATAGAACACCATTAGCTGAATTTAAAAAGGAGAACGATGTTCTATTCATTTTACTAGAACAATTCCCGCGTTTTTCGGTTAAAAATGGAACGCACTTTATGTATTTAAAAAGCAAATTTAAAAGAACACGATTAGCTGAATTTATAAACGATAACGATCCCGCGTTTTTTGGTTGAAACGATGGAGCTTAACCGCGAACATTTCTGCTATTATTATTAATTGTACATTTTTAAATGAAAATTATTTTTAAAATGTCATAAATCGTACCTTTTTAGAAAGCTTATGAATTGAGCAAACTATTCCTGTCATTTGTACGCGAAGTGTCGTACTTTTTTTTTTAGTTATGCTTTAAAATGTTACAAAATTAGGAAAATAATTACTAGAACTTTTAACTTCAAATCCTTTTATTTGCAAAACTTTGCATTTCTTTGGCATTTTTTATTATTTTTCGTAATCAGTAATTCATTGGCTATTTGAAAAATGCTTTTTTTATTTCTAAATGACGAAGTTTTTACACAATGACTAGTTTTAGGTCGAAAGGCGGGTTTTTTTTTTTAATTCTAAAAACGTGAAGAACTCGATAACCAATGAGTTTTGACCCTTAGTTGACTGGACTTAAATCGTTACAAATGAGCTGTAGAATATTATACTATATATTTTTCATCACACTTGCACGTAAACAGTATCTAAACATACAGGTTAACTTGGCCGCAATGCCCCATATAAAACCCTCGACCTTTCTTCTTACCATGAAACCCAAGGTCGGTAAGTATTTTTTTTTTAATTTATGGCACAGCACACAGGTCATGCAAGTTCAAGCAAAGAGTTTACACGCAATTGTAAAATTGTCTTAAAATGTTATTTAAACAGGAATTTTATTGCAATCTCGCTACATGTTACTTAAATACTCAATTAATATTCTTAATAATCGATTTTAATAGTTGTCTGTAACAAACGTCGTTTTTTTTTACATTACGTATGTATACCTACGTAAGTATTTGCCCTTAACGTTTCTGAACGAAACATTTGCATAATCTGTGGAGTCCGCCAGCCATCCGCTTAAAAAAAGTTCAAGTAATTCGTAATAATAGTTGTGATGACTTGTGTGTTTATTTACTCGCAAATGTGATGAAAAACATTGTATGTTTCACGGGCGGTACGGGAATTACGTACCTCGACTCAGAAAGCCCTCAGTCTTCGACTTCGGGCTTCTACTAGAGCCTCGATCGTAATTCCTTACTTACCGACCTTAATACACAATGTACTATTTATCACACTTGCACGTAAACAGTATCTAAACATACAGGTTAACTTGGCCGCAATGCCCCATATAAAACCCTCGACCTTTCTTTTTACCATGAAACCCAAGGTCGGTAAGTAATTTTTTTTTAAATTTATGGCACAGCACACAGGTCATGCAAGTTCAAGCAAAGAGTTTACACGCAATTGAAAAATTGTCTTAAAATGTTATTTAAACAGGAATTTCATTGCAATCTCGCTACATGTTACTTAAATACTCAATTAATGTTCTTAATAACCGATTTTAATAGTTTTCTGTATCATAACGTCGTTTTTTTTTTACACTCCTTCAGGGCTGTATGTATAACTACGTAAGTATTTGCCCTTAACGTTTCTGAACGAAACATTTTTATAATCTGGGGAGTCCGCCAGCCATCCGCTTAAAAAAAGTTCAAGTAATTCGTTATAATAGTTGTGCTGACTTGTGTATTTATTTACTCGCAAATGTGATGAAAAACATTATATGTTTCACGGACGGTACGGGAATTACGAACCTCGACTCAGAAAGCCCTCAGTCTTCGACTTCGGGCTTCTACTAGAGCGGCCGCAATGTATGGCTAATTTTCGTCACAAAACTGACAAAGTTAAAGTTCCTTAATTTCAGTCCTTAATTGGGTACACTTTTTAGTGAAAACGCCCTAATACACGTATGTATATCAATGGTACTAGTTCAGAAATCTAGATGGCGCTTCAAATCAATCTGCATAAATAACCCGTGAGAGGGCTCTTTTCTAGTGTATTACACTACTCTTTGGATCTCTACTGAAGTGTTTTATATTTTATTAAAAAATTGTTACCGGCGAAATACGAAAAGCGATTGCACTTCGCAGCATAGAAAATTAAATTGAATTAATTTTCACCCGTCAGCGTTTACGCTGAGTTTTCTAAAATAAGTTAAGATTTTTTAATTTTACCTGAAACCATTTTGCTACCTACCAAAACAGCCGGTGGCATAATGCATCGAAACTTACCGCAGAACAAGGAAGCTTTATTAAAGTCGTACACAACTCGCCTCAAAGAAGATGTTAAGAGTATGCTAGAAAATTTTGAAGGTGCGATTATTGATTTAGATTTTCATAAGATCATGTCACATTTCTACTTATAAGCTATTGTTTGGCAAGAATTTTGGTTGTATTCACGATTAAATGTGGAAGAAATGTAAGTGTTCGGGTGAATAGACCTTTCGTAGACTATCGTATCATGCTTTTATTTGCTATAAATGTTGTAAATTAATTCATGTGTTATAAATTATCTCTGATGATGATTTTCTAAATAAGTTGTTTATTTTAGAAATCATCAAACTTGCCAAGGGTGAGAATGAGTCGCAACTTAATAGGATGACTCAAATCGAACAGGATACTTTTGAAATGCAAGTCAGAGCTGCTAACATTGGTAAGTACCCTATTAGTTCGAGATAGATCAATGTTTTTTTTAAATTACCTTTTCCAATTGCACAAAGCTCATTTATATTATATTTTTGCAGTGAGGGCTGGGGAATCCTTAATGAAGCTTGTCTCGGATATCAAACAGTACCTGATACTGAATGACTTCCCGTCGGTGAATGAAGCGATTACGCAAAACTCTAAGCTGTTTAGGACAAAGCAGCAAGAATGTGACCAGAAACTGATGTCTCTTCGTGACGATATTGCTGCAGATCTCTATGATCTTGAGGATGAATACTTTACCAGTATATATAAGTAATTCATTTAGACAATAAATTTTGCAAGGTAAAATTTTACATGCTATCTGTTTTGCAAGTTGACACATTCAGTGCCAACAACCCTTTGTATGGAAATCTGAGCGCTTGTTGTTGAAAGTGTTAATGCAGAGTTTTGCTTGAATGTGTTTTTTTACTTTATTTTAATCCTTTCTTAATTTTCAAAAGTCTCTAAATAGGCAGTACTAAACCTAGTCACCGTTAGCATATCAGTCTAATCTAAACAGATTTTCATGTGGTATTTATTATTATGTTGTCCTACCAAAGAAGGTGGCTAAATGCGCAGTAATAGTATAAGCATTTTAAATTTTATGCGGTTACCAATATAGTATAGAATGGTTTCACTACTACATTGCACTTAGCCGCCTTTTTTGTTAGGACTGCAGTATTAAGAGAATTTCTTTCAGAGACATTTACATGGTTTACATCTGTGATTCATGTTTTCTTATGTTAGGTACAGTTGCCGGCAAACTTCTTGAACATTAGGCGAGGTGGCGGAGGAAAGTTTGCGCATCGTGCACACTCGTCCAAAAAAAGTACCTAATTTTTGTTACAGAATATTTTCAATTCTTAGGACAAATGGTACTTGGTAAAAAAGGAGTGTTTTTTACTGTGTACACAAACTCTTTACGTCTTTTTTTAAGAAATAATACACAACATACACCATCTTCCGAGCTTGTCTTAAACCGAGTTATTTTGGCGTGACATTATATTGTCACTTTTAAACAAAAACATAAAGTCAATCAATAACCATAACAGTAACTTTACTTTAAAAAAATCAATAAAAACTCATCGAAAAATTATAACGAGTAAATGATAAAAATTGGCTTTATCAGTGCACGACAGTGCACTTGGGAGGCAGAGAGAAGTAGACGGGGCGCGGGACGCAAATGTCAACTGATTGACCAATATCGCGAACGAAACGATTTTCGCCCGCCCCCACCTTCCGCCGCCGACGGCCCCTCCTCCCAACGACACCTTTAAATTGCTTCTGCGCGGCAAGGTCACATGTTCAAGAAGTTTGCCAGCTACTGTAGTTGAATAGTTGTGCAAGGAATTCAAATTAAACATATTCAATAAGGTGACAAAAAGTTTCCATGATCTATATTTTTAAACCCATAACAATAGTATAGCAGGTCCCAGTGTTATCTATACATGTGAGCGTAAACCCACTGTGAGCATTCCCATGTAATGAGCATTTGGTGCAAACATAGAGTGGTGTGTAAGCTTTGTAACACTCCGCTCAATGTCAACACCACTCGAATATTCACCCAAATACTCTGTGAGGATTCTCATTATGATGGCACTCGCTATTCCTTTTTTCATGACTGTTAAAAACTTGGGTATCACTATGGACCAGACACTATAATGGTCAGCCCACATCAATGGCATTAGCTGCAAACTCTGTCATCTGCAGAACTTTCTACCTTTAAATACTAATAAACCAGGCTCACTCTCTTACTTGCCTTCCTTAACTTCAGTGACATTTCTATTCTAGATCTTAAGGAGGAGCTGCTTAACAAGCTTGCAGAATGTCTGTATCGGATAAATACTCGTATTTGGCCTGCACAAGTACGACCACGTGTTCCAGTTCCGAGTTGCCCAACTGTCATCTCAGGGATGTGCTTCCTGTCTCTTCTTTTTAACATTCTATTCAAATCTTTCCGAAAAAAAATGTTATTTAGTAATTTAGTAGAATGTTGGAGGCACTACTTGTGGTCAAGCGCTAACCTTTCTCTCGCTGACACTTCAAATAAGAATCTTGTCTGCTAAATCTAATGCCCTCCAAGAACTTGTGGAGTGAGCTACCGTTGAGTTTGAGAGAGTCCCATTCTGTTGGTTCGCTAAAGGGAATCTTATTATGTATACTTTTATATACTTAATACAATTAAAATAAGAGACGACAGGGAACTTCTTTAAGAGGCGCGTTACATAGCACTAATGTAAGGCCAACGAGACGAGATAAAGAATGTAAACTTCGAACGCAATCCAAACAGTAAACAGGAATGAACTTCACAAAATGGCTGCCATAATGTTGACAACTTCTGTGCTGACAGCTTTCTGTGTTTACATTCTTTATCTCGTCTCATTGGCGGTACTTTAGCTGTAATGTAAGACCATGTGGCGTTTAAACTCTTGAGCTATTAGCATAAATTTGATTATTTAATTTCTCAGTAAATAAAGAACAAATAAAAAAAAGTATTAAATTGAAAGTTCTGTATAATATATGTATATGTATATATTTTTGATCTTAACTCGTTTTTGCCATCATGCATTATTATATTATACTCGCCCAGTAATTTCAAGGTTAGTTGCGAAAAGATCCTTTCAAGGGATAAGTTCGTCTTTGTACATACTTTATTTACATATGTGTGTTGTTGTGAAACGATTTATTTTTGTCGAATAAAGAAAACTTACTATTGTTATGGGTTATTTATAACCATTATTAATTAGTAGTTTATTTTACTTTAATTAATTCCGCGTTCCACCTAAGGGGTATGAGCTGTAACTAAGAGAGGCGCGCGTGAGTGAGAGGGAGATAATGATATCCTTCCCGTGTATCCGGCCTCATACCGAAACGAGATTCATCGGAAAAGCACACACAACGCCATTCTTCTTCCCCCCAATCTCTGTTATCGCGAGCCCATTGTAAACGGGCCCTACGATTGCGGGGTGCTATAGATGGAACTCTAAGCGGCCTTCGGAAACGCAGACCCACTTCACGTAAACGATTTCGTATGGTTTGTTCGCTTAGTAGGGCCATTCCTACAAAAGTCGTACCCCTATTTAAAATTATGGTAAAAAATAATTGTTGAGATAAACGAGAAATGATGATTGATATAAGTAGTAAATAATATATATTTTTAGAAAATAACATAATTCCACGTTATACTCGTACTTCATCGGAATATATAATAATATTAATTTTGGGGAAGGTAAGCGTTCCATTACGTTACCAAATTCTTATGCCAATACTAAATAATACAAACGAGCTATCATTTTATAATTGGTTTTATTAGAATTCTTATTATGTAAAGAAATGAATAGTTTTATAAAATCACACATTAATCATACCAAAAATTAACACGTCTTATTTTTATTTCCCTTACGTTACTACTAGCTAAAAACAAGTCATAATTTCCACTATTTAGTGTGTTAAATAAGGCACAAACTTGAGATCAATTGTTATCAAAATTAGTAATCTATAAACCTTAATATATTTTTATCACAATCATAGTTACAAAACTAATAAGCAGTTTAAATATAATTAAAAACGAAATTTTTGGCACGGGACTACGGAATGGAAGAGTCCTCTCCGTGACTGGTAACTGAATATAATTATTAAGAAACCTTCACAATGCACCATAAAGCTTACATTTAAATAATAAATCTCGAACAAATTTTCCGGTTCAGTATTTTTTTTTACTCCTTATGTATACAATTCACTTAACTTTAATTTTTATATTTAGGTAAATGTAAATTACTTACAATAAGTTTGGATTTATTATTTAAATGTAAAGAAACACTTACACTAGTACTTATCAAAGAAAAAACCAGACATGTGCAAAAATGAATAGGAACTAAAATGTTAATAGTAATTATTCCTCACCCAAACATGCTTGACAGATATAATCAATAATGTCGATTTGACCGTCAGTACAAACAACGCAAAACCGATTAGAACAAACCATACATTTTGTCATATTCTTTGAAGTAAATGGTAAGTTCTGTTTACACAAAAAGCACTGCAAAGTACGCGAAATTGCCGTTCTAATAGATGGGTTCTTATTTCTTGAATTATTTTTCTTTTTAACAACTGCATATCGCTTTTTTTCTTCTGGTTTTTGGGGAGTGGTTGAAGCACGACGTTTAAGAGAAACATTTTCTATGGAAATGATTTGAAGTCCAGATTTCTGTCTTGGATATTTTTCACGTAGTATGTTTTGCATGGATGTAGGAGCAGATGAAATATTTGACATAGGTAAATTTGCATTAAGTTCTGTGGATTTCTCTAAGACTGTTAACTCACAATTAAGAAACAAACCACGTCAGCAAAAGTTGTCATTTTTACTTTCCGTATTTTTATTGTTGTTTACCCTGAAAACAAAACGCGTCATTTTTTTTTTACCTTATATAATATGACTAGGTTATAACGTTTTACTAAGTCATACAAAAACTTCATACTAAATTATGTAATTTTAGGTGTAAGTAGGTACTGTATAATATGTGTTTAATTATACCTACTACACAAAATAAAATAAAAGGCCATAGTTTATTTTAATCAACACATTAAGTGGTTTGTTACAAGCACAAAATTAAATTAATATTAAGGATAACGTTTTGGTCACAACCAATAACAATATAAGTAGGTATACACTCGGAATTTTGATAACAATAAGTTCGTAACATTTATTCATTAATATTATTAATTATTAAGTTACTGATATTTTTTCTGAAGCGTAAATAAGCTTGTGGCCTTTTTTTATTTTGTATAGTAATCTATCACTAGTTAAGTAGGTAAGTATATTATAATATTGCTAGTTGAGTTTAAAGAAGTATCTCAAAAATCTGTAAGAGTACATAAATAGGTAGCTTATTATTTATTTAGACTAAGTCTGCATACTTCTTTACAATTCCATTCCGAAACTTTGTCGTTCCGCTTCTACGAAACCGCCATTTTGGTTTCGGAATAGAAGTCACGGATCGCTACTTTCGTTAGGTTTTAATAAAATAACTCGTTACCAGCTCTAATTTCAGTTAAATCAAACAAAAATACGTTAAGTCAAATAAATTTCCATTTGTTTAAAAATATCTATAAGCAATATTTATTCAAACTTACTTACCTGAAATTTTGGTTTCGGAATACGGAAGCACAAAATGTGACGCTAGCGTTGCGACTACTTACGATCACTTGCTGTGCAAAACTGAGCGGGATAACAATATGGCGGCTATCAAGCAAGGCAAAATATCTAGTGGACTTGGAAGAATAAATACTTAAGTATAGCTTAGGAATAAGTGGTTTCGGAATGGAAAATTCCGCGAATTTCAAATTACGTCCCTGAATAAATTAATGAAATAAAAATATTTCCAAGGACATAAAATCTAAATGATTCTAATAAAGGTGTAAAGTACACTTCAATCTAATAATTAATAAAGCCGGTACATTTTTCCTTTTAACTGTTTTTTAAATAAAGCTCTTGGTACCTACAGAATCAGTGGTGGGACAGCGTAAAATCTCCAGGTTTATTTCACTACTTACCTAATTATTTTATAAAAAAATAAATTTGAACGCTAATTATATAATGTAAACATAAAGTTTTTAAAAAATATATACAGAATGATACAGTTTTTTTTAATTTTTGTTATAGTATTAGAAGGTGTTTAAAAAAAATGACAAATGTATGGGACAAGCAAAAAACGCGGGGTACAATTTTTGTAGGAATTTCCCAGTAGCAGGCCTGAAGAACTGTGGAGGGGCCTTGTGTAACCAACATCATGGCCGTCGTGGTACGATTCTGTCGACCAGTATTTTGGATGTACCAATCCTATCTGCGAGTGGTGATGCGAGTGCGTCCTCCATGCCGTTCGGCCACGCTGCCCGTGATACGATAGCGTGTCCAGAGGCGGCTTATAACGCTCTGTGTAGTGCCAAGAGCGATTGCCACAGTACGTTGTCTGGAACCAGCTTTCAACATCCCGACGCTTCTCATCATCTCTTTTCGGGTTAAGTGACGTCGTCGCTCCATATTAACGTTTTATTTTCAGTTCCGATTCAGAAATTATAACGATTTTGTCAAAACAAAATTGTACACTTTTATACGAGGGTGCATTGAAAAGTTCTGAGCCTAAGGTTGAATATAATAAAAAAACAAATAAATACTGGCAGGTAAAAGTGACATATTTATTCGCCATTATGCACTATCTTTTGTTTTTTTCCTGTCACATTTTTGCATTTTATGCTGGAACTGCTACATAAGGTCACTGATTTTCAAGTAATGGATAAAATTGGGCACCGTTCTGTCATTAAATATTTGCAAAAGAAGGGGTTAACACCAAAACAAATATTTGAAGATATGAATCAAACATTAGGGCAATCTACTCCATCGCGCATCGTATGCATAGCTGGGCACCGTTAATCAAATAGTTAACTTCGTTAATCGTTAATCCGCTACAAAAAAAGTTAGCTTCGTTAAACGTTAAAGCGTTACATTTCGGAAGAATTAACGCAAGTTAACGTTAATCGTTAATCCGTTAATATGTGTAAAAAAAATGCATTTTTATATCGTTGCGTTAGTAAACTTTTAAAACCTGTTGGTGTAGGTTCGGGACAACAAACAAAACACTCGTCACTCTAAGCACCAGCGCTAAGTAATGAAATGATGAAACGAAACTAATCTCTTCGCAGTTTTCTCACTCACACGCGCCGGCAAAATATATCTAGGGAGTTCCATTTACTAAGGGAGAAAACCTAATTTCAATTTTGCGTGATATATCAACTCGCGTCGGCTTCTCGCTTACCGACGGCGACGTCGACGCGATTCACCGTGTCCGCCGCTACCAGGCAAATCAAGGTGATTGAGGAACGCTAGGCCTCCGGCAATAATTATAAGGTTTACCCAACGCAGGCGTAAAAATGAAATACTTGCTGCAGTTCGCGGGCGCCGCGGGCTCACTACAGCTGACATCAATTTGCCGGGCCCCGCTGCTACGCTGTACGTCGGCGATCATCTAACGCCAGCAAATAAATTATTGCTTAAGCAGGCAAGGCAGTTGAAGATCGAAAATAATTATTCGTTCCTGTGGGTTCGCGACTGCAAGATTTTTTTACGAAAGAGTGAACAAAGTAGAGTCATACATATAGGTAGCGAGCTTGATCTTCAAAAAATCATGTGACTTTTCTTTCTTATACATCTTTTAATTAATCCCTACTTATATAAGCTTGTTAATGATACTAACATTTTCTCTCGCGATTTGAAACGAAACGTAAATGAATATTATAGCACGTATATAATGACGACTTCTACTTTTAGTTATATTCAACCTTATTGTAAATACGTAGGTGCGCTTTTGCTTAAACTGATTATATCCGTTATTTTTCCTGTTCCTAGTATTCATGCCATAAAAACACGTTTGCCGTTGTGTGAGCCAATAGATAAAGATAATACATATTACATAATACCTAGTTTATTCCATTACTTACAAAAATGACACTTAAAACTCTAAATGGTTATTATCAAAACGTGAGGGGTTTACGTACAAAATCCTTGGAGTTCTTTTCTCGGACCGCTTGTTCAAACTATGACTTCGTTTGTATTAGCGAAACCTGGCTGACGCCTGACTTTCATGATGGAGAGTGCTTTGATAGTAAATTCACGGTTTTTCGATGCGACCGGTCAGCGGCGGAGAGCGGGGCGTCGCGGGGCGGCGGTGTCGCCGTGGCGGTGCGCGCCCAGCACCGGCCGCTGCGCCGCGACTGGCCCGTGCCCCCGCGCGCATCCTGCGACTGCCTGTGGGTCACGGTGCCTCTAAGCCTTAATAACAATCGCTCAACCAAAGTTGATACTGACGAAAAACAACGATTTCTTAATATTGCTTGCATTTATATTCCTCCTGGACCTGGTTATAAAAATTCCTTGATCGCTTTTTTTGATATCGCGGGTCAGGTTATTATTGACTGCCCTAACGACCTGGTTTCTTTATTCTTAATCGCTGGTGACTTTAATATACCAGACGCTAAGTGGGAGCTTTCGCCTTCACATGAAATGCTGCTAATGCCGAATGGTAACTACTCTACTCAGCTCTTACGTGATTTCTTATCGCTCACCGATTTTAAGCAATATAATTTCTTATTAAACATTAACAAACGCATTCTTGACCTTGTAATATGTAATTTTGAGTGCAAAGTCGGAAACTGTGACTACCCATTAACATATGAAGATATCCACCATAAAGCTGTACTAATTGACATAAAATTAAGTTATCATCCTTTTCTTAAACCTTTAAAAAGTCTCATTTATAATTTTCACCGAGCTGACTATTGTAACATTAACTTGGACCTGTCTAAAATAAATTGGTTAGATTTTTTTATTAGTCTTAATGTTGAAGAACGTACCATTAAATTCTATAATTTACTAAATGATATTATAAATAAATACGTTCCCCAACGTCATATACAAACATCGCCTTCGGTTCCAATTTGGTACTCTAAAGCTCTGAGACATGTTTTAAAAGAAAAACGCAAATACCACAAATTATGGAAATTATATAGCAATCCACTCGACTACGAAAGTTTTAAACTGCTGCGTAAACGTGCTGAAAAAATGGAGTTTGAATGCTATAACAACTACATAAACTACACAGAACAAAAAATTAAATCTAACCCTAAATATTTTTGGACTTACATTAAATCTAAAACCACGAAAAATAAATTACCCCAATCCATGTCTTATAGAGGATATGTTACATCTGATGGTGAAGAAATTTGTAACCTCTTTAATGATCACTTTCACTCTGTTTTTGAAAAACCTGGCCCGAATTTATTAAGTGAAGCTAATCTTACACCCCCTTGTGACGCGTTGATTGACATGCATTCGATTGAAATTAATAAAACCTTAGTCCTAAAATACTTGAACCAAGTCAACGTCAATAAAGGTGCCGGGCCAGATGGGGTGCATCCATTGTTTTTAAAAAATTGTTCTTCTACCCTAACCCTTCCTATCACTCTTTTGTTCAAAAAATCTCTTAAAGAAGGATGTGTCCCAAAAATTTGGAAAATGGCTTGGGTAACGCCAATACCAAAAGGTCCCGTCAGCCGGGATATTGAACTATACCGTCCCATATCTAAATTATGTCAGTTCAGTAAAATCTTTGAAAAAATCATAACCGAGCAGCTCTCTCTTGTTGTAAAGCATCATATTACTCCTAATCAACATGGCTTTTATAAGGGGCGTTCAGTGGAGAGCAATTTATTAAAGTTTACAAATGAAGTCCTAGGCGCTATGGACAAGGGGTACTCCGTGGAAGCTGTGTATACTGATTTCGCTAAAGCTTTTGACAAAATTTGTCATAACACTCTTTTACTTAAAATTTGGCGGCTCGGTATACATGGTGACCTGTTTCGGTGGATTAAGTCTTATATTGAGAAAAGAACCCAGTCAGTGGTCCTGTCGGGTTTCATATCACGCTCAAAATCAATTACTTCTGGAGTCCCGCAGGGCTCTCTTTTGGGCCCTCTGTTATTTACATTGTACGTCAATGACATAGGAAACTACATTAGGCACTCAAAATTATTACTTTATGCTGATGACACTAAGATTTTCCGAGTCATTAAAAATGTTAGTGACTGTGATCTGTTGCAGGAAGACTTAGTTAATTTTGAGACATTTTGCACTGAAAATAAGCTTAACCTTAATATTAACAAATGCCATATAATAAATTTCTCAAGGAAAAAAAACAACATTAACTATAATTTTACACTGTGTGGTAACGCTCTCGGTCGATTGACACAGATCCGTGATCTCGGAGTCATCATGGACTCCAATCTCTCGTTTGTGCCACATATAGATAAAATTATAAACAAAGGTTATAAACAACTAGGCTTAATACTTCGAATGGGTAGACCCTTTAAAAACAGTTTGACTTATAAAGTGCTTTATAATGCCTATGTTCGAAGTCACCTAGAATTTGCATGCGCAGTCTGGAAGCCTTACCACGCACTACACATTAAAAGAATTGAATCCCTGCAAAAAAAATTTGTTAAGGCCTTGGATTTCAGAGTCGGGCACACTTTCGTTCATTATGATGACTCTTTAAAATATCACAGTATGCACTCTTCAGGACCGCCGTGACTGTGTTGATTCGGTTTTATTATACAAAATTCTCCACAACAAGTGCGATATCCCCTCTCTACTCCACGAAATTCAGTTCAGAGTTCCGCGTAGACAAGAACGTCGATGTCGAAAAAAGGATACATTTTTAATTTCTCGCTCCAGGACGTGCTATGCACGAAACAGTTTTATAAAGCGCACTTGCATATTATTTAATAAAAATACTAAACTCACCAATCTAGATATTCTCATGTACTTTGGGATCTTTAAAGCGTGCTTTCCAAAACTCTTCTCCTTTATAGTAGAATCTCTCTTATTACCAAAGAACACTATTACTTGGTTCTTATAAGTTCTTGAAGTCTGTCTTTCCTGTATTCCTTTATACTGTTATGTTTTATTTTTGTTTTTTTTTCTCTTATTTTTGGTTTTTGTTTTATCTCATAAGGAATGGCTTTTTGTGATTTCTATAACGCACTTCTCTTCTCTAATTACTTATAGACTGCATGTTAATTAAGGAAACTATAGGTCGGTTTATTATTATCTCATCACTCATGTACACTTTTAACGTAAGACTGTTTGTTTCTTCTTAATAAATAAATAAATAAATAAATAAATATCTAGTTTTGTTTTGGTTTCACTCGCGGCCACGCGCCGCCCGGTACTTGTCGTTTCAAACTTGTCTGAACCTGTTTTTCGCGCCGCGCCGCGGTGCCGTGCGGTAAATAGTAGGCATTGGATTAACGATTAACGGACTTCTGCATATTAACGGAAGTTAACGTGTCCGTTAACATTTTTAAAAGTTAACTTAAAAGTTAATCCGTTAATCAAAATGTTAACTTCGTTAATTAACGGATTAACGAGTTAATGCCCAGCTATGATCGTATGCTACCATAAAAAGATGGGTAGTTGATTTCAAACGTGGCCGGGAGACTGTTCAAGACGAGCCTAGGAGTGAGCGGCCGTTGACGGCTACTACGGATGAAAATGTCAATAAAATATTAGATGCGATAATGAAGGATAGGCGATTGAAGATTGTGGAGATAGCGGAAGCAATGGGTATTTCTTACGAGCGGGCATAGAACATCATCACCGATGTTCTTGGATTTTCTAAGGTGTCAGCCAGGTGGGTGCCTAGACTGCTTTCAGTCGAGAACAAACGAGTACGTGTTACAATTTCCCAAGATTTTTGTTAACCGTTATAACGTACGCTTACCCTAAGCGCTCGCGATGGCCGATGGCGCGGCCATCTTTCGGTCGCCCTGACAACGAGCCCCGCGCGCGTCTCCCCCGCGGACGCCCAGCCGCGAGCCAGACGACTCACGCGCGCCGTCGCGATATACCACCGCTAACTCTTGCCTAATAATTTTATGTTACCAACCTATTGTGTCTGATGATTTTGTTAAATCCGTGTATACTTATACATCGTCGTGTGTACTATTGTGTATTTTGTGAAGATTATATGTCCTGAGAACTATGACTAAGATCTTTATAGTGGCGCTCAACTCGAGGCAGAGACCGAATTCATGAGAGTGTGTGTGGTATAGTATAGCGTACCTACTTAAGTAATATCGTGACAGTGTTTGTGACAATGCCGAAAAAGCAAGCAGCAGCTAGCCGCCCGCAGGTCGAGCTGGCCACTAGCTTTACGGACGCAGAGTATATCGGCGAGGCCAATGATCCCGCCAACTCTGCGAGGCAGGCGCCGCGCGCTCCGCTCGCGCCGCATCCGCCGCCTCCGCAACCGCTCTTCGACGCGCAACAGTTCGTCGCAGCATTCATGAACTCATTCGCGGAGTCACAGGCCGCAGTTAACAGGAACCTCATCGAAACACTGCGGTCAACGTCAGTCACACCCATGTCAAACGCGAGCGAACCCGCTGCGGCCGCCGCGCCGCACGCCGCCGGGAACTTCAGTAAGTGCACCGCGCCCTTCAACGGACAAGCGCAAGATCCAGAGGTACTAGAAGCTTTCCTAGACGCCGCCGAGACGTACAAAGAGTGTACCGGCGTGAGCGACGAGCACGCTATACGAGGGTTAACCATGCTGTTGGAAGGAGACGCCGCCGTTTGGTGGCGAGGAGTGAAGTCGTCGGTGACGACATGGCGCGATGCAACGGCTCGCCTGCGCGCCGTTTACGGAACCCCGCGCCCCGGCTATAAAGTCTTACGCGAAATCTTCGCCGCGGAACAACAAACTGAACGCGCAGAAGTGTTTGTGTGTCGTTTACGTGCTCTAATAGTTAAAAAAAAGATAAAAGACTACCGTAGTTAGATTACCGTATGTTGTCCCGGAAGAAATGAAAGTCGATATTATTTATAGTTTGTTAGACCGGCGTATTCGTAAACGTTTACCACGAGATGTTATTGATACTGTTGATTGTTTATTGAACAAGGCAAGAGTTACGGAGGATTCTATTTCCGAGGTACGTAAAATTACACCTAAAGTTGTATCAGCTGTTTCGGCTATCGCGAGCGTTATTGGGACCGATAAGGCAAACGTACCTACTTCAAGCATAATTATGTGACTTCGGGGGGGCTATTCCAACCGCTTCCGATAATAAGTCGAAACGTAATCGCATTCAATGTTCTTATTGTAAGGTTTACGGCTACGTCGTTGAAGAATGTCGCAACTTACGACAAAGACACGAAAACCCATCGTCAAGTAGTTACTCCGTCGTAAGTAAGGTAAACGCACCTGTTACCGCCAAGGGAATTATACCGAATACTGGACGGCCCAGCGAACCTAATCGTTGTTAAGGTTGTGGCAAGGTAGGTGTTATCAAGTCAAAATGTGATACGTGCAATCCTTCGAAACGCGCTGATTTTTATTATAACGAAGATAGTGGTTTTGAAGGCACTACATCGCATCCGATGGTAATGGTAGGTATTTTTGGCCGTGAAGGGGTGGCGATCGTGGATACCGGTGCCACCCATTGTATTGCGAGCCCTGCCTTATATAAAATTTTAGTAGCGAATAATGTACAGTTTCGGGATAAGCAGCGAACAATACGCCTGGCTGACGGTTCCCAGCAGTTGAGGAAGGTACTCACTGCCGACGTAATCATCACGATCAAAGGCCGTGACTTTACGGTTGACTTCATGGTACTGCCTGGAGATGAAACCAAAACCCTACTTGGCTTTGAGTTTCTAGCCAAAGCTGGGATAGTACTCGACGGTTCCCGGGACTCATGGAGTTTTGCTGATGATCCTGAAGTTCAGTATTCCTTTGTACGTAAGTACCACCTGGACAGCGCTGACGACGCAGAGCTAATGCGAGCTGAATCCTCCGACCTTTCACTACGTAGTGATGAAAGTACAAATCTCTCACCGGACCAACAGCACGCGCTCAACGCTTTCATCATGAGAAGGGCGTCTCAATTCGCGCCTAACGGTCCTGCTACAGACTACTATTCGTTACCCACAGGACCAAGGTAAGCGAAAACCAGGAACCGGTAGCTTCTCCACCGTACAGGTTGTCACAGAGCCGTAAAGAAGCCTTGAAGATAGAGCTCGACAAGCTGCTGCGAGACGATGTGATTGAGGAGTGCGAGTCACCCTGGGCCTCTAACGTCGTCGACATGCCTTCAAGGAGCAGTAGTGACATCCGCGAGAACCAGCTCAAGGATCCGGAGGTACGCAAGATCGTGGAAGACATGGAGTCCGACGATCCGTTTAGGGGGAGGCCATGGTCTGACCGCGGATATATCGTATCTGACGGCGTTCTTTACAGGTACGAACTCGAAAGTAATGACAACGACGATGCTGTCTTAGTTGTACCTGAGCACGAACGCGCCGCAGTACTGGCAGACTTTCATGATGCCCCGACAGCAGGCCATTTCGGAGTCGACCGCACGCTGAGCCGCATCAAGTCACGCTTTTACTGGCCTGGCATGAAAGCTTATGTAAGTAACTACATTAAGGAGTGCTTACCGTGGCAGCGCTACAAGGTAAACAACAGAAAACCCGCAGGCTTACTCCAAACCCCTGCGATGTCGCAAAGGTTTGAAGTTTTGTCCGTTGATCTCTTTGGCCCACTAGTAGAAACCCCGCGACGCAACAAGTGGATCCTAATTGTAGAGGATGTCTCCTCGCGTTGGGTCGAGCTATTCCCGCTGGAATCCGCAACTAGTTTCGAGTGTGCAAAGACTCTCATCAACCCACCCAGAGGCGAACCCGATAGAGCGTAAGAACAGGGACCTCAAGCCCCAGCTGGCTATCTGCGTCGGGCAGGATCACTCTACGTGGGATCTCCACCTCACCGCAGTAAGGTATGCCATGAACTCAGCAGTAACTGCTAGCACAGGGTTTTCTCCGGCCTACCTTACATTTGGCAGAGAGCTGCGCACTCCTGCTGACGCCACTGCTGACTTACGAGCGATCGTGGAAAACGATAATTTCGTCCCGGTCATAACACCTCACCTTAAGAAAATGGCGTCAACTTTAGCAGAAGCAAGAGACACCCACGAGAAGGCGCAGGCGCTATCAAAGAAGTATGCTGACGAAGGACGTCGCCCGCCACCTGATTACAAAGTAGGTGATCTTGTCTTACTCAAAACGCAAGGACCCAACGACACTGGCCCTGGTCAATCGGCCAAATTTATTCCACGGCGCGATGGGCCTTATCGAATTAAGGGGGCGTTGAGTAACACTACGTACGAACTAGAAGGTACCCAAGACGGTGTCAACTTAGGTAAGTACCACGTGTCACACCTTACTCCCTTTACAGGTCGTGTCGAAACCCCGGTGCGACCAAAACGACGTCGCGGTAGGCCACGTAAATACCAGTCCTAGCCCGAATGCGAGGACGCTTATTCAGACTAGAGGGGGAGTCTATAACGTACGCTTACCCTAAGCGCTCGCGATGGCCGATGGCGCGGCCATCTTTCGGTCGCCCTGACAACGAGCCCCGCGCGCGTCTCCCCCGCGGACGCCCAGCCGCGAGCCAGACGACTCACGCGCGCCGTCGCGATATACCAATAAATAAAATATAAAATAGGTTGGTGTATCTATTGTGTCTGATGATTTTGTTAAATCCGTGTATACTTATACATCGTGTGTACTATTGTGTATTTTGTGAAGATTAAATGTCCTGAGAACTATGACTAAGATCTTTATACCGTTTTATATATGGACGGAGACATGGGTTCACCATAGTTGTAAAAAAAAATTAACCGTTTGTAATTCTAGCTGGCAATGGAAAATACCAGGTTCACCAACACCCAAAAAAGCCACGATCATTTTGTCAGCTAATAAGGTAATGGCCTCAGGTTTCTGGGATTATCATGATAGACTATCTCAAAAGGATTTGACAACAATTCATTATGTGGTAAAATTAAATACGGTTTCTAGATTTTACACTGCTGATTACAGTAAAAATATCTTTGAATTTTTTAATGCAGTAGTTTTTTTATATTCAGGAAAAACAGTAAAAAAAGTTGGATTGTGAATGTTAGGAATACACTTATAGTGCCCATAGTCCATGTATTACCAAAGGAATTGAAAAAAATATACAACTGTCAACTGTCATGTTCATTTTTTATCTGTCTGACGGATTACCTACCTACTTAATTCTAACGACACGCTTTCGATTCTACGCAAAATAGTTTATTTATTTTAATGGCGTCTATAAATTATGTAATTAATTAAATTACGTAAAATAACAAATTTGTAAACGAACGGCAGCGAATGATATAAAGTGACATGACATGACAGTCTTCTTCTTCTCTTTAGTGGCAGCCACAAACAAGGCTTGTGCCAGACATGACAGTCAGTTCTGTTTCTGTTTAAAGTTACTTTTTTATTTTATATCATGCTAAGATCACGACATCAGTATTCCTAACTTTGTATACTTATACGGTCTTTTTAATGACTATTTCTTTAATAAATTATTAACGACGAATTTTAGTTAAATAAAGAAAAACCAAGAAATACGGGTAGTCTAATTTTTAACCAGCTATTATAAACGCGAAAAAACAATAATGCTTTTTTTTTGAAATGTTGTCAATTCGGACTACTATTGTGCTCTTTTACGTCGTCTGCGTGTGGAAATTAAAATATAGAGACCTGGAATGCTGTCGATAAAAGTACTGTTTCACCAAGACAACGCTCCAAGGACCAAGGACCAAGTCAATTTACTTACTTAGCTTCGCGGGACACTTTAGGGTCTAATGCTAATCCGTATGCGACAGTCGCACGTTGGTGCGCCGAATTTAGACGTGGAAGAACATCGACCATGGACGACCCCCGCTCCGGACGCCCTACTACAGCAGTAACTGAAGTAATTGTGAAAAATGTTCGTTTTATTGCTGAAAATGTAAAGATTTCAACGGGGAGCGTGCATAATATTTTACATGAACGCTTGGGTATGAAAAAGTTTTCTGCGCGTTGGGTACCAAGAATGCTTACTGACACACAAAAACCAACTAGAGTCGAGATTTGTCAAGAAGCTTTGGACCTGATACAGCAAGTCCGGGAACTTTTTTTGGCGCGATTTATAATAATGGACGAAACATGGCTCCATCATTATGACCCTGAAACGAAACTGCTGTCTATGCTATGACATGGAAAACGCCATCATCTCCAACTCCGAAGAAATTCAAGGTGGGCCCATCGATTGATTACTTTTTCGGCACATTCCTTTTTGACATGTTCCGTTTTCGGCATATTCTTTCGGCACATTCCGTTATCGGCATATTCTTGTTTCGGCACATTCCGTTTTCGGCAGAAATCATTACAACAAATAAAATGAATCCTAAGCATAATTATTTTTATTTTCAAGAAATAAATATAATACAAATATAATATGAATTTAGATACCACCTTGTTGGTTATCATTAAGTAATCAGTACCTACTGTTTAATTTTCGTCTTTTATTTTTATTGATTTACCTAAATATAATATTTTATTAATAATTATTATTTTATTTTATTACGCAAGCAAAGTCACTAGTATTTCATAGTATAATTAATTTACGGATTATGTCCATAAAGGAATGTGCCGAAAAAGGAACCAATCGGCCCATCTGCTGGTAAGGTCATGGGCTCTGTTTTTTGGGATGGTAAAGGGTTAGGTAGTAATGATTGAGTATCTCGACCATGGAGCCACTATTACGGGCACTTTATATGCCAAACAAAAGCAACATTGCGCTAGAAGATCCGTAAAAAACGGCGAGGTCAACACTCTAAACTTGTGCTGTTCCACCAGGACAATGCCCCGGCACACAAGTCCGACGTTGCAATGGCTGTAATTCGTGATGCTGGGTTCGTTATCCTTAAGCATCCTCCGTATTCTACCTACTTATTTCCGAGATTGAAAGAATACCTGAGAGGCCAGAAATTTGAATACGACGACGCGGTAGTCGCTGCAGTACAAGATTTTTCAAGTTCCTACTCAAGATGAGACCTTTTTTAAAAATGGAATTTAAAGTTTAGAAAAAAATATGTAGGTACATATACTAAGTGTATTATGCTAGAATGTGACTATGTCGAAAAATAAAATAACACTTAATAAAAGTTGTTCATAATATAACATACTTTCTCCCACATGCTCGGAAATGTTAACCTTACTGTTGTAAAATCAGCCCGCGAAGTTCCGAGTTCCAGGACCAGGCAAAATAAAAAAAAAAAAGTTATTATTTACCAGCGGCAGCGGCCGCGAAAATGTATACAAATTTAATAACGTACCCGGTTTTTTACCTTTTAAAACCATATTTGGACTATGATAACTAACTTCAAACAGCCAAACACTCGGACAATTCAAAATTCTTCCATGTTAATTTACTTTTTAAATGTCATAGACTAAAAAGGTAAACGCCGTTTATCGCGTTTACAGCGTATTTACCAAAGTGTCAAATAGTTTTAATTTTTTTAAAACATTCTGCGTTTAGAATTAAAAAAATTAAGGCGGGAATCGGGAATACTTTTTTCTTAGGGAAGTTTAAGTACACTACGTATTATTTTTGTTTTGCGAAAATACAAAAGTAAAATGAGTTCCAGTGATGAAGATTGTGTTTATCGGCACACCACCAGAGTTTAAAGAAGAAGCATAGTCGGTTAAGTACCTACTTACTGCCATTTGCCTTCGTCATATTATCACATCGTATTTGACTTGATTTTGTTAATACATTTGAATACAAATTATATCAAAACTGAAATTTTGTTTAATTTCCTCGCATTGTTAGAGAAAAGCACTATACAAGCCTCGACCAGGAAGGGCGGTTGCTGGACTCGTATATAGCGAGGCCTCGACTGCGTCTCGGCCACGCTAACTCTACTCGTCCCGCAACGGCCTACTTCCTGGTCTGTGCAGTAATGTACTATATTCTCACTTTTTATTGAACGCCGCCCCTCGTAAAGGCAGTAACGAAAAAAAAAACCGTTAATTTGAAAAAACTGTAATTTCGATTCCAAATATGATGGTCCCGTTTTTCTTGTCAATAATACACCTTATATTAATTTAAAGGATTTTTTTTATTAATTAGGTACTCCGATAATAAAATGACCTGAAACTACCTCGAAGCACTGTGGATTTAGTGTTGAGAAACTATTTTACCACCTTATCTTTCAAAAAGAAACCTCGAAGTTGAAGACCTAGTGGTCCAAGCGACCAAAGGCTCGAATAAAAGATCATTGATTGCATTCAGCGAAATCGAAGCATGTCGGGTAGAGATGTAGCGAAAAAATGCGGAACAAATGCATCTATATCTATGGTGCAACGAGCTAAGAGACGTGCAGGTATGAAAACAGACAAATAATATCGATTCCGCTAAAGTTACTGAAAAGCAGCGTTCTGTAATAAAAGGCTACCTCAAAAACAACGATTTCTTGAGTTCAAAAAAACCGCATTTAATAATTGACGATGAAACGTACAGTAAAACTGACTTTTCAACCCTTCCTGGCCCGCAAATAGAATCACCCCTCTCATTGACAAAATTGTACTAGTGGAGCAGGCTGGATTAAGGAATGGTCGTAACTGTGTGGATAAAGTATTGTCCCGTACTACACATGTAGAGGCAGGCTTCCAGAAACATTTAAAGACCATGGCTGTTTTTGTGGACCTTTCTGCAGCATATGACACAGTCTGGCGTCAGGGCTTAATCTATAAGCTTATGAAGGCGGTCCGATGCAGACGAGTAACTAGCCTAATAGCCAGTATGTTGGGAAATAGAGAATACATTGTTCACCTGGGAGACAAACAAAGCCGCATCAGAAAGCTCAACAACGGGCTACCTCAAGGATCTATGCTGGCGCCTTCTTTAATCTTTACACACAATGACTTACCTGAAACCGTGTCCAGAAAATTTATTTATGCTGACGACATCGCAATTGCACGTCAGGACGTAGGCTTTGAAGAATCAGAACTTCAACTCACTAAAGACCTGCAGATACTAAATACATATTTCAAAAAATGGCGCCTGGTTCCTAACGCAGGTAAAACGGAGGCCTCTACATTCCACTTAAGCACCAAACTAGCCACATACAATCCAACCGTAAACTTTGATGGGAGAACCCTCCGCTACAACCCTCTCCCCAAATAGCTAGGTTGGATTGTTCTCTGACGTATGTCACTCATCCCAGCAAGCTTGGTAAAAAACTAGAAACCCGCAACAACATCCTGCACAGACTGACCGGCACGTCTTGGGGCGCTTCAGCAGAAGTCCTACGAACAATAGGGCTCAGCTTGGTTTACTCAGCAGGGGTATACCGCGCTCCGGTGTGGATTAACTGCGCCCTCACGGAGAAGGTCGACGTTCAACTTCTAAAACACAAATCAACAACACACAAGGAACAATCAAATCTACACCTGTACGTTTGCTCCCAGCGTTGAGCCACATTACACCTCAAAAACTCAGGAGACAGCTGGCCTTGGTAAAGGAAAATAACAAGATGTTAAAAGTCCAACCCTTCCTATGCACCAAGAATTCCTGCACCCACCGAAAAATGGCCTGAGATCGCGAAGACCACCTTATCAATCGGCTAAGGTCCTACGTGATCGCGGTTTTATCGTTAAGCAGGAATGGAAGGAGGATTGGATGTTAAATATACCCAGGCAGTCCCTCTCGAACTACGATCTGACCAAGAAAACGCTTGGATTCGCGAGCCCGGTAAGAGAGTGGTGCGAGTTCAATCGGCTACGTACCGAGCATGGACGCTGCACTGAATACATGTTCAGGTGTGGGTGGCGTAATTCGCCTGCGTGGGACTGCAAAGCGCCTGAGCAGTCTTTTCACCACATAATACACGACTGCCCAAAACGGAAGTATAATGGTGACCCTGAAGACCGGCTCTTGCCTAGTAAGAACGTTCACAGTTAACGTGTTAAGGGAAGTGTTTGGTCGGTTAGAATAGTGCCACACCATGTCTTCCCGTGGATGTCGTAAAAGGAAACTGAGAGAATGAAGTTTTGTAGTACTTTAAAATGATGGGCTTGCAAACTGTCACTAATCTTCTATATAATAAAAATGAATCGCTAAATGTGTTGCTAAGCGCAAAACTCGAGAACTGAACGAGGCTGAACCGATTTGGCAGATTTATTTTTAGTTGTGTTCATCATTGTCAGGAAAAGGTTTGTATGAAAGAAAATAATTGAAAATTCCAACGGGAAAGTCAGAAATTTACAGCGGGCGAAGCCGCATGTAAATGTGCACAATGTGGTTACAGAGCCTTACTATTCCAACTACATTTACAAAGAGCTGAGGGGAGGCTAGTGCCTCGCATGCAGCCACGCATATATAATGTAGGAGCCACACCTGTTAAGGATATTAGTGGAATGTTCTCACAATGTGCAGCTCCACTAGTGTGTCCATTGTTTTAAAGGTGAAAATATTTATGTGACACATATCAGGATAATAAGGAAAATAAGTCTCAAGCGTTTAACTACTTTAATCAAGCTAACACCCAATACCATATACAATTGTGTTGATTATCATTTATTTGGAGTTTAGGGAAAACCATAGTGCGGTCCATTGTGAGGGTATTGCTTAATAGTCACAGGCCTTCCCATTTTGAAGTCTTCTAGGTAGAGATACAGGGCAAAAGAACCACCGATTACTCCGAAGAACCACAAAGCCTGGTACCACACGGGGAAGCGGGGCCTCATGCTTATGTCATAGCGGTCTTCACCAAATATTTCAGCTTTTGCATGGAGCTAAGACAAAACAAAAATTACATTGATTACTGAACCACAGTAAAATATTTTCATACTTACTTATGTAGTAAACGATTTTCTAACTGAATGTTTCTATATTTTCAGCCCGAGACCACAAAATTAAAATCTTGTGCCATAATTATAACAAGAGTTTTTAAATTTCAAGAGAAAATAGAAGGATAATTTGTTATAGTTTATCTTGTTTACCACATTAATCACATTAAATAAAGAGGGATGGACAAGTTGTAACATCAAGTTTAAAACTATTTCTGCCTATATACATAGAACATGATGCTATCGTTGAAATTTTAAAAATTAGTGTGCATAACTATGTCCCGCTGAACACACACTCAATAGTAAAACAAAATACATACAGGCTCATTGAAATTCCTCTTCAACTCGGGCATGTCGTAAGGGTAATGAGGATCTTTTGAATCTGCACCAATATCGGGCATCTTCGGATAGTCACCGTAACCCATTTCTTCGGGGTAAGGTTGGTACTCCTCAAGGCTTAGCCCATACTTTTTAGCCGCTGCAATACGCTGCTCTAAAGTTGCCGGGTATGGACCCGGTTTGTATTGATAATTCCAATCTACAAAAAGAAGTGACGTAACAATCACAAGAAGTAGGTATCATTTTAATTAAATTAAAAGAAAATGCCTTACGGTTTCGAGCAGCATAGCAAAATATTGGAGCCACCTTACGAAGTGCGTTAGGATAAGCAAGGATAGTTTTTTTCAGTAAAGCTGATGCCATTTCTAATGGCACAGTCAAAAAGAATGGTTAATCTCAATTCCCCCCTACACTGAATTGTCAACTGAACTGACATGCATGACACAATGAATTGACAATTGGCAAGACTGTAATTTTTTTTTCCTAAAGTAGGAAAGACGAAGGGAACTACACCCGTGTAGCCAAGCCCGGGTGAATATTTCAAATGGCCGAAATGTTATGTCTCTCCATAATACTCTTCATAATTTCAGAATCTTAGTCCATAATGATTCAGTTAATTAAAATAAAGAAGATGCAAGCTAAACCGTTTTAAATTCAAAAGAAATACGGGTAAGGACCAAAAGGTTGGATCATAGTTAAGCGCAGCAAACCATACAATAAAAAAAATACCTAATTAGGTATATATATGTTCGAATGGCGAAAAATGATCCGTTGTGCGACGAAAAGTATCCCTACAATTGTATGGCTAATTTTCGTGTCATAACGGAAGTTTTATAGAAAATTTAATTGAGGGAGTCAGCGTGGCCAACTTTTTGGTCCTATGCCATACTGACATCTAAAAAAATTACTCGATTTTTCATTCTTATTCGAAGAACCGTGCCTTAAGAATCCGATTTAACCCTACATTGCATACTGTACATATGTGCCACATATGGCACAACCAAAATATTTGCGAATTGGCTACTTGACAGTTGTAACAATTAAATATAAAAAGTGTTGAATATGGTAGTTTACACTAAAAAAATAACTGCACATATTTTTATTTGCAATAAAAAATATGATAAGTACTTTATTTTTGGAAAATAACATCGTCGTTTTTTACCTGTGGCTCCAATGAACCCAAACGCTAGCGGCGATGACTGATTTACTTGTGACGTCACTGCAGCCTAAATACAAAGTTGTCAAACATCTACGTAGTCAAAATAAACTACTCGAAAGCTTACCATAATTGTATTCGTGAGAAGATGCACTAAATGGAGGCGGGATTTTTAAAGGCAGATAGTGCAAATCTGCCAAAAGTGGACAGATGTTAACTTCGAATCTCGACGTGCCAACTGCAACCACTTCTTTCGATGTTGAGGATTTTTAGGAACGTGTATAAATAATTTTTCAGGAGTTTTGATCGTCGTACTTCTACACATTGGTACGGCACACGTCTTATAATTAGACATTTTCACAAAATATATTTTTAAAACTTTATCCTTTCGCTTAAGTTGGCTTTATAATAATTCGGTTCGTTGTTTTATGTGTAGTGACGTCACCAACGACAAAAGTCACGTGACCTACCGTTTACGCGCGTATTTCAAATTAATTTAGTTATAAACGTGCTTTTTCTAATAATTAACATTTTTTCTAGAAACAAAATAATGTGAGATGTATAAAATAAGCAAACGCACATTTTAAAATACTTTTCTGAAAACTGTCAAGTAGCCAATTATGACAAAAGTCAAGTTGCTAACGATATATCACATTATAGTTTAATTTCTCAAAAAAAAAAAGTCATGCATTGTAGGGTTAAAGCATTTCATTATTAAAAGTACTATTATTGTTCGAAATAATTGTGTAAATACAAGAAACCCAAAGAGGTAGGAAAACATAGATGGAGTATAAAAACGGCTAAAATTATCACGCTTCGCACCTGTTACAAATGCCCTTCGTTAAAAAGAGTTTGACCGGTTTCAAAAGGTTACCACTTTTTAGTTTTGTCAATCTTTCAGTTTTCATTAGTGTGCGTAAAATTGCAGACGGTGATGTGCGGTTTGGGTCATACGCAGAGTTAGGCTCGCGTCTTTCCTGTGGACATCCCCGAAGTTAACGTTTTAAGGCCTAATTTCCTAGCTGAACCCATATCCACATATACGGCGTCAGGTCTACTTCGGCCCGATCAGATAAAAACATATCTTATATGCACACAAGCCTTTAACTATTGAACACAGGAGAGACAACTTTTGTTTTTTGTGTGCGTTTGACCCGTTTGTCGATTTTTTAGGTTAACTAACTTAACTTAGATATATAGTATTTTTTTAACCTACGACGGCGCTCCCCCTTTTTAACAGACTTCAAAAAAGGAGGAGCACTACTTGCACGGTTGCGTCAATATACGAAAATACAAGTCGCGGACAACATGTGCTAGCCCTCCTGGGGCGGGACTTCGAGATAACTCTACGACACTGTCCTAGAAATCCATACTAGTAGGTACCTACGAGCCCAAATGCAAAAGAGTTCGTCAAGTCATAGATTGTTAAGTATATGAATCTTATATCAACTCGTTTTATTTCTAGAAAGGCATTAGCAGCAAACTATTTATACAATATTATACTCCATAAATACAACGTTGCTTTTACACTATTGCATAATAAATACATTATAAGAAAAAAAAACCTAGATATATTAATTCATATTATCGCACCTTCGGTAGAACAAGGGCACAATGTACTATATGGGAATGAAAATAGTTCGTACATGCCTAGCGTTAAGCCTCTTTAATTTTATTACTCAAAAAAATAAACAAGATTCAAATAAATTAGGAACCCATTGTCATTTAACATGTCAAAGGGTATATATAAGTACAAACTCCAAGTATTTTTTCATTATTATAAGTAATTAATTAGAGCAACATGGGCCGCGGAAAACCAGTCACAGAAGAAGTCAGGAAAATTATAATTTCCAGTACCTCGTGAGAGTGGAAAATTTACCAACCAAATCGCCAGAGATTTATTACTGCCAAGATCTACTGTCCATTCAATCATCCAGCATCGCAAGAAACACGGCACAATTTCGTGTTTGAAGAAGTCGGGTCGACCGCGTATGACGAGTGCAGCTGAAAACCGGGTTTTAAAGAAAATTATCAAACAAAACCGCCGTGCTCGTTCCGGGGAACTTACCGTAAAATGGCGTGATATGATCCAGAAAGACGTTCGACGATGAACGAAAAAAAATCATTCGAAAGAAAGACGAAGCATTCATCAAAGACTGCATTAAGTGAAAAGTGAAGTTTCCTGGGTCTGTGATGATATGGGGATGCATGTCGGCACAAGGGGTAGGCGCCTGCATTTTGTAGAAGGGACTGTTAATGCAGTGAAATACCAGGACATTTTGAAATAGTTATTTGTTCAACAAGAGAGCAAAGTTGGTTTTTGCTGCGAGTGATGATTCAAAGATACGAGACGTAAAAAACTTTGGTCTCGTGTGAGACATACAACTTTTCATCTCAGCAGCGAGAACAACACAGCGTGAAGCTGGTAGGGCCAACGCAGGTCTTCCGTTGTGACCATTTGGTGAATACACGACTAAATAACGACACGATCGCAAATGCATCAATCACAAGCATTTTTGCAAAATACTAATAAAATAAAAAGTGGAAAAAATAAACATGAAACAGATAAAACCTCACTCAACTTGATAATGCCGTAGTGCAAACACAACTTTATACAACTTTATGTAGTCTGTGGCTTTAAAAAAAACCTAACTAGGCCTTGTCTATGGCTATTGGCTACAATAATCCCGCTATTTTTGAAATGCGTTCTGAAACTGCCCCCGCGGTTTATGTCACGAAATTAAAGATTGTTAAAACGATAACAAAATTATGTAGATACTAGATACATGATAAACTTCTCATTTTTCATTAATTTTGTCTTCAAAACATTAAATGATTGTACCTACTGTATAAAATAGTTATAATAAACACATTTCAAACTTTAACAGATAGTTTTATTTGCAATTTTACGGTTATGTGTGCATACGAACGTGCGTTTCTTTTTGGGCCTACTATGTGTGGAATTTGAAAATCGAACTTCGAATCAAGTTGTTTCTATGTCTCGCTTTTTTCCTATCGAAGTGAAAGTGACAGAACAAAGTGAAGTTCAATTTTTTCGAATTTTGTGAGGTAGCCCCAGCACTGCTCACGGCATTTAAAAAAAATAATTAAAAAGCTACTTTGCCTCTCGCTCGCAGCAAAATTGAATTTTGCTCACTGTTTTTAAGCAGCAAAACCTGCTTGTTTGAGCTGCTGAGGTGAAATAGTTATTTGTTCAACAAGAGAGCAAAGTTGGTTTTTGCTGCGAGTGATGATTTTGAATCCCGAGTAAGCGAAGGATTCAAAGATACGAGACGTAAAAATCTTTGGTCTCGTGTGAGACATACAACTTTTCACCTCAGCAGCGAGAACAACACAGCGTGAAGCTGGTAGGGCCAACGCAGGTCTTCCGTTGTGACCATTTGGTGAATACACGACTAAATAACGACACGATCGCATATGCATCAATCACAAGCATTTTTGCAAAATACTAATAAAATAAAAAGTGGAAAAAACAAACATGAAACAGATAAAACCTGTCACTCAACTTGATAATGCCGTAGTGCAAACACAACTTTATACAGCTTTATGTAGTCTGTGGCTTTAAAAAAACCTAACTAGGCCTTGTCTATGGCTATTGGCTACAATAATCCCGCTATTTTTGAAATGCGTTCTGAAACTGCCCCCACGGTTTATGTCACGAAATTAAAGATTGTTAAAACGATAACAAAATTATGTAGATACATGATAAACTTCTTATTTTTCATTAATTTTGTCTTCAAAATATTCAATAAAAAAATGATTGTACCTACTGTATAAAATAGTTATAATAAACACATTTTAAACTTTAACAGATAGTTTTATTTGCAATTTTACGGTTATGTGTGCATCCGACCGTGCGTTTCTTTTTGGGCCTACTATGTGTGGAATTTGAAAATCGAACTTCGAATCAAGTTGTTTCTATCTCTCGCTTTTTTCCTATCGAAGTGAAAGTGACAGAACAAAGTGAAGTTCAATTTTTTCGAATGTTGTGAGTAGCCCCAGCACTGCTCACGGCATTTAAAAAAAATAATTAAAAAGCTACTTTGCCTCTCGCTCGCAGCAAAATTGAATTTTGCTCACTGTTTTTAAGCAGCAAAACCTGCTTTGTTTGAGCTGCTGAGGTGAAAACAAGTTTAATTCCATCTATTCCAAGTTTGAAATATGAAAATGTCTACACTTTTCAACAAGACGGGGCTTCTTGCCATACTGCGAAGACCACGAAGACTTGGCTCGAGTCTAAAGGAATCCCCACTATGGAGTGGCCGTCGAATAGTCCAGATTTGTCACCCATTGAAACACTGTGGGGGAAAATGAAAAAAAAAATACGCAAGTTTCCATCGAGGTCAAAAAGTGATTTAAAAGAGAAAATCGTCGCTGTCTGGGAGTCTATAACCCCAAAAGAGTGTGAAGAGTTGGTAGTGACGATGCCATTGAGGATCAAGGCTGTTCTTAAGAGTAAAGGCGAGACAACTAGTAAGTGGTAGGCGAACTATTTTGCATACTCAAGATCGATAGCTGAACTATTATGCGTTGTCGTTGATAGAAGAATTGTATTTTTTTTATTACAATACAGAGATATTTTTTGGTTGTATTATATAGGAAATAAACTTGATTAATTTTACAATACTTTTTTTTTATTTCTTGCTCCCATGCTATTAAAATTACTAACTAGATTTGACTTTGAAAAAAAGTTACTTTCAATTTTAAATAGTAGCCGAACTCTTTTGCATTGGGGCTCGTAATAATAAATGCGAACGTAACTTTCTGTTACCTTTCATGCCTTAACTACTGAACTCCGTTTTAAGGTTTTTTTGAACTCTAAGGACACATATAGCCCGGCAAAAAAGTCGAGCCAAAAAATGAGGGCAGCACTGTCGTTCGTATAGCCACCCTATATACTACGACTAAAACGATATTGATACTTTATTATATAATTTCTCTTTAACACTAAGGTTTTCTCACTTTTATTAATCACTTTGTATTAGTAATAGTCGTAAACTTTAACATTTATAATAATTACTAGCTTGAACCCGCGACTTCTAAGCTTAGGAGAAGACCTAATGATAGATATTTTTTTAGAAAACCTACTTTTTTCACTTGATCCATACACATTGATTATTGGGCCTTTGTCAAAGGCAAACTAAGTAAACAGCAGAAATAAAATAAACATGAAATTTAAAACGTAATATAAGAATTTAAGTCTTTATTATTATTTTAATTTTAAGTACAAGCAGTTCAATATTTCAGTCAGAGTCTAGAAACTCTTCACCTAAATATTCCACCCCAGAAAAAAGAGGCTCTTGGCTCGAGGTTCCTGCACCTTTCTTTGTAATCATCATTCTCTGTATCAGATGACTCACTGCTACTGTCATCTCTGATATTAATAATTAGTTTTTCCATGTCCGTATACAATGTTTGACCCCTTTCATAGTATTCCTTTTCAATTTGTTTCACGTGTTTACATGAATTTTCCCAATTCTCGACAGTTATATCTTGGAATGCTTGCTCAGCCGCCACCTGAATAAAAGAATAATCACTTCCATGAATATTAATATTACTCACATAATATACGACAATATTGAACACTATATAAAGAAAATAAAACTATTATCTATCTTCTATCTTTCTATCCATACATATAAAACAGTTTTCTGACTGACTGACAGACAATGTACAGCCTAAACCACTGCCACTTGTAAAAAAAGACTAAAAGGATTGCCGTACAGTTGGTCCTTTTAGTCGGAATAGCGAGTCGATTGTGGTACTATCTCGTATTAAATTTACAAATGTCACTTTTCTTATTAAATAACCCTGGATGTGATTTAACAAATAAACACACTTCATATATATATATATATATATATATATATATATATATATATATACTTGGCACAGTCAACAGATTTAATTCTCTAAATAATGGCTTACAAGATGTTAAAATATCCACGTCACACATAGCTCTTACGCACTGCTTCTGTGCTACCAAGATTCGTTTCGCATGGCTTGAGTTACCCCAAAGGAAGATGCCATATCTAAGAATGGAGCAAATATATCCATGATAGGCCTGCATTGCAGTTTCTCTTGTATCTAATCTTTGCAAGTTTCCATAGAGCATAAGCAAAGGAGTTTATTTTACCGCATAATTTATCAATGTGAACCTTCCAAGAACATTTATCGTCCAACCATATACCTAAAAAAAATGTGTTTAAAGATTCTGTTAATTTCTTGTTGTCAAAGGATACATTTAAAGGTTGTTTATTGCCATTTTTGTTCACAAATTGTTTGAATGTAGTCTTGTGGACATTTGCATTTAAGTTATTTTTATGTAACCATGTTATAACATCAGCAATGGTGTTATTTATGTCATTGTTAGAATTCCTGGCATTATGACAAGGTATAACGATGGATAGATCGTCTGCAAAAAGCGTACCGTCATGGTTCGTGACACTTGGTAGGTCGTTTACATATAATAAAAATAGCAGGGGTCCCATGATACTCCCTTGCGGCACACCGACTCTGTTAACTTTAGTAGAAGACTTATGCGTAGTCACGGTGTTGGCCGAATCGATTCGAGTTATTTGCACGAATTGTGTCCTGGTATGTAAGTAGTAACTGAGCCATTCATTTGCTACCCCTCTTATTCCATACCTCTCACATTTGGCCAGAAGTGTTTCGTGGCAGACAAAATCAAATGCACGACTCAAGTCATAAAAAATGGCGGTTACAGGCACGCTCGAGTTCATGTAACCCAAAATGTTATTAGTCAAGGTGAAAGCAGCTAATGTTGTTGACTTTCCTCTCTGAAAACCGAACTGTTCACTTTTAATGATTTTAAACTTATTAGGAAACGAAGTCAAACGTGCATGAAATGCTTTCTCAAACACCTTTGACATTATGGGAAGAAGTGAAATGGGTCGGGAATTTTCTACACATTCCTTGCTGCCTTTCTTAAACATCGGTTTAATTAAGGATGTTTTTGAGGTTTCGGGAAAATTCCGTTTGCGAAAAATAAATTCACTAAGTGGCTTAACCCTTAATTTGGCAATGTGCATCACAGTGTACATACTATAATGTTCACTTTTAATGTTTGGAATCTTTTTTTATTTTTTTGCTGATTCAAAATCAAAAAGGGTTTGAATTCCCGACTTTTTTTATTTTTGCCAAATTAAGGGTTAAAACGGCAGCGATATTTTGTTTACATCCTTTAATCATATTTGTTCGTATTTCATCGTAACCAGTTGAGTTAGTAGAATTTAGATTATTAATTATTTTGCATATTTCATTTTCATGAGTCGGAGTCAGGAACAAGTAAGGGTTGTTTCACACGTACCACAACCACACGACAACCACAACCACACCACAACCACAACACGTGGTCGGGCGCATACTTTGTATGTTTAATAAATAGTACAATTCACACGTACCACATTTTGCCGTCATCATCGACCGCGTGTGTAATACGACCACATCGCAACCACATCGCAACGGCAACTAATGGCAAACAACTTCTGCTAATGGCTAAAGATCTTAGGGTTGTTTCACACGTACCACAACCACACCACGTCGCAGCGTTAAAATGCGGTCAAGCAGTGGTTACGTGTGAATAGTGTCGCTGCAGCATTTTGCAGTTGCGTTGTGGTGCCTACAGAATGTGGTTGTCGCTAGCAGTTAGTTGGCGTTGTCGCCGTGGTTGCGTTGCCGTTGCGATGTGGTTGCGATGTGGTCGTATTACACACGCGGTCGATGATGACGGCAAAATGTGGTACGTGTGAATTGTACTATTTATTAAACATACAAAATATGCGCCCGACCACGTGTTGTAGTTGTGGTGTGGTTGTGGTTGTCGTGTGGTTGTGGTACGTGTGAAACAACCCTAACTGCTAGCGACAACCCTAACTGCTAGCGACAACCACATTCTGTAGGCACCACAACGCAACTGCAAAATACTGCAGCGACACTATTCACACGTAACCACTGCTTGACCGCATTTTAACGCTGCGACGTGGTGTGGTTGTGGTACGTGTGAAACAACCCTTAGCGTTACTACTATTTATTAGCGAGAGGTCAGGTTTCAACACATTATTAGTATTTGTATTAGTTAAATTAATATAAAAGTCGTTAAAGCAAATTAGCAATGTCAGTCGGATTTTGAATGTTATTATTATTGACAACTAGTTGTTCAAAATTGGCATCAGTAACATTAAACATCAGTTAAATTAGATTTATTAGTTATATTCTTAATTACTTCCCATGTTGCCTTACTTATGTTTTTAGATCTACTGACATAGTTAACATTTGCTATCTTTTGGGCCTGGTGTATGCATCGTCTCAGAATTTTTGAATAATTATTGTATTTTATTTTATAGCTTAAATAGCTAGTATTGTGTTTGGATTTCATGTAATAGCGAAGACGCAAACGCCTCTTGGTTGTAATAGATTTGTTAATGCCTTTTGTAAACCACACTGATTTAGTTTTAATTATTTTTTTCATCATAATAATCGGGAAGCATAACTTGTCATCTCGGTGAACCACCGATTAGCGGAACATCATTTGGATGTCAGCCACAATAACATTTTGATAACGGTGGAAGCTGGTGAGGATATCCGAGATGTCTCTCTCTGCAGTTTGGGACTGGAGTGATACATGATGGTATAAAAAGTAGTGCTCGAGCGAACGCCGAAGGGTACATATGTCCCAAACATACTCGCGCATAAATTCAATTTACTTACCACGAAAATCCAAATTCCTCCTCATTCGGTGCTGCTTTTTTCTTCGAGGGCATGAGACTGACCGAGAGGTGGGCGTGCAGTCCTAAAAGTGAACCGAGTAACAAAACGACCATCAGCGAGGCGACCAGTATTATATGAGCGTTTCTTTTTTTTTTGCTACTAGCACATTTCGCTGTGTCCCATGACTTTGCATTTAAAAATAAAATACTTAATGTATTTAAGTTAAGGAGTTTGAATTTTTTACTTATTCATCGTTTTATTTGCACACTAAAAATGTTTTTACAATACATAAAAAGCTTGGCATTTATTTAAAATTAATTAAAAACGAAACCTCTACTTTTTCAAAGTATGAAAGAACGACTGTCCCATCTTAAAATCCATAACTTTACATTGAAATATCTCATTATGGTCAATAAACCTGTATGAACTTTTGAATTTTAATATATGCTTAGTAGTATTAAGATTCATTTTTCGTCTACTTTGTCGAGTTAACACCAGTAATATGGTAGAATTTAATTTTTAACTCTTGTCCCAGGAAATGTTCCAAAAGTAATTTCCTATTGTGTTCCCCATTTTACTAGCTTAATATAAAAATAAAAACTACCACGACTTATTATTTGCGACGGGCAACACAAACAAATGTCACTTCCCACGCGACAATGTGGTTGCGGTAAGTTGTTATTAAAAAAAATTGAAGAGAGCACGTGCGTAGGTGTTGTGACCAATATCTTTTCCTATTGTGTACATGTGATTTTACGAGATAACTTAAATAATTTACTTATATTTGGTTACTTATAGCATAGTTAATATTATTACGAACAGTATGATATAAAGTCATAGAACATTTTCCATAAAACTAGCCCACAATATTTTTTTAAAAACATTGAACACGTGTTGTGTGACTTCTTTTTGTGTTACTTTTGCGTGGTAACATATCAAAGGAAAGCTAAGTTACACTAAGAGGAAAATAATAAAGGCTAGTTTTCATTGCTGTACAGGGCTAAAAAAATGTCAGAGCAACCTACTAAGATTTCTGGGGCTAAAAAGATGGGACGCCACAGAGAACGGTTAAAAACAAAAATCCAGAAAAGCTTGAATATGATAAGCTGTTTCATAGAAAAGTTCAATACGTACTCGATCAAAATGTATGTCTGTATGAAGCAGCTGATGTTTTTTCCTGATTTCAGAGTTGCTCCCATAGTGAAAGTATGTTCATATTCGTGGGTAGAACACAGAGGTGATCATTTGTAGGTATATCACGACTTAGATTTCACCCTTTATATTTTAATAAACATTACAAGCAACGAAGTGAATCTTATGTAATACTTAAGTATAACTTCCAAAAGAAATGTTTCTAACCGAAATTTAGTACCTACAGTTGCCTAATAATTCGTATGATTTTACAAAGTTTCTTATATAAATTATTTCTAGATAAAAGAATTGTTTAAAACTTAATATTGAGGTACATTATACACATAGCCTTACATTTCTTCCTTTGTTACCAAAGCTTACTTTACAAAGAAACGAAACTATAAGGGCAATTTTAGGTCAAGGTAACACAGAAAAAGAATCTGTACCAAATTTTCAAAGATAATTTATAATTTGATAGAATATTTTCACACGATTACATTACTTTTATAGTATTTTTTTATAAAACACCAACATTAAGGGATAAATTGTGCACCTTTTTATGATACGCACCTTTGCGACAAAACTGTGACATCTGGGCAAATCACAACATTGGAGATGTCACAGTTTTGTCGCAAAGGTGCGAATTAATCAAAGAAAAAGTAACACAATAAGAACCAATATTCTACTTACCCTCAATATTTTGCGATTTTTCACCATTTAAACCTATTAAAAAGCGGTCACTTGCACAAAATCTAAAACTTTATGAAATATTCTATCGAATTTCGTTCATAAACTTTATGATTAGTGATATTTTGGTTTTTTGACAATTTTGGAAACTAGTGGCAAATAAAAAAGAAACGCTTATCTGGTCGGACAATTTTCATTCCTGTTCCGCTGGATCGACATTGGGAGAATAGAACCGTAAAACGGGGTGAATAGAAATCAAGGGGTGAATAGAGACACAACCTAAAAAAAGTCATAACTTGTTACAAATAAGAACAAGTATTAAATGGACAATAACGTTACGTCTATTGGAAATAATTTCAATCTTATAATTAGTAACATATGTTTCATTTTAGGTTGTGTTTCTATTCACCCCTTGATTTCTATTCACCCCGTTTTACTGAATAGAATAATTATTTATTTGCAAGAATATGGTAATTACTGTGGCCCGTTTCACGAAGCTACAAGTTACAATTTTACAAGTGTAAACTGGCAACATTGGTCAAAAAAGGTACTACAAGCGTTTCATGAAGCTACTTTTGTACAATTTGTAAAATTCAAGTTATAAGTGTAAAACTTGAACCATAGACATTTTTTTTTATTTTATTGTTAGAAATTGCTTCAATCGAACTAACGTTTCTCGAAAATTTGTTACATTGTCAACTTGTACTTTTTAAAAGTTGTACTTAGTAAAAAAAACTACCTAGCTTCCGAGCTAAGTAAACTTGTAATTTGTTAGAGTCGCTGTCAAATCATTCATACTATAGTACCTACCTTGTTGGTTTTTAAACGTCACTCTCATGTCGTACCGTCGTTGAGTTTAATTTTCTGTTAAAGTTTGTTGTTATTTTTATTGTATATTTTGTTATTGTTATTTGTTGAGTTTAATTCTCTGCTAAAGTTTGTTGTTATTGTTATTTTGTCTGTAAATATTAAGTGAAGTTTCATAAGCTTGTGGAATGTGGAAGTCGTGGAGTCGTGGGAATCCCTTGAATTTGGCACAAGTCCTAAAGCCATGATGATGATTCCTATAGCAAAGAAAGTGACAACAGCAACTTTAATCAAGCATTAAGTTTAATTGACGTCTCTGAGTGCGGCAGTTAATCTGCCCAACCCTGTATGTCCCGGTAGTAATCCATGCGTCGATAACATGTTTAAGTAGCTTAACCTGTTTGACCGGTCTTGGCTTGTTTCATTTATTGTAGGTGCAATATTTATGTTCAGATCTCCCGTTAGTATAATATTTTTGGTAGAGCTTAATTTTGCTATATGACTATTTAAGGAAGTTATGAAGTCATCTGCATTTCTAATTGACGGCGAGCGGTAAGTGCCTATGATTGTTAAATTTGGTAATGTCACTTGCAAGCATGACGCATGAATAACGTTTAATTCTTTGATTTTAGGCTTATGAATATTTTTAATATATATTACGACCCCATCATTTTGGTTCAGTAAATTTTCCGTATGGTGAGCTGTATAGTCCGTTTTATGAGGAATAGGTTTACATAAATGGTCACTTATTTATGCTGTTGACTGTACCTAGTGCCATCTAACGTCTTTATATCGTACCATCCAATACTTAATGCGGAAGTGAAATATTATGTAAGGTAAGGTGGGGGAAGATAAAAAAAGGGGAAAGATTAAAAGTCTCACATAACTCCCTATTTGGTTTAATTTTTTTAGTGCTGGTATCATCCATTAAGCCGCCATTTTGTTACGATCCGCCGCACATTCGTCAGTGACCGCTCGGAGTAAGTAGACGTGTGTTATGTGCTATTTTGTGAAGGTCGGCATTTCGTGGTGAATTCGTCGATTTTCAATCTTACCCCGTGTTTCATAACTTGATTAATAAGGGGAGTATAAAAGTTCTGACTGACTATTTATGTGTTATTTGACATTCTATTTTTATTTACTTCTGCTAGGTGTAGCTATTAATCATATATTGAGATTTACGAGAAGTTTCCATCTTTACCCAGCCAATTTCGCTGGGGTAACATTGAAATAGTAATGTTTCAATCTTCCCCCGTTTTTGAAAGTCATAGAAAAAGACACATATTCTCAAACTTTGCACTTAAAAAAAAAATTAACGTAAGGTTTATTTTCTGACCTAATATAACGATAAGATAAATAGTAACTAAGAAGTGTTGTGTGAAACTATTGTGTGAAATCAATAATAAATCTGTATTTTTTTGTTTGGAGAGAAAAAAAACCTCTTAAAGTTTACTAGAAGTACTTATTTGGATTTCTAATATTATAAATGTAAGTAAGTCTGTCACTAAATTTTCTACACAGATTACTAAGTATTTGGTATATTTTTGTATTTTAAATGTGTCTTAATTTGTTACACAGATTCATTCTAATATTTTACATGTAAGTGGCTTAATTTGTGACAAAATTAGTCATGCTGCAAGAAAATACTTACTTTTTTGTATTCATTTCTTTTATAAAATAAATAATTGTTTCCATGCAACTGTTATTTTAATTCCAAACTGATCTTCTTAATATTAAAAAAAAATGTGTTTACGTTTTTTTATATGAAGAATATACAATAAAAAGTTTGAGTATCACTGTCGTTTTCCCTGTGAAGCGGGGTAAGAGTAAAATACTTTTTTTTTCAACTACACTTTTCTTGTTACCTATCAGGAATATTTACGCAAAAATCATCTGTATCTGTTAAGCGTAAGGAATTCTATACAATAACGAGCAACAGTAACCGTTTGCATTCATTTAAAAGACTTTAGACACTATGTCAATCTTACCCCTCGACCATTCCATCTTAACCCGTCAATTTTTTAGACAAAATTTGATGTGATTTTATTATTTTTATATATTAGAATAGGCGTAACCGAGTTTTATCGACAGATTACAAAAATATAGCCCTTGCTCATACCTACCAATTTATGCAATTGAAAGGAAGTAAATAGTTTTTTATTTTACGAGGGTTTTAACACAACACTATCCATCTCATCAAAAAACCATTCAATCTTCCCCCACCTTACCTTACTTAACACTAAATGAGTATAAACAGGAATTATGGAAAACATAAGTTTGGTGATGGTTTTACGTGTGAAAGATTTCATTTTAAAGGTTTTATTTGTATTTATTTAAGTCTTATACTGTAAACAATACGACACTCGCGTTAATTAAGTCACTAGATGGCACTCCCTGTACTCTTTCACAGGTTTTTATATGATTGGTATACTTTTGTTTATAGATGACATGATTTACAAAATAACCGGATGAGACCACAATGCAATACGAATTCAAATAAAATTTAATTCTGGCGCGATACATGACAAAATTTCCATATGAATCAATAAATACAACATGATTGTTAAAGAATGTTATTTAGCTATTTGACGCCAGATGGTGCAAGGTGTACTTATTTTTGATATGGGATTAAAGTATTTTTTACGGAAACAAGTGTGGCTAGCACCATTGAAAATTCGAATGAATGTTCAGTTGCTTTATGGCGATATACTAGATACATGAAAAATTTCAATATGAATGAAAACATAACAATAATGTAATGTAGCTACTTGACGACAGATGGCGCTAGTTTTACTTATTTTTAATATACGCGTTACGTCTGTTTTTTGTTGGTTGTGTATTTGTCACCTATCTACTCTATTTCTCTGCCAGTATCGGACCGATATTTAAAAGTAGAATGTAATTTTTCGTCCCTGAAAATATGCATATTTACAAAGGTTTTATTACAAACACAGTTATTGAAACCAGTTAAGATCAAAATCAAGCCCAGAACTCTAGCCGACCGCCTAGCAGAGCATAGGCATATCTTAGATTTTTCGATTTTTCATATATCATTATGAAAAATATAAAAAAGTGATGTAGGAGATAGAACTCCTCGGTTTTATCACAAACACAGTCATTGTAACCAGTTAAGATCAAAATCAAGCCCAGAACTCTAGCCGACCGCCTAGCAGAGCATAGGCATATCTTGTATTTTACGATTTTTCATATATCATCATGAAAATTATAAATGAGTGACGTAGGGGCTAGAACTCCTCGGTTTGATCACATATACAGTCATTGTAACCAGTTAAGATCAAAATTAAGCCCAGAACTAGCCGACCGCCTAGCAGAGCATAGGCATATCTTGGATTTTACGATTTTTCATATATCATCATGAAAATTATAAATGAGTGACGTAGGGGCTAGAACTCCTCGGTTTGATCACATATACAGTCATTGTAACCAGTTAAGATCAAAATTAAGCCCAGAACTAGCCGACCGCCTAGCAGAGCATAGGCATATCTTGGATTTTACGATTTTTCATATATCATCATGAAAATTATAAATGAGTGACGTAGGGGCTAGAACTCCTCGGTTTGATCACATACACAGTCATTGAAACCAGTTCAGATCAAAATCAAGCCCAGAACTCTAGCCGACCGCCTAGCAGAGCATAGGCATATCTTAGATTTTTCGATTTTTCATATATCACCATGAAAGTTATATTAAAGTGATGTAGGGGCTAGAACTCGCTCGGTTTAATCACAAACACAGTCATTGAAACCAGTTAAGAACGAAATCAAGACCAGAACTCTAGCCGACCGCCTAGCAGAGCACAGGCATATCTTAGATTTTTCCATTTTTCATATCATCATCATGAAAATTATAAACAAGTTATCTAGGGGCTAGAACTATTCAGGTCTATTGCAAACACGGTCATCTCAATTGTTTGAGACCAAAATAAAGCCTAGAACTCAAGCCGCACGCCGAGCAGAGCATAGGCATATCTTAGATTTTACGAATTATTATACCATTATGAAAAACATAAACAAGTGATCCAGTTAGAGGCGAGAACTCCGCGGACCTATCGCATACATAGTTATTACATCCGTTTAAGACCAAAGTTAAGCCCAGAACTCTTGCTAATCGCCTAGCAGAGCATATGTGAAGTTAGCAGATCATTTTTGTAATAAGTACTCGACTTTTTTTTTTTTATATAATTGTTCTAGAACTATAGAACTCTGCTGTGCAATGCCAGAACACCTTTTGTTTTTTAATTTGATGAAAAATGATATGCTATGTGCGTGAAGTTAGCAGAGCATTTTTATTGCAAGTAATTTTTTTTTTTGTTTTTATATCGTCTTCAACTTTTCCAAAATGTATCTAGAACTATAGAACTCTGCTGTGCGATGCCAGAACACCAACACCTTTTGTTTTTTAATTTGACGAAAAATGATATGCTATGTGCGTGAAGTTAGCAGAGCATTTTCACGTAAAAACGAGTTTCATTTTTTCAGCTTAAATCGCCAGAACTATGTTTAAAAAGTATCAGGAACTATAGAACTATCCTGCATGCCAATAGAACTTCGATTTTTTTTTGATTTTCTGGAAAATGATTTGCTAACTTCACGGACATCACCTATCCCCTATATACGTATGTCCATCCATCTGCCAAACACCTGTATACAGGTTGACTGGATATTCGATACAAACGTTTTACAGCTCATTTGGAGCCAATAAGGTCATGTTGCTCATTTGTACCCTGGCCGAAAATTATTCGCTTCTGAGATATTTGAGATTTAAGTTTTTTTTCGAAATTGCGTATTAATAAACTGATCTCGACTCTAATGCTCGTCTCAAGATCCGTCAAAACCAAAGACCTTTATATAACTAACGTAATAGACGAACAGACTCCCTTTTTCCCGCGTTACCAAAACGGAAATGTCAACGTGTGCGTGATTTTACAAGTGTGTGAGTAATTTTAGTGATGTCCGTACGTTATATCGAAAAAATATCGATGAAAAAGACTCGCTTATATAAGACTTGTTTGTATCTTGCGTGGAACTTAAAACTAGCATTCTTCACTAATAAAACACAAGATTCTTTCATCATCTATAATAATACTCTTTTCATGGTAATTGCCACACACATATCATACAATCAATTTTTAATGTAAATAATCAATAAATTTCAGTCTTACACAAATTCTAGGCTTTTAATATGGGCACTAGGCAACAATAAAGTTACTTATATAGAGAAACTAGCGACCCGCCCTCGCTCCGCTTCGGTTAATATAAATAAACAATAACCCGAGTGCATCTGCATTTAATGATAAATTATAAACTGCGATCAATTTACCTAGCTGCGTTTTATAATCGCTCGGAATAATGTTTAAATAATTATGAGAAGGAATGAAGAAATATCGACATATTGATAACTTATCGATAGATGAGTGTGATTCAAACATTCAATCACTACCTAAAAAATGGAAATTTTCACGGACACAACATCTTTTCATTTTACATATAAAAATTAAAAATATGCATAAAACACAAAACTACATGATATATCGTACTTATTAGACCACTAACCGTATTCCTTGGACCTAGGAATCCTTGAAAATATGAGTTCAAAAATGACTGTGTGGATCATAATTACCTGTGAAATGACTCATTGTTTGGATTATTCCTATGATTGACTTCGCAATCAGGTACTGCACAGCCCACCATTGTTGTTTTTAACGGTTTTGACACCACGTTTATACAATTATCCTGAATATTTTAATAAAAACTAAAAGACGCTGTCGCCAGTGGGCTACCGTGGGCTACCATTAGCTTTCAAAATGGTTACAACGTCAACGTCTTTCGCTGTCACTGTCGCACTCGTATTCGTGCATAAAGAAGCTGCACTCTCGCTTCCACAGACTGTTCGTCTATTATGAAGGTCTTTGGTCAAAACAGAGACAGTGTTCTATGGTTTGGCGTTTACGTTGACGTATCTTGTGACGGGCATCTCAGCCAAGATGAGTTTATTAATACGGCCCTTAGTATTATAGAGGGCAAAGTACTTTTTATTGTCGCGAATAAGTAAATTGTTGCATGTAAATGGTTTTCAGTAATGAATGTAGGTATTTGTTTTTGTTATAACAACATTATGTCGTTTTAAGCCTAAGTATTTTAAATGGTTACCTTTTCCAACAAACTACTTGTTTTGATCCTATCAAACATGTCCAGGCCGTTCAATCACTCATGTGTTTCAAGATTGTTAAAGATTATAAATAACTTCAGCCGCTTTTTAAATCAGAATACACTTTGATTTATTCTAATTTGTTATTGACATATGTTTTTTAGGGTTCCGTAGTCAAACTAGGAACCCTTATAGTTTCGCCATGTTCGTCCGTCTGTCCGTCCGCAGCCTAGCTCAGACTCTTATTACCGTAAAATGCTGCAATTTTGCCGTTTAAGCTCAATTTTGCCTATTTCGTTTATATTACGATATCTCGCATTTGCTCAGTTTTTTCTTGTTTTTTACCATTTGGTAGGAATTTTCATTATTCTGCCAACACATTTTTAATGTTTTTACGTTGGTAACTCCATTGTTGCGACGCCAGTTGTGCATCATAAGTTGGAGGGAGTGGCTGCGTTTTTTTAGTCACGCAACTTTTAAAATTTTAATTACACGGAACGTGATTTTCGAGAAGTAGGTGCGTCCCAGGGTAAGTAAATATTGTCTATTTTCCGTAAGTTTAATAATTTCAAGAATAGGACACGATTTCATTATAATAACGTAGTAGGCAATATTGGGCAGTGTTCTGGAAACTTGAGTGACACAATTTTGCCTGGGTCTAGGGCTGTCACTAGCTGGGTTTTATAAATGAACAGATAAGAGTAAGAGTGCCTAAATTGCTTAAGTGAGTTAATATATAGTTAGTTAGCTTTTTAATAACTTGCAATGCTAGTTAAGTCAAATCTTGCTTTATTAACTAAAAAAATACATTTTTTTTAAATAACAATCTTTTTTGGCACAACCCTACAGTTGCCGATATTTTTGTATGGAAAGTTCGTGGAACCTGGTACAACATTGCCTATTGCCTGTGAAAAAAAAACCGTAAAGCTTATAGCAATAATTTGACAGCCAGGGACAAGCGCAATGTCTCATGTACACAATTAAATATTATTACAAATAGCAAAACGTTATTTATCGAGATAACCGTCTAGGCAAAGTTACGTCTTAGGCCTAAAACTTTGCCTGCCACTTTAAATGCTTATAGCTAGGAAATATTGTATCGACGCTTGAAAGGTGAAATTATCTAAGCGACATTTTTTACGACATTAATGCCCGGTTTCTGAAGTACTTTTATCGGTGGTTTATCTGTCCGTAAACGCTATTGGTCCGTTAACTTTGACAACTGCGTTTCCGAACAACGACTCAAAGATAAACTCCGTTTTAACTAGGTTTAACTTAACTGACCAAAGTTTGCCGTTTATCGGCTCCATAACTATTTGACGTTTTTTACGATTGAAGTTTTTGTTTTTGAAGTATCAACTGTCAATTTTTGTTTATACAGCCACTGGCAAATAAACTAGGTATTTTAATTTTCGTTATCATTTATTTATTATTTACTATAAAGTGGCTAAGTTTTCTCAAATTATTATTTTTACAAAAATCAACCGGAATTGATGTTGAATTAAGGCATTAACAGCCAGTCTACGTATGACAAACTATTAAGATCCATCTAGCGGCAGCGGAAGGAACTATTTATCTGTCAATAGTTATCGAACTGTTCGTAGAGCACTCAGAAACGCACGAAGAGATAAACGTCGTTTAACCTAAACATAACTTTAACGGATCAATAGCTATTAAAGGTTTAACTAGTGTCTTCAGAAACCGGGCATAAGTTAGTATATATTTCGAAACCAGTAAAGTTTACACATTCCGAAAATATATTTAACTCTAAGTCCTTAAAAAATGTCGCTTAGATGATTTCGCCTTTCAAGCGTCGGTATGATTACCTACTGATATTTAAGTCTAATTTGGCGAGGCATAGGGTCTGTTTTCCGACTAATACCTACTCATTAACCCTATACTTGACATTGTGCATTCTTATGCACGTTACTCTTTAAAAAAATCTAGGGAGTAAATTAAGGACTTAGGAATCATTTTTAACGGGCATTATTTTAACTGATATTCCAATAAGTTGGAGTAATATTATTTTGTTCTGTTAGGTAAATCTATTTTGACAGTAGCAAGCAAAATAACGGACCGAAAACCTGCGATTACGCATCGTGTCATAAAAATAATTAATTTCATTAATATTTTGCTTTAATAATGAAAATTTATCGTTATTATAGTACCTATAAGTAAGTATATTTCCAACACACAATAGCAATCTTGGTATATCAAAACTACATAACAATGGCTTCTAACGTTACATGAAGGCATATGTATCTTTAAATGCACAGCGCCAGCTACACCATTAAGTAAGGTTCATCCTAATATGTATCTTTAAAGATACATTACCAGGTACGCTATACTTTTGCTATGTATCTTTATGGATACACAGCCAATTTACGTATAAATAAAAAACTATTTATAATCTTCTTTTTGTGGGTATAAACTGCTAGTTATGTTTTATATTTCAAAGTTTGAGGGCTTAATACCGAGCTGGTACCATTGTCAACCTATTTTGAGTTTTTTGATACTAAATTGGCAACCAGGTGTCTGAAAACATCCATATCGATATTGCTTTCATGTTTTTCGAATCATATTGTTATAAAAGTGCCTATTTTTGTCACCCTAAGTTTAAGAAAGCCTAGTCTATCCCTAGATTTATCCTAGTTTTGACCTAGTCTATTTGTAAGTATGTACATGTACACACGGGTCTTTTTTTTATCGTTTCACAGACCCTATGTAGCATCCATTGACATAAAAATGTTTATTTTTATTAAAATATTCCTATGAGATGAAAGAAACACCAACGAACTAACTGCCCCAATTTTTTAGTATGTCCTGAATGCGGTTTGTTGATTTTCTCGAGCTAGCATTTCAGTCATCCGTACATTTTCTGCGCTGACTGCAGTTGTGCGACGGCCACTCCTGTCTGTCATTTTCATGGCCAGCTTTGAACCTTTTGAAGTCATTAGGCCATCTGAAAATATTTTCCGAACAAGGCTAGTCTTCTCTATCTAATCTTCAACAATGAAAGCTTAACAATTAAGAAAAAACAATTTTTAAGTCATACGTAGATCGTCCACGCAAATGTTTTTGCTTAGGCTTCAGCGAAGCAGACAAAAAGCGGGAAAAGGCGGACGGGATGAACCGAAAAGTTAATATTTCCTCATAAATTCAGAAAATTATGGATTTATTTTTTACGAATACTCGTAATTTGTAAAAGAAGTTATCCACATTGTTCTTTTTCCCGTATCAGAACTTTTAAAGTGACCTACGTGGTTTTCTTCGTAGTGGGTCTACAACTCGGAAATAATAAATAGCATAATCTAATGAAGTTGGAGCGCTTTAAAGTAGTAATTATGTATTTTTTTCATTTGTTAGTTAATATTTCTCAAAAAAGTTGAATTATTGATATCAATATTTAATTTAACCTTAATTATGGCTGTAATTAAGTAATAAAAATAAATCAAAAACTGAAGATTTCACATTAAATACAGATTTTTGTTTCGTTAACTGCTGAGCAAGTCAATTAATAGTTTTTTATCTTTTAAATAGGCCTATTTTCATTTATTTATTTTTGATTAGTAATAATAAAATAGTATTTTTCACAATCGTGTTATAATAGAGAGCTTTTTAGTCGAGTACCGTGTTTAGGCCACGAAGCTTGCTGAGTGGCCTAAGTAAGGTACGAGATTAAAAAGCTTAATTATGACACTATTGTGAACAATACTTTTTGTACGAGTTCATTAAAATTAATAATTTAAGTCATTAATACGAGTATACAAGAAAACTAAATATCGTAAGTGTTACTATCCGACTTCTTTGACACAAGATAATTGAAAAGTAGATTTTTGACAGATGCCGCGACGCTGCTACGTTCCGAAACGCCACAGATTGGCAATTTTGTATCGGATCGAGTCTCCTTAAACAAGGACACATATATGGAAATCCAAAGTTCTATTTTCAAATTTTTTTCGGTTGTCTAGAGCGTATCGAAATAGTTATTTCGATTGTTTCGGAAGTAACAACGATGAAAAGAGTGACGTTGCAGTATTCTCTATGAAATCTTAATACACAGATTTTAATCGACGAGTATAAAAATAATAATTAGGTACTCGTTTTATGACGGTGTGTCTCCCTGGATACATATACTTTTATATAAACATTTGTAACAACATGGCGGTGTGCATTTAAAGATGCATTCAATAAAACACTAATTAAAAACCATGCATTTTTATATTATTTTTTCAGCCCTATTTGGACCCCGAAAAACACGATTCCTAAAAAAAACCAACAACATTTCAGAAAAAATTGTCTTGCCAAGTATAGGGTTAAACCACATAAGACAAATAGTTTCACAGATATAAGGAAAAAACGTCAAAATCCGTGCAGTTGCAGCATTTTACGGTACTAGAAAACTGTCTGAATATACATTTTTAGTGTACTTCTCGTATCTACACTTAACGTGGGGAAGTATTTGGATAGGTATTTCAAAAATATTGCGGGTTTGTCAACAATTTTTCGGTTAAGGGATCTGCTTGTGAAATATTAAGCTTTAAAGCGCAAATTTTGGTTAGAATCAAGTTTCGTTGTTGTCGTCCCTGCAGCCGAACCTACAGATACCAAAAAACTGAATAATATCTTAAATGAAAGCACATAAACGAATTTTAAAGTAAAACTATGACAACGAATTAGACTTCATTGGTTATTGAGTTACAAATGGTTTAAAGGTTTATAAAACTTATTTGCGGTGTTGGTAAACTGACGGCGACCTACGTCGATGTATCGGGATAACAGTTTTCCGACGGCAAAGTTAAGTTTGTCGCGAGGTCTAATTTATAGATAGTTTTTGTGAAGTAACGGCTTCGAAACCCTACACTGAGCATGGTCCGACATGATCTTGCCCGGTTTTTTACATTTGATTTTCTACCTTTTCATCTAGAAGTCTATTATTATACGGCGAATTTTAAATATCGACTTTATGCTTTTTGTGTTGAACTAAAAAATCAATGTTTAGAAACCATCTGTAAATCGGAAATTAGAAATAATTTGTAACGGTTTGTAGAGTGAGCGAGTTTTGATAAGGTAGCAACAGCATATTTGTTTAATAATAACGAAAAATGTATCAGCTATCTAATAAAAGAAACCGGAACTCAATCGGGTGAGAAATGTCTTAGATACGCTGCTGTTATTACTTATCAGTAAGCGCGCGCTCCGGTCCCCGCGGGTGCGGGTTAGCTTCGACGAGTTCCAGCGAGAGAGAGCTAGCTAATAGCTTAAACTTATCCTCGTAAGGCCCAGTGTGCAATACAATGTACATAATAAACGCAAATTATTAATTTGAACTGTGTTGCAATGGTATAAGGTTTACTTTCATATATTCATAAACTGGAAATGGTATTATCAAACAAACGTAATTGAACTTTATTGCTTTGATGGTAAGGTCTAATTCTATGGAACTTGTTAACTATGTAAACAAACCGCCATATTGAAATTGTCTCTGAATGATGAATTTACTAGTGATGGGCAATACTCCTTTACTTATGTCAAAGGGCGATTGTGCACTACAAGGAATTTTACCGTCCGGCAGTCCGATTTTGCACAAACTAGTCCTTATTGGTTAGTATTTATTGCGTAACCATAAAAAACCGGACTACCGGACGGTAAAATTCCTTGTAGTGCACAATCGCCCAAACCATATCGAATATTAAAATACCGAAAGTAAAAAACAAGTAGTTACTTATTTCTTATTTGTTTAATGACGATCTGAAGAAAAATCGGTACTTAAAGATGATATATCACCAGTATTTATTACAAAAGGTGCCGTTACATCATCTGTGTGATCAGCGTGAGTTAGGTAATGTGTAGGGGCCTTAATATATCGCCAACTTTAGCCACAACACTACCCATCATAGACAATTGTAGAATTAAAAAGAAACAAAAACGTCATTCTATCAGGTCCTAATAACCTAACTTATGAGACCATTTAATCTTTTAATGAAATATCCAAGATAGAGTTATATATTTGGTGATTTTGTATTTTAAAGTAACAACCGTTTCAATAGTTAATGGTTTCAATGGTGTTTGATGAGGTGGTGTGAAAATTCAAGGAGAAACAGTGACAAAACAAAGTTAAGTCTTTTGTTTACATAGTTAGCAAGTTCCATAGAAATACACTATAGATTCAAATTACACTCACTAAAAAACTCCTTGATTGTAGTATGTTGGGCCTTACGAGGTTATATTACTATGCACTACAGAAATATCAAATATCTGTTCAGATAAAAATGTAATAGAACTGATAGATATTTTGTATACATACTCCACAGTATCATCCGCAAAGTAATCCAACAGAACGTGTTAATCGTGTCATATTAGTCTAAAAAACTGGTTTCTGATCACGTCTTCTATCTGCAAAAGAAAAAAAAAAAAAAAATCCTTCAATAATTTTGCGAGATATGAAACGTTTCTTTTAAAAACTTTCAAACCCGTTTATCTCAAAACAGCTCTTTCAAAGATACGCGAGTTCGGCCAGACACGGCAGATTAGTCTAAAAAACTGGTTTCTGATCACGTCTTCTATATTACCCTGTATAAATAAAATTGAATCGGCGAAATGTATGTGCGCGCACAACTTCCGACTTTCCGAACCGGGAAATACGGAAATTTGCAGCGACGGCGACGCCGCTAGCGGGCAGCTAGTTTATAATAAACAATAATATATATAACTGAAGGTAAAAAAATCTAATAAAAGGCATGTTTTAGTACAATGACATTTATTGTGATTTCACATGCCACTACTATGCGTCTGGTTGGGTCTGCAACCTCTTGATGTAAGAAGCCTTCTTCTGCTTGATTCTGTTCTTCCTCTCGGCAACAGTCAGCTTGCGCTTGTTCCAGCGTTTCTGTTTGGCGGGGTCCTTCTTTTCTTCCTTCTTCTTGTGAGTTGGGTCAGCGCGAATGGCCTCATGTGCTTTCTTGTAGATTGTTTCAATCTAAACAAGGACCAAGAGTAACTATTTGGTTTTTATATCTGAAGTTACCGACATAGACCAGACATTATAACTGTAGCAATATTAGAGGTATTTTCTCTTTGAATATAATAATCAAAAAGTTAACATTATTGCTGCTAGTTTGGTCTAACATCGACACTGTTCTCAATTAAATAGTAGAACAGTAATTTGGTCAGACGTATATGTAATAACTACTTGCAAACAAACGTCGGCTTAGAGTGAAAACCTACTAAATCCTTTTTAAGAATTAGTAGATTTGCACTTAATTACTTTCACTTTATCTGTTTAAAGTGCAAACCAGCTTAATCCAAAAATACGGATTAAGCAGGTTTTCCCTCTAAACCGACGAAATAAAGGCTGGTAAGATGAATGCAGAGGGGTCTTCCTAGTATAAAAAAAATAACTTACAGAGTCAGCTAGGACACCGCATTTGATGTATTTTCCAAACTGTCTTTTAAAGGCATCATCGTCTTCCTGTTCCAAATTGCGCATGTAGTCTGCAACATGTTGACCGAAGATATGTGCTCTAGACAGATAAATAATACAATTAAATCCATTTACATTTCACTATGTTATGTTATTATAGGATAAGTTTATCAAATGAAAGGCGCAGGACGGAAACATCCAATGAATAAATAAACGCCAGATTTTAATAAATCGCAAGCAAGTCAAAGCGTGGTCAAACAGAATTCACTCATATTTTTGTTTGTGTTATATTTGCTTTAATTCTAGCGTTCATCATGAATACTACAATTAAAAGTAATGTGCGGAAGTTACTTCATACTATAAGGGGAAACGGGGCACAACAATACACCAGCACCATTTCGTTAAAAATAAATGATAGTAGTAATGGTAATATATCGAAATATCACTAAAACATGACTACATAAGAGGGCTTGACAGCTGTAAACGCATCGCTAGGTTGTTGTCTATTTCTCAATATTAAGTTATTTTATTTTGTTGTCAGGCTTGCAATTTTAATTTTTTCATCTACGCACATATCATAGTACCTATTATTACAACTAATTTTACTATGAGAACTTTGTCGTCTGTAGTAGAAGGTAAAATCTGTTCTGTAATGTTATTATAGTATCGATTTTTGTAAGGTCGAGTTAAAATTTGGAACAGCTCTCTATTCTAAGGAGTGGTCCGGAAAAAAAGTAGCAGCACATAATATGGAATTTATTTTTATTTTGTGCTAATTTCTAAGCAGTGTATTTGTAATAGTAATCTGTAGATACTATTAAATAAAATAAACAATAAGAATGGTAAAAATTACAGAGGGATTTTAAGTTTTCGCCTTTTATTTTAAAGCGGCTGCTACACGGTTAGCAACCAAGCTTCCAACCAAGGTGACCTTGGTTGGAGGCTCGGCTGCTAACGCCGTTGCGATTCCGTCTACACGGTTGCCAACAGGCAGTCTGTCTACTGCTCGCGGAGAGAAAACACGCATCGTACGACTGCACAGCGCACACGATATGGCTCCTTGCCTTTCAAAATTTCTCCATTTTATTCCATCACGCACTATAAAGGCATATTCCCAATGACTAGATACGTTCTTTGTACGAAAAATGCTTGCAATTACATTTTAATAAAATACATTAAAAAATCCATTGATCTTTCTACATAAAACTTGAAGTCTATTCAGATATATACAAAATCCAATAGATTATTTAAATTTATTTTGCAAATTCAGTAAATCAGTAAACATATGCAACGCTGGTTGCGTGAGGCCGTGCGCACTCTTTGCCTGCAGAGACACAACTGCCCTTGCGTGGTTGGCAACAAGCGTCTACACGGTTTACAACGGCGGCATCCAACCGCGGTTGTCAGCGCACGCCCGTCAACCAAGGGCAAAGAAAGGTCAAACGAAATTTGGTTGCAAACATCCTTCTACACGGCTGCAAACCAGCAAGGTCACCTTGGTTGGAGGCTCGGTTGCTAACCGTGTAGCAGCCGCTTAAATCTCACCTAAAACTTTTTGAACAGTGTCTTTTGAGAGAATTTATGAGGTGTTTGTCATAAAAGTAGTTATTTTCTTTAAGTTTGATGGGTTAGTTAATACCTTATTAAATTGTCTTTTGATCATTAGTTAATATTTTTGATTTGACTTTAGTTTGGGGTAGTTACATGGATTTTCAAAAATTGTGTATTTGCCATTTTTACAGAAATTTGTCTCCCATAGAAAACCCCTGTCAGAGGTTAGATTGGAGAAACTTCCTTACTACCAAACGTGAAATCCAGTTTATTGGTAAAACTTATTCGTATAATAATATTCTTAAAAGCATAAAACAAGTTCTGGAAATGGAAATTCAATTGTGGTATTGTAGAAAACGGCAAGCGAAGATTGTCAAATCGTGTTGTACAAAAAGTTATAAAGTACATCTTTTTAATCCCATATATTTCAATATGATTGTATTTTTATTTAATAGTATGATATCTACAGATAACAAAAAAAAAAACTGCTTCATAAGCAACAAATAAAAAATAAATACCAGATAATTCATTGCTACTTTTGTTACTGAACCACTCCTTAGTATCAATAGACATGAGAATAAATAATAACTACACGTAGAAGCGAATCTCCTTTACCCAGGTCCAAAATTCCGCGCTTTAAATACCTACTTCCCCGTACACCCCGCTATGCCCGTCTTCCGCGCATAAAGTTAGGACTTACACTCGCGAAATATTTTAATCGGTTTATGGAGTGTTATAAAAGTTTAGTCACGAAACGTTATTTTTCAACTCGCGTACAATAAACCGCTAATATTGATATCGTTAATGGTGTCAGAATACCACGTACAGCGTAATCGGAGCGTGGCCACAATTCTAAAATGAGCTTTGCGATGGTAATAACAGTTCAATAATTATTATTATTGCATTATTATTACCATGGTTGCGGTCATTCCGGATATTAGTCTTGGCATTTAGTGAACACTTGACATCCTTATTTGAATAATAAATCATGAAAAATATATTAACACCGACTAATATTACGTATATTAAAAACAAAATTAATTTCAAATACCTTTAAAATAATAATGAAGCTCAATAAGTTTAACACCCGTATTCACAAACAATACTTAAGGGATCCTTCACCGAGTAAACGCACTGCGTTCAATACAGCTTTGTGATTGGTATTTTTGACGGACCTTTTGTTTATGAGACGATCTGAACCACCCTGTGCGTTCATGAGCACTGTGCGACCTCATAGTGACGGTTGTGAATACGGGAATTATAGTCTGCGATCCGGAGTTACGTTTTATTAAGTTGAAAAAGCTTGATTATTACAAAATACTATTTTTATATAGATAATAGTAATTCGTTTTAAATCGCGACACGCGCGGTGAAACAAATACAACGACCGCACCGCGCCGCGCTGGACGGCCTAAAGCCCATCACTAACGGAGCTATTATATACAGGGTGTTTGGTAATGCGTTGTCTAATAAAAACAGGCGAATAGAAGAGGCCATTATCTATCCATTTCAGGTACTTTAACCTTTTATTTGTCTAGGGGCTATTTAATACCGATTTATTTTTTATTTTATTAAAAGTTACCAAAATTCGACCTTGAAACCCCGACAAAATTATAATTTTGTTAGAAAGTTAAATGTTGTAGTGTTCGAATAAAAGTGTTATTGGAAGCGTAGAACCACATTTAAAAAAATGGGGGCTCTCAAAGTTTCAGAAATCAGTAAAGAAATTTTTCAAGATTAACTTCACCATGAAATTTAAAAAAAAACGAAAGTGATTACAACTCTTCCAATTTCCTAAAAACATCTCTAGTTTATGCCATTCTAATGGTGTGCCACATGCTTTACAAAACTCTTAATAATTTGAGTTACTTCACCAATAGCTTCCACCCGGCCGTGAAGGTGGCCATTTTTGGGAGAATTAACTTCTCTATTCGGTTACCACGTCTTACGCAGTTAGATGTTTTCTCTTTGTAATTCACATATCTAAGATGAGAATTAATTCATTAGAATTTCACAAGTAAAAATCTGAGGCTATTGAATCAGAATCCCCAAAATGGTACCAGCATTAGAGTTGCTGCTGAAATGCTTGACTTGAGCATATGGAAAGTGTGGTCAGTGCTTCGGGCTGATGGAAGATACGCTTTTCATTACACTCCTGTGCAAGGTATTTACAAGTTGTTCAGGATTAAGTGATTTACTGTTTTTTTTTTCATTATTATTCTGTTTTAGTCCTATGTAGCTTTTACAAGACCAAGTGTCCGATCATTCATTCTTATCCTTAGTTTATTTGTTTTAGGCCTGGAGGATAATGATTATAACAGACGTTTTGAGGTTTGCCGTTTGTTACTGCACACGGACGTTTTACTTATAAAATTCTAATGAATTAATTCTCATCTTAGATATGTGAATTACAACGAGAAAATATCTAACTGCGTAAGACGTGGTAACTGAATAGAGAAGTTAATTCTCCCAAAAATCGCCACCTTCACGGCCGGATGGAAGTTATTAGCGAATAACTCAAATTATTAAGAGTTTTGTGATACATGTGGCACACCATTAGAATCGGCATAAACTAGAGATGTTTTTAAAGCGGCTGCTACACGGTTAGCAACCGAGCCTCCAACCAAGGTGACCTTGCTGGTTTGCAGCCGTGTAGAAGGATGTTTGCAACCAAATTTCGTTTGACCTTTCTTTGCCCTTGGTTGACGGGCGTGCGCTGACAACCGCGGTTGGATGCCGCCGTTGTAAACCGTGTAGACGCTTGTTGCCAACCACGCAAGGGCAGTTGTGTCTCTGCAGGCAAAGAGTGCGCACGGCCTCACGCAACCAGCGTTGCATATGTTTACCTACTGATTTACTGAATTTGCAAAATAAATTTAAATAATCTATTGGATTTTGTATATATCTGAATAGACTTCAAGTTTTATGTAGAAAGATCAATGGATTTTTTAATGTATTTTATTAAAATGTAATTGCAAGCATTTTTCGTACAAAGAACGTATCTAGTCATTAGGAATACCTATGCCTTTATAGTGCGGATGGAATAAAATGGAATGCGTGCCGTGCGTGATCATACTCTAATCTATGGAATCGACTGCAAGTTTTAACAGTTCTGTTTTATTTGTTAGATCAGTTTGAGTTTTTAAGTACTGCGTGTTTTCTCTCCGCGAGCAGTAGACAGACTGCCTGTTGGCAACCGTGTAGACGGAAACGCAACGGCGTTAGCAGCCGAGCCTCCAACCAAGGTCACCTTGGTTGGTAGCTTGGTTGCTAACCGTGTAGCAGCCGCTTAAGAAATTGGAAGAGTTGTAATCACTTTCGTTTTTTTTTAATTTCACTGTGAAGTTAATCTTGAAAATTTTCTTTACTGATTTCTGATACTTTGAGCCCCCATTTTTTTTAAATATTGTTCTACGCTTCCAATAACACTTTTATTCGAACACCACAACATTTAACTTTCTAACAAAATTATAATTTTGTGGATACACCAAATAGTTCTTTTTGTCGGGGTTTCAAGGTCGAATTTTGGTAACTTTTAATGAAAAAAAAAAAAGGTTTTAAATTGCCCCTAGCCAAATAAAGGTTTAAAGTACCTAAAATGGATAGCTAATGGCCTCTTCTATTCGCCTGTTTTTTTTAGACAACGCTCTACCTAACACCCTGTATATTAATATGCCGGAATATATGACATTTTAGCAAAGAACCGCACAATACTAACATATGAAAATATAAATCCATCCCATTCATTATAGTGGCGAGGGAGAGATAAATATATTCTTACAGCAAGGTCTAAATATTAATATATAATACCCTCCTAAGGCCCAACAAACAATAGGGAATATGCATGTTTTTTTTTTACAGCTTCAATTGAAGCTGATTCATGTAACAAACAGATCACAAAAATCATTTTTTGAATAACTATAAAAATAACCAAGATATAATAAGCCAACAAAGATTTGTTCCTATCTCTTTCTAGAAAAACGGAATTTTACATGCAGTTTATATGGCCGCAGTGCACAATGACGTCACGGTGCACATCGGATCTCTCTGTCTAATTAGAAGTTTGAAATGCTTATAACTTCCGTATTTCTTGACCGATTTTAATTTTAATTTCCGTTTTGGTGATCTCTTTTACGGTATTCACTCCGGCCCGTAGTCCTACCAGTAGTACTATTGTTTTATACTCATTCCGACCCAAGTACTAAAAAGACAAAATGGCGGGTTTACTATTTAATCCAACTGGTAGGACCGTGGTACGCTATGACTACGCAACTCTCGAAGGAGCTGGGTCTGAATGTCAAAGTTAATAAGTACTATGGGTCGGACCTTGGGCCTTAGGTTATAGCTGCTTGTGTCGACTCTGTCAACTAGTACAGAAAATATATAGTAAGATGCATTGCTATAATATATATTTTGGAACATTAATATATATTCCGTGTGTCGCCCCTGGCTGACTAGACACCTCAGGTGTCGCCAGGCGGTAGGTTTCTAACGCGCCGATTGCAGCCGCGAGTTTCATTTCTACGTGTAGTAATTATTATTTATTCTTATGCCAAAGATTTTAAAACAGTTATCGATACGAAATGTCACTTCAGTGGGTTTTTTCAATCGACATGAGATCTCGAGTGACATGACAATAGGCACTTCGTTCGTTTTTCTAGGATTAAAAATAAAACATTCATATTTCATATTCGTGAAACTGAATGAGGCACTACTATATCTCACATTACGGGGATTGGTAAAAATTAAGCAAGTAAGGTTTTTGGAGCAGGACATTTGTCCCAATTTATTGGTGTCTAGCAATCTAAATTCTACAACTATATTTAATAATTTATTCTCGGTTCACTATACCATAATACCATATACACATTTCACACGCTATATTATGAATTATAGTTTGATGATGTTTATGTTGCAGTGTTTTTGTCAACCAAGTTTTGTTACCAAAGTCGGTTTGAAGGTTAACATACGTAACCTTACAACAACCAAAAACCTTATTAGTTAATATTGCTCCAATAGGGCTGTCCAAATAATCAATATTTGCATTATTTGGTGGATGACTGGAGCATTGGTATTGTCTCTGGCACGAAAGTAAACCACTTCTTCCGTACTATTCGAAAATATTGGTACATGGCACAAGGTACATAAATGATCACTTATTTATGCTGTTGACTGTACCTGTAGTAACTAAACTAGAAATAAATATTTCTGGACGGCCAGCTTTTATATTTTTGTGATGAGCCGTACCCAGACAATACGAAGAAATAAGTAAATTTTTGTGTAAGTGCTAATAATGACTAACAGAAATTATGAGAGAGATTTGGTGTTTTATGGCTTAAAAATTATGTCCATGTTCCGTTTTAACAGCCAAAACGTTAGTTGCACCATAAATCGTTATAAATTAGACCATACTGGACCCGACAAACCGATAGCCACATATAGAATAACTAACATGACAATTTCTCACGTTATCTATCATGCATACGTTATTAAAATATCTAATGACATATTTTATTTGTATAATTAAGAACTATTAATGTATTTGTATAATTTTTAATTGGGTTTCTCATTTTGTGTAACACACCATGGTCTCAATTGAATAATCCGTCTTTCAAAATGTTTTTTTTCAAGTATTTATGCTGCCATTGTGCAAACCGACCTACACTTCCAAGTGAAACATGCCTGAGGAGAAACTATTGGGATATTATATTTCTTTATGGATACACCTTATCCATATTAATATCTACAAGACAACTACCTGACATTAATGACGTAAAAACAGCACATCCCCGCCGTCCTCATATTATAAATTAGTATAAGCCTCTTAATGAATAAACTGCTATTATTTTGAAAACGGTTCTTGATATGTTTATCTCAAAAATACGATCCTTTTGTGGTTCAATTTAGTACTATTAGACATAGTATAGTTAATGTACAGTAGAATCACCAGACAATATAATCTTGCAGTTATAATCATTTAAATATTTTTACATCCCTAAGATAAGATCTGTAGTTAATAGTAGTTCACTTTAAATCAGTTTAAAAGTAAATTGTAATTATCAATAAAAATTGGTCAAGAACTTTTTAATTGGTAGTCAAAATGGAAAATCTATCATATTTGTAGGCGTATAGAAACAAGGCCAGCGTCCCATATAATATTATATTTTACTGTAACTAGTTGCATTGTAGATAAAATCTTGGATTTACTTTCATGCCTAAGGGACTAAGTATTGTCTAAAATTACCTATGAACGTCAGCATCGAATTTCTTCGATTCAGACTCATATCCAGGGAATCTTTTGATTGAGTGTGGAACATTGAGGCCTCCATCCACTGCACCCTTCATTGCTCCAAACACACGCGCGCCTGTGGTTGTACGTGCTAGACCAACATCCAGGTAACATCTAGAATAAAATAAAAGGTTATTAGAACAAAAACAAAATGCTCATAAATATCACTAAGCTTTTCCCACCTGTCAGATTTTACATTCAACACAGTTAATTAGCATTTGTACATTGCTTTCTGTCCGCCCGTAATAATATCATCATTCAGTAAGCAGTGTTTTATATGAAGTAAAGATATATCCATACCTGAATGCACCTGGGCCGTTGTCCACGGGTTCTACATTAAATTCGTCACCAGTGACTTCTGTGGCACCAATATAAAGGGAGTCTAATCCTAGCCTCTGCAGCAGCCGCCGAGCCAGCAACAAGCCAGTGCAGTAAGCTGCAGCGTAATTTGTAAGACCCACCTGTTAAAAATGACACTACTTCAATATAAAACCATCTCCATTACAAGTAACTATAATAACAAAAATAATCAGAATTGAACATAAAACAACAGGGTGTTGCGAGTTTGTACATCTCTTCAGACCGCCCGTTCAGTATCATCATTTAAACAGATCATAACTACTAGCCATGCGGAACACGCACCTTGATACCGTAACGTGGCAGTTCGTGTGAGTAGGCAGCGCACACTATGTGGTCTCCTTCAATGCGGGAATATGCGACCTGGCAGGTGACATCCTTGTTAGAGAGACGGACAATCAGACGGTACTTGGGTGTATTGTACTTATTCTTGTCCTGAAATATAGCGTAGTTAATAAAAAAAATACAATTTAATAACAATTAAACCACACATAATTGATAGAACACTACCTGTACGATAAGACGTTTACGGGCATAGTAGTCAGTTTTACCCTCACGACGCCTCTTGAATTTAACTTGGAATCTCTTGAAGTATTGCTTGTTCTTCACGACTTTTACGAAACCCTAAAAAAAAAACTTTAAGTAAGGTTCCTCTTACGACATAACCTAAACAATCTTTCTATGTTAATTACATCAGAGACACTTTAAAATCACTTTATGCCACGATCAAGAACAAAACCTAACTGCAACACAATAGAACATCGCGTTACAGGTCGATTCAGCCTCTCACATAACCTCAGATGACGCGCATGTGTCGGTGTTTCATCATTTAGGTATACTTAAAAATTACCGCAAAAATAACACAACATATTAGATACTTGATTAAATAAACTAAGTTGGGCCAGGCAAAATGCAAAAGCGTGATAGACAGTGACGTTTTACGCATAAAACTGCTTGCACCAAAATCGTGCAATGTGAATCACGAAACATTTCAGTAATCGTTAAAGAATTTCACTAGAAAACACACAAATACTGTAAATAATAACAGACAATTCGCACTTAGATCAATATTTCCTATTAAACTAACACTCACCATTTTAAATTAACTTAAGAGTTCCGCGACAGGGTTATTCACTTGAGGAACACCACCGGAAAGAAAGCTTCTCTTGACACGCCTTCCACTTCTGACAAACCTTGTAAAAGTTGCCAACAATTGTTATAAGTAATGTTGCCAACGAATGTTAAGGCGCCCCTTCACGATCCATCACTGCAGACCAACTGATTGTCCTGTGGCACTACTTTGCAATTCGAAGTTGGAAGTTATAGGTGTACCAGAATCTGATGGCATTTTTAAAAGTAAAAAAATAATGGTTTTCATATGGCAACTGTCAACTGGCAGCTGTGTCAAATCGTTTGTTTACTGTTGCTTACATTTTGTAATTCGACTTCAACGATTGTTATCTGGTGAAAATGTCGAGAAAACCGCTTAGACCTAGAGGAATATTGTATACAATTTATATAATACAATACGCGAAGGAGGAGGTGTAAATCAATCACAATCTTCAATTTTAAAGCGTGTCGTGGAGTTGACCGGTAAGTTGAAACCAACGGTTTTGATACTTTTAGGTTTAGGTATATTTTGTCTTACGTAAATGTTACTTATTACAGGGGTCCCAGCACTACCATACGATGAGATTTCAAGTTATTTTTTATACTCATAGAAAGAATGGTGTGTTTATTATTTTATTTGTGAGCAATAATGTTAATATAAAACCTTACCCCAGCAATGTACAACCATTTCATAATTAGTCTAACCCAATCCAACCTACTCGACTCGATGGAACTCGTCTTAAGGGCTTCATTATGTAACGATTGTATTAATTAAAGAATATATAAATACTATATATAAGAAGATATAGTATATATATACACATACTCACTTTAAACGGCACGGTAGCTCAATTGCCCACGGACGCAAGGCGTTCAAATACCGGTAGAGACATAGTTGTGTGATAAGCAGAGAATTTTGCTACCAAATCTTGGATGTTTGTAAGTTTTTAAGTTCATATTTCTTTTTATATACCTACTGCTTTCTTATTATATACTGCTGACGTGTATATCGTTGTCTAGTACCGTTGTACACGAAAAGAGCTTAGTTTGAGTCATGGTATATATGAAATTGTCCTTTGTCCTCAGATATATTAAATTATTATCCTATACTGAGAGTTTAATTTAATAGACCTCTAGTGTCATATATTTTTTTTAATAATCCTAAAAGAATAAAAAAATATAAATTCGTCGAATCTTAAACTTCTTCATTTTTTTGGAATCGGTTAAAAATTACAAAGTATCAATACCGTTTAGTCCAATTTCCCCAGTATTGCCCTCTACATTTTTTTATTTCCCCATTTGCCATGAGATTCTGGTACACCTATACGTTCTTCGATTTCACCATTTGCTACTACGAATTCTGGCCCGCTTTCGGATTCGAAGTTCATCGTATGACGTTTGTTACTTCTATTAACCTCGACCTTTTACTTTGAAAATCGATCTTCGGCGACGGTTTCGGATTTTGACACAAAGTCCTTCGGGGAGAAACGTCAAACAAACCTCAAGTTAACTATGTCGAGTCCGGAATTAGGCGAACTAACTTGACAGTTCATTGTACACTAATGTTGCCACAGTTTGGCTAGTGCTGTTAATATCGATATTTAAAAAGTCTAGTTTATCATTATTATTGTGTTTGAAATCTAACTAATAATTTGGAAGCCCCCTAAAAGGATCACAATGGCCTGTTGTAATGTCAGCATTATTTTTGTATTTTATTCCTAATTTGAGGAGTAAGTATCGTAAATATCCGCTTTAAACCGTACATCCTTCAGATCATATTATATCGTAAAAATTGCTGTAGTTTTTCCCTATTTGGCAAGTATGTATGAGTGTGAAAGTTTCGACGACAATTACTTGATAAAATATAAATATAATCAGATTTATAGAAGGCACAAGGTTATATCGACATATTTGTGTCGACATAAACCTATCACTATTTATTTTTTCCTATGTCTGGCAACATTTTCGGCTGTCAAGTTAGTTCGCCTAATTCCGGACTCGACTATAGTGTTATGGGAGGCCATTTGCAACGTTAAAAGATGGCGGACGTGTAATTTGTTTTAGACTTTAATTTTTGGGTAATTAGGTGTTCAATAGTACATTATTGCCTAGGCAGTGAAGCAGGCAATTGCGGGCTGAGAATTGGTTTAAACAGACGAGCTTGCGAGTCCGTTTAAAAATACGAGGCCCGCAATTGCCGTTCCTGCCGAGGCATAATTATAATAGTGCTTTTCTCAAAAATCGCAAGATAAAAATCGCATATAACCAGAAACTTCACGTGAAATAACTGTTGAGGTTGTATACCTGTGTAGATTTACATTGACAGCTTACAGCTTATGATTTGTCTTTGACGTATGTTGTTTTTAAGATATTGATTGTGTGCTCTCTATGAAAATTATAATGTTTTGAATATTTAAGCTTTCTTCTTCCTCATTATTTAACATGGTAGCAGAGCGTGGTTAGCGAGAAACAAGTAAGTAGTTAAAATGAGTAATAATATCATAATACCAATTTTTGACGGAAAGGATTATGCAAATTGGAAAATTCGAATATTGAAATTTCTTCAATTTAAGAAATGTAAGGATGTAGCTATTAGGCTAAAAACGGCAAAAGATGATGCTGCTCAGTGGAATGAGATGGATGTTCAAGCTACAAATTGGAATATATTAGTGAGCTAGAGTCAGCATACAAAATTGTGTTGAAATTTGACGAAATGTATTTAAAGCAATCTACAGCGTTGCAAATTGTATGCAGAAACAACTTAGAAAATATAAAGCTAGCGAAATACTCAGATATTAATATTTTCTTCGACGAATTCGAACGATGTGTCAATGATTTAAAAAAGGCTGGAGCCAAGATATCGGAGAATGAAAAATTAAATTATATGCTTAAAGCATTGCCCGGTAGTTACAGTTATATTGGGGATTTAATAGACGTGTTGCCAGAAGATGAACGAACCGTAGAATATTTAAAAAGTAAAATAAGAATGAAGAATATCCAAAGTTTAAACGAAGAAATGCCGAGTACGTCAAACGCATTCAAAGTGGAATCGGAGAACAAACCAACATGTTTTACCTGTGGAAAAGTCGGACATATACAAAGAGACTGTTGGCACGGAAACCGCGGTCGCGGACGTGGACATTATGCTCGAAATCGTGGTCGTGGACGTGGTCACTACAATTTGGGACCAAATAGAGGCAGAGGAAATTACTATAACACGGAATATTATAATAAAATCTTTCAACACATATTAAATACCGACGAATATTTCAATAAATTTGTAACACTAAAAGAACCAATAAACGTGAAGGTTGGTGATGGAAGAATATTGAAAGCAACAAAGGTTGGAAGCATTACGACATACTTTCCTGTTTATAGGAATAGAAACAAAGTGATAATAGACAATGTATTCTACGTAAAAGAGATGAAAGCTAACTTATTAAGCTATTCGAAGATCACAGATAATCACACGATAGTTTCGACAGGAAATTCAACGAAGATATATAACATGAATAGGGAATTGATAGCAATTGCGAAGAAAGATGAGAGACTACAAAGTAACCAGTTTTTTATGTAAAGAAATAGGTGTAAATGCGGCAAATTGTAATATAACATTGAAAGAAAAGCTGCACCGAACATTCGGTCACATAAACTTCAATTATCTTGACATGATGTGTAAAAACCAAACGTTAGAAGGATTGCCTAAACAAATAGAAACGGATTACATGAAATGTGCTATCTGCATCGAAAATAAAATGCACAATTTGCCATTTAGCAACAATAGAACTAAGGCAGAAGATATATTAGATATCGTACACACGGATGTTAACGGACCACATAGAACTACAGGATATCAAGGAGATAATATTTTTTAACATTCATAGATGATTTCAGCAAGTTAGCGAGAGTGTATTGTATTCAATCAAAGGAACAAGTTTATGAATGCTTCATAGAATACGTCAACCAAATGCAAAATATTACAGGGAAAATGATCAAAGAACTACGATGTGACAACGGAAAGGAGTACATAAATAGCAGAATATTTCACTTCGCTAGAGAAAAGGGAATAATGATCAAGCCTTGCCCAGCATATGTTCATGAATTAAATGGTACAGCAGAAAGATATAATAGATCGATAATGGACATGGCACGATGTCTATTAGCTGAAGCAAAGGTTGACAGACGTTATTGGCCAGAAGCTATTAAGACCGCTACTTATTTAAAAAACCGTATAATGACAAATACCTCAGAAAGAAAGACGCCGTTTGAAATATTTTTTCATGAGAAACCATCTGCAAAATACTTGAGAATGTACGGTAGTAAAGTTTATGTTAGAGTACCTGAAGAAAGACGAAGATCAAAATGGGATAAAAAAGCAGAAATGGGTATTTTACTAGGATATACAGATGTTGGATACAAAGTACTGATCAATAATAGAGTAGTTGTTGCAAGACACGTGGATATAATTGAGGAAGATGTTAAGCTTATTACTTTTGACGACAACGAAGAAGAAAATAAAAAAGATGAAGAAAAATGGGAAGATAGCCTAGATGAAATTGAAACAGAAGATCAGAAATTGAATAATAAAGATGGTGAAGAAATAATTAATAATGAGAGGAGAACTTCTAGGAGGCAAATTAAAGCACCACAGCGATTTGACGAAGAATTTCGCTACTACTGTATAACTGTTAATTATTGTGATGCGATGATTCCAGATACTTTTCAGGAGGCGACTACATGTGATGAGGCTGAACAGTGGAGAGAGTCTATGGACCGTGAGATGAACAGCCTAGTGAAAAATTATACTTGGACCTTGGTAAACGCACCACCGAAAAAAGAGGTATTAGATGTAAAATGGGTTTACAAGAAAAAGTCTGTTGATCTTTTTAAAGGCAGGTTAGTGGTAAGAGGTTTCCAACAAACCATTAATGTTGATGATACGTATTCACCTGTTGCTAGGATGCAAACTTTGAAATTGCTGTTATCGTATTGTTGCCAATTTAATCTACGTGTACATCAAATGGATGTAGAGACTGCTTTTTTGAACGGTAAAGTGTTATCAGAAGTCTACGTTAAACAGCCTCTGGGTTATGAAGACGGTACTGACAAAGTTTATAGGCTGTACAAATCTCTTTATGGTTTAAAAGAAAGCCCGCGTGCATGGTACGAATGTTTTAATAATTTTGTAAAAAATATTGGCTTTCAAAGGAGTAAATATGACTATTGTCTTTATGTCAAAACAGACAATAACCAAACTGTATATATTTTAGTATATGTCGATGACTTATTGATTGCTTGCAAAGATGAGCAAATGATTACTACGATTAAAAATAAATTGAGTAATCACTTTAAAATGAAGGACATGGGAAAGGTTAGAAACTACATAGGTATCGATGTGGAGTATGATTATGTAAAAGCTGCCAGGAAAAATACATAGAATCGTTAGCCAAAAAATATAAAATTGAAAATTCTAAACTGTTTAAAACACCTATGGAGATTAATGTTAAACTTGAGAATTGTGAAGTAAATGAAGATATTAAATACAGAAACTTGATTGGAGCTCTGTTATACATTAGTTCTGGCACTCGACCAGACATTGCTTTTAGTGTCAATTACTTGAGTAGGTTTCAGAACTGCTATGGTGAAATTCATTTCAAATAATGCACTGCGTGTTTTAAAATGGATTGTTACGTGGATGCCGATTGGGCTGGAGATGTCGTAGATCGTAAGTCTACTACTGGTTTTGTAATTCGATTATTTGGTAACGCTGTGTACGCTGTGTGTGCTGAAGTGGCAGTGGGTGGGGCACATCGCACGCAGGACTGATGGCCGATGGGGTCAGAAGGTTCTTGAGTGGCGTCCGCGGACCGGGACACGAGCTGTGGGTAGGCCTCCAACAAGATGGAGTGACGACCTTGTAAGGATCGCGGGAAAGCGGTGGATGCAAAAAGCACAAGACCGGTCTGAGTGGAGAGCCTTGGGGGAGGCCTATGTCCAGCAGTGGACGTCTTTCGGCTGATATGATGATGATGATGCTGTGTACTGGAAGTCAAAGAAACAAATTTCTGTGACGAAATCTTCCACTTTTGCTGAATACATAGCGTTGTCAGAAGCAGTAACAGAAATAAGCTTACTGCGTAGTATAGGTACTTGTTGATGTTTTTATAACGTTTAATCTTCCTGTAAATATTTACGAAGATAATTCAGGTGCTGTAGCTATTGCAAGGTATGGTAATTTCACAAAGAACTCGAAGCACATTGAAGTGCATTATCATTATGTTCACGAGATTCTTAAGAATGGAACTATTGATATTATTAAAGTTAATTCGGAAGATAATGTTGCGGACATTCTCACAAAATCTTTAGGTAACATCAAATTTGCTAAATTTAAACAAATGTTAAATATATCTTGACTTCATATTGCCATATAAATCTAAGGAGAAGTGTTGAGGTTGTATACCTGTGTAGATTTACATTGACAGCTAACAGCTTATGATTTGTCTTTGACGTATGTTGTCTTAAAAGATATTGATTGTGTGCTCTCTTCGAAAATTATAATGTTTTGAATATTTAAGCTTTCTTCTTCCTCATTATTTAACAATAACATCACTCTTTACCGCCTTTATGTTTATGACAGGGAGAAACGCAAGCTTATTTAAGAAAAAAAAACTCAAGCTATTCAAGACACAGATTAAAAAGTTACGTTTCGAATAAAATATGGATGTATAAGACTTGTGCCCTCATTTTACTATGGCCGTTTTCACTTTTTAAAAAGTTACAAACTAGATAACAATGAAATATGTATGCAACATTGCGGGCTTGTGTAGCGAGCACGCAATGTATTTTTTTTTTAATTTGGGAACTGTCTGTAAACTATGTACTTCGCGTCTCAGTATGGAGTTAGTAATGTCAACTTTTCCGGTCATTTTTGAGAATAGTACATTGTTGGCTAGGCGCGGAAAGTAAGGGTTTTCCTGACGAGGTGGTTAGCAGGCCGAGCAACAGCGAGGCCTGCTAAAATACGAGTCAGGAAATCCTCGTTTCCGCCGAGTCATACATAATGCTTTTCTCAAACATGTGAGGAAATAATACAAATACATTTCTAAAAAGCAAGTAATTTAATTTACATTTTTGTTTGCCCTCCACAGCATAAATTGGTCATAAGTTCGGTTATATATTTCCTTAGATTTAGCGGGAAGCAGGTTTTGCCTAACCGAGGCAGCTTCAGATTTTAATATAGGCGGTGTGGTACCTATTTCGTCGCTTTCGTTGCTTGAGCTCATTTTTTATAGTAAGTATTTCACACAACAAATAGTTTAATATTCGGTTTCACAATTATATTACGCAGAATGAACGAATGTTACCGACTGTCAATTGTTTTTTAATACTAACAACCATAGACATTGGAATGCAAATTCAAAAAGAAACACACGCACTGTGCTAAACAAGCGAGCAGTTACCTTGGCTGTTTGGATTTTTTGTCTTGGTCCTTTTGATTTTGTATGCAAATTGACAGCATTTTTAAGAAATATATGGACATGGACGGAAAGTGTTTTCATATGGTTTTTTTACTCCTAGGAGTAAAATGAGGCTCTTTCCGTCTTTGTGTTTCAATCGGAAAACCGTTTTTTCCGAGCATGTTTGAGAAAAAGTTCTTTTCTGATAGTGATTTGTACTTTTTATGCCTTTGTGTCGCACATTGATTGAAGACTTGGACTTATTTCGTGTATCTGGCATCTTTCTTCTCGTTTCAAGTGGACTCGCAGTGGTGCAGAGGTTAAAACTATCTTGACCTCTGACCTTCAAATCACCGTACAACGTTGCCCCCAATCTTCCTAGAGAAGATTAGATTGTGTTTTATTGCTATATTGATTTATACTTATATATATACTTGACACTGGCGAAATCACTTCACGTGGAAACGCCATATCCCCGCGGTAGTAGCTGTTCAAGTCGCCGCGGGGGCAAAGAAAGAAGAACTAGTGTTATCGTTTGACCTTCTATCCTTTGTACCATTAATATACATATACGTATAGCCAGCTACCTATAGATATTCTCAAAATGTAATAACTTAGCTTCCCAGTAACAAACTATTTTGCTGTCGTCTTGTCATAATTCGATTCGATTAATATTAGTCTGAATCTTAGAATTACGACGAGGGAGAAACGAACCCCCCGAACGACGTGCGGCTGAATGGTGCATAGCGGCCATTCTCACGATTGGGTGTTCTCCGCCTAATTACCAAAGCCAATTTTTTTTTCCGTTTTTTTGACTAGATAACATAAGAATATGAACAACAGGAAGCTAAATAATCAATATGTCGAAATGGCATCAAAATATACAAAGAAGTTTTCGAGTTATAGAGATTCAAATATTTAATATGAACGGTAATTAGATTTTTTTGTTTGAGATGGATATGGTAATTAGAAAATACATTTGACTAAAGAAAGTATTATGTAATAATTTTTAAATCAACAACTAAAAACATGTTTTTTTTTTCTAAATGATTTCTATCGATTTTTATTAATATTTATGAACATATACCTAGTCAAAATTAACTTTTAATGGCAAAAATGGTAATACACAATGACACACATGCTTATATAGAAAAATAAATACTTAAATAGATAACATCCAAGACTCAAGACCAATAAAATGAATAAATGAATAAATTATAAATATCAAGGGACAAACAAATATTAGCCCACATTACCAACTCGGCTAATCATTTAGTTATTTAAAAAAAAAACACCCAACCAAGACAGACTAGGATGTATACCTGTGTTGTTAGAAAGAAATGTTACATTATTCTTGACGTGTGGATTTGCCAATCAGGAGTTTACGGGACTAACAATGAGAGAATTTGAAAAGGCATACGGTGACTCGCCATTAACTACATAACTTCAATAATCTGATGGCCAATCGTAATAATTATTTATACAATTAAATGTGTTTTGTCTGCAGACAAGCCGCAAGTGTCTTAATTAAAGGGCCTGTTTTCTTTTTGTTTTAACTGTCAAATAAATTGATTCAATATAGTATAATATATTTAAATTGATAATGAAAATGGTTTCTATACCATATCGTGTTTTTTTTTGCAATATATTTTGCAACCTTGATTGTATTATTGAAACTCTTTCAATACATTTCATACTACGGTGATTAGTAAATCTACGGTAATTAGCACTACGGTACTTAGAATAATTCACATTTTCCTAAAAATAACGAAAACTTGAAGTTGTAAAAATACTGCAAATTTTTTGTACACAGAGGCTTTACAGTTCTTTTGTTCTACTAAGCGACAGCGAATTTCCCTTTAAAACCAAATTTAAAACACGGGGTACGGGAATTAGAAAATTTGTAAACCAAAGTTACGGTACTTAGACACTTACTTACACTGTGGGAAAATACGACAAATCTGATACGTTCACATAGTTTGAGTACGGAGGCACAACCCTCAGCTCGCGACTCATGCAATTTGAATGAAATAATATTATGTTATTTGGCGATGAGCACTTCGAAAAGCAACGGCTAAAGTAATTATATGTTCGGGCCGGACAGACGGTTTTATAATAATATATTTTTAAGGAATGGTCCTAGTGAATTAAAAATAAATATGGTTATACAGACACTATTAGCCTATCTAGATTTAAAATGGCACACGTAGAAGCCGTTCCTACTTGAAATTAGAAGAAAATTTGAAGACCAAGGTAGCGTGCGGACAGGCTACGGTAATTGGAGAATGAGGTTTTGAAAAATAAATTAAATATGATAACTAAATAACAGGGCTAATATATTTCTTATACCGTATAGATAAAACCGTAATCTATGTAAGAAAAATATATGCAGTTATTTCTGACCATGTTTAGGGATAAATATCGGGCCGGACACGCTAAAACCCACTATTCTGAGAATGGCCGATAGCAGGGTGATTATACGGCGTTTTTTATTAATTTGGGAACTGTCTGTAAACTATGTACTTCGCGTCTCAGTATGGAGTTAGTAATGTCAACTTTTCCGGTCATTTTTGAGAAAAGTTCTTTTCTGATAGTGATTTGTACTTTTTATGCCTTTGTGTCGCACAGTGATTGAAGACTTGGACGAAGAAGTTTCAAGACGAACTTTTTAAATTTCTTGTTCTTTTAATTGGAATGGATACTAGCCCCGGGTCTGTTGATTTTGACATCAAAAGTTGCGTGTAGTTATCATTATTTTTGTCAATATATTGAAGACAATATTCACCCAGCAATGACGTACATCAGTTCAATCGTGCATCGTGCTTTCATGGTAATGGGTACACACTACACATGACTTGTTTTTTTTTAATATTTTTTCTTGACCTTGGTTGCTAGGTCCCTTTAGTAGATCCCCCAGTCGAATCCGTCAAATTTTTGCCAGATCTATTTTAACAGGGGAGCTACAGGTTTTGGGGTGTATCTACTGCTCTACTGTTTTCCCTAAAAATTCTACTGGATTTTAATATTTCGTGTGTAATAAAAAAACATACACATAAGGTTCTTCAAGAGAGTGTAGGAGCCACAATTTCTGAACGAAACGGAATGAGCAAAGTATGAATTTGTGGTCTGTGACCGCATTTTATACACATTAATAAATGGAAGAACATATTAATTACTCAAATAAGCAAAAAAATATACGACAGAGGAATAAGACAAAAATCACGACATCGAAGAATCACCCATAAATATCCAAGAAATTTTTCACACTTTCGCGGTTCGCCCTGTAGACTGCCCCAATATCGACTGAAAACTTATTAATATGGATCCACAGGAAATGATTTTCATTAAGACATTGTTCTTCTATAAAAGTATGTAACTCCGCCTCCTTTCATATTCGACCTATAATTGTTGAGTATGTGACGGCAGTTTATATATCGCAAAGCTTCCTCATCTGATTTTATCCATGTCTCAGTTATTACAATTATATGAAAAAAGTTTTGCATCGACTGTATTAAATACATCTGAGCTCGTCGAACTTACCAGGGGTTACAATACTTCGTGCATTAGCGTAGAAATACCTTAGGAACCATTGCACGTTATAATATCCTCATAATTATTAGTTACTTGGTATGATGTGTTTCCAATTTGAATTACTTGATTTTTATTGCCATTTTGGGTTGCTAGTGATTTGAGTTTTTTGACTGATTGTAGGTAAGTAGGTACTCCTTTAACATATTTTATGTTCAAATTTGTTTCACCGTTGGCTTTTCTTTGTTCGAGTTCTTCCTTTACTTTTTTGAAATAAGCTTGTTGATTTAATGTCTTGTCCGAGAATATTTTTATGCTATTATTTTTCAGGTTGTCTTTGTTGCGTAATAAACGCACCGCCGTGTCTTCTAAAGCACAACGCACTTTTATTTGACGAGTCCTCTCTTGATTGTGTTTTCCAAGACGAAATATTTTTACAGGCCATCATTAATTATGGTTTGTAATGTCTTATTTACTTCTGTTTTGTCCAGTTCTACCTGTTCAGCTGGATTGGTTGATTCCGGTATACCACTTATTATGACATAATTTTTGCTTCTCATATTGCGTTCAAAGATTTCTCCCATTATTTCTTCGCAGTTGTAAGTTGAGTTAACTGTTTCTAATTGTATATTAGGAATCTCTTTCAGCTGTTGTATTTCTGCTTGCATTAACTCAACCTTTTGTTCCATTTTCTTATTGGAATCGACGAATTTTGATATTTCTGTCTTGATTTTGTCTTGTTCCTTGGTTAGATTATCAGTTATTGCAATGCAGCTGCCACGTCTTCGCTTAGTTTGGTAAAACTTTCATTTTGAGCTTTGAGATATGATAAAACTTCAGTCATCTGTTTACGCATTTCCATTAGCTCTGTCTTAATAAAGTCATTTTCATCTGTCTGCTTTCGTTTATTGCGAAAAGTAACTTGCGGACTGTTGATTCACTATATAGTTTTGAGCTATTTAAATCCGGAAAAGACCCACTACGCTCGGCGTTGGTGCCACTTCCAGGCGGAGAGCGATTTACACTGATGTCGATCTGTGGTTTGCGGTCCCTGTGTGTTGCTAACTCGGCTTGCGCGTAAGTCAAAAGTAGTAGGGTAGGGGCACCAAAAGATGAACGCCACCCAAAAGCTGAACGGTCGATCGAAATAATCACATAATTAAATCGTCACTTGTGCTACGAAGTTCGGTTTTTTTTTGTCTTAAGCGGCAACTCTTTGTCTACGCCGTAATCCAAACTCACTGACAGTTACGCCACAGCCGCGGCCGTGATCGGTCATCGTTGTGGAGCTTCCCGCCGAAAACGTCGATAGTATGGGAGAATAGATAAGGTCAGTGCACTCCAAATTTAAGCTTTTAATTACGTATAAAATTCAATAAATGAGTCGTAGAAGGATTTTCTTAGTATGTATTCTTGATTATCACTCTTTTATTGGAGTCATACATTGTTTAATTTTTTTTGTTAGTTAGCGAGTAATATGCCGTTCAAGTAATGGTTTCAAAAATGTATACCCAAGCCAATACTTGAACGGTGTTCAGCTACTAGGCAAGGCGTACTTTTTTTAAAGCGTTTTTATAAATCGTCCTGAAATGACAGATGGAAACTTTATAACTTAAAGTGATCGTTCAATGCTCTTGTATATTTAAACCAAAAGATGAACATAACTTTCGATGTCTAATCCAAAGATTTCGGAGTTTCAATTACTATGAAAACTATCACTGTTCGTTCAATAATAAAATGTGTGCCCAATACTTGAACGAGTTAAATTTACTAGTTCATGTTTTGGATTCTATTCCAATGGGTGAACTCTTAATGGTTTTTGTTCGTTCATTTCACAAATTCTGTGTCCTAAAGTTAAACCAAGTAAATTCAGTCGTTCAACTTTTAGGCATCGTTTTGTAATATGAACACTACTAGTGTTTATAGAAACGTTTACTAAATGTGAAAGTTACTTTGTTTGTCTGTTTATTAGTTTATGTTTTTACCGCTAGACACGAAACCCTGGCTAGAAACGGAACTGTATATGTATACATGTTTATTTGTCTCATTGTAAGATATAATTTTACCAAATATTAACCCTAAAACTCAATATTATGTCCTCTTGCGAAGAATAAGTAGGTATTTTGGCTCACCTAACTCCGATCACTGAATTTATCTGTAAACAATAAAAAATAAAGACTGATTTCGTTAAGTTGCATTTTATTTCTGAACCTTCCTTAAAATTATAATGTTTTAGGTTTTTTATTATGTTAGTTCAACTTTTGGGTCCAAACCGTTCAGAATTAGGGCACGCTGTTCATGTTTTGGGCAAATCGGCACATTTTTGGTTTCAACGATTTTTAGAAAAATACTGTGTTATAATAACAGGCTTTGTAATAGTCATCTTCAATCTAGACTATATACTGTACCATATAAAAAAAAGGGTGAAATTGGTTAATTTCACTGAGAATAAACGGTCTTAAGTTGGTGTAGTCGCTTAATCGTTCATCTTTTGGTGCCCCTACCCTATACGGAACTCTCAGCTACAGTCCAAAAGTAACTTACACGAGATGGCTTAAGATTTATATTTGGTTATCATTTCAACATTTAAATAATTTAAATTATATTTTTAGCGACACGTATGCTTTTCGCGCTCACTTGTACGATTCTTTTAATGTTTCATTTACAAAATTTAGAATTGTATTACTGTTTGTGGCACCCAATGTTTTTGATGCAAAAATATGTGGCATTGATGGTGTTTCTATTAAGCTTCCAATTATAACATTTGCAACATCATTACCATTTGCGTCAGTAGTTTCATCCACACTTAAATATATTATTATAAATTATATTCATTTTCTAATTCTTGTTTAATTTTTTCTTTTTTCTCATTAAACCATTTAGGTAAACTATTTGTTCTTAATAACGTATTGCTGGGCAATACTACATTGTTTCCATATTGATTATGAATACATTTTTCCACAAATTTTTTGAAGTTCGGGTTATCTACTTGTGTCCATGGAATATTACAGGTGATTAAAAACTCTACGAGATCCTTATTAAATTCCGTTTGCATGTTTTTATTTTTATGAGTGTCTGAATCTAAATGTTTTAATACATTATATTTTTTAGATTTCAGGAATAATTGACATTTAGTGCAAAAACAGTTACTGTCCCTTATTTCAAGCTCCGGTATTTTTTTAACTAAATCTTCTAAAGGTGAGGTAGCAGATTCTGTGTTGTGCTTTTTGGACTTCAAGTGATTTTTCATATTAAATGTCTTGCAAACTACTTATATAAACATCGCAACGGGTGTATTGTACCTTGTCACCTTGTAAAAGGAGTTCTGGATGCTCTCTAATGATTTCCTCCATTATTTGGAAAAAATCTATGTTTCGCAACACGTCTCGTAATAATTATTACGAGTAAGTAAATTAATGACAATATCATTGACATTGACATTGATATTTTTAAACTATTGATCAAACCTACTTATTATGTTATGTTAAGACCATGTAGGTAATATTGATTTAAGGTAAATGTCCCAGTGGTCGACGCTTTTAGACAGAAAATCACATGTTTTGTAAAAAAAAAGCTTAAATACTAGTTATATGAACTACTTAAAAAAATGATGACATGAACGGGTTTGTGTTTAATATTTACGCCAACATAAAAATGATATTCAATATTGCTTTAATAAAATATTTAGCTTTTTCTCAACCTCTAAAATTGTACCAGTGAATAACAGCTCAATTCTCAAATTTCCCAATAATTGACTATGACAAAATGAGGTCTGAGTACCAGTATTTGACATAGCGTTTTAGTTAGCTTCATAACTTTTAAACTGTTTAATAAAGTCTATACCTAGTTAATACCGAAAAAAAACCAAGTTTCACAATTAAACAAAATGTATTTATTTGCAAGTACAATCAAATTACAAAAAACAAACAAAAATGAAATTATGCTTAAGAGTTCGAAATAAAAAGTAATTATAATATTTCTAAGTCAGATTAAAAAATATTTTCATTTTCTGATGACACGTCATTAGTACTTCCTCTTGACTCTTGCCACTCTTCATATTCGAACTCACTAGAAGAATCCACTCTTTTATGGAAATACTTCCTTCCAGCTTTTATACCTTTTTTGAAATCTTTTTTTCCCCCATTGTATTATGTTGTATCATCTTATCATCAATTGGGTTAATATTTAATAAAGGAATGGGATCACTGATTTTGCTAACCAATGTATGACATTAGTCATGGCCTAGTGTTTGTCACCTTAATAAACGACTGTCAAATATTGGGTTTATCATTAAAACAGTGTTTGAGTAATGTTCGACACCCATGTCAAACATTACTCAAACACTGAATAGAAACTTGATACTGACAGAGTAATACATCGCAATGCTCTCAAACCTTACCACGTGGTTGAAATTACGTTTAAAAAAATATTAATTTTAGCGAGTGTATGACATGGGGTGTCATTCACTACTAAACGTAAAAATTCTGTGCCAATGTTTGACATGCCCCCAAAACAATTAAATGAATGAGATACACCATTTAAAATACACAAAAAAAATTGTTCATACTGTTATCTAATGGTTATAATCAATACTTACCAACAAAATCCAATAATACAGCAACTAAGTTCACTTAAACCACTTTATCTCTTAACGAATTGCGTAGTAACATCGACGCACGACCGACGCGTATCACCTGCTAGTAAATACTGTCACCAAATTGCAAAATTATGAGTGATTAATTTTTTTTTTAAACGTAAATGATAGATGCCTTTAGTAGGTATACATTGAAAAGGTTTTTGGAGTTATTTGAATGTAACTTTTCTTATTCTTTCAAATTATTTGCGAAACTGTCATACATTGGTACATTGTCGTCCACTGGGACATTTACCTTATTATTTTATCTTATCTGAAAACACACTTGGAAAACTTGTCTCATCAGCTCATCACTAATCTGTCAAGTGCTACCTAAATGTCACGAGTTAGCGATGTGTACGTTATTTATTATATTACCGTTAAAAAGATATAGCCCTGTAAACTTACTCAACCATATAAGGGCGCACCGCAGTTAAACAATGACGTGGAATCAGAACAGGAGCAATCTTCCTCGACGTAGCTAAGGCTTTTGACAAGGTATGGCACAACGCGCTCATTTTCAAACTTTTTGAATTGGCCTGCCTAACAGCCTAGTCCTGACCATCCAGGACTACCTTGCCAATCGCAGTTTTAGCTACAGAGTGAAGGGATCCTCCTCCCCCTCCCACCCTATCCGGGCCGGAGTCCCTCAGGGCTCCGTGCTCTCTCCCATCCTCTACTCCCTATACACCAACGACATTCCCAAGCACCCCATAGTGAAGCTTGCCCTCTTCGCAGATGACACCGCACTCTTTGTCACCCACTGTCGTATCCCTTACATCACCCGCCACCTCCAGGACGCTGTTTCCAACCTGGGTAGGTGGTTCCGTCGCTGGAGGATCGAAGTAAACCCTGAAAAGAGTGCGGCTGTTCTCTTCTCACCTCATCGTACAGCTCCCTCTCCTATCGACCTCTTCGGCCAGCCCATTCCTTGGCTGTCCTTCGCCAAACACATCCACATCACCACAAACAAGGCGAAGTTTGTTCTGAGTAGACTCGGACCTCTTCTTAATAAGAAGAGTAAATTGTCTGCGCAGAACAAACTCCACCTATACAAAGTGTGCATTCCCCATACTCACCTACGCGGGCACGGCATTCGGCCACAAAGCTCTAACAGGATCACTAAAACCACTGCAATGCCTTCAAAATTTATTCTTGCGACGGGTGATTGGAGCTCCGTGGTATGTCCGCACCGCGGCCCTGCACCGGGAACTCAATCTCCCGTCAGTGACGCTCCGCCTCCTCTTACACCCCCTTCTTCCCTCCTCTGATCCTGAACCCTAGCCGTCCTGGGTACGCCCGTAAGGCGCCCCAGGCATCTCCTACTCGATCCCGACGACCCCATCCAAGTCGCCATCGAGGAGAAGGCTGCCGCCGCAAAGGCACTCCGACTGACTCATCGGCGCCAGGCGGCGTGGAGCAAAATGATTGTTATATTTTTATACTCCTTGCCTACCTATAAATTTATGACAGAGTTTGAAGTAATTTAGTTTAATGAAAAGTAATGTTTATTTTTATTAATTATATAATAAGGGTTAATTTTAAAAGTGTTTTATTGCAATAACCACATTTACTAGTATCTACCTACCTAAAATACTTTAACCCTTTCGCCGCCAATGGCTTGATATTAAGTCACAGCATTTCGTACCCACACGCTACTACTTGATATCAAGTCACTAAATCAAAATAAATTGAAGGGTTAAATAAATAAATTGTAAAAATACCTAATGAATTTTATTCTAAGTTCGTTTTGGTCATAGTGTCAAAAACAAACAGAAATGAAAACTTAAGTACAGATTCGTCACTTTATAAAGCGACTTTGTCTGTTGCACACGAAAATGTACCCAAATTTATTGTAAGTTCGTTTTGGTCACTAGTGTCAAAAACATACAGAAATTAAACTTAAGTACAGATTCGTCACTGCTGACGAAAGTGCACTAAAAATACATAAACGCGTTTTTAGGAACTTAGTCGAAAAGTGACTGTAATCACCGTGTGGGTCCCTCAAAATGATTAAACTACAATCTACTCGTAATATTTTATTAAAATAATAACTAACAAGCGAAAGGAAAGAAAATAAATTTGGAAGATAAATAAGGCGTGCGGTCAGCGCGGCTCGCATCGAGATCTGTCCGCCGGTGGTGCCACCCACCCCGCGCGCCCCGCGTCCCCGCGCCCGTCCGCGTCGTCAACATCCTCCACCCCAGTGCTGCTTAGCAGCACTCATCAACAATCGGTATTCGAGCGACGCGGGCGGCTGATCTTACAAGAAGACCAGTCTGGGTTTTTATTTTTACGGCTCTCACTCTTCCATCTCTGCCCGGCATTACCTCATTTATCAGCCCTCGTGGCCAGGTGTTCCGCGGCCCGTCAGGGTCAACTATTAAAACGAGGTCTCCCACTTGCGAAGGCCTCGTCTCCTGATTCCACTTTCTGCGTGGTAATAAATCCGGCAAAACTTCCTTAACCCACCTCTTCCAGTATAAGTCAGCCAGTCGTTGGGCTATTCTCCACTGTTTTCTCAAATAAAAGTCAGTGTCATTGTATGCACCCAGGTGAGGTAGGTTCGACGACGATCCGATGAGAAAGTGGTTAGGTGTCAGGGTTTCAGTGCTGCCTGGTTCCACAGAAACATGTGTCAATGGCCGACTGTTCACCACATTCTCAACTTCAGCCAGTAATGTATTCAAAGTCTCGTCTCGTGGGGCTCGCTCTTTTAATACAATTTTGAGGCTGGTCTTAACGCTCCGAATTAGCCTCTCCCAGGCTCCACCCCAGTGTGGGCTTGCAGGGGGTATGAAAGTCCATCTTGTTCCATACTTCATGGAATTGTTTTTAAGATACTCCTCGTCTAATTCTTCAATTGACCTTTTCAGCTCTGTTTCGGCACCCTTAAAATTAGTGGCGTTATCTGAGAATAAATTCTGTGGCTATCCTCGCCGCGCGGCCATTCTTCGCAAAGCCATTATGAATGAGTCAGAGGTAAGAGTACTCACCACTTCGATATGAATTGCTCTCACAGTCAAACATGTAAACAGGACTCCATATCTTTTTTCGCGTTTGCGGCCGACTGTGACCTCCATGGGGCCGAATAGGTCAACGCCACAAAAAGAAAATGGTCGCTGATGGTGAGCAACTCGAGCCTTCGGTAAGTCTCCCATTCTTGGGATCTCTTGTTTACATTTCCGTATTCTACAAAACATACATTTCGATGTTATGTTTTTTACTGTTGGTCTAATCCTTAATATGTAATGTTTCTGTTTCAGGTTATTAACTACTGTTTCCTGGTTGCCGTGCGCCGCGAGAATATGGTAATGCTTCACTAACAGCCTTACTATGTATTCTCGCCCGTCTAATATTTTAGGTCTTTTTGTTTCAGGTAAGACGTCAGCGGCGGCGTCGATTCGGCCACCGAGGCGGAGGACATCGTGCTCGTCAAGGTAAGGGGATACGGTAAGTATTCTACTAATCTTAGGTAATAATTTTCCATTTTTCAGGTTGTATATTTCTTCAGGAAACGACGTGCGTTGTGAATATTTCAGAAGCAGCGTTTCAGCATTCTCCATTGTGGTTTCGATTTCCTCCTTTATACGTTTGCATTTATTTATAAATTTAAGCATTACATAAGTAGATCTGAGGAGACGCAACCAAGAAGAAAATCTCACAGGGTTGGGAATTGGTAAGTTAGTGTTCGTTTGTATATTTGTAACATACTCCAATTGTTCCTTATTTATTTCAGCACTCACTTTATCCTGAGGCCATTCGTCCTCGTGCTTTTGTAGAAAAGACGGCCCGTTAATCCAGTCCTTAGGTAATGTAGTACATTCATAGGATTCTCTAGTCGCTAAATCGGCGACGTTAAGTTTTGTGGGTACATATCTCCACTCATTCTTTTGTGTAAGTTCATCAATTTCACCGAGCCGGTGCGCGATGTAAGTCTTATAATTGCGCGCGTCATTCTTTATCCAGTGCAGTGCCGTCGATGAGTCACTCCAAAATGTTCTACGCTCTGGCTTGATCCTATGTTCATTTATTATGGTTTCAGATAAGCGAGCGGCGAGGACAGCTGCCTGAAGCTCCATTCGTGGTATCGATGTAAATTTAACCGAAGCAACGCGACATTTACTCGCTATGAATGCTTGATAAACATTATTATCGTTATTCCATCTCCAGTAAGCCACCGCACAAATTATCTTCGTAGATGCGTCGCAAAAAATATGCAATTGTAGGTTTGCATAACAACAATTCATGTTATAAACAGGTTCCGGCGCAGGCGGGAGCGCATCACCGCGCCGAGTACTGATATCAGGCGTTCCCATCTCACTTGCACTCGCGGTGCGCGTGCGCATCTCGCTTGCTCTTGTAGCAGCAGCCTGGTAATATCTAGGCAGACGTACCCTATTCATTGATTTTAATTGATCAATCCATTTTAACCATTTTTCGTAAATATTATCTGGTATAAACTCATCCCAGGTGATTTGAAGTAGCCATGTTTCTTGCATAATTAATTTACCGTTAATTGTAAAAGGCGACAAAAATCCATACACGTCGAAAATCGACATAACGACTCTTAAAATGTCTCGTTTAGTGGGCCTTTGTTTGCCACTAATTATGTTCTCAGGTATTTTCTTTAACGAGGCATCGAACCCGAGCGTGTCTTCACCGGGCTGCCACAATAGTCCCAGCGTTCGCTCGGTCCCTTGGTAATGTTGTTCGGTTTTGAACCTTACTGCGCTGTCACCGAGACTCTCTTTTGGAATGTCATTTAAAACATATTTTCTGTTACTGTTCCAGTTGCGTATTTCGAAGTTGCCTTGTTTATGTATGTGGGTGACGTCACGGATTAGCTTCATAGCGATTTCTTCGTTGGGCAAGCTGTCTATGTAGTCATCCATGTAATGTTGTGAATATATAGCATTCGTAGCGGCAGGCATTATGGACTCGAAGCGTCGAGCATTCTTGTTCTTTATGAATTGCGCGATATAAGGAGAACAGTTTGCACCGAATATCAGCGATGTCATTACGTAAGTGTTAACAGGTTCGTTAGGGTTGTCACGATACAAGAAGCGTAGGGCATTTCGGTCTTCAGGTTTAATCTTTACTCGTAGGAACATGTCTTTAATGTCGCCGGTAACTGCCACTCGGTGTTCACGAAATCGCAACATTATTCCCATTAGCGACATGAGCAGATCGGGTCCTTTAAGTAGGTAATGATTTAATGATAAGTCCTTTGTTTTAGCGGCTGCGTCATACACAAGACGTAGCTTCTTCTTATTTGGATTGTCCACTCCAAAGTGTGGCAAGTACCAGGTTTTAGGTGTAACATCTGTATTTTCCAACAGTTCCGCGTAATTATTTTCAAATAAATGTTGTATACGTTCTTTATATCGTTGTGCATACTGTTCGTTTTTTTTCATTTTTAGTTCGACTCCTCTTAATCTCGTCAGTGCATTAGGGTAGGAGTCAACCATGACACAATCTTCATTCCTCCAAGGTAAGCCGACTTGCCAATGACCATCGATAAGTTCAGAGGTCTTTTCCAGGTGTTCCTGGGCCCTTACGTCCTCCGAGTTCTGCCGAGGTTTAGCAGATACGCCCATAGAATCGATGGAAAAGAAGCGGCGGACTTCTTCATTGAGTTCTTGGAGAATTTTATTATTTTCTATTTCGATGTCTTGTTTTACGTTATGATATATGTGTAACGAGGAGTGGTGTACAACCCTAGGCGATGTTATTCGCAACGGCGCCCGTCCATGCAGGCACCAACCCAGCGGTGTGAGGGTGGCGCAGGGCTCGTGCGGGCCGCCCGTCACCACTTCCAAGGGCACAAGTAAGTGGTAATTGTCCTGTCCAATGAGTATTTCTGGTTTTAATTTTTTATCACATAAATGTTCCTTTATTTGTTGCAGGTATTTATAGTTGTCACAATTAACTAAGTTCAAGTTTTGTGCAGGCAAGTTTAAGTCCTCTACACTCCGCGCACATAATGTAAACATTGTCCCATCCTGATTACGTAACGACAGGTTGATCAGCTGTGTCTCACAAACTAGTTCGGTATTGTCCCAGGCGCCCCGCACTCGTAAGCACTCGCGCCGCCCGCGCACGCCGGCCCGTTCGGCTAGCGATGCACTTATTAATGACACCGTGGATCCGTCGTCAAGCAAAGCGGTAGTGTTAATAACACCGTTAGGTCCATAAATACGTATAGGTACAACTTTTAATAACACTTCGCACTTTTTAACGTTTATATGCGCTACGGTCTCACTAGTTTCAGTATGAGTGTCACTTTCTAGCACTTGCACTTGGTTGGAACTGTCTCTGCGCGAACTTTGAGCCGGTACGTAGTGCAGGAGCCGGTGGTGAGGTTCACCGCACCCTTCTACGTCACACGGCGCGGCGGAGCACGTCTGGCGGTCGTGCTGCGACACCAAACATTTGTAGCAAATGCCGAATTTCTTAACATACATCCAGCGGTCCTTGCGTAGTGATTTTCTAAATTTCTTGCACTCCGTTAGTTTATGTTTTGTCAAACGACAAAAACGACACTTCTCGTAAACATGTCCACTTTGCACAAGAATAGTTTGCGACTGGTTTGCACTATGCTCATAATTTTTACGTTTAAAATCATGATAACGAATGGGAATGAGAGAAGCACTACACGTTGATACTTTAACAGCCTCTTCGTGCAAAAATTCGGCGATTATATCTAGCTTTGGTTTAGTTCCTCCTCGTATCAGCGGGTAACTATAGTCCGTCCACTTAGGTAGCAGCACAGCTGGTAACTTAGCCAATACGATTGACACTATAGTCGTTTCATGTAAGTATTCTTCACGACGAAGGGCACGAACGGCTGCGACGTAGTTCCTTATTTTGATTGCAAACGTCACGATTTCCTTATGGTACTCCAGTGGTAATGGGTGTAGTTTTTTAATTTCCAATGATAGCCGTGTTAAGATTACGTCAGGATTTCCAAATTGTAGCTCTAACGTCGACATTACAGTTTCAGGTGACGTTCCGCTCATGAGCAAAGCTGTGACGGAATCCTTAGCTGGACCACGAAGACATTTCCTTAATCTCCACATATTTTCAATGTCACTAAAATTACAGACATTAGTGGACTCTTCAAATGCTTGTTTAAATTGGAGCCAATCCATCGGTTCGCCGTAGAACAAGGGTAGCTCTCGCGGCGTGCTGATGCGGCTCAGAAGGTTTGCATTATGACTCCCGGTAGCGGAGGCGGTGACTAGGTCCTTCAGTACGCTTGCCAACTGCTGAACTTGACCATCGGGGCCGGCAGCGACAGCGGCCGGCGGGCACAACGAGCTCTTATTATTTCCATACTCGGGAGCAAGCTGTGTCTCTAGTTCTAGTTGGCTGCGCTCGACCCACCTCGCGACTTTACTTCTTGTGGATTCTTCATCCAACTCTGAATGTGGACTGTATTCTTCCTCTAGTTCTGCAAGATCCGCTTGCAGCCGTTTGTCGATCAATTCCATTTGTATGCGAGCCTTCGCTTCAGCTGCCTCCAGTTCCAGCTTCTGGCGACGTACCGCCACAGAAGATGACGACGACTTCTTAGAGTTGGACTTATTAGTTTTACGTGATGGACACTGTGGTTTCGGTTGCTCAAATTTTAAAACTTCCGATTTTACCACGCTACCCTCTTCTAAACAAATAATTTTATCGTTCGTCTTTTGTTCGTTGGCGTCTTTAGGCATTTGTATTTGCTGGCTCATTTGCTCCTTTTGTTCTTCCTCAAGCCTCTTCTCTTGCTCTCTTCTTGCAGTAGTACTACGTGTGTTAACCATTTTTACTGGAGTGTGGATCATTCAAGCTCCGGTTCGAAGACCACTTTGTAATCACCGTGTGGGTCCCTCAAAATGATTAAACTACAATCTACTCGTAATATTTTATTAAAATAATAACTAACAAGCGAAAGGAAAGAAAATAAATTTGGAAGATAAATAAGGCGTGCGGTCAGCGCGGCTCGCATCGAGATCTGTCCGCCGGTGGTGCCACCCACCCCGCGCGCCCCGCGTCCCCGCGCCCGTCCGCGTCGTCAACAGTGACGAATGTGTACGGAATCCGGGTAGGCTGTGCCCCCACCGCTGGAGCACGCCACCCACGTCAAAATGCGAAGCTGTCACAGGGAGAAACACTAACAGCGAATGTCAATAAAAAAAAAAAAAAAACAATGACGTCATCATCCGTGAGCGCTCTCCGCCGGGTTCGAGCGCCGCATACGAAGTTTAAAATTCAATATCTCAGAAAGTTTTTGTATGGCAATCATTTTTTTTACAGCTAATTTCGGTTTTTAATTAAGGATACGTTAGGCCACAGATCTAAACTGGCTGACATTCAATATTATGAGATTGTTTTTTGTAGTAGTTAATAGAGCGTAAGTGTAAGAGGCACACATGTTTAAAAGTGGCAACAACGGTCATGTACGAATTTGATGCTCATACATAACATAACATATCTCCCTTGTTTCTGTGATCGAGATAAACCCCTTGCAAAGATTTGCGGGCACTTTCGATTTCTGCAAGTAGTTTAAACATACTCTAGCTAAATGAAATTTTATGTTACCGCATTAACTAATAATATTTGTAATCATTATTTTTCTTTATTAACAATACTTTCTTTATTTTATAGCATAAAATCTTATTTAGTGAAATATGTTGAAAGTATTTATTCTGGTGGAGAAAACAGAAGCATATTGGTTAGGCCCATGCACTTTTGCCAAGTCGTAAAAATGTATGCAATTACTTGATGGGCGCTGAAACTACAGGAACTGTAAGGTTACTAAGGTATGGGTGATTGGTCAAGGTTCAAGAGTGAAACTGACACTTCCTCATCCATTCTTATAGAGCAAGTTTTACCCGTTGACCACTTTAGGCGATTGGGGTCCGCAACATCACCCTGGGGATGAGACTATGTTGTATTTTGAATGATCACTTGATCACATAAGTGAGAATGCACCTGCACAGGAGAATATAAATAAAACCATGTCGTGTTTAACTTCTGCTATTGACTTGGCGACTGGGCTGCCCCACCGAGACCGTTTAACGTAACAGTAATTTGCTCCCACAGGGTCGGGAGCATACTCATCCCGACACGCTCGCCGATAAAACCATGAGCAGAATCGGCATTTCAAATCGCTCGTGGGTAACAGGGGATGAAGATGATGGTTGCAGCAATCCATAAGTGCAAAAAAAAACAATCAATTCATTCAAATCTTTCATTCAAGTTTTGTCTCGAGTTTAACTGTTTTATAAATTATAATATAATATTGGAAGGTTTGTTTAATTAGACGTCACCATCTCTTGCAATTAAACGTGCAACATTATGCAGGGCTGTACACGCTAATACAACTTTCGCAGCTTATTCGGGCTTAACTCTTACTTCTTCTTCATGATAGCAAAACTGCATTCCGGCGCGTACTTTTATGAACTTTATTAAATCTTCTCTCAGCGGGATTGTTAGGATTTCCATGCATTTGAGATCCACGTCCTAACCAATTCAAATCAAATCAAGTCAAATCAAATCAAATCAAATCGTTTATTTAATAAAACAGGTTTCATTACATCAAAATATCTGTCAGACTCCAAACATGGCTGGGCCTGTATCTTGGACGTCTGCTAGTGCGATTAACAATCAAAGGTGCCAAAAGAACTTAAACTTAAGAATCTAACAAAATAAAATAAACAGAAATAACACAAATTCTTAGAAGTATACAAGGAACTTAACTTTAAAAAAAAAAATATGACAAGAGTGACACAAACCAAACATAAAAATTAAACAAAATTCTCAAAAGTGAACTAAGATACATAAGGTCGGTAGGGGCTATTTCGACTGAGGGGTAATTAAAACTAAGGGCAATAACTTATATACTATTTGCCTTATTCAATAATGTCATCTGTACGCAGAACGGTAAACTACCTGTTTCGTGAAAAAATTATAGTTGGCGTTGCTCACGCGTAATCTGCCTTAATGACAGGTCTTTTTTTATCAGTCGCCTATTTTCGCAAGTTTTAACCGCTCTTCAACTTTGTGACAAAAAAATATATTTTGATTGCTTGTTTTCACAATATTATACCGTGAGTGGTGAAAATATAAACCGTAAGTTGTATTCTGCTTATTTGTTTGTTACAGATATAAGTTTTAGAAGAGATATTTGGTTAGTTTTAATAACCCCGCAAAAGTATTGAAGTCGGATATTTTCGACAACCCTCAAGTTGCAATTACCCCGCTTTATTTTGTATGGTGTTCTAAAACACTAGTGATGTCCAATTTATCGATACTCTACTTAATAAAAATCTTAGCATATTATCTGAAAAACTTGGTTAATTTAACAACTTTTAGTAGTTTTTATAGTAATATATCTTTTTTTACAGTATATATATAAAAGTAGGAATAAAAAAAAACTGTGCTTTTCTGGTTATATATTAATGTTTTGTTTTGAACTCAAGAACTTGCAGTTAGAAAGCAATCTTTGTTGATTAGGCTATTGTTAAGGGACTGATATACCCAGTAGACATGGGCGCCGCCTGGGAAAATGGCGGCGGCGGCGTGCTTAAGATTTTCGGTCGGCGGCGGCGTGGCGCCGGCGGCGAGGGTTTTTTTTTTTTTTAAGGAATACCTGATTTAATTGTCTTAAAGTACCTAACATGTTTCAATGCAACAGGACAATTTACATAAATGAAAAGTTTTTCAAATTACCACTTTTTTTTATTTAGTCACTTTATAATTGTCGTGGACAAATATTATTTTATTTACTCTTGCTGGGTTAAGACGAGATCTTTTGGCTGTAATGGTTAATCCAGCGACGGAAAACACCCTCTCACTCGGTGTGCTCGTGGCAGGGACACAAAGTAATGCTTTAGCAAGTGCAGAAAGGGATGGAAATGCCTCTTTCTTACTATTCCAATAAGATAAAAGATCTCCATCTTTGGGTTCCGTTGGGTCGGCTGCAGCAATATAACGCCAGCATTCCTGCTCTATTGGATCATCTTGGATACCCTGGCAAGCGTTAATGCTGTGCTTCTTTGATAGTTTGTGCAATAATGACCTATCATTGTCATCACTAGTGTTTGTCGTTTCCGGCAAATTATTAACGCTTACCACTTCTCTGATGTATGAAGAAAGAAAAGAAGTTCTGGTCATTTTGTGATTCTCTAAGAATGTATCAACCTCTTTTAAGCTCATAAATCTGCAATCCAAAAGTGCTGTTGCTACTGTCGCTTTATTAACTGGGAATCTCTTATCGATTTTTGCCAACATGTTGCGTTTTAGGCGTAGCATTATTAGTGATTCATCATCTTGGAGGGTGGTTAAGACGTCAATTATTTCTGAACGGAACACAAGAGCAACATTCATTGTGCATGTCTTCTGTGACGACATGATTTCGACGGCCTCGCGAAAGCTTTTCAAAAATTTCACGAGGTCTTCCAATAGGATCCACTCACTTTGTGTAATCTTAAGCTCATCTTGGCCAATCTTCCTCAACATATTATTGATGGAATCTCGGTTACAAATGTGGGTCAATTTCAACATTTCTGATTTTTGTCTCATTTCGGTGCAATTTTTAAGTTTTGTGTATTTTTGAACGTTTTTCATTTTAAACTATGCATTGTTATATATTGTAGACGTGGTGTTAAGGGTCACTCAAAATCATAAATAGTTTATGAGATATACGAGATAGAATATTTGATAAAACTATGGAATGATAAATATACACCGAAATGATAAAAAGTATCCACCGAAGTGATAAATACCCACTGGAATGATAGAAACGACCCACGTAAATGAAATCTTATCCACTGGAATGAAAATAAATGAAAAAAGTCAATAATTATCATAATTATCACTGTTTATTTGAGTAAAAATTACATTAATGTTATTATTAACTAACATAATTAGAAGTCTTTATTTGAGTAAAAATTAAATTAATGTTATTAATAATTATCATAATTATAAGTCTTTGTTTGAGTAAAAATGACATTTATATTAATGTTTTGAAACAATTCGCTTATAAATAAAATAAACATATATTTTAATAAAAAAAAAATACTTTACATTTTTTTTTATAATGTACCGGACTGATTTATTACTTATTTCTTTAATATGGTTTTCAAAAATATTCTAAATATTGTGATTTGTTTATGATAATAAACTAGTTATAAATTTAAAAAAAATAACAATCTTCTATGTAAATCTAATAGGAACAGTTCGCTGACCAAACAAAATATAACTCAATAATTCTAATATTACAAATATCCCAGTGGCAATAATATCATTTATCACTGACTTTAGATCACTTAATGCTTAATAATTAGTGCGTCATAAGGACGGCCTCAAAAATATAATATGAAATACCTAAAAAACTCAGTCAAAAATGTAACATAATGAAATTATGATAACATAGTCTTGCAAGACTAGATGTGAATTTTGTTTACCCTTGTTTCGCCGAAAATTATTTAGTAAATTCTTAACTCCCCAAACTACGTATCCCATATTTTCATTTGGTCAATTTTTCATTTCCCAATTCAACGTTTTGCACTGATATCATTTCCCAACGAATGATTTGATAAATTATTTTTAGACAAATTATTACCTGGGATTCTTTTAAGATGTCAATTAGGTTTTCGTCAAATGTATTGATTGGCATAAAAATTAACCATAACCTATCTATATCTGAGAGCAGTTTCGTTCTTGGGTTCATAAAAAAAAATAACCCTAACCTACCTATCTCTGGGAGCAGTTTGATTTTTAGGGTCATAAAAAAAATACCCGTACCTACCTATCTCTGGGAGCAGTTTCGTTTTTAATCCAATTTATATTTGTTTCAGTCAACACAATTATTTACCACATAAAATTTGACAATATGTTATTTGCCTTAGCAAATCATTTGCTACACAATTATTTACCATATAAAATTTGACGTAATAAAATATTGCAATATAAAAATGTAGCGAAATAAAAAAATTACGATGTAAAATTATGCCAAGGATTGATTTGCCAAATAAAACTTCGGCGCAAAGTTGATTGCTAAATGAAATTTGACGAAACATAATTCGGCAAAAAGGCAGTACACCTGTGAATTTACATATCCCAGATCTTAAAAAAAAAACGTAATAATTTAAATTAAATAAATTTTAAGTAAATACTGTAACAGTTAAAATGCAGTCGCATATGTGTACTTGCACATTTTTCAGTCTTAATGTGTAGAGATCAAGGAGCATATAAAAAAATCAAAAACATCCTAAAACGAATTTAAATTAAAACCTTTTAGAGATTTTCAAACTGAACATCACGTCCAATTTTAACACTTGGCATTGCCCTTTATAATTATAATTAAGTAAATTGAAAAATAAATCTGTAACAAATCTTTTTTTTTCATCGGTGAGAACGTTCTTCATTATAATATAATATTATATAATAAGTTGTTAGAGTTATTGGTAATAGCTCTGCCTACCCCACTCTGGGATGAAGGCGTGACGCTATGTAGTATGTATGCATATTATATGCTTAGTAGTACAAAATAACTGACATTTGGCTATCGTTAAACGCTTAATTATTTACGTTTAAACGCTTATAATATTTATTCATTTGCTTTGACTTCATAAAATTAAATAATTAAATTTGATAATTATTTGGATAACTAAGTGAAGCTACTTTTGTATCATGCCAGTGTTGCTTATAATTTCTGTGGGTATTTCATACACCGGAAACATCGGAATGAGAACCACGGAATGATAAAACCTGTACAAAAATATTTTTAAAAAAACAACGGAGTCTGGTTTCTTTAAACTAACGTTACTCCAGAATTAAGAAATATGACGTACGTGTTATACATAAATCTCAAACTAAACACACAAAAAGTACAAAAAATAAATCAACCGTCGGAATGAGGATTTTTTTGTCTCCACCCCACCTGAAGCAAGAACTTTCCTTTATATTTTATCGCCAGAAACGCGCATAACACAACCGCTAGCACCAAACTCTTGCGCGTGACTAACTCTACGAGTGCGCGGGAGGTGGGGGGCGTACATATTGAAGCTTAGCAGATATAAGGCACAGAATATTTGACGGTGGTAATGATAACGTTTCTCCGGACAAACGTATTTCCTCGTACCGGACGGTATGTGTAATAGTTAAAAAAAAAGTCAGGGCTTCTTTTTGTACACTAACTATCTAGTATTTTAAAAAAGGTAAATGTTTTTCATAATCATTAATAGTTTTTGATTTATTCCACGTTTTGCAATCAAAACTGGGTTGCGGACAGCCCACTGTGATGAGAAATGAGGTCTTAATTATTTTTTTTTAATTATTATTTCCATTAATATTCTAATTCTACTTATTGCCCAAAATAGGCAACTGCGTGAAGTATTCAGAAAAAAATAACAGTTTAATTTTTAACCATATTTCACCCCGGTTTTCAGCACCGCCAGCTTAAAATATTGCTTGGGAAATTGACCCATGTGGATCACACTTTCCAGCATTTCTAGAACGCTGTGCCAGCGTGTGGGCGTTGCGGTTTTGATTGATGGAATATGTTTGGAATGTACTGATCCTGATCCAGAAATAGAAGGCAAAATTCCGTCTTCAAAGTCTTCAAATTCGTCATTTTTCAAGTGGTCTGCGGGTAAAGGATCGCCTTCGTCGCCTTCTACTGCTTCTACTGCTCTTTCAACGGAATTCAAGAAGTCTAGCTGCTGCTGTATCTTTTCTGCGTCAGCTTTCAATTCCGGCGCGCGATATCTCATAGCCTTCACATTTTTTTTTAATTTTATGTACAATAGCTGCTATTTCAGGTACCGAGCTTATGCCATCAACTGTCACAAGATTGTGTAGTCCATGACCAAGACATAGATGGTGAGTCATATTTGCTAGTGAAACTGCTCGTTTCACATTTGCGCCAGCATCAGTAACAGCTACAATATTTTTATCCCCCAAAGCGAACCTCCTCTTTATATCCTCGATCGCATCTTTTATTCTTTCTCCAGTTTTTCTTTCAGTTATTACATCTGTACTTAGAGTCAATGCCTTTAATTTGAAATCTGTAAAAAAAACATTATTCAAAACCTTCAAAAACTAAAATGTTTAAAGACCAATATAAAGCCTGTCACCTGAAGTTAAATAGTGTAGTGTAAACGTTATATAGCTGAGTCTTCGGTACTGATCTGTCCATAAGTCAAAAGTTATGGCAAAGTGTAAGCAGCATCGATGGAAATGTTATCCTTCACTTTGTTCAACATAGACTCATATACGTCTGACAAGGCAGAGCCACTTACTGTGTGGCGAGATGGAATATCATCATCTGTTACAATAATGTTATATTTCTGAAATAAGAACATGCATGATTTAAAATAAAAGCATTTTTATGATGATCAATCACACGAAATAAAAAGGTAACATAAATATACGGTTATTTATTCCAATGTATTTAAATATTAATCTGCAATGTAAGATCAAACAAACAACCTTAAAAAAATCCACCATGCCTTCATCAGAAACAGAATCGAACGGAAGTAAGGACTTGCAGAATCATAACGCTAAATCCCTAGCCAAAAGCCATTTGTCATATCTTGATGATCCCTTTGTGGAGCTTGTACTGCTTGTAGAGCTGGTTTTAGTGGGCTGTGTAATATTTAAAAAATCTTTTATATTCGTTTTGGCGCTAATCTCATCTCTAATTTGGTGATCATCTCGCAGATGACGTGTCAAATTTCCTGTGCTGACTGTTTTATTATAGCTTTTTATCTTCACACTGAAAAAAGCCAAAGCATAAATAAAGCGCAGTAAGCAAGCTGTATAAAATCCACACTAACGAATATCACTTAGCAGCTTAGCTTTGTTTAGGTAGGTAGGTAATGTGCGAAATACAAGAAAACAAGTAATAGAACAACCAATTAGAAGGAACGTAATATACTTCAATGATTTAATTTATAAGTTAGTTTGGTAGGGTAGGTATTATTTTAGAGTAAAATTCCATACTCACGATCCAAAAGTAACGTCTTCGCTTTCTTTTTTCACAGCATTCGGACACGCTAAACAATAAACTTGATCAGAATTAAGTATTTTCTTTTTGTTGCCATCAGCGGCGATCAAATTTCCAAAGTACTTCCAACAAAAACTACTTCGAGTTTTAGCGTCATAATATGTATTAACAGATAGTTTGCTGACACAATTTTTTGTTAGCTCAGTCATTTCTACCAAAAAGTCTCGAAACGTACACAACACAATTGATGTCTTTACAATACGCACGCCGCGCGTCGAATGGCGGCTGCGGCGGCGGCGCGCGGGGGTGGCGCGGCGGCGTGGCGCCGGCGCGGCGCCCATATCTAATATAGTATGAATCTTCTCAAATGAACTTTTCGCTTCGAGCCCTAATCTTCCAAACAAAGGCCATTGTTTCTATTATCGCAAAACCGGGGTGCGTCCCACGAGATATAACTACATAATAACTATTTTCATGTTACTAACGTTTACGAGATATAATGAACGTTAGCTATAATAACAAAATCAATATTTTTATAAGGAATAACGGTCAAGTCATATAATATTCATTTTATATAATATTTTTTAATATAACACTCACAATGACTAATTTCAGTTCGTATAACATACATGACATATAGCGATCATAATACATAATATCTTTTAGTATAAGGATTATAAGATCTAATATCGTATGCTATACTCAATGGGTGGGTACTGTAAGGAGCGGGTACAGTCGAGTTCATAGATATGTGTACCCTGTAGTACTTTGTCATTTTAATCGCTGTGACAATTCATATACTTATGGCAGTTTAAACATGACATAAAATAAATAGACAAGGTACTAAAGTGTACACATATTTATGAACTCGAGTCTACCAGAACGGTCTTGCTTGTAATTTGTTTTAATTAACCAGAAAATGCCACGAGCATGACGAATCAGGTCAGAACCGACTCGGTTAGGTTAGGTTAGAAGGCCTAGGCGGGAGCAAAGCTCCCGCCTAGGCCTTCGAGGTTATTTTTTTTTCTGCCCAGAAAATTCAGACTGCTGCCAGTAAAGTTAGTAAGGTAAGGTTGATTGTTAATTAAGAAGGCCACTTAATACTGAAAATAGAATTTAATTTCAAATAAATAACATATGCATGTTTTTATATTATACGTGTATTATGGTTTATGATGTTAGATAATTTGATTAATATATCTTTTAAATCTTAGGTGTTATGAACGTTATACGTTTTAATAGTTATATAAATTGATATTATATATTAATAACGTTATACTTTATGGAAATAGATATTTTGAAATTATATCTTCCGTTCATTATATCCAGTGAACGTTATACTAAACGTGTTTATACAAAGTGAGCGTATATATTATGAGTGTTATATTATCAGTTCTTATATCTCGTATTACTTACCCGCAAAACCGCTAGCTACCGAGTTAGCACGTGCTACTACAACATTGATATTGAAAAACAAACGGTATCGTCATAGTATTAAGGTTCAAATTGAATGTCACTGACATTCTAGATGTTACGTTTTGGTATTTGCCGTATTGCCTCGGGGCGGTATCGTCCTACACTACCAAAACATAACATCTAGAATGTCAGTGACATTCAATTTGAACCTTAATACTATGACGATACCGTTTGTTTTTCAATATCAATGTTGTAGTAGCACGTGCTAACTCGGTAGCTAGCGGTTTTGCGATAATAGAAACAATGGCCTTTGTTTGGAAGATTAGGGCTCGAAGCGAAAAGTTCATTTGAGAAGATTCATACTATACCCAGCACTTTACTTGATGTACCTATGTCGTGGTTAACATGACAATTTCTTAAAAGCGTAAAGTAATGCGTTTTCATATGGTTTTAGATGGTGCGGCACTATAAACGTAAAAAAGAAAAACAATATCCATTAGACCAACTTCATAGAGCACTTGAAGATGTTGTGGGTGTAACCTATGGTTTCACTATATACAATCATCATCATCATCATTATTAGCCGCAAGACGTCCACTGCTGGACAAAGGCCTTCCCCAAGGTTTTCCACAACGACCGGTCCTCTGCTGCTGTCATCCAGCGGTTTCCCGCGACCTTTATTAGATCGTCACTCCACCTTGTGGAAGGTCTGCCAACACTTCGTCTCCCGGTTCGCGGTCGCCACTCTAGAACCTTTCCGCTCCAACGGCCATCAGTTCTACGAGCAATGTGCCCCGCCCACTGCCACTTAAGGTTTGCAATCCGGTGAGCTATATCAGTTACTTTAGTTCTCCTGCGAATCTCCTCATTCCTGATTCGATCTCGCAAGGAGACACCCAGCATAGCTCTTTCCATCGCCCTTTGAGTGACCTTGAGCCTTCTTATGAGGCCCATTGTAAGCGACCATGTCTCGGATCCATACGACATCACTGGCAACACACACTGATCAAAGACTTTTGTCTTGAGGCACTGTGGTATTTGGGACGAGAAGATAGTGCGTAGCTTACCGAACGCTGCCCATCCGAGTTGGATTCGACGATTGACCTCTTTTTCGAAGTTGGACTTACCTAACTGGATTTTTTGTCCTAGGTATACATAGTCGTCAACAACTTCGAGAGTAGAGTCACCAACTTTGACAGGAGTGGGTACGACATGGACATTTGACATGATTTTCGTCTTGTCCATGTTCATTTTAAGACCCACTTGTTGAGAGACTCTACTGAGGCCATCGAGCATTGTACCAAGGTCCTCCAGGGTCTCAGCCATGATGACAATATCGTCGGCGAATCGAAGGTGAGTGATGTATTCGACATTTATGCTGATGCCAAAACCCCCCCAGTCCAGAAGCTTGAAAGCGTCTTCCAATGCAGCAGTAAACAGTTTCGGAGATATTACATCTCCCGGACTTACTCCTCGCTGCAATTGGATTGGCTTCGAGTTCCGGTCCTGAAGGCGAACTGACATAGTGGCGTTTCTATACAAACACTTTAACACCTCGATGTACCGATAGTCGATTTGGCACCGCTGAAGAGACTGCAGCACAGCCCATGTTTCGATCGATTCGAAGGCCTTCTCATAGTCCAAAAACGCTAGTATAGTGATAGTGGCTGATTATACTCCTCGGTCTTCTGTATAACCTGCCGCAGCGTGTGGATGTGGTCTATGGTGCTAAAGCCTTTACGGAAACCGGCTTGTTCGGTAGGCTGAAAGTCGTCAAACCTGCGAGCGAGACGATTCATAATGACTCTAGAGAACAGCTTATAAACATGACTCAGGAGCGTGATGGGTCTATAATTCTTCAGCTGGGTATTATCACCCTTTTTGAAGAAAAGAACCACCACGCCCCCGTGCCATGCTTGCGGCGTTTTACCCTGGGCTATGACGGAATCAAATAGCTTCTGAAGAGCTTTTAAAACCGGTGATCCACCTGCTTTCAGAAGCTCAGCCATAATTCCGTCATCACCCGGTGCCTTGCTGTTCTTAAGCTGTTTTAGAGCCACTCTAATCTCGTACAGGCTAACGTCCGGGATATCTTCGGTGTAGTGTCGGGACAACCTAGCTCTTGGGTCTTCTGCTAGGTTGCTGACAGGTGGGCGTGTTGTTGTGTACAGCTGTCCGTAGAACTTCTCTATCTCTCCCAAAAGCTCAGGTTTAGACGATATGATCCTGCCGTCATCGGTCTTCAGCCTCACCAGCTGGCTCTGCCCAATAGACAAATCTTTTTTAAACACTTTAGAGCCCTTGTTTCGCTCAATAGCCTCTTCAATACTATTGGTATTAAATTGGCGTATGTCGCGGGTCAGAGACTTAGAGATCTGTCTATTGAGCTGCCTATACTGAGAAGCATCTTGTGATGACTGCAGAACCATAGCACGTCTGTTCTCCATTAACTTTTGGGTAGAATCAGAGATTTTCTTGGTTCCTTTTGAACGGGGAGTCTTGAAAAACTTAAACCCGACCGTTTGGACAGTTTCCACAAACCTGTTGCAGTAATCATCCACGTCAACGCATTCACCTAGGCTTTCGAAGCGATTTTTGAGTTCGAGCTGAAAGTTTTCGGGGTTTTGGATATGAATCGGTGCTGGACGGAGCGTTGATTTCATCAGGCGTGACCTTTCCAAGCGTACGTCGATATTCAATGTGCCTCTGACCATTCGATGATCGCTCCCGGTTTTGACCGCATTGATCACGGAGACATCATTGAATTTGTTAGAGAGTAGTCTAAAATAACAGACATTTTGGGAGCAATTGTCCTGCAAAGTACTAAAAAATTATTAAGCCATCGAACTTTAAAAAAAAACTCTTTAGAAGTTAGAGGGTTTAATCGTTTTTCAGTACAAAATAATTTCTCGCCAAAGGTGTCTGTTCCTGTTTGCCTTCTGGTCGACATGATGAAATCTATCTCATTTCTGGTCGCACCGTCGGGACTTACCCATGTCCATTTGCGGCATTCACTCTCCTTGAAGAAAGAGTTCATCATAAAGAGTCCTTCTTTCTCCATGAAGCCCGCCAGCAGCTGGCCACGGGAATTCCGACTTCCAATTCCAAATTGCCCCACTCTCAGCTCATTTCCGCTTCGTTTACCCAGCTTTGCGTTAAAGTCTCCCATGACAACGTTGTAGTGAGTTTTGGTGGAATGTATGGCTCTGGAAATATCCTCATACATTACCTCCACCTCATCATCGGAGTGCGTCGAAGTTGGAGCGTATACCTGAATACCGTTTGGTGATTCTGAGTATAAGGTAAGCTACTCTTGACGACAAACTCTCGATCTTGACAACGTTGTTCACAAGAGACCTGTGGATGATAAACCCGACACCTCCCTGGGACAGTTTGTCGCCTTCCCGGAAGAAGAACAGGTTACCCGACTTAAGAGTTATCGTGTCCTCCCCCTGTCTTCGGACTTCTGATAAACCCACTATGTCCCAGCGTAACCTGCTCAATTCTTCCTCAAGTTCCACGATCTTCTCGTCAGTCCTCAACGTGCGTGTGTTATAAGTTGCCAGGGCCAGGGGTCGTCGGTGGTGGTAGCCATATCTCTGCCGGAGATTCTTAGCACCCCCCGCCCCGCCGTTACCGTGACCGCTACCATAGCCAGGAATAGCGGGGCCGCCGGGGGCTGGGGGCCGATTTATTTGTTGTGCATCCATTTTTGTTATTCCATTTTTTCCTTGGGGGGAAAATTACCATAATCACCACGCTTGGCAGGCGGGTTGGCGATCGCAGTATTTCACCGTGTTCTGAGAGGACGCTGCTGCCCATCCTCCGGTGGTGCTGGGCGTAGTTTAAGGACATACCCGGGTCCTACTATATACAAACGACGTTTCAAATATTTTTTAATGGGAGAGTTTTAGTAATTACTGTAAATTAAGTATTAGTTAATTATTTGTAAGTGAAAACTTAATTAGTAGTAATATTGGTGAAGACTGGTTTGATTTTACTTCTTTTATTAGCAAATAAAAACCGATTTAAATTAAATCTAGAAGAACCACGTTTTTTTACAATGGATTAGATTTATTCATTTGATTCGATTTATCGACTATGTTGGCCAACATGTGCCCCTGCACTATTATCTATGGAAAAAGTTGAAATAGCCCCTCCTAAATGTTCAAAGTGTTTTTTTACGAAACTGAGGCGTGTAGGATTGCAATAAGGTATTATTTTGAATGAACCATGCCGTAATAAAGGTCTGGCTTCCAATTTCAGTACCATCACAGCATTAGTAGGGCTAAATATGTGTCATAGTTGAAATTGCCCCACCGCGGGGTAAATGCAACTATTTCTGCCTTTTTTTGAGTTTTTTTTTAAATTTGAACATACTATGAGGGAATTCTGTATTATTGACACGTGCAAAATAAAGTCAAATAAAGCCTTTAGAACACCTATTTATTTAATTTATCATATCGTATTCACAGACGAAGATCCTGACCTTTGAAGTTGATGTTTGTGTTTTTTTAGTCGAAATAGCCCCTACCAACCTTACTTAAACTTTAATTTGGCAAGAATCAAACAGTATAATAAAATAAACAAAGAGTCTACAATACAAAACTTAGGTATTTGTGAAGTGTGTGAGCGAGTGTGTGTGCGTGTGTGCATGTGTGTGTGTGCGCGCGACCGCGCTCGCGTTTGTGTTTGTGTGTGCGTGTGTGTGTGTGTATGTTGTAGGGCATGTTTATGTTATGCATGTGGGTGTCCTGCGTAGGTTAGGCATAATTTACCTATAAGGTTTTCTGTCTCATCATAGGACAACGAGGGGAACCATTTTTTTTAGTATGCTTTTAACTTTGGAATTTTTAAGATGTTTAATATCATGGTATTTGCAAATATTGTTGTAGACGTAATGGTGGGAGAAGGCTGGGGATCTCCTAGCCATGTCGGATCTGAATGGGGGTAGGGTAATCCTAAAAATACGCTTAGTCAGCATCTCTTGGTACAGTGCAGAGTTTTGAGCTTTTAACAAGTTGCTGTGTGTGCAAGTCACTGCTTTAATGGCGAAGAGCTGCCGTACTCTAAGGAGTTTTGTTTCTAGATACAACGAGTCTGTTGGATAGCGAAACGGCTTTTTCAGCATAACTTTTATCACTGCTCTTTGTGCTCGTTCTAATCCTATCAGATAGGTCTTACTAGCACTGCCCCACACTGCTACTCCGTACTGCAATATAGACTGGCAGAGCGCGTGGTAAACCATGCGAAGTACGTTAGGGGTGGCACAGTCGCGTATTCTCTTCATGACGAATATCAGCTTCCTGACTCTTGTGGTAAGACTGGTAATATGTAGTTTAAAGGACAGATGTTGATCTAAGAGTAGCTAGATATTTGACACTGTCGCGCCTTTTTTTTATTTTATTTTAATATTCTAACAACATTTCAATGTTAATATTCTAACAACATTTCTTCCGGAGATAATGGTAAAACTCTATTCGAATTTCTCACAAGATGAGGGTGTATTTATACATTTATACTTAATATGACATGTGTACATTTATAAATGTCAGGATGTCGATAGATGTAGCTCATCTGAGATTGCTTTAATCGAAAAGTTTCGTAATATTTTTCATGACTTAAATTAAAATTCATTCGGTTTCTGATTATTCTTTCTCTCACACGTCCGTTCTGATTATTTTGAATACATCATTATTTAAAATACTAAGTTTTCGGCGGATCATCGTGTATTACAAAATTCAACGTCAAATGCAAAGAACAAACACCAAATTTCTCTTTGCATTATTTGCTTTTTACAACGCAAAGTAAAACGAAAACTTTTCAAATAAATATTCTAAAACAAGAACCCATTCATTAATTTAATTATTTTATCTACACGCATTAACACTCGCTGACGCTCGTTTCATAAAACCACACTCGTATTTTAAGACAACTCATTATGCATCAGTTGCATACACTTCTAGAAAAGTCCTGCAATTTGCACTTAGCATTTGCTTTTTTTTCACTTTGCATTCAGAATCTCTAAAAACAGGTTGATTCCGGTTCATTACAGCCAAATGTCATAATGCCCTTTTACATATTTTACTAAATCTCAAATTATCTTAGTTCCAAAATGCCTTAATTCCCAAATTGCCTAATTTTCTATACAATAAAATGTCATAATAACATTTACACATTACATCCGATATCCAAATTGTATAGTTGGTAAAATGAACGATAACTTCAAATACCGAATTATTATTAAGAATGAAAGTGAAAATTCATTAGTTTCAAAATTACCAAAATTCAAAAATGCCTTTTGTTGACAGGCCCAAATACCAAAATGACACTGTCTCATAATACCTAAAATTTTAACCACGCAGTATTTGTAGTGTTACTTATTTATAAATGTATATAGGGTAAAGTCACCAGTGGTCAGCCAGAGACCAATAGTCGACCTTATATGAGTACGAAGAGTGTGAAATATATCTTTCGTACTCTTCCCACTCATACAAAGTATAGGCACAGGCCGACTACAGGTCTCTGGCTGACCACTGGCGACTTTACCCTAATTAGTTCAGTTTATCACAACTGGTTTAATAAGAAGAATAACTTTATTTTGCTTAAAATGTGGTAGGTACATAAGATGTCTTAAAATTAATAGTCTCACACATTTCACCAGCAGCTGGCATGCAAAACAAAAAAGCAAGCAATTTAGCAATTTATAACTACTATCCTTTTTTTTTTTTTTTTGATAATGTAGTTGGTGTCCCCACCGTAACTACTTCACCCGGGCATGGGTAGCTATGCCCCACGGGGGGGCATGCTGAACCCTAAGTTAGAGGTGCGGTGGTGGTCGCACCTCTGGAGGGGTGCCTCCGTCGGGTTTCAGGCCGGTCGAGCGCAGCTCGGCCGGCTGAGTATCTTGATGGTATTCGTTTTCTTCGGTTTCTTCAAAGTGTTCGGATACTTCGGTTTCTTGAATATGTTCGGTTTCTTCGGTTTCTTCAGTGTTCGGATTCTTCGGTTTCTTGAATATGTTCGGTTTCTTCGGTTTCTTCAGTGTGTTCGGATTCTTCGGTTTCTTCGATCTTCTCGATCCCTGCAGTGATGCTATGAGGCTCAGGTCCGGATCTGGGAGGGCGGCCACGACGTCCCTGGCGCCGGAGCTTCTTCCGGTCTTCAGTGCCCTCATCCACTGCGAGTTGGGTCCGAGTGATGTCCAAGCGGCGAGTTTAAATAGTCCCGTCCGAGCGAACAAAACACATTTTAGGGCGTGCATTTTCAATTTGGCAGCATGGCTCCTCGAACGTATTTATAAGGCTGCCTAATTGAGAATGCATTCGCTAATATGTGTTTTGTTAGCTCGGACGGGACTACTTAAACTTGGACATTCTCTCCTGGGTTCGCTCACCTTAGCTTTTCAGAGAATAACTCCCGAGGAGCCTATACCACAAAACTTTACAAGCGTAAAATTTCAACAAATTTATCAAGTTTTATTATGGAATAACTATAATGTTGTATAATTATTATTGTACACTTGTAAAGTTTTGTGGTACAGGGATTTTGTGTCTAGTTAATTTGAGTTTTAGACATTTTGGAAAATGGTATAATTGAAAATTCATTAAAACATGATCAAGTCAAGTTTTAGATATTTTGGGAAATGGTAGAATTGAAAATTTATCAAAACGAAAAAGAGTCAAAATGAATTAAATAGTCATAATTAAGAATACGGTAATTTAAGAAGTAGGTGTAAGTCATTTCGATCTTTAGACATTATGAGAATAATCTGTTTTGACATTTTGATATTATAGGAACACGTTATTATGATATTTGGCTGTAACGAACCGGAATCAACAGGTTTGGCTAGTAAATTAAAAGAAAAGTGAAAAGTAGAAAACATTTCTAAAAACAAAATATTTTTGACTTTGCTTTTTGTAATGCAAAGTGCTATGCAGAGTGGAAAAGTGCGTTTAAAAATCAGGCCCTTGGTATCTATGTCAGTCCAACTGAAGTCGGCGTCCCACATTTATTTTAACCAAAAGCCTAATTCAGTTGGTCTGACTGACCTACCTAGGCACCACTTTAAAAGAAGTTACTATTTTTTGCGTTTTTGTTTTTGAAACATTTATTTATTATTTATTTTTTTATTTTTTTCCTGGACTCGCACGAATGCTTTTGCCATTAGTCAAGTTTTTTTTTTTTTTTTTTTATTATCAAAAATTAGGGAAACTAACACGGATTATTTTACTAAACATTTATTTTATTTTACGCTTAAAATGATGTGCTGACAACTTGCATTTCGAAACCACAGACCTTCTTCGAATAGACTTATGCCCTCTACGCACTATCCATCTTGCAGGACAGCAGCGCCCGAACGTCACGCCCGGTGCTGTACGTACTAAACTCTGATTCACGGTGTTGCCATTGAAATGAAACATTCCAACATTAGTAAATTTACTCTTGGCGAAAGAACGCACGTATGTGATTAATTATTAAGTTATTTTAAGAATAACATTTAAATGCTCTGTTTAAATAAACATGCTTATATAAAAACCAGTCGTATAAATAAATATTTAATTGATGCAATTTTGTGGTAGAAATATTCATATTGCAATGGTAAAACTTCATATCAGTGGCCCGTTTCACGAAGCTACAAGTTACAATTTTACAAGTGTAAACTGGCAACATTGGTCAAAAAAGGTACTACAAGCGTTTCACGAAGCTACTTTTCTACAACTTGTAAAATTCAAGTTACAAGTGTAAAATTTGAACCATAGACTTTTTTTTATTTTATTGTTAGAAATTGCTTCAATCGAACTAACGTTTCTCGAAAATTTTGTTACATTGTCAACTTGTACTTGTCAATTAGTAAAAAAAACTACCTAGCTTCCGAGCTAAGTAAACTTGTAATTTGTTAGAGTCGCTGTCAAATCATTCATACTATAGTACCTACCTCGTTTGTTTTTAAACGTCACTCTCATGTCGTACCGTCGTTGAGTTTAATTTTCTGTTAAAAAAGTTTGTTGTTATTGTTATTTTGTATATTTTGTTATTGTTAGTTGTTGAGTTTAATTCTCTGCTAAAGGATCATGGGCATTTTTGTATGGAAATTGGGTGTGGCACCAACAGAATTAAAACCTTTATTTTTAAAATAAACTTAGTGAAAACATCATTTCTTATTATGGCCGCAAATACCTAGCCCACCGGAGAACAAAAATATGATCTCTTGAAAACAAGACGGTCCATAGAAACTTTAGGTAATATACATTAACAAACTGAAGTATTTTCTATAACCACAATTTGCACAAATAGGCTAAGATGTTTACCAGCATATTAGTGATAGGTTGCAAGCCTATCGCCTAACAGTACTACAAGCCTATATTCCCTTAGTCGCCTCTTACGACATCCACGGGAAGACATGGAGTGGCACTATTCTAACCCGGCAACCACACGGGATAGCTCCTAGTGTTAAGGTGAAGCGTCAGGGCCGAGGTTTATTTTTTTATTTTTTTTATTTATTGTGGCTAAATAGTGGCTATATGGTAAAGTCTTTGCATCAAGTCGAGCTATAGAAAAGAAGATACCGTCCTTTATGTCAATGTATTATGGAATCTTACCATAATTTCAAAAAAGTAGTAACTTTAATGTAAAGTTGGTTGAAAACTTAACTTTACTGTTTTTTAATTCAGTATTTAATTCTCAAAAACAATAAAACAGTGGCGTAAGGGGTGGTGCCTTCCTTTTGCGTAAAGCTTGACTTGATGTTGAGAGTTTACCATATAGCCATGATAAATTAAAAACTGCAATAAAAAAATCTGCTTCAACCGAAACTCAGCCTATCTAACCTAATATCTTTTGATATCTGAGAAACTGCCCTAGTGTGTAAGCAACTAAGCAAGTTAGCGTTACAATATTAAATTTTTTTGAGGATTGTTGAAGTTTGAATTAAACCAAAAGCTATTACAAATTAATTTTATTTAGAACCGGAATAGTGACAAATGGCACTTAATTTTTAAGGAACAAATTATTAAACATATGATGACTCATAGTTGAAATCCGATTCCAAGTATTCTACACCTGATAATATTAAATCAGAATCACTGTTTTCTTCTGTGCTGCTACATTCCTCGCTGCTGCTATCATCTCTAACATCATTTATTATCAATGTCTCATACTCGTTTTCATCGATACCATCCCTTAATTTGTACTGATTTTCAACATTTATAACTTGATCAGTATATTTCTTCCAGTCAGTAGCAGTCACGGATTAAAAACATTCTTTTATTAAATTTTGCATTTCATTAAATTTATTTATTTTGTTTCTTATCGCTGAAATATCAAAATCATCCAAGTTGGATACAGTTGCTGAATGTGGTCGCTTTTTTCCTGGAGTATTCCACTGTCCTTGATTTACAGAACCTTCCTTTTTATTCTTCTTAGTGTCTTAACACTAACTTCTGAAATTTACAATAACAATAAATGATTGATATGATAACAATAGGATATTAAGCACCTAGCGATGACTTGTGAACACACTGAAAATCATCAAAAACCTAAATGTAATACAAAGATTAATGAACAACTAGATAACTAAAACATAATTTAGCCATCCATATATCCCACACATGTATCTCTGTCATCCATAGTACAAAAGCAATGCCTAGTTTGGATTACAATTGAACTTGTATGAAAAACCGATACTACAATGTATTTACTTATTATAACAACTATTCAAAATTCAAATTCAAATAATATATTTTAAATAACTATGATTCATTTGGTTAGTGACAAAGAGATAATCTTGACATCTATCTACCTATCTGCCTTATCTTATTACGTCTAAAATATTTGAGGTGATCAGAATACCTGTCATTGAAGATCTTTTCTAAATAACGTGTTTCACATGTCAACATTTCATTTTCGTCGAGTTTTCAGTGCCTCTACTATTTCCACTACTTTGAGTTTTATCCCCTCATTGTTGATACTTCCTGAAAAGAAATAACTACGAAAATAATCACAGTGTGGGAACTATTGCAAGATTAATCAAAATAGTCGAAAAGTATCAAAATGTTTTCCAAAAACTAACCTAAAAGTGAATTGATAGATTCTAATAGTCGTAATTCGTCTTTGAATTTGGCCATCATAGAAAACAGAAGCTTTCTCGTCTCACTTTTGATTGTTTTCGGCATTATTTTGAATAAAAACAACGAAAATATGATGCACGTATACTTCTTCTTCTTCTTGTACTTCTTTTTTCTTTATGGCGTTCCACAGTGATTTCGCCAATGTCAAGTATGGTGAGGGAGACTCTGCTTAAGGAACGGGTTTCGTGGAAGAGCAAGTGAAAAGGAAATGGAAAAAAAACGGAAAGGAAAGGAATATTAAGACAAGGATGCTGATGAATCACCTGAGACAAAACATACAACTATTATATATTTATATAAATTACTTAAAAACTTAATACTACAGTTTAATTTTATTATTATTAATATATTTACTAACCCCCTTACTAATAAACGTTGAGTAACGGTTATATAGCTATACAATGTTTTGTCCTTATCTGTCATTGTGACATTTGAATTTGACAGATAAGGACAAAACATTGTATAGCTATATAACCGTTACTCAACGTTTATTAGTAAGGGGGTAAGGGTATATATAAAGGGGGTATTAACAAAAGATAGGAGGGATTTGAAGTTTATAGGGCGGGGGATCTCAGAAGGAAGAATATCGTAAAGGGAATAGGGATATTTAGGGCAGCTAAAGAAGATGTGATCAGGAGAGCCCTCATCTAGTCCACATTCACAAACTGAACTGTCTTTAATATGAAGCTTGGCAAGATGAACAGGGGTGCAAGCATGACCAAGTCTCAACCTGCAAACTGTTGAGGCAGCACTCTTGTTGATGTCTTTAAATATAAAAAAACCACGGTTTGGGAGGAATCGTGATCTGAATATCAGCCAGCATAATATTTTCCCTTACTAACACTAACCGAATTAAAATTATCCTTCCAACGACAAGACAAGGATTGTCTAGCGAGTGGAATAAGGTCCGAGGAAAAGGTAACATAATGTTCCAGAGAGCCACAAGTAATGGCATTTTTCGCACAAAGATCGACAGTCACATTACCTTGGATACCACTGTGACCTGGGATCCAAGCCAAAATAACTTCAATTCCTTGATGATGGCAACGTAAAAGAACCTTCCTGATATTTAAAATAAAAGGGAATTTGGGCTTGGATCTGAATTGGTTAGATAGTATTGCTTGCAGGCAACTTTTAGCATCGGTCAGAATTACTGATTTATTAAGTTTATGAGACTCAATATACATAAGAGCCTCAAGGATAGCAATAGATTCTCCAGTGAAAACAGAAGAAAAAGAAGGACATTTGAAATTAAGGATAATACTGAACCTAGGTATCCAAACTGCTGCACCAACACACCCAGTGACAGACAGTTTAGAAGCATCTGTGTAGACCATTAGCCAATCCCTCCAGTGTTCACCTATGTATGTGTTCAGATTAGCATTCGCAAATGAGGAGTCCTTATCAATACCAAGATCCAAAAGAATATTAGGTTGAAAAACTAAAGCATCAAAAGGAGTATTGAAAAGAGGGAATAACTGACTTTGATAAACTGGACAGGGGAGACTAACAAATTTTCTAAAGCTATTAAAAAGACATGGGATACTTCTGTGTGACCAGAAACTATCAGAGGAAATGAAGTTGGAAAGAGAGTGTAATTTATTGATAAGAAGATGAGAAGATGATTGAATTAACTTAAACAGAAACCTGTCAGACAAGTATTGTCTCCTAATATTAAGAGGCGGATCACAACACTCTACCTGAAGAGCATTGATGGGCGAATTTCAACAAGCGTCAAATTATCCTAATTTAGGTGGTATTTTTTAATTTGTCAGTAGGGTTCACAATTTTAAGTGTAAGGGACGTTATTAGTCATAGTTAAAACAGTGTTAAAATGGCCCTTCATTAAACCAAGTCGTTTTAAGATATATCGAATTTACTTATTATATACCACCAAAATTGCTATTATCCACCAAAATTACTTTTCTAAGAAAAACACACGATCAATAATGACATATCGGGATAGTTAAAATAATAATCGTTAGGGAATCGTTCTTGTTATTTTTTAAAACCAACAACGTATTTTTTTAAATATAATAAATAGTTATTGTTTGGTGTTTATATAATTTTGGTGGAACAAGGAATTTTGTCAATTTTGGTGTCTTAGGAAAAGCCACCAAAATTGTATCACCAAAATTAGAAATTGTACTTTTTTATTTTATTTAACGTGAATATTTTAGTTTTATACAAATTTAACTTCATATATTTAAAAAAAACACCATTAACATACTCAAAATAATTTAAACACAATTGTTTTTTTTGCAAAATAACAAGTTATCTAAGTTATCACAATTATAAAAATGTATTTCGTACCACCAAAATTAGATACTTATGTACTTAGAGGGAAGATGCAGCAAGACGGTATAAATCTTTCACCATCTAATCTATCGCTGGAACTGAACGAACGACTGACGCAATATATGTTTGTTTAATCACTTTTCGTTCGATCATAAAATCAATTTTAATATTCACCACCAAAATTGACTATTTCGCAAGGACAGTTTTATTTACACTGTTCCCAGTTTCTTTTTATTTGCAAATGCAATAATTGTAATATTTTATAATTCCTTAACTAATAGGGAATAGAGGTAACTAAAATATCAATCTAGTTGAGGCTTAATAACTTTGTACCACGGTATATCAGTGTATGCGACAAGTACTGGACACGACACCAAAATTGATTTTGGACTGTTTTTTTTTTTTACGATAAACATGATACGAGGGGAGGTCCAAAAGTTCGCGGAATGGAGGGCTAAATAATTAAATAAAAAGACGTTACTATTTTTCCTTTTCAATATAATCTCCCTTAAGGTTAATACATTTGTTAGATCGTGATATTAATTTTTCTAAACCCACATAAAAATAATTTTCTTCTTTGCTGTCAAAATGAGCCAAAATTGCGTCCTTTACTTCATCATCGGTGTGAAATTTTCTTCCCCGCAACTCTTTCTTCAAATTTGGGAATAAATAATAATCACTGGGGGCCAGGTTCGGGCTGTAGGGGGGATGAACCAATTCTTCGAAGCCACATTTGTTCAGGGCAGCCATCGCAATACGACTCTTGTGAACTGGAGCATTATCCTGAAGTAACAGCACACCCTTAGCCAGCTTTCCTCGCCTTTTTTCTTTGATAGCTTCCCGCAACTGCTCCAGTAGCCTAGAGTAGTACTCTCCAGTAATTGTGACATCTTTGCTTTTGTAATCGATCATCAAAATTCCTTGGCAGTCCCAGAAAATCGTAGCCATCAACTTTCCGGCCGATTCTGACACCTTAAATTTCTTAGGTGGGGGGGTACCCTTCTTGTGCCATTGCATCGACTCCTGTTTAGAGTCAGGTTCAAAATGATGAACCTAAGTTTCATCTCCAGTAACAATCCGCTTCAAAATCGACGTACTTTCTTCTCCACACCGTTCTAAAAAACTGCTACACGCGTCGATTCGCTGCTGTCGCTGATGCGGCGTAAGCATTCTCGGCACCCATCTTGCACTCACTTTAATCATGCCGAGGTGTTCATGTAGAATCCGCAAAATAGTGGTTTCAGATACTCCAACTAATGCAGAAATCTGTTTCTTCTTCAGGCGAGCATCTTCTAATACTAATTTTTCAACTTTTCCGTCGGTATCTGATGTGGTGACCTCGACAGGCCGTCCTGGGCGAGGGTCGTCTTCAATGGACTCTCTGCCAATTTTAAAAAGACCGTGCCATTTGTAAATCATTGTTTTTCCAGGGCAATGATCACAGTAAACTACTGACATCTCACTCATGATGGTCTGAGGAGTTTTTCCTTGCTTAGTCAGGAACTTGATGATGGCTCGATACTCAATTTGCTCCATACTTCCAGGATTTTTCCAGATTGACTTGCTTGCTCGACGATATTTTGTAAAGTAATGAGCTCTTCAGGCTGAAAGTTGGTATATATACTCTTAATGAGTTGGCCATTAGTACTATACTAAAAAATATAGTCATCCCCACCCCCATCCCCTCCATTCCGCGAACTTTTGGACCTCCCCTCGTAAGTTATTAACAATTTTAACTTTGGCTCAACATGGTACTTTGTGTAAGATTTTCTAGAAAATAAATAGTTTTCCAATAAATGTACTTTACACCCCAATTGTCACATCCGCCGCTAAAAAATGTGGTTGGGATAATTACCCTGATAGGGGAAGACTTCATAGCACCAATAATGAGGCGAAGGCATTTATACTGGATTTTATCAAAAGGGTCAAGAGCAGCCTTATTACACGGTTCAAATAAAAAAGAACCATAATCTAAATGACTACGAACTAAAGCATTATATATAAGTTTCTGGGTGAATGGGTGAGAACCCCACCAAACACCTGAAAGTGACCGCAAAATATTAATATTCTTTTCACATTTCTTGACGACATAATTAGAGTGAGGCATACCAGTCATCCTAGAATCCAGAACAATTCCTAGAAACTTAACTTTATCCTTTATTGGGAATGATTGATTATCAGATGACACAGAAACAGTAGGAGTAGATCTCTGTCGTGAGAAGGGAACAACACTACTTTTGGCAATTGAAAGGGAAAGGCCATGAGCTGTAAGCCAATCATTAAGATATTGAATAGCAGAGTTGAGAAGAGTAGAGGCTTTATCCATATTGCTAGAGGAGATGTACAAGGCTATGTCATCAGCATATTGAAAAATGTTGCAAAAAGGAAGGACTGAGAGTTCCAAATCATAGGTATAAATACTATAAAGGATAGGACTTAACACTGACCCTTGGGGGAGTCCCTTCCAGACAAGTCTGGGAGGGAGGATGGAATTTTTAATTTTAATTGAAACAGATCTACCTAAGAAAAGATTACATATAAAATTAGTTAGTCTTAATGGGATATTTAATTGTAACATCTTCTGCCTTAAAACTGGAAGGAGGACATTATCATATGCCGATGACACATCCAAGAAAACTCCTACAAGAGTTTCTTTTTTGGATAAAGCTATGTGAATGTCAGTAACTAAAGTACTGAGACTGTCCATAGTACTCGACCCCTTACGAAAGCCAAACTGGCTATCAGCTAAAATACCAGAACTTTCCACAAACCATTCTAAACGATTCTTAATTAAGTGTTCTAGAATTTTTGACATAGTGCAAGACAGAGCAATAGGTCTGTAACTACAAGGATCGTTGCTTGGTTTGCCAGGTTTCAAGATAGGCAAAACCAACTGGTTTTTCCACTCGTCAGGTATAATTCAATATAGTTAGAAAATGTTTTTTAACAGAAATACTACATTGACAGATAAAGGAATAGGGGATCCCATCAACTCCTGGAGAGGAATCTCTGAGACCCTCTAAAACCACAGAGAACTCTTCCCAAGAAAATTCAGCATCAAATTTATGAGTAGGGACCAAATCTGAAGAATAAAAGGAATATTCTTCCCTAGAAGGAGCAGAAGGCGGTGCCAATCTATTACAAAAAGATTCCGCCCAAACAGGTGGCTCATTACATGTGATGTTTTCTAAAGATATAGCTCCACGAAAACGTCTAATGCTTTTCCACACCATAGAAGCAGGAGTAGTAGGGGAGAGCATTTCACAGAATCCGCGCCATCCAGACTTTTTTTTTCAGCTAACATCCTTGTAGCTTTTGCAGCCACTCTTTGGTAATTACAATAATTTTCAATACACATTGACCTAGCATAAGCTCTTTACGGTCCCTACATGCTGCAGTGCAATCACTGTCCCACCAAGGTAATATATATATAATAATAATAATAATTTTATTTCAGACAAGGTCCATACAAATTTGTTAGTATTCCTTATAATTAGATGTTAGTGTAATTAAAATAAAATAAAATTAAAATGAAAATTAATAAAACTAAATAACTAGGTACAAAAACTATGTTTGTGTATGAGCGTGCATACGCTCCCAACGAGCCCACATAGGGCTATCCCAGCGGTCAGATAACGCGGCCAGGATGCGGTTGGGGCTGGCGCGGAGGCGGGCTTGCAGCGAGGCGCAGCGCTTCCTCATGACGGCCGCGAACCCGTCCGCGCGCGCCTCGCAGAACATACCGGACGCGCTGCACCACCGCCCCAGCCCCAGCAGCACCCGGAACGCGTTGTTGTACTGAACACGCAACTCATTGTACGCCTTCTGCGTAAAACTGACCCACAGGCTGCAGGTGTAAAATGTCTGACAGTATGCTTTGAAAAGCGTCACTTTGACCTCTTTGGTACACCTAACGAACCTGCGGGCCAGCATATTGCATCGGACGGACAACGATCTCCGCTCTCGCTCAATATCGGCATTGTCACTTAAATTATCAGTGACCCAGTGGCCCAAATATTTAAACTGAGATACTCTATTCAGAGGAGTACCATCGAGAGTGACAGGCGGCACATTCAAGGGCGATTTGGTGCCCGCTTTAAACACCATAAGCTCACTCTTGTTGACATTATATTTGAGCCCGTGGGCCACCGCATAGCCTTCGCAAATCCGCACCAGCCTTCTTAATGCTCCGATTGAGGGGCTCAGCAGTACCATGTCATCAGCGTAGCTAATATTGTTCATACAAACGCCACCTACATGGCATCCGACGTTGGTGCTGCTAAGCTCCTCAATGAGTCCATTTATGTACAGATTAAAAAGGCGAGGTGAGGTGAGCCCCCCCTGTCTCACCCCACATTCCAGTCTATACTCCTCCGAGAGCGACCCTGCCCATCTGACACTGTTATTTTGGTGATTATACCAATATTTGAATAAATAAATAATTTCAGTGGGCACTGTCGTCTCCGTATGCATCTTACCCCACAGCACTTCATACGATACAAGGTCAAATGCCTTTGACAGATCCAGATAACAAGCATAAACTGGCGTCCTTCTAGCTGTATAGTACTGGACGGTCTGTTTGAGGCATAGGATAGCACTCTCGGTAGAGAGCCCCGACCTGAACCCAAACTGTGCATCATTTAGAGCGATATGCTTTTCCAAATGCTTGTCAATCAGACCATCCAGTACCTTGGCTATAATAGTTGCTAAAGATATAGGCCTATAGTTAGATTTATCTGAGGAATCGCCAGTCTTATTCTTAACAATAGGCACAACAATAGTGCGCATTAGGTCTGCCGGTAGATATGAATGCCTAAGACATAGACTAAAAAACATAGCGAGTACCCTCGGCAAATGATCGCCGGCGTGCTGTAAGTGTTCAATGCTAAGGCAGTCAAAACCGGGGGACTTGCCTCTAACCATATTTCTTATTAATGAAGCCACTTCCTTACTAGAAAAATCAAGACTTGGTTCCGATGTCATGACCTCAGCATTGAATTGCCTCGAGCACGATCCTAAAGGCGACGCCACTTTAAAGTACTTCTGAAATACGTTTGCAATATCATAAGGGTTGTTAACACCCGCAACACTCACAGGAAGGCCCGGCTTATGGTTTTGTTTATTTACTGTTTTCCAGAAACTACCAATTTTTTTGTTAGAATGATGTTTAGCAATTATGTCACTTTTTATTTGCTGTTCATTGTTCTGACACCATTTTAACTTTGACTTGAATACTTTTCTGGATTCAGTCATATTAGTAAAAATATAACCGGAAGATGGTTTTCCATAATTAACCCAACTTTGAAACCAAACCCTGGCCCTCCCATGAGCATCACGGACGTATTTATTCCAACCTATCACATGTTTTTTCCTACTACGCTTTTTAAAAATAAAACTTTCTCTTGCCGAATCCGTCAAAACATCTACAATATCGCCGTACATCTTCGTAAGTAGCTTTTGATGGCTTTTGTTACTACACAATTTGTCGCAACGATCGTTGCAGCAGCTTATAAACTCTTCGGGGAAGTCAATTGTTGCTAAGCGTAAATGACACATTTTTTGGTACGTTAACTTTTGGTCAGCATCACGATCTCCCCAAACAACTGCATTGTTAGAGGAAATACACTTAACAATTTTTGGCTTTATAATATCCATATTGCAGTGTATTAAAAGAGGATAGTGATCGGACCAAAATGTATCCAGCAATACTGACGTACTCACAACACTTTGCCGCGCAGCACTGGTCACTACACAGTGGTCAGTGGTCGAGCCATCGCCGGGAGCCGTGCGCATCGCTCACGAAGGTGTATGTGTCTGCAGGCAGCAGTTCCAGGTCTACACACGACCACACTTGTTCCGCACAGAACCGCGCTAGTTCTACGGCAAACGGCTGGCCGGGATGCGCATTAAAGTCACCTAACACAAACACTGTCTCAATGTCCTGACTTTCAATAGTAGCACTAATCTCTGCAAGGCAGTCTGTGAATTCAATTAAGTTATCACTACAGTCCGTTGGCATATACACAGAAAACACTAGAAACGAACGATCGAGCAATTGAACCTTGATCGCAGCCAGACGGACGGACGTACACATAACAACGGACACAGAGGTAAAAACATCTTTCCTCCAGAGAATAGCGACGCCACCGTATGGTCTACCTCGAATGACGCCCGCCGACGTATCCACCGCTGAGGTCCCCGTAAATCCGAAATTGTCGTCAATACTTCCCAGATATGCCAGGTCATGCGGCATTAACCAGGTCTCCTGAAGTGCAATCACATCAGCTCGCATGCTTAGTAATAAACGGGCTTAACTCAAAAATCGTGAATTGTGGTAAATCGAGTTTAAAGTTTCGTAATTGGCCCTTCTTGTTTCCATTGAATTATTTGGTATCATGCCATCTCTTTTTAATACGCGATTTTGGCTGGTTTAAGAAAGAGAGCCGAAAGTGCTGTCAGTTATAAGCCGTTTTAATACAATAACTAATTTAATGCCAATTTTGAGTTAGGCCCGTTTATTACTAAGCATGCGAGCTGTTTGACATAAATCCCTCACACACTCACGAGACCTCAAAACATTCTTACAGTTGAATGAAATAAACTTCATAGTCGTAGTATTCATAAAGTTTTAGGTACGATTCACGTTGGGTTTTTGCACTTTATTTATTCCATTCGTGTCCCTTTTTTTAAACTCGAAGAAACGTCTATAAGCTATTCCCTCGGGCCAGAAGTCATCAGTCATAAACGTATGGAGTTTAGTTCTCGGCACAAATACCTTATACGCGTCGTAATCTTTCGACAACTTCATACTCATTTTTTCAACTGTAACATGTATGCGAGATTTATTCTTAACGTAAATATCTATATCAGATGCAGTCACGTTCTTTGAGACGTTATAAATATAGATGGGAATTTTTACTTCCGCAGCCTTAAATTTCTCGTCCATGTCAATTGCGCTTCCTCTGTTCCACAAATCGACTTTTTGATCTCTTTCTCTGCACCAAAGTAAAATCACCACTTTCAGCAGACTTATTATCTTTACCTTTGCGAACAACATTAGAAAACAATAGTTGTTTATCATTAGCGCAGGGCGCATCGGTCGCAAGCGCAGCGACCGGCGGCTCCGGCTCGGACGCATGACTCATCGCGTTCTCACTACCTACCGACCCGCTCGCAGTATTATCAGCTGATATGCTATTGCGACATTTGCGACTGATGTTGTTTGGAATTGTAGGCATTATTGTTCTTACATTCTTAGTTTCCAAATTGGTTTCTGACTGCGCAATATCTCTATAAGCTTCGTCATCAAGCTTGTGTGAGCTTGTAGATTGTCTCAATTCCAAAATTTCCTCATCTTCCCTATCGGGGAGCAGTCCCATGGGGCCGCTGTTATAATCAAAACTGCCTAAAAAGGCACCTCGCTTACTATTTACATTTGCAAAGTGAGATTCGTTAACCACTGACGTCATTTTCAACGCATTTAAATCAGTTTTCAACATTTTCAGATCTTCACTGGTTGCATATTGCTCCTTAATTTGATCAACATCACTTCTTAATTTCAAAATATCTTTAAGTAGTCTCGTCACATCGACGTGATCAAATAGAACGGGGGGTAGTCTATGCAGATCTCTTGCAACAAATATAGGAAAGCTTTCTGGGTCCACTTCCCTCACTATATTTATTATATCCTCAATATCACGAAGACCTTTTCCGTTTCTCTTCCGAATCTTCTTCCTTTTAGTAGCAGACAAAGAATCAAAAAGAAGATTCTTTGCCGTTACAATCTCCAACTCCGTGAAAGCGGTTATACAAATTCTGCTGATGCTGTCATCGCTCATCACATCAATCCTGTTGCACACGAAAGCTAGCACCTCGTTTATCACTATGTTACAATTCGAACATTTAACCAGTTTCGACATTATTTTTTTGCCGCGTATTACATTACACGCACCAACAACCGACCGCAATGGCGCGCGGGACGTCACTGAGAAGACTGACAATGACTGAGATTTATTCTTGCTGAATTTTTTTAGGGGAATAGAATCATCAGCTGCTTTTAAAATAGCTTCCTTAAAAATAGTATAAGAGGAATGGGCATTGAGAACTGAAACTAAAGAAAAACTTACTAAAGAGAGGTCTAAAGAAGATCTAAATAAAGACCAGTCAGCCTTCGATAGGTTATATTTCAAAAGAGGGACATAATCAGATTGGATGGGAGGGGTAGAAGAATAGGGAAGAGTAAGGAAAATAGGGAAGTGATCACTGCCATGGGAGACATCATGAATAGACCAAGAAAGAAGGGAAGCAGAGGAAGGAGAAGTTAAAGTTAAGTCCACAGCGCTTTTAACATTTTGAGATGGAGAAACTCTACGAGTGGGAGAACCATCATTCAAAATGCAAAGATTTAAATTATCACACATATCTAAAAAAAGGGAGGACAAAGAATCACAATGATGCGACCCCCAGGACGTATGATGGATATTAAAGTCCCCTAATATGACAACAGGGGGAGGGAGGGAGGCAGCAATTAAATGAAATTCAGCTAGAATAGAGGGGTTTGGGTCTGGGATATAGACTGAAAGAAAAGATACATTAAGAGCTCTCACAGCAATAGCATTAATACCACTGCTGTTAGGCGGAAGAGTAATTTCATTAAAAAAGATTGATCTAGAAACTAAAAGAGCAGAACCAGCATAGCCATCAGACCTATCATCCCGAAGACAAGAAAAGCCAGAGACCCTAAAATGGGACCCGGGCTTAAGCCAAGTCTCCTGAATGGCAAGGACTGAAAACTTAAATTTATTTATTAAATGAATTAATTCATTTTTTTTATGGCGGATACTATGACAATTCCACTGAAGAATTGTGGTGGCCATTGATATTAAATTTGGAAAATAGCTCAGACAGTTTAGTTAAGACAGTGTTCGGTGGGCAATCGGATTGGGAAATAAAGTTAATCAGGATGTTAACCAGAAGTTCTAACAAATTATCATTCGATGTATTGGTATTGCAAATATTTCCCAGGAGGGCACTGCCATTAGGAAGTGAAGATTTGGGTTGGGTTACTAATGAATGATGCGCTTTTCTATCATATCCAGGACTAGAAGGGGGGGGAGACCGTCTGGGGGTTAACACTGTTTTCCTATAAGAATATGACTGAGGTTGTGAACTTTGGGAAGAATCAGAAGAGGTCTGACTCTCTTGAGTTGGAAAAAGGGGGGGAGACATACGTGCAGTATCTGCAAAGGAACGCCTTACTTGAGGAAAGCGAGCCGAGGCTTCGGTGTAAGATACACTTTCCTGGGACATGACTAGTTTTATATTTTTCTGCCGGGCATGTTCTGGGCAAGAAGTGTCAGTGGCTTTATGAGCCCCAGAGCAGAACAGACAAGTAGGTATGGGAGATTGGCTAGTACAAGAAATGCCTTGATGAGGCTGTGCGCAGATGAAACAACGCTCTTTGGACCGGCATTGAGAGGCAACATGACCAAATCTGCAGCAGTTGTTACATTGGATCGTAGGAAGGACGTATAGCCTGGCAAAAAAGTCGAGCCAGTGGTGACAGCTGCAACTAGATTTTTTGTTCCATGGCAACAATACTGTGCTGTCAAGTACTAGTACTTATTGAGTCAAACACGAGTCGATTTTTGAGATAATTATTTAATAACTATATTTAAAGCATTGTGTTCCATCTAAAGACTACAAAAACATGAGTAGGCCAATTCGAAGTTGTGCGAGAGCAATAATTTTTAAAGTTTTCTTGCGGTGTTTAGCAGAAAGTGAGGCTGGACAGACTTTGTCTGAACTTGACGATGTTTATCGACGTACTGCTGAATATACAGGTATTTATTCATATGAAACATGTTTTGTGTATAGAATATTACCCATTATTACAGTTATTATGATGAATTGTATCATTTTACCATAAAATGTATGAATTTGGAATGTTATTTCCAAAACGCATTTTCGAGGTTATATTCATAATTTTACGTGACTCTTAATATGAGGACTGAATGTGGTTGATCCTTTTAGTATTATTTTACAAGTGGCTTACGCCTTCATAATATTTATTTTAGGTGTAAGCGTGGAGACAGTACGAAGAATTGAAAAAGAAGGGGAAAATAATAGTGGAGCATTTTCTACGCCGGGAAAACACCGAAAAGGTCGTCCAAGGAAAGATTTGGACAATTTTGACTTATGTGCCATTAGACAAAAGATTCATTTCTTCTACACAGTGATGAAAAAGGCAAGTATAATTGTTATTTGTTTTAGCTCTTGATTTAAGTTTGAAATAATAAGTTGATTACAAGAGTCATGTTATTTATTATGACATACTTTTTGATTCACATGGTATGGCATGTTTGGTTATAGATATAATTATTATGTTCATAATTCTATGATAAGCTGATTTAATTTGTTTAAATACCCTAAACTGAGTTTAGTTGTTGATACAATTCTCCCTATTAAAAGCAATCCTAACGTTTATTACCTTATGCAATCCTAAATAACTCATTTATTTTAGGTCCCAACTCTTCGAAGTCTGCTGGTTACAGTAAGGGAAGATTTAGGTTTTGAAGGAAGCAGAGAACACCTCCGAAAGGTTCTAAAAGGACTTGGATTTTCCTATAAAAAGTGCCAGAATGATAGATCCGCATTAATGGAGATGACTCATATTGCTGCAAAACGGGAGAAATACCTCAAGGTTATTTTGGACAACAGAAGTTTGCCACAGGAGTTGCAAAAAGATATAATTTATTTGGATGAGAGCTATGTGCACTCCTCATATAAACTAAAAAAGTGTTGGCAGTCAGTAGATATTGGTGGAGTCAAGGAAAATGTATCCAAAGGAAAGAGATACATTATTGTTCACGCTGGCAGTGAGAAAGGATTTGTGCCAAATGCTTTACTTATTTTCAGTGGAACAAACCAAAAGGAAGACTACCACTCCGAAATGAACAAAACAAATTTTACGAAATGGGTCAATGAAAAACTGATTCCTAATCTGACAATGGCGTCCATTATTGTTATGGATAATGCACCCTACCATTCTGTTATTTTAAATAAAGCTCCTACAAGTGCAGCAACAGTTGCGGAGCTAAAGTTGTGGCTAGTTGAAAACAACATAACTTTTGACGCTTCACTGCGTAAACCAGAACTGGTAATTCTCGTGAAGAGAAATAAACCGGAGCCCATTTATGAAATTGACCAGATTTTGGGTGACCATGGTCACACAGTGGTACGGCTTCCACCATACCACTGTGATCTAAATCCCATCGAACTGATTTGGGGAATTGCGAAACATAAAATCGCCTCAAATAATGTGTGTTCCACTGATATAAAGGTTCTTATTTCTTTTAACGTTACTAGCTTTTGCCTGTGACTTCGTACGTGTAAATAATAAATGAATAACCCTTTTTTAATGCACCTACCTCTTCAATCTCTAGAGAATAATATATATTTCATTTTTCTATCTTCAGCGGTTTAGGGGGTACAGTCACTAGCAATAATATATCTGAGACGTCTTTATTCCTAGAGGTATAAGAGCGTGTCAGATGTTTTTGAACCCAATGTTGGATAATATATTATTGCTGCCGACTGTACATTGTCTGTCAGTCAGTCAGGAAACTGTTTTGTATGTATAGATAGAAAGGTAGAAGATCCTCGTAGATAATAGTTTTATTTTCTTTATATCGTGTTCAATATTGTTGTATATCCAACACTGAACATCTTTCAGCTGGGATGATTTGAGTAATATTAACATTCATGGATGTAATTTTTTTTTTTATTCAGGTGGCGGCTGAGCAAGCATTCTACGATATAACTGTGGAGAATTGGGAAAACTCATGTAAACACGTGAAACGAATTGAAAAGGAATACTATGAAAGGGGTCAAACACTGTATACGGATATGGAAAAACTAATTATTAATCTCAGAGATGACAGCAGCAGTGAATCATCCGATTCAGAGTATGATGATTATAAAGAAGGTGCAGGAACCTCTAGCCAAGACCCTCTTTTTTCTGGGGTGGAATATTTAGATGAAGAGTTCCTAGACTCTGACTGACATTTTGAAGTACTGGAAACGCGTCTTCAAATTAAAATAATAATAATAAAGAGTGATTCTGATATTACGTTTTACATTTCATATTTTTTTATTTCTGCTGTTTCTAAACCATTTCGAGGAATAGGCTTCTCGAAAACCTGTAGTTAGATTAAATTACAAATTTAATGTGATTGTGTTAAGTAAATCTAGTCTAGAAACAAGGGTCATGTAGGAAGTGTTGTATTAATTGAGGTCTAGGTAATAAGCAATGGTTGAATGCTTATAATACACTGAAATAATAAATTATAACGTATTGCGATTGTATGTTTACATTATGTTTGAATGACGTTCATCTATTATGACTGAAAACGGATCACATAATAAAAAATCGTCTTCCTAAATCTTAGATGAACTATACCCATCTTTCTAAATCGCTTAGTTATTTTATCATAGTATGTAGGCGGGTTACTTTTATTTAAGAAATTATTTTAAACAGCAATAACACTTTTAATCATGAAATGCTTCAAATAAGATGCTTAGGCTATTCTTTCGAATAATGTTAAAGATAAATTTGATAATAAAGTATCAATATCGTTTCAGTCGTAGTATATTGGGTGGCTATATGAACGACAGTGCTGCCCTCATTTTTTGGCTCGACTTTTTTGCCAGGCTATATGTAGACACTGGGAGGGATGTGTAAAAACAGTAGGTACACACAAGATGGAAGCTTTTGTCCTATAAAAGTCAGAACCACTGTTTGCGTAGGAATCCAAACAGGAGAATTGCTGTCATTAAAACTCTTTCTGTTAAGTCTACGTGCTTTAACAATCTTTCCAAACCCTTCTGGAACCTCAATCGCTGTCACCAGCTCCTCTAAGGTCCACTCAACTGGAACTTGACGAATAATACCCATGCAAGTAACATTGTAAGACGGAATGGTCACCTCATACTTAGCAGATGATAAAGATGGGTGGACGAGAAAGGAGTTAGCGTCATCAGCTGATTTGAATTGGACAGAAACACGGTTCCTCCCAATTTGTTTAATGCCATCATTAATGACATTTTGTATATTGTTTCTAAACAAGAAATGACCGAATTTAATGCTACGAAGCGTACTGCCAACAGCAGTATCAGCAACAGTTTTGCTAACATGGACTAGAAAAGGGCCCACATCTTGACTGCTATAAGTTTTTTTATTAAAATCAAAATCCGGGAGCACAAAGGTACAATGGCAAACAGAAATAATACACAAATAAACTAAATAGGTGAATCAAACAGCGCAAATAACAATTTTAAACACTAAAACTAGTAACTAACCACGGAAAACACTTGTGTCAGGCACTAGACCATAGAGCAGAGTCGATGCACGTATACGGAAAACGAATCGAGTACGAAACTTCAATGTGACAATTTCGACAGTCCCAAAATGTTGCCATAATAAAGTTTCGTCAAAAATTTGTGGACAGCTTTCGTTTGCCAGACTCTAACATTTGAACTGTTATTGTTGTGTATGCTGTTATTGCTGGTAGATTCTTGACGTGTAAAAGTGCCCGTGCGGCCTACTTACTGAATAAATGTCTAACTTTGTTTTTATCTGTTTTGGTTATTACGTGGTGCCATGCTATTTATATTTTTGTCCGAAGTTTATTCGAGTAAAGTAACATATGCTTATTGAACAAGTTCTAGTATTTATTTATTTTATTAGTAGTGCTAAAGATTATTCACTATTGTTTTGCGACGTGCATCGTGCACGGATAGACAGCACGGATGGTAGAGGGCTTTACGTGAATTGAAATCTAAAAACGAATGAACAAAATAGTACTAGATGACTACTAAAAAATATTGTTAAAAATGGCTCTAGAGTGATGAACATGAAGTGTATATGCCGATTGATATTTCTTTTACCTTTACAAATATTATAATGATTGGTGAAATGTACTCATATAAAATTTATTTACATAGGAATAGTTGTATATCGTATTGCTGTGGTCACATGCGGGATTCAACGAATATTCGTGTTTAATGTAGATAGAGTAGGTATTAGCAGCTAGACAAGATGCTCTCGTAAAGTGGTAATTGATTTCCGGCAGACCTATATATAAGTCATAGCATGACATAATTCACACAGATTACCTACAGGATTAAGTTATGCCCACACCAATTGCTTAAAAAACGGTGACGATACGGAATCGCAGTGACGAGTCGTATCCGTACCGTTTTTGACGCATGCCCTCACACCAATGCTTAAAAAACGGTGTCGTTGCGTAAACAAAAGACGGGGTCATAGTAACAACATGGCGCCGTTTTTGAATCACCGTAATATACGCACCGTTAAGCAGCAGTGTGGAGGGCATGCGATAAAAACGGCACGCATACGATGCGTCACTGCGATTCCGTACCGTCACCGATTTTTAAGCATTGGTGTGCGCGTACCTTTACGGTTCGGAGGGACGGTGTTGGTGGTTTTGATTGGGGTGTTGACGATGCAGCGTTGCCAGAATGTTACTTTTGTAACATTTTACGTTACTTTTGACCCTCTCATGTTACCCCTATGTTACAGGAATTAAAATGTTACTTTTACGTTACTTTTAGGTCAGTATAAAATATTTAAATAAATATTTATAAAATAATATTTTTTTTGTTTTTTTTTTCAGTATCACTAGTAAATTATTCGATCAACATTTTTTTTCGAAGAAAGAAAGAAACGGGACAGAATACTTTTTTTTAGTTTTTGTGTAAATAAAGTGCCATAATTTAGTATTAGTGTCGTTTTCCACATTACTAAGAATAAGGTACATACTAAATGTTATTTTTCTCGTGAAAATGTTACTTTTTGACCTGACTTGTGTTACATTTGACGATATGCCACTGGCAACACTGTGACGATGTGTAATGCCAGCATGTATGTTTCTTAGGTATCCAATCTGCCGACTAATGTGCCGTGAAATATATATTATAATAATAAACTATATAGAACTATTTTAATTTCTACCGCAAACTTTGAGTGCCTATTGTTCCAGTTGTCCCAATACAATCTACTATAAATATCTTGATTTGATGGGTGGGTATTACTGACGTAGATTTTGCTTTTTTTTTTAGGTATCAAAACATTTTACATCAGTTGTCATCTCTCGTTATGGCTTCCTCCTATTCATATCCTGAATTATTTTTGGCGGGTTTTATATTAACCTTGCCTTTTCTTTACGAAAAGAGTGATGTTTTTCGATATTACCTGAAGTTTGTCCTTTATTACATATATGTTCTAGTGATTTGTACTGTCCTATTGCCCGTTGTACTTTTATATCCACGCGACGTAACTAACTTAGTGTAAGATATCGATTATTTCTCTTATTCCTGAAATTCAATCTTATATGAAGTATTTGAAAGAGCGTGTTCTTATATTTTGTGGTTTAAAGTGTTGCTTCCAGATTATGCCGTTATGCTTCTTATATAGTGGGAATAGAATGGGAATTGCAGGGTCTAGAACACTGGGATAAAGAACAGTGTTACATTGTTATTAGTAATCATCAGAGCTCCCTTGATATCTTAGGTAAGATTGCAAAATACTAAAATACATGTTATTTATATAAATTGATGTCATATAAATATCCTGACTGTTGTTAGTTTTGGTACCATTAGACTTACTTATGTACATACGTCGTTATCGCGGGAGCAAAAACAAATCTATTAAAGAACAGAATGTCTGTTTAGTATAATCTGAATATTCTGCCTGTACATTGTAAGCCTCTAAGAAGTTCTTCATATCTAGCACAAAGCTTTCCCTGGAAACGGTCAACTGAGTAATCACTTATATAAATCAGTGTCAACTTAAATAAAATAAAAAAATATGTCAAGTCCTGTATTTTTCTCCAAAACTAGTTTTAACTTTTAAATAATGTTTTCCATTTGTACTCAAATTTTATTTAGGTAGTATACTTTTGTATGTTTTTGTTCATATCAAATCAATCAAGAATAACAAATGTTTAAAGTAACAGGAAACGTGACTGAAGAGGTGGACGTTAGGATTGCATAGCTAATCTCTTCATATGTACTACTAATCAAATCAAGTATGGAGGAAAGATATTTGAAAGAAAATGTATAGGTACATTTTAACTCATAGGTATAAATGTTTCACTTCTGTTATTGCCTATTTGTCATAATCATAATCTTTCACTGCTGTCAAATTACTGTTGCATGCTTATGTACTTACTACTTATTTTTATGAACTAATTCAATTTGATTTGAATCAAAGCTTTTGAGTATGACAAACAATAATGTTAATAACTCAGTGTTCAAAGGTCTTGCGCACATAATATTATCAGGGTAAATCAGCTTTCAACCCACACAATTTTGGCCGCTGAAGGAGGGGATTAGTGATTGTGTTTAATTAAATATATTTTATCATATCTTAGAAATCCTTTAAGACTTTAAACTGTTTCAAATCATAATAGCAACTGAAAAATTTGCCTGCTCAGTTTTAGTGTAAATTAATGTGAAAGTTGATTGTTCCGTATTGCTGGAGACAAAAGTCATATGAAAAAGTTGATTCACCCATCTGGTTCGCATCAACTCACCTAAAAGCAAAGCATCAAACAATGCATCAACACTAACAGTCCTCACTCAGGGTTAATACTGCTTTCTCACTCAATGTTATTTGATGAAGTGTATGTATATGGATCTCTGAGACTGTTTCTGCACCATTACCTACTTGTATTTTGTGCAATGCATACATTTCCAAATACTTAAAAGGTTCATCTTGAGGTGAGGTTAACTAATGTTAGGATACTCTATGCAGGGTTTCTGAGAACTTGATGTTAATATTATAAATAAGCCCCCTTTTATATCGCTCCAGAATTTTGTTTTACCTTTCCAAATGATAATTAGTTACAGAGTTATCCACATTGTAATTATATTGATTAAGAACGCTATCTTGCTATAATTTAAGATTCCGAAAGTTTATAGTGCTTGTTTACCAAGCAGCCTTTCTGGTTTCATTTTGCTTCAAAATGTTCAGAGTTTGAATTAGACAGTTAGTTCTGATTAGACCCCGTTATCAGTTGCTCAGTTTGGGGGCAAACGTCACAATAGGGTAGTCTGGGGACTAAATGGAACGGTGTTCATTAACACTATATAGATTAAACTATAATAAAAAATTACTTACAAGTCAATTGTCAATTGATTAATTTATCAATGATTAAACCCCGTTATCTAACGCTCAGTTTGGGGGCAAGTGATGGGGCAGTTTTGATAATCTGAATCGATAAAAAATGAAGTTGATTTACTCACTCAATAACATATCAAAAGATCTGATTCATTCTTAACAGAGCTCTGCTCTAATGATTTTTTTTAAATTATTATGAAATTAAAGATTTTGTATTATTATTTTTTATTGTATGTTTCATAATAAATTATCAATATTTTTTCTAAATTATATGAAGTCAAACTTCGTCGCCTGCTTGTAAAAATCCATTTTAAAAATGAAAATGATTTTTCGAGCTCTACAGATGTAACTGGCAAAAACTGTGGTTTTTTGTAATGCTCTATGCAGCTTTTGTTTACAATACTGTTATCAATTTGAACTTCCTTATTTTCTAACAACTGATTAATATTTATTACAGATTTAAAGCCTGGGTTTTTGTTTAATATTCATCAATATCAAGTAAAAGATTGGCCATGCTTTCTCACTGTACGTACATATTATATAGGTACTATAAATTATTAACAAAAGAAATAAGATATGTCAAAGAAATCCATACATTAAAAAATATTAGAACATATGAAAAAGGTTTTATAATTTTAAAGAAAAAATACTACCACAAAATTATATTTTTTTTTACTGCTCGTTATTATTAACAAAACGGGTTTATCGTATACTGCTCATACCTAATAGGCACCTACCTAGTAAGTAGTCTCTGTACTATTCAATAATTGTCGCCCTCGTATCTGATCAAATAGATGCAATGAATGAGTTATCTGAAGAGCATTCACAAAAGAAGAATTTTATATTGACAAATAACTCTTTATAATAATAAATATGAATCGATCGACTAATCATTTGAAGCAACATCACTATTTGCCCCCAAACTGAGCGTTAGATAACGGGGTGTACCGATAAAAAAAAAAAACCGTTGAACACCAATACACTAGGTTGTAGTGTTAATGAACACCGTTCCATTTAGTCCCCAGACCACCCTATTGTGACGTTTGCTACCAAACTGAGCAATTGATAACGGGGTCTAGTTCTGATTGATGTAAATAGACACCATTAAATTTGATATAATTTGACAAATTCAGGTAAAACATTGCAAATGTCCAGATTAGAATTCCCTGGGTACTTCAGGTAAGTATCATATAAAATCACAGGTTAGAATTGATAAAATCAAATTGTTTATCATATTTGCAAGAGTTATTATAGGTATGGTACTTATTTGTATGAATTTTGTCTATCCTGACCTATTTCTTGACTTAAGATATCTGGGACATTGAGGGAATTCTGCGTTGGGTCTTTTATTGGAACATTTTATATTTACCTATTGGTTAAATTGCATTAAAAGGTGTCAATTAATATTAATCAGAACTGTTCAATTCTATCAACCACTTTGGGATGGTTGCTAATTTCAACCGAAATTGGCTCACTTGATGAAGCAGCCCTTATTTTATTTTTGCTCATTATTATTCAGAACTATTAGTTTAACTATTTCAAAATCTTGTTTAACTGCACCAACTTTCGAGATGACATAAGTAACTACCGCCTTGGCCTTAATAAAAAAAATTCAGTGTGAAGAGTCAACATTGTAGACTGTAAAACGAGAAATGCTTGAGTGGCTTAGTAATTTATTCCAAATGAGCATTGCTATTTTGGAATAACAAATGAAAATTATAGCTATTTATTTTTATTTTAAGGAAGTCAATGGTGTACCGTAATGTAGAGTTCTTTTCCAATGTTATTAAAACCATAATAACTCTTAAACTAATGAACACATTGCAAAGTTCAATACACATCCTAGACTGGAATAAATGAGGCTTTCTTTTGCTGTAACATTTGCGTCAGGTACTGGGACACAACACATTAGTGTGGATAACACATTTTGAATAAGTTCAACCTTGTAGTTTTATTATGCACACTCAGCTGTTTCAATGTGCAAACAGCCTCATGATGTTTTTCTTTCACCATAAGAGCATTGGGTAATATACTTAAAAATACAAACTCATTGGTTCATAGCAACATGGCAGGGGTTTGAATTACCTTAGGTACTATCACAAGGCAAAACACCCTTAGCAAACTAGGCCACCTGATACCATTAATAGAATGCCACCATAAAAACCTTACTATTAATTTATTTATGCTTTAAAGGTTTCCTTTAGCAAATATCCTGAATCCAGTAATAGGCCCTTATATTTTTTCCTTTTTTCAAGGAATGTTTGAAATGTGGCCTCATATGAAGCGCTGTACAGTGGTTGCAAAGAGACCATTGATGTTCACAGGAGCTTTTGGGTTTGGTGCCTGGTTGTCAGGCCTTGTGTTTATTGACCGGCTGAAGACTGACAGAGCTCGGAAGCTTATGAGAGAAGCAACTGACCGTGTTATTCAAGAAAAGGTTAGTTTTATTCACAATTAGTTAGATATTTACTGGCTTGCAGTCACACAACGATGGTGACGTTAATTAAAACAAGCCAACACCTTTACTACAAGACATGTGCGAAATGGGTTTCTTTAATGGGGGAGCCAACTATTAGTGTAGGTATATATTAATTATTTTACACAGATCTTGAAATGCAACCCCCTCAAACATACGAAAATATGAAGATAACATTTGTGTTTTTATTATGCTTTTGTGCTTTTATGTTCCTACATACATACATACTTTCACGCCTGTAATGTTCCTATTGTGCAAAAATGACACGATCGAAACATGGCGAGGTATATGAAAACCCGCACCCATATTGAGAAATCTAATACTTAATAATTATTCTGCTCATTCAAATGCTTTATTAAGAGATTACGTAGATTTGGAAATATAAAGTTGATGATAAAGTTTACTGTACAACCTTTGATACCTTTATAAATTCCCCAAAAAAATGTAATATAGAACAAAATATTCTTTCGAATAAACACAAGAAGAACAATACCTAATATTTTTGACGACCAACAGTCAAAGTTCAACAACGACTTGCTCATAAATACCGTGGGTGCAATGAAATAATTCAAAATTCAAATTATTTATAGACAATTGTCTAAAAGCCAAATACAGCGATAGTACCTATGGTCTTCCTAATGAAAGTTGGTTAAGATTATCGGTCTTGCCCAAAGTAGGTATATGAAGAAAAAAAAAGGAAAATCAGAGAATTATTACGAGATTAATGTATATACCTGACTATAGATGAAACAACGGACAGCTGTGGTAAAAATATTGCAAATGTACCTACCTACTAGAGCTAAACAGTCAAAATTGTGTGTCATATTTATTTAAAACTACGCATTTAGATAGATTTTAGTTGCTGTTGTTCGACAGGGCATTCAAAATTACGAAAACGAATCGTCAGCAACCCTCCGAAAAATTTGAGGAATTTTGGGTTACAGTAATAAATGTTATACACAATTATAATAACTGATTAAGTAAAAAAAAATGTGTTTCATTTTCAATTCAAGTTACCTAGTCTATGAGTGCTCACAGAAGGGTTGTGCTGTCGTGATGGCTTGGGTGCCCAGTCATGTGGACATTCCCGGGAATGAAAGGGCCGACTAACTCGCAAATGAGGCATTGTCATGATTTAGTTAACATGTCTAAAGTGTATTTATATAAAGAGTGGAATCCACTTTGGAATATAGTGGGAAATAAACGGGCAAAAATTACAAAAAAGTTCAGACTACCATTCCGGTGAAGCCGTGGTTCCACAAAATGTTATTCTAAAAATTTACTAAGTACATCTATTCTGTGTAGAATGCGACTGGGTCATGTCTGTACGGGATCCCAATTGCTCTGAAGTACAGGGACCTAAACCACGTTTTCTTTGGGTGTAAGTAGATCTTACAAAAGTTTTCATTTCTTTTCAAGCCTTCAGGCAATAACTTACTTATTATATACAAATTTCCGTATGTATAGAATGTAGTTCTATCCGTATTTATAGAAAACAAGTGGAAAAAACCACTTTCAGTGATTACTTTTAAAGAAAAAACGGGCTAATAGGTTTAAAAACTTCTCTGATTCGTAATGATTCTAATTATGTGGGTGGATCAACTTTTTGTTGTTGTTATTCTGTCCCGTAAGCCAGGAGACAACAGTGATAGAGTTTCTTAGAAAAAATGTTATAATATATACTTCCAGCACACTCAGCAGAAAGGCCATAAAAGAATGGGTGTGTAATTGCCAATAAAACGGTTTTTTAGTGGACTTATATCCCTTGAAATCATAGTTTTAAAGAGTGACCCAGGAGACGTCACCATGGCAACGAGCTACAAAGAAAAGTTGATTGACCCATGTAAGATACCACTGAAAAACTTATGAAATAAAAATGAAATTAATGAACTTTGGTGACTTGGACAAAAGGGAAAATTTAAAAAAATCTGTTTAAAATTATCATTATCTCCGAAACAAGTAAAAAACGCTAAACATACGTAGGGGTTAAATCAAGAGCATTTTAGCAGCTCTATCATCCCTGGGAGGGTTCACGTCGGTTTATGGGACACCCTGTATATGGATAGATATATAGGTATTCATAGAAACTAGCTGTCCGCGCCCGGCGCCGCCCGGGTCTAATTATTTTTTATACAAACCTTATGAAATATACTTTACTTACTACCTATTGTCAGACCTACTGAATATACACACAAAATTTCATAAGAATCGGTCAAGCCGTTTCGGAGGAGTTTTGTACAAACGCTGATACGAGATTTTTTTTCTGGCTTTGCAATTATTTGCCAATATCATGTACTAGGAGGATTTAAGTATAGGAAAAGGAATTGTCATTAGACATCTCACAGGAACGTTTTTTTTTAGCACAGAGCGTATGTTTTTCTATTTTTTAATTTTCTTCTATAATGTAGGTTAGAAAGAATATTTTTCTCAAACATGCTCGGAAATGTGTATGCGTTAATATCAGGAAGTGAAGTTTCTTGTTTATGGCTCCCTAAATAAAAAATAATCTATTGTACTATATTTATGTGCGGTTAAACATGGTGCTCGAATAGCTTGTTCAAATGGCATGATTAAAAAATAAAAAAGAATTTCAGTAGCCCGTTTCACGAAGCTACAAGTTACAAATTACAAGTTCACAAGTAACAAGAGCAAAAAGTTACAATTTACAAGTACAAGTGTTTCTCGAACGCGGCCTTCCATGGTAGAATAATAGGATCGTATGGTAATCTCGATTACAAGTGAATGACATCTCGATTTAACAAGTCCCTATTAAAAAAAAGTTTGTTGATGTTTTGACGTTTCTAAATGTCAAATCTTGAAATATTTATATTTATAATCTGTAAATCCGATGATGTCTCCACTCCAGTCTCGCGGAGTCTTCGGAGTTGTCTCTCGTTATCGTTAAAATTTGAAAGTAGGTACGGGAGTTATTTTAGTTATGTAAAGCAACCGGAAAATTTTGTAGGCAACACTTCTAAAAGAAGTGTTGCTTAAGAAAAAAGAATTTTTGGAGCATTTTCGGCAACCAAGACCGTTGCGTGGAAAGTCATACACGCAAAGGCACAGGCTTTAGGACTTGTGCCAAATTCATGGGATTTTTCATATACCCGTGATGTACTTCCACATTCCACAAGCTTATGAAACTTCACTTAATATTTACAGACAAAATAACAATAACATCAAAATTTAGCAGAGAATTAAACTCAACAACTAACAATAACAAAATATACAATAACAATAACAACAAACTTTTTTAACAGAAAATTAAACTCAACGACGGTACGACATGAGAGTGACGTTTAAAAAGAAACGAGGTAGGTACTATAGTATGAATGATTTGACAGCGACTCTAACAAATTACAAGTTTACTTAGCTCGGAAGCTAGGTAGTTTTTTTTACTAATTGACAAGTACAAGTTGACAATTTAACAAAATTTTCGAGGAACGTTAGTTCGATTGAAGCAATTTCTAACAATAAAATAAAAAAAATGTCTATGGTTCAAATTTTACACTTGTAACTTGAATTTTACAAGTTGTACAAAAGTAGCTTCGTGAAACGCTTGTAGTACCTTTTTTGACCAATGTTGCCAGTTTACACTTGTAAAATTGTAACTTGTAGCTTCGTGAAACGGGCCACAGATCGTTCGTTCCGATTGTGATTTCAACAAAAATAAAAATGATTTTTGTTCTAATAAACTATTGTTTACTTGATTACCTGTGGCCCGTTTCACGAAGCTACAAGTTACAAATTACAAGTTCACAAGTAACAAGAGCAAAAAGTTACAATTTACAAGTACAAGTGTTTCTCGAACGCGGCCTTCCATGGTAGAATAATAGGATCGTATGGTAATCTCGATTACAAGTGAATGACATCTCGATTTAACAAGTCCCTATTAAAAAAAGTTTGTTGATGTTTTGACGTTTCTAAATGTCAAATCTTGAAATAGTATTTATATTTACAATCTGTAAATCCGATGATGTCTCCACTCCAGTCTCGCGCAGTCTTCGGAGTTGTCTCTCGTTATCGTTAAAATTTGAAAGTAGATACGGGAGTTATTTTAGTTATGTAAAGCAACCGGAAAATTTTGAAGGCAACACTTCTAAAAGAAGTGATGCTTAAGAAAAAAGAATTTTTTGGAGCATTTTAGGCAACCAATACCGATGCGTGGAAAGTCATACACGCAAAGGCACAGGCTTTAGGACTTGTGCCAAATTCATGGGATTTTTCATATACCCGTGATGTACTTCCACATTCCACAAGCTTATGAAACTTCACTTAATATTTACAGACAAAATAACAATAACATCAAAATTTAGCAGAGAATTAAACTCAACAACTAACAATAACAAAATATACAATAACAATAACAACAAACTTTTTTAACAGAAAATTAAACTCAACGACGGTACGACATGAGAGTGACGTTTAAAAACAAACGAGGTAGGTACTATAGTATGGAGGATTTGACAGCGACTCTAACAAATTACAAGTTTACTTAGCTCGGAAGCTAGGTAGTTTTTTTTACTAATTGACAAGTACAAGTTGACAATGTAACAAAATTTTCGAGAAACGTTAGTTCGATTGAAGCAATTTCTAACAATAAAATAAAAAAAATGTCTATGGTTCAAATTTTACACTTGTAACTTGAATTTTACAAATTGTAGAAAAGTAGCTTCGTGAAACGCTTGTAGTACCTTTTTTGACCAATGTTGCCAGTTTACACTTGTAAAATTGTAACTTGTAACTTCGTGAAACGGGCCACAGGTAGTTATTTTAACCCGTTGAACGCCTCTGACTTGATACAAGCGTCGTCCTCACACGCCAATGACAGCTGAAAACCACAGCTAATGTGAACCTTAAGTCACAAATACTCGGAGCTATCTTGCACTGTATCTGTGACACGACTATTTTAGTGGTTCTTGGCGTTCAAAGCGTTAATGCATGCAGAACAGAAAGGACCAAGAAAAAAACCGATACAGCCAAGGTAACCCCTCGTTTTTTAGCACAGTGCTATCAGCAGCTTAGTTATCAATATCGTCCGAAATGGAAAGAAAGTTGAAAGTAACTGATTACGTAGGTCACTCAAAAAGTTTTGAGATGCTCGAAATTTCGAAATGGAACGCACTTTGTTTTTAAAAAGCAAATTTATTTAAAAATAGTACACCATTAGCTGAATTTAAGAAGGAGAACGATGTTCTATTCATTTTACTACAACACTTCCCGCGTTTTTCGGTTAAAAATGGAACGCACTTTATGTTTCTAAAAAACAAATTTAAAAGAACGCGATTAGCTGAATTTATAAACGATAACGATCCCGCGTTTTTTGGTTGAAACGATGGAGCTTAACCGCGAACATTTCTGCTATTATTATTAATTGTAAATTTTTAAATGAAAATTAATTTTAAAATGTTATAAATTGTACCTTTTTAGAAAGCTTATGAATTGAGCAAACTATTCCTGTCATTTGTACGCGAAGTGTCATACTTTTTTTTTGTTATGCTTTAAAATGTTATAAAATTTGGAAAATAATTACTGGAACTTTCAACTTCAAATCCTTTTATTTGAAAAACTTTACATTTCTTTGGCAATTTTTATTATTTTTCGTAATCAGTAATTCGTTGGCTATTTGAAAAATGCTTTATTTTTTTTCTAATTGACGAAGTTTTTACACAATGACTAGTTTTAGGTCGAAAGGCGGGTATTTTTTTTAAATTCTAAAAACGTGAATAACTCGATAACCAATGAGTTTTGACCCCTGGTTGACTGGACTTAAATCGTTACAAATGAGCTGTAGAATAACCCCTTTCAAGGAATACGGCGAATTTCCAGTCACCCTCTATAATAGATATTATTATAGACAATATTTTTGCTATACGAACTATTTAATGCGAGTCGATATACGAGGGGAGGCTGAAAAGTTATCTACCTGACTATGAAAGAAAAGACGTAGCTGGCTGGTTTTTTTTTATTTTTCTATGTAATTCCCTTCTACCGAAATGCACTTAACAAGTTTAGCACTTGTCAAATAATGAAATAAAACCGTTAAAAAAAAAACTTTCGGTTTCTCGTCAAAATAATCGTTCACGGCGGCTATCATCTCATCATCGGTAGAAAATCTACGTCCCCTGAGATTTTTCTTCAGAAGTCTGAATAGGAAATAGTCACATGGGGCTAAATCTGAGCTGTAAGGGGGATGGTTTATGACATCGAAGCCATTTCTGGTCATGGCGAGCGGTGTTGTGCGAGCCGTATTCACAGGTGCATTGTCGTGCAAAATCAAAATTCCTTTGCTGAGTTTGTCTCTTTTTTTCTTTTATAGCGTGCTTCAGCTGGCAAAGTAAATTTGCGTAATAATTGGCATTAATTGTCGTTTTTTTGGCAAATAATCAATGAGCAAAATTTCTTCTGAATCCCAAAAAATTGTCGCCATGAGTTTACTTGCCGAAGGACGAACCTTAAACTTCCGAGGAGGCTTTTCGTCTTTGAATTTCCATTGTAGGGACTTGTTTACTTTCTGGGTCCCATCTAATCCAACTCTCATCACACGTCACAATCCTGGAAACAATTTCTTCCTCTTTCCCGCGACTAATGTCTAAAAATTCCTCACAACATCTGACACGTCTGTCTTTGTCTAACGCAGTCAGCATTTTGGGGACCCAGCGTGCACTTACCTTAGACATATTTAAATGACCATGAATTTTTTCGTTTACCCGTTCCTTACTTATGCCCACATCTCTAGCTATCTCCCACTGTTTCACCCGTCGGTCTTCTAGAATAACTTTTTTCACTTTGGCCACATTTTCTTCAGTGACAGCATAAATTGGTCGTCCGCTACGAGGATCATCTTCTAGGCTCTTACGACCCGATTTAACCTGTTTACACCAGAACTTTATGGTAAAATCGGAAGGGCACAAATCACCAAATACAGGTAACATACGCTGTTTGATCTGGGATGGCGTATTACCTTCCTTAGAAAGAAATTTTATAACGCACGCTGCTCAATTTTAATCAAATTAGTTTTTTCAAGCGACATGATGCAAGCAATGTCGAGCAAAAAACAAATGAAAAGCAACGAACAAATGAGTGTCCAAAATTTAAAAAAAATAACTGTCAATAAAAATGAATTCATGGTTGCCAGTATTTTTTTTTAACTACACATAGTCTAGGTAGATAACTTTTCAGCCACCCCTTGTACGTATTGTGTGGTATTATTGCCACTCACTATTCTGTCACACGCAACAAGCAAGTCTAACATTTTTCTCCTCTGGTTTATATTGACAATAATCAGGAACTTCATAGTTGTGCAATGGGTCAGGATTAACTTCATATCGGCCGGGCACTGTAGTCACGTCAATAATTGGGAAACACGAAATAGAAAATAAAAATCAAAATCCAATTTCTAGTATGATAAGACTCCCAAGGTTTGTTTGTTCCTTGGAACAGGGGAGGGGTAGGACTATGCGATCTAGGTATCTAGTATGATCGACCTCCTCTAGATTATCAATTTCTGTGTAAGAAAAACCACTGCTGCGTTTTCCAAACAGTTGAGAAAGTGGTTGTTACAGCGATTGAAGGTCGCCCTTCGCGCAGGTGTAAACGGCGATTCAATTCAGTTTTGTCAGCAATCACCCGGTTCCGATTTGTACTGACTGGATACGCGTGCCAAGGTCACATACGAATGATTTAACGTGTCGTTGATTGTTTAAACAAATGATTCTGCAAAGTTCTGAATAGTTAATTCAAGGTCAAGCGCGAGTCGGACTCGGGCACCGAGGGTTCCGTACCGCCGCAAAGTAGGTATTTATTAATTACCTACATTCCGATTTGATTTCAAATCGAATCGGTGCAAGCCCAACTTGCACTTGACCATTTTTAGTACCTATTTGTTGTTTTTCATCAGGGTTTGTACTATAATCATACCAAATTTGACGCTAGTATGTTTTACCTTTTTAGTTTTTTTACGATACATCAAAAATAAAAATATGACGAATTAAAACGTTGCTCCCCCATTGGGAGCCCCATTTATTATTGCACTTTTTTATATCTGTTAGCAAATCCACCATAATAACACATTCTGAAGAAAAAGGCAAACCGCTACCTATCTATTAAGGTTTAAAAAATACACCTGTTTAAGTTAGGATTGGACGAAGATTTATTAGTGCAGTCAAACGTACAGTGCGATTATTTTCACTTTGACACTCGGGACATCTCGGTTTTAATCGTAATGGTTCGTGTTTTCACATAAAGTATATAAAATCGTAGAATTTACTCACATAAAATATTCATACCTATTTATACTCCATTTACTTTAACGACCTAGTAACGGGTGATAACAAAAAAATGAGAATTATTTGCAAGGGTGTAAAAAAATAATTGTGTAACATTTTATAATTTTTTTATAGTAAGGGTTATAATACACATTTAACTATTTACAAAATTATTAATGCACGTTACGATAGGGCCAGTAATCAGCTGTTCGACGCAGTTTTGACATAATGCCCGAACAAGAACGTTGGACGGCATATTTGTCCATTTTTCGCACACAGGTTTTGATTCTTTTTATCAGTTGGGCACAATTTTCTGCTTCCCAATTAATTTTGTAAACTAAACTGCTCAAAAAACCAGAAAAATCTTCGATCGGCTGACATTGTGGAAGGTTTTTGGGATTTCGGATTTTCGGTACAAATGGCACATTATGGGAGTCTAGGAATTGCAATGTTTTTTTGGCGTAATGCGACGATGCCTTATCTGGCCAAACCACATATTCTCCATCAGGGCGATGTTGGCGATTAAATGGTATAAGTATTTTTTTCAAGCATTCACTCTATGAGGGTTTAGGATTAACTGCCTACAGGGCAGACTTCTCCGACTTCTGCTTCTCAGACTTGTAAAAGTGCCTACAGGGCCTACTTACAGAATAAATGATTTTATTTTTTATTTTATTTTTACTGCTAAACCACTAGGTTTGAACCACAGTTTTGACACACCTTTATCGGGAAAAGCCACAAAGCATAACTTTCTGCTCAAACTTGTGCTTATACTTATGTTTTATATTGTCTGATGATGTTAAAATGTTGCTAGTATAGTACCGATCATTTCCAGGTAAATGGGTTTCGCTCAAAGGGAAATAACTTCATCATCCAAAATAAACGATTTTTCTTTGTAATTTGTAACCATCCAGCGGCATTGTGACATAATGTTAAATTTTTGCTGATCGGTGTATTACGGTGCCCTTATCTTCTTGCGGCACTCCAAACCCACCTTTTTTAAAGACCGGCAAATGTACAGTTGAAAACATTTAAATATTTTCGGGGCATCTCGTTGGCTCATGGAATCACTATCATTGAAAGTGATATGGAGTGTCTTCAGTCTTCCCTTGGTCATTATTTTAGCTGGTCGGCCGCTACCACGTTTGCGAGTTGTCGTCAAGGATGCAAGTATTCTATATAGAGTAGAAACTGTTACATTTTCTTTGGTAAAATGATCTACTGTGTACTTTTTCCCCATGTTTATATTTTTATTATAAAAACGAACAACGCGTTTTCGCAGAGCTTCTTGTTTCGGCGTCTTTTTGACAATTATAATTGATTGAAAAAATGAAACAAATAAAAATAATATCAAAAGAGGTACAAATTATTTTTTTATGACTACTGAAAATGATTCTCATTTTTTTGTTATCACCCGTTATAAGCTTTTCTCACTCGCACTACGGTACTAGGTCGTTAAAGTAAATGAAGTGTAGTATGGTTAATAATAAAACCTGATCCGACGTATAGAAACTTCATTCATATTCAAAATTATACTATAATCAACTTTTTATAACATTATGTGACGTGATAGCTTTCAAAATCAAAGGAATTTGCTTTGAATTAAATTATCTGTAATTTATATTTACTAATTTACTATTTGAGTTTTAGTAATGCCATGTAATAATTAAATCAAGCCACATCTGTGTTATTCATAGGTCTACTGTAAAAAAGTTACATTGTGGCAGTTTTAGACTGTTAAGTGCACACTGAATGAATATCGAGAATTGCAGTGTCAAAGTTCAATGAATCGTACTGTTTATAACAATTTCGTCAATTTAGCGGTTACGTTAACTGATCCTAAACAGGTGACGATATTTAAAGTGGCTCCATGTCCTATTAGTTAGGGAGGCGAACAGGGGAATTTTCGGTAATAATCGAGCGTGGCAGTTTAAGATATGAGAGATACCTTAGACCTAATAGAACAACCTTGTAAAGTATTTAGCTCTATATGTACTGACGCGTGCCTAGGATAGACGATCAGATTAGTAAAAAAAAAATGATAGTCTGAAATACTCGAGCGCGTCAGATTAAGATATTGGGAGTTGTTTTAGTGTTTTAAGACTAAATTTAACTAATCTGACGATAAGTCCTTGACGCCGCCGAGTTATAGGGTCGCGAACTTGTAAAAAAAAAACGTTAATCCGGCATTCTCGAGCGCGATTTTTATTTTTTTTATTTTGAAGAATATAATCTAAAACTTACTAAAAATACAAAATCTGCCGGTTTCCGCATGACCGGAAGTGTGGAGGAGCCATTTCGTCTTCCGAATAAACGCGTTGCGGCATATAAGTCGCGAACGATACATTTTACAAAAAAAAAGTTTAAATAAACGAAAAAGGGAATATCTATCGCTTTATTGTCATTCTTAAATTCCCCGTTTTATCAAGGAGAAAGAAAGGAAAAAAAAGAAACCAAAAAACCTTTTTCGGTCAGATTAAGAGAACCCACCAATATTTTTGTCAGATTAAGAAAATATGCTTTCAGGATACCGAGATAAACCTCCCCTATGAAAATCTGACGCGCTCGAGTATTTCAAAAAAACTTTATTTTTTTGCATTTTCAAAAATTCATCGTAACTTATCGTCACGCCGAAATCGTCAGTTTTTTTAAAGGGAGCTTCCTTGGGGCCTACTTAACACCCCTTCCGAAAATCTGACGCGCTCGAGTAATTTTTTTTTTTTTGCATTTTTGACTACTTTATATGCCTACCCCCACCACGCAAACCGGCAGATTAGTATACCGTTGTTATCAGAGGCACTTGGGGCATACGTAGTATGAATATCTGACGCGCTCAAGAATGCCCAAGTAACTGTTTTTTTAACATTTTTGAAAAACCGTACACGCCAAACCCACCGCTAAAATGGTTTTTACCATACGAGCTTTTCTTTTCGAAATGATTTTATCTTTCGATTTTGATAGGTCTCGACGGCGCCGTTGAATTACGCCATTTAGCTACCTCGCCTCCCTAACTATATTCAATACGTCAGTTTTTGTTTTTTAGACTAAACTTTGGATATTCCCTGAAGGCGCAAGGTTCAACAAGGGCAGTATCCAGCCTTTCAAAAAAGGAGCGTTCTATCTCGCCATAGATGCCCAAATACCCATAATGCCCGTTGTATTCAGCCAGTATTACTTCTTGGACAGTGACACTAATACGTTTGAACCAGGTAAGCAAAGTATCAGTGAAGTATAGTAAAGCCAAACCTATATTAATCTACCCCATAAACGACCGTCGCGCAGCTAGATTTTTGGGGAAGGCCTACGCCTAGCAACTCCAACTTACAAACTACAATGGACGTCTTTCAACTGATGTGATGATAATGCTGATTGATGAAACTAAGTAAATCACGGAATCTCGTAGGCGAGACCCAAGCTAAAGCTTGCAAATACTGGATATTTTCTAAAACCACTATTAGTACCGGTATACGGTTTCTAATATAGGGATCCCGAGATCCCGCTCGGTATTGAGAAATTAAACAAAGGACCATGGGTAACGTTGTATGGAGCCTAGTCCAAAAACCCACAAAGATGAGACTCAGGTCATTAAATAGGTCTTAAAAGCGCTCATTCCCAAAATACCATAATTTTAAAATACCAGATTACCCTTTATACCAAATTCCCAAAACACCAGATTCAAAATAAGGATTACCTTATTTTAGTCACCCAAAATTATAAGTATATTAAATTTTATGGGCACCAAGTCGAATTCGGTTGCAGAACTGAGATATTCGTGTTTTAGTCAAAGTAGATACGATCTATGAGAAAACAGGTTCTCTTAGAGAGTACATATGAATGCCAAAGTGTGTTTTTTTTTGCCGCCGCGACGCCGAATTCTATCCTTGACTAAAATATGAATATCTCGGTTCTGCAATAGACTTTGACTTGGTGCGCATAGAACGTAATAAAGTAGATTTAAAGACCTATTTAATGACTCAGCACTGTTGGTTTTAAGACCATTTAGTCGCATGATGGTCCTATGTCCTTAACTTATATCCGCACCTCTGGGTCAACGCTAACGACGGACATTTCCGTTATGGTTGAGAGCGCAAAATAGACCCGAGTGTCTGATTAAGATATACATAGATACTGAGACTAGGTACTTAGTTTAATTTAAGTATAAAGACTGTACGCGATAAAATCCGGGCATGCATGCTCTGGTGTATCTTTGCAACGAATGCATATTTTCAAGTAGTTTTTTTTTCATAGCTTGTATAGTATTACTATATAATAAAATAAAATCATATCACATAATGTATGGGTATGTGTGAGTTTTCGTCGAATATATTCTATCATACCTTTCCACTTCTGTCCAGCGTTTCTTGACAATCTTCACTCGCTTCCTGCTACAATGTCACAACTGTATTTATATTTTTACAAGCTGTTTTACTCACATTAGAATGTCGTCTTACCAAAAAAATACTTTTTCTAACTCATTTCTATTTGTAGTAGTCAGGAAGACTTTTTACTTCAAGCACTGAAGGTTGTTCGAAAAGTCAAATTCGACAAAGTTAAAAAAAATCAGAACTATCTCAATCTCAATACAATTAGAAAAGTTTTAACTACTGTGAAAAGATAATGTAATAAGGTATAATTTGGCTTGTATAATTAAAAATAATAAAATGTTTTTAACCCGAGAATTTAGTAAAGACTGTCAGAAGACCGTGTACAAAAAAATAAAAATAAAAATATTGGTACTGCGGATTATATAATGGGATAAGTCACATACGCTCTAACATTTTATTATGATTGTATTTTTATTATGTCGTTTCATAACCACTGACTTACAAAAAAGTGCTGCTTGAAAATTTGCATTCATTAAAAAAATACACCAGAGCCGGGCATGCATGGATTTTATAGTGTACAGTCTTTAATTCTTGTAATAAAAAAGAAAAATTTACTAAATAACGAAATATATAAAAATCTACAAAATAATTCACGACCCAGTTAGCCTAGTTGATAGTGACCCTTCCTACGAAGTTATAGCAGGGTCGGGTTCGATTCCCGATCTGCACAATTATCTGTGTGTGTAATGAGCGCGAATGTGTGAGATTGACCCCTGGTATTTATTTGTTTTTTTTTTTAACTTTAATAATTTTACCAATTTAGTTTTAGCTATATTAAAATCAACCACAGACAGAACTCAATATATATAACTTTTATATACATAATTTTAGTTATATACCTACTTAATGAGTTATGCGGGGCAAGTGCGTCAACGGGGCGAGTGCGACAAACCATATATTTGTTAGAAGACATTCTTAGTTTTAATAAGGTTCACTAAAACGACGAAAAGTGTTTTAATTACGTGTGTTAATAAATCCTTGTCCCACTGGACAGTAGCCATAAATCAAAGAATTGAATTGAATAAATCCTTAAATATCGTAACAAATATTCATCCTTCTCCGTTTCCAACTCATACCAGCCTTATCTACCAGAATTGTAGGAAAATCACCTTTTGAATTATGGTGGGAAGAAGGCTAAGATAACGTACCTAAAAATAATTGGAAGTGAATGCTCTGCCCATATTACGAAAAAGGGTAGCAAGAAAATAAGTAAGAAGGCTATTAAAGGAATTACTGATAGGATAGTCTACGAAAATGATGACGGTTATCGTGTCTGGGACACGAATAAGACGTTAAAATCTAAAAATCATTTGAGACTGATGGTGAGTTCAAGAATTCCACCACGCCCATTTTTGTTCAGAGGGAGATACTGAGTCCAGCTATAATGGACACAGTGTTGAGCATGAGCCTACAAATAATGAAACCCGCGAATCTAGCGGGTCAAAGATGTTTTAAGTAGTAGTTACAAATGTATGTGTATCTACAGTCCGTGAGTTCATAAAAACCTGTTTTAAGTAGTTTTAATGTTTACATTGTTAATTTTTGGGACTAAAACCCCAGATAAACACATAAATGTGTAGTGTAGTAACTAAATGCAATCACAAGTGAATGTGCTGTGAATAAAATATTATCACAAGTGTAAAATTTGACAGTACCTAACTAGGTCACCGACTTCGTGATATGAAAATGTTTTGAAAATACACCGTCTGCTGTATTGATTGATCATCAGGGAGCGTACTTTTGGTGCCGATGACGGGCCGGTGACGTCAAACTACATATAGCATGATTTTATATTAGTATTGAATGAGTATTGACTACCTACTTATCAACCTCTTCGGTTTACTGATATTGACACTTAGGACATATATTAAAAACATAATTAAGTGACACATGACATTTTTATTAGAAGAAGATGGTTAGAGCCAATAATTAATTAATTAATTCGTAACAATCATTATTGCATTGCTATTGAATTACCTAAATCGCAATGGAATCTGTAAATGCATATTGTCAGGAGTTTCCTTGTCTGGTAGTAAATAGTAAACAAGTTTATTGCTCCTGCTGTGAGAAAAAATTAACATCAAAAGTAAGTAACATTGAAAAGCATTTGAAAACAAAGAGCCACTTAGAACGAGAAGGAGAGAAAAAAACACAATATGTTTTTAACATGGATTTAACTAATTTTATGATAGCTTCAAATATTCCTTGGAAACAACTAGAAAATAAGGACTTTGTCGATTTCCTTAAAAAATGCATTGGTGGGAATTATGCAAATACGGTGAATATACCGTCAGAATCAAACCTAAGATTACGGTATTTACCAAAAAAGTATGACGAAACTTTCACTTCCATACGGCAAGATATTGGTAATTCCTATATTTACGTAAGTGTAGATGAAACAAAAGACCAAACACAACGAAATGTTGCTAATGTTATCGTTGGAGCACTTAAGGGGACCAATTCAAGCAGACCTCATATAATCGCTTGTCAAGTTCTTGAAAGAACGAATAATGAAACTATTAAGGATTTGATAGTTAACTCATTAAAAAATCTCTTTCAAAATGACAATTATCACGAAAGAGTGGCGTTATTGCTTACTGATGGAGCTGCTTATATGATAAAGGCAGGCCGGACACTAAACAGCCTTTTCCCGAACATGACACACGTAACTTGTGTAGCCCATGGGGCCCTAGACAAGATGCATTACGCCGAGTCGCTTTTCTATTCGTTTCGTTTTTAAACCAATCGCGTCACTGCTAGATCACGTGACTTTTCGTATTACGTGATCTAGCAGTGACGCGATTGGTTTAAAAACAAAACGAATAGAAAAGCGACTCGGCGTAATGCATCTTGTCTAGGGCCCATGGTCTCAACCGTGTCGCGGAGACAGTGCGAGGCTTATTCGACGATGTGAATGAATTAATATCAAGTATAAAATCGGTATTTTTAAAATCCCCCTCAAGAGTGAGAGTATTAAAACAGCTTTACCCTGACATGCCAAAACCACCACGACCGATTATAACAAGATGGAATACGTGGATTGAGGCCTGCATGTACTACAGAAAATATTTGGAGGAGATCACTAATGTTATTAATGCTCTAAACAAAAGAACAGCGGTTAAAGTAAGGCGTGCAAAATTAGCAATTAAGAAACCAAATCTAAGACAGAATATATTTTTCATAACGGAAAATTGCACCGTTTTGGTTGAATCCACTCAACATATGCAGAACTCTAACCTTTTGCTGACAGAGTCATTGGATGTGATTAAAACTGTAACAGCAAAGCTGTCCAAGATTTGTTTACATGAAAAAGGAAAAGACATATATAGAAAACATATATTAGTATTAATGAAAAACAAGGGACTACGAACTATGGAAAAAATTGCCGCCTTAAATGATAACAAGGAAATCTGTCTGAATGAAACCACAGAAAAAATGGATCTTTGGCCTTTTTTAAAGTATGCTCCAATTACATCGGTTGAAGTTGAAAGGTCATTTTCAATTTTAAAATGGATTTTTTCCAGCACGCGGTGTAATTTGACTCCGAGAAATAATTATTAATTATGAATCGAAGTTTAATAATGTCCGTAATAACTAACTGTATATAAACTGTATAAAATATCATATCCGTAAATTACTAGCTGTATAGAACTGTACACATATAATTACAAATGGTAAGCAAAAATTAGTTAGTCTTCAAAAATATATCGTTTTACATATAATTAACCTTTTTTCATTATTTAAGTTGTACCTAACTGGCACATAAGAAAAAAACCTTTATTAAAAATAAAAAAAAAACAATAACAAAACGTGTATAATGAATATAGAATTACCTACCTATTTCTAAGAACCAAGATGTGTCGATCTGTGTTATTTTATTTATTTAAGCGGGAAATTGGAACCGTTATCCAGATGTGCGACTTAATAAAGAAAGGCCAGCAAAGATATTTATATGAATCTTATATCTCAAATGACAGTGAAGATACAGAGTTCTGTCTGAATTTTAAACGTGCTGCAACGGTGTGCTTCGAAATGCGTCGGAATTGCATGTTTTGTTTTATCATTGACCTTTTATGGGTAGATTAAACTGTGTGCATTTTACACTATTAAATATGTTTTGTGTATCGTGTTGTAAGTTATTTAAACGTTTACATTAGCTATCACGTTAATTTAAATCATTATTTGACTTAGTGCTTCACCAAACGTTAAACGGACGATTAGAGCTTTGACGGATGACAAAATGCCGAATGGTAAGGGTCAGCTAAGAAAACAGTCAGTTAAATTAGTTGGTGAACAACGATATTTATACATAACGTAAATTTCAAGCATCCTATATCTGAAATTGCGTCATCGGCCTGTCATCGGCACCAAAAGTACGCTCCCTGTTGATCATCAACCAAACCTGGGGAGTATTGATATTTCATAATATCGTTATTACTTTTTCCTACTCCTGTACTTTTATCTGTCATTTATATAGTCACGAACACTAATATAAGAATATAGATAATATGTCCGCAGAACATTCCGTAGAAAAGTCTATCTAGTCTATTCCCCTTAACAGCACGTGTGCTTTTTTGAGCCAAAACGATATGCCTAGCTGCCAAAGCTTACACCTAGGTTAATTTGACCAATCAAAATACTTCACCAAATTAAACCACCAATCACAATACACATTGACTGTCAATCGGAACGTTAGGTTCTTTTTGGTATGTAAACTCTTTTACTAATTTAACTCTTTAAAAAAACATTTTATTTGGTATCAACCAACCAGAACGCAGCTATATTAAAAACGACCAATCAGGTAAAAGAATTCATTTCTCAAATCATTAGGTGTTTTTTAGTCCCTATTTCACAAGTTAAATCGATTGTGTAACTTTTAAAAAAAATATGAAACCTGGCAAGTGCACATCAATTTAAAAACAAAGTTAACCATAGACACATATTTTGTTGTTTTCGAATGTTTCTCGCTCGTTTGTTGTTCTGTGCTTCGTTCGTTCGTATTCTAACCTAGGTATATTAATTTAATTTTGCATTTTATTTGAAACCTAGTCGTAGAAAAAGTATTGTATGCAACGGTGTATAACTAAGTCAAAAAATACTCGTGGCGTCTTGCTTTACGATGTTCGCCTGCGGCTCACATCGTAACCACACCACTCGTCTTTTTTGACCTCTCTTATACAACTGTTGCATAAACTACTATTACTTCTGCATTAAATTTCAAGGAAAATACTGTAATTGTAACAAAGTAGACATATACATGCAGATACCTAGATTTTTGCTTTGTGGCATAAACTAAGTCATTTCATAAAATTCTTACATTGACAGCGAGAAAAGGATTTAGTTTTTATAATGCTTAAGTAGAAGTGTGCATTATTTAAAGCCTTACTTAAGTGTAATAAAGTGACTAAGGGCCTGTTGTTTCATCAGCAGTTAAACTAACTAATCGTTAAAAACCGTAACTAATGGTTAAATCTCAAGAAAATGTGTAAAATTTTCGATTCCTTTTTCGAATTTTAGCAATTAGGTAAGTTAACTACTGATCAAACAACGGGCACTAAATTAGTGTAATCTTCAATATGACGTAGGTATTGTAACATAACCTTAACAGGTTATTTTATTTTGTGACAATGACACAGTAAGATAGTTAAAGTATAATTTAGGCTGCTATTAATAGATGTAGTACCATATTTTGTGTATTTACCCGATTTTGTGTCGTTCTACTGTACTTTGTCATAAATTTTTCAGCCACTAACAAGCAAACAACCCGTCGGGATGTCTGTGTGGACAAACTCCAGAACATTCAGTCTGAGCTTAAAAAGGTCAAAGAGCTCAATGCACGGCTGTTGCAGGAGCGCGATAAGAGTCAAGAGAAGGTCTTTCACGTTATACACAACAAAAAAACCCGCAAGAGTTCTCTCGCCAAGCTGGACTTACGCCTATATTCAAACCGCGGAGAGATTAGGCTGACTTCGGGTTAAAATTTGACATTTGCCCTTACAAAATATGACAAATTTTAATCCGAAGTAAATAAGCCTATCTGTCCGCTGTTTGAATATACGGTTTGGCCATTAGAGTTCGGTGACATGCGTAAACAGCATGACCGCCTCCAGGCCAATGTGGACCAGTTCCAGCAGTGCCGCGAAACGCACGAGGAGGCGCTGCGGCGGATCCAGGGCCTTTAACAGTTACTGGAGGCGCAGCAAATTAAGCAAGACACTACTTGTGCCAGATGTGTTGCGGAAGAATTGGCTTACAATATAAGCTTGCTCGCAGAGTTCAATAGGTACTTCTTACTCTGAAGTTAACCAACATATTGTAACGGTAGACCTTACTAATTCTTTAGATCTTATCCCACCATGTAACATTGCTGCGAGGGGATCAAACAAATTTACAAAACCTGGCAAGAGCATGTCGGACCATGCTCAGTGTAGGGTTCCGAAGCCGTTACTACAAACAACCGGTCCGGACCGGCCGGTCTGCTATAGTAAAATCGCCCCTGGCTGAATATGGAAAACTGAATATGCACGTTTATTTGCCTCATTGTCAAATATAATTTTACTGAATATTAAGCCTTAAATACTTACGACTAGCGAAATATAAAATAAAAAAAAGTTTTTAATTTATATTGGCCAAACTACTTTATCGATTGACACGTCCTTCGAATATTTTATACATGTATTTAAGATACATTTATATAAAAAAAAAAAGTCCTAGCTTTTTTTGATGTCAACATTTCTGTCTGTTTTTTTATTTTTATTTTTTTTATTTGCAGGTTACCTACTACCTACCATATTTTGATACACAATTTAATATTCTATTACATTTTTTTTTTCAAAAATATTAGTTTGTATCAACAAAGTCGAAATAAGCTATTTGTATAGGAGTGGTATTCAAATTGATTCCGTAAACGTAAACAGAGAAATTAAGTTGTTCCACCGTGTTCTAAATTCAAAGACTCGCATTTTGAATTTTGAACACGGCGGGCTTCTTATTTAAATCTTGCTGTTTATTTAAATTTTAGAATGCACCTCTGCGGAGTAAAGGGCACGATGTTCTTAAAAAAAATGGCGGAACGAGAAAAATGTTTTCATCGGATAATACAAAATTAGTTGTAAATAAAAATACAGTTTTAAAACGATTGTGTCAAAAACGTGTCCCGAAGTTATACAAAATAGTGTACGATGTAATTGTTGATAAAATTAACAGATGTACCGAAGATTATTTGGAAAATAATCACCAATCCCTGCCGAATAACGTAAGCCTCAAATTCATATTTACTTTACATCTTTTGTGAATTGATGTACCTAGAAGTAATTAATCTACATAATAAATAATAATTTTCAGTTGGATGTAGTCAAATGCAAAGGGTTTGAGCAAGTAAACCTGCCAAAATATATGCAGGTCGCTTTGTTTCGTAGCTGCCTACCCAACGATGAAGTATTTCTGGAGGAGGAAGGAATCGGACTTTTGAAAATATGCTCAACATGTGGCACAAATCGTGAGGAAGATAATACAGTTACATTAAGTGATTTGTACTGTAGTTTTTGTGCGGGAAAATTATTCTACAGACATATGCACATTTAAAGTGCAACTTCTAGTACCTATTCAATCATAATTATAAGTAGATAAATATTGATAAGATACCTAATCGTTTGTAATAGATTTACAAAATGTAAGTGCTATTCATTAAAGTATGTCCGCGTCCAATGAATCGTGAGAGTCAGAATGGCGGGTGTACCTTCACAAATACAGGGTGACTGGAAATTCGCCGTATTCCTTGAAAGGGGTTATTCTACAGCTCATTTGTAATGATTTAAGTCCAGTCAACCAGGGGTCAAAACTCATTGGTTATCGAGTTATTAACGTTTCTAGAATTTAAAAAAAATACCCGCCTTTCGACCTAAAACTAGACATTGTGTAAAAACTTCGTCATTTAGAAATTAAAAAAAGCATTTTTCAAATAGCCAATGAATTATTGATTTCGTAATCAATTTAAAAAGGAGAACGATGTTCTATTCATTTTACTACAACACTTCCCTCGTTTTTCGGGTAAAATTGGAACGCACTTTATGTTTTTAAAAAGCAAATTTAAAGGAACACGATTAGCTGAATTTATAAACGATAACGATGCCGCGTTTTTTGGTTGAAACGATGGAGCTTAATCGCGAAAATTTCTGCTATTATTATTAATTGTACATTTTTTAATGAAACTTAATTTTAAAATGTCATAAATTGTACCTTTTTAGAAAGCTTATGAATTGAGCAAACTATTCCTGTCATTTGTATGCGAAGTGTCATACTTTTTTTTTTAGTTATGCTTTAAAATGTTATAAAATTTGGAAAATAATTAGTAGATTTTTCAACTTCAAATCCTTTTATCTGCAAATCTTTGCATTTCTTTGGCATTTTTTATTATTTTTCGTAATCAATAATTCATTGGCTATTTGAAAAATGCTTTTTTTTATTTCTAAATGACGAAGTTTTTACACAATGACTAGTTTTAGGTCGAAAGGCGGGTATTTTTAAAAAATTCTAAAAACGTGAATGACTCGATAACCAATGAGTTTTGACCCCTGGTTGACTGGACTTAAATCGTTACAAATGAGCTGTAGAATAACCCTTTTCAAGGAATACGGCGAATTTCCAGTCATCCTGTATATAAAATGGTTATACTAAAAAAATGTACTCAAAATGTACTATTTAGTACCTACTTTTAAAAAAAATGTACCGCTCCACAAATAAAGTTATTACAATGTGGAGGGTACACCCGCCATTCTGACAGTCAGGACGGCGGGTGTACCCCATTTATTGCAAGTTCACAATGACCTGATAGACTATTGACTAATGTTATTGCTCCAAAAAAATGTACTAAATTTGTACTTTAATATGCAGTTAAAACTTCAGCAATCAGATTCGTAATCTGATAATTAGACACATTTAAATTTTCCTCTATTAAAAATGAGTCGTTAAGTGCTTTTTTACTATGAGGTATCGATTATTGACACTATCGATTATTACTTGAGAAAAAATTACAAAATTTGTACAGTCTGTGAGCACTTAGAAGAGGCTTCGGTTTAGTACTTCTCTCGCACTCGCTCTCATACGATCTTATTAGGAGCGAGTCGGATAGAAGTACTAAACCGAAGCCTCTTCTAAGTGCTCACAGACTGTACTTATATATGCAATTAAAATTTGAGCAATGTTATTTATGGCGATTACGTAATACACATTTATAATTTTTCTACTTAAAATATATGGGTAAGCGTACCGTTCCCTACATTGACATTTTAATAATAATATTTTTATTTAAATCATTTTGCGATTGAAAATACTGTGTATATTTCACAAAAACTTTCTTTTGTTCTTCTATTCAACCACACCATTCTTTCTGCGTTTCATGTTCGATTTCTATATTACCGTATAAAACAATTGTGCGAATTAATAAATTGTTTACTTTAGAAACAAAACGATATATTGTACATATTAACAAATAGGTGTATTATTATTAAAATGTTCCATTTTTATAAGGGTAAAGCCAAAATTTCATTACTAGTAACATATAAGTAACGCTAAAGTAACGATAATGCTTTTACGTTACCGTAACGTAAAAGTGTTATAAGGCTACATGCGCAATTAATGAGTTACGCAATTTACTAAAACTATTTTATCAGGATTAAATTAAGATTTTGAAATTATTAAAAGGATTACCAGGACTAAAAGTAATAGCTATATTTTGAAGCCGATCAAATTAATTTAGTTTTAGTTAGGTGCCTGCCAGATCCAACACCAGTGATACATCTATTGTTAGTTAAAATGAAACGAATTGTAGAATGTTTCATTCAGAGGTTTAATTAAATGAACCCTTACTAAAAGATAAAAAAGATAATAGTAGTTTATGCAACAGTTGTATAAGAGAGGTCAAAAAAGACGAGTGGTGTGGTTACGATGTGAGCCGCAGGCGAACATCGTAAAGCAAGACGCCACGAGTATTTTTTGAGTTAGTTATACACCGTTGCATACAATACTTTTTCTACGACTAGGTTTCAAATAAAATGCAAAATTAAATTAATATACCTAGGTTAGAATACGAACGAACGAAGCACAGAACAACAAACGAGCGAGAAACATTCGAAAACAACAAAATATGTGTCTATGGTTAACTTTGTTTTTAAATTGATGTGCACTTGCCAGGTTTCATATTTTTTTTTAAAGTTGCACAATCGATTTAACTTGTGAAATAGGGACTAAAAAACACCTAATGATTTGAGAAATGAATTATTTTACTTGATTGGTCGATTTTAATATAGCTGCGTTCTGGTTGGTTGATACCAAATAAAATGTTTTTTTTAAAGAGTTACATTAGTAAAAGAGTTTACATACCAAAAAGAACCTAACGTTCCGATTGACAGTCAATGTGTATTGTGATTGGTGGTTTAATTTGGTGAAGTATTTTGATTGGTCAAATTAACCTAGGTGTAAGCTTTGGCAGCTAGGCATATCGTTTTGGCTCAAAAAAGCACAAGTGCTGTTAAGGGGAATAGACTAGATAGACTTTTCTACAGAATCTTCTGCGGACATATTATCTATATTCTTATATTAGTGTTCGTGACTATATAAATGACAGATAAAAGTACAGGAGTAGGAAAAAGATGTTAATTCAGTAAGTAGGCCTCACGGACACTTTTACACGTCAAAAATTTACCAATTTGTATTCTTATTTTGTTGTTCTTTCGCCTTCTTTCTATCTTCACGCCAGTTCAAACGCTGTTATTCTTTTTCTGTCTCTGTATATTTACTTCTTTTCGCTCTATAATAATTCAAAGCTCTTTCAGAATCTTTTTTTTTCATTTCTTTATATTTTTCTGGATTTTCTATTTTTAATTTCTCTCTGTACTTTGTTTTCTTCTCAACTGGTGTTAATGGCATCTGCAATAAAAATGCAGAAAATCATTGAATAATAAACATAATAAAATAAAGTTGTCATCCAATGTTCTGCTAATTTAACAGTATGCAACTAGCTTTATATTGCTTTTACGTTACGTAACATAAACTTTTAAAGGGGTAACATAAGAGTAACATAAAAGTAACAAAAGTAACGGAAAAGTAACATAAAAACCTTCTGTCTACAGCCTTACATAGTTTTAACATGAAAACGGCAAGGAATTGTTAGCTGCGGTAATGTTCGCACAAATCTTACGTTTTAAAACGTTAGTCTTACATAAACAGGTAGAAAAATAACTTGAACATACCTTGTAAATAACAGGTACAAGTTCAACAGTTTTTTATCACGAAAACACGCCGCCGGTTCACTTGTTCAGTGACAACGAAACAAAATGGTTGACGGCTAGAATTTTGATAGTAACAGCTGCTATAAGAGTTGCTAGTGTGAAAAGATTAATTACTACTATAATCCGTTCAGAAATTGTATATAAATTCCGTAACGTAAGTAGGGTAACGTAAAAGTGCGAGAATTAAAGACAACAGAATAAAACCTAAGAAAATACTCATTTAATTTGAATCTTATAGTTTTTATAATAAAATCGACATTTCAGTAACCTCACACCATGATATGAATCAGAAACTTTAGTATTAATGCCTTGGAAATTTCACTAGGATACTTTATATATTTTGGGTAGCACAAATGGACATTTCTTTTTGTATGAACTTTCTTTTTGTTATTTTGTGTTTTAATTTTTATTATCAAAATAAATGTACATACGTTTGAAATTGATGTTTGCATAGCTAGTAAATACATCACTGTTTACAATCGTCATATTTACCATTTCTTTTTTAAAGAATATTGAAGTGTAATAAAATTTTGGCTTTACCCATAAGTAATAATTTGATGAAAAACCTATGAGTCGAACCTGAGTCGTAATTTTTTCTCAGCCGCGTTTCCCGCCTTTATGAGTTTTTTTTTAATTCGCATGCAGCCACTGAGGCATTGGTCGTTCCTGAACTGACTATTAGTTAATACTAAAACAATATTAGTAATTAACTATTAATAGAAATGTATTGAACGTAACAATACACATTTAAAGATCACTCTTATTTTTATTTCCGCATTTTATGCGTAAATGACAAGTTGTGGTTAAATCAATTACTTATTGTAGGAAATCTACAAACTAATTAGATTATATATTTAATAAAGGTACAAATAAAGAACGTAGATACACACGTGCAAGTACGACATTATTATTTATAATATGTTCACATATACCTACTTAATTTATTTTCAGACTATTATTTGTAAATGTAGGGAACGGTACGCTTACCCATATATTTTAAGTAAAATTATAAATGTGTATTACGTAATCGTAATCGCCATAAATAACATTGCTCAAATTTTAATTGCATATATAAGTACAGTCTGTGAGCACTTAGAAGAGACTTCGGTTTAGTACTTCTCTCTGACTCGCTCTTAATATGATCTTCTAAGTGCTCACAGACTGTACAAATTTTGTAATTTTTTCTCAAGTAATAATCGATAGTGTCAATAATCGATACCTCATAGTAAAAAAGCACTTAACGACTCATTTTTAATAGAGGAAAATTTAAATGTGTCTAATTTTATTATCAGCTTTAATTTTTTAATTTAACTGCATATTACATTTTTAGTACATTTTTTTGGAGCAATAACATTAGTCAATAGTCTATCAGGTCATTGTGAACTTGCAATAATTGGGGTACACCCGCCGTCCTGACTGTCAGAATGGCGGGTGTACCTCCACATTGTAATAACTTTATTTGTGGAGCGGTACATTTTTTTTAAAAGTAGGTAAGTACTAAATAGTACATCTTGAGTACACTTTTTTAGTATAAACATTTTATATACTTGTGAAGGTACACCCGCCATTCTGACTCTCACCAATGAATCTATTCGTAATTGCAGCAGTTGCAAAAAACAATTTTGTAAAACAAAAGGTGTGAAAAAAACTTTATCGTCTTCTGCCGATGTAAAATTCTATTCGGATTATTTACTGCAGAATTTTAAACATGGTGATATTTTATGTTCATGTTGCCGCACAAAAGCCTACCGAACTAAACAACCAATTGTGCCCTCAAGTTCAACCTTACATCAACGGACTACTCTCAGCGATTCAAGCAGTGAAAATGAAGTCGTCGCATTTAATGTTAGTAGTAGATGCTCAGTTGAGACGTTGAGAGGATAGAGCTACCACTTCAACGAACACTGTCTACTCATAGGTACTGCTTCATATCATATGCCATTCTAAATCAAACAACTTACAAACAGTACCTAAAAAGGCAAGATTACAAGTTTACTCTAAAATAAATATTTATATTCCAACAGAAAATAGATGCTGCTCATCACATTTGATTAATGGTCAATTCTATCAACATGATTTAAACCTGATCGAAGTCAATTCAACCACAGCCGCCGTAAATGTTAAAGAGATAGCAGAGCTATTTGGTTGTTTAGTCACTGAAACACAGCTGCCTTTAATTGAGAAAATAATTAATAAATCTGTCTCCGATGACCATTTTGCTATTTTAACGGGATTTACTTGGGAACATGTTAATATTATTAAAAACGAATTGCACTCTTTACAAACAAAACGTGACATTATACAAGCTGTTGTCATTTTTTTAATTAAACTACTTAGGTACTGGCAATAGTAACATACTAATCGGTACTTTACTGCAGCTCTCTAGATGCCAAATAGTGTCAGAATATGTGACTGATGTTATTGATTCCTTTGAAAGAGACGTTCTTTCATTTCAATTTGGTGTCAATGCATTTAGTCGCCAATGGCTTATTGACAATCACACAACGGAACTGGCAAAAATACTTGGAGAATGTTTTGATACTCATTTGTGATGGTATACATACAGGGTGACTGGAAATTCGCTTATTCCTTAGGTTATCAATATCGTCCAAAATGGAAAGAAAGTTGAAAGTAACTGATTACGTAGGTCACTTAAAAAGTTTTGAGATGCTCGAAATTTCAAAATGGAACGCACTTTGTTTTTAAAAAGCAAATTTATTTAAAAATAGAACACCATTAGCTGAATTTAAAAAGGAGAACGATGTTCTATTAATTTTACTACAACACTTCCTGCGTTTTTCGGTTAAAAATGGAACGCACTTAATGTTTTTATAAAGCAAATTTAAAAGAGCACGATTACCTGAATTTAAAAACGATAACGATCCCGCGTTTTTTGGTTGAAATCACAGAACTATATCGAGATAGAATGAAAGAGTTCGTCGATTTATATGAAAACCGAGCGTGTAACATTTTGCGTAGGCACTTTGACGTCACGCGAGTGTTTTAGTGATGTGCACAACATAAACAAAATCGTTTCTAATCTGTGGTGTCATCGATCGCAACGGAAGAGCGTCAGCGAGTCGAATTGGGAATCGATTATGTCACTTGACAGATGAATGAGAATAACAATGTATTATGTGATTTTTTAAGCTAATTTCTGTTAGTCCGTAGCATAGGTATAGCCCAATATGCTTTATATCTACTTTCATGATATTATATTATAGGAACACTATCACGGCTGAGTAGGTTTTACAAGTTTACGGTTAATAGTCGGTTTACTTGTAAAATACATAATTTTGTGCGTTTACATTGCAAACGCTGACTAAGGCCCTGTTGTTTGATCAGTAGTTAAACTAACTAACTGTTAAAATTTGAAAAAATAATCGAACTAATGGTTAAATCTCTAGGAAATATGTGTTTTTTTCGGTTCCTTTTTCGAATTTTAATAATTAGTTGAGTGAACTACTGATCAAACAAGATGGATCAAAATAATGTACTATAGAATTGTATATCTATCAAAGTTCTACAAAAAGTCTATCTCTTCTGTGGAAGCCTACATTGCAAAATCTTTATCTGCTTATCGAGACCAAACTATTCAGTCCTAACACGGTGGGTCTACGTTAAGAATAGCGGAGATCCTGTCGCCACCTTCCGACTCCATCATCAGATCATCTCTTAGCTATACCATAATATTGCATTGTCATTGAGTTTCCTTAATTATGTGGTCCAAATTTCAGCCCATTTCGTTAACGGGAAGTGGGTCAAATTTAATTTTATGGTGGATATTAGTCAAAGAAAACAACCACCTTTGAGTTAAACAAATTAAAAGTATATTCGACGAATAATAATGCCCAAAAATAACACAATAACTGTAACACTTGTATGAATACTTAAACAAAACACGAAAACATAGGCTGTGCGTGCCGAGTGAGCGGGGCGCGTCGGTTTAGCTGGCGAGCGGGTGCCGCGGGTGCTGTTGCGCCGATTCGATGAGAGGCATCCGTCTCGCTCTCGCATGCTAATAACGCGCGAAATTCGTATAACGGTCGGGCACGCGTGTTCGGCGCGTTGGGCGTGTAGAAGAGTTTGCGACAATTTGCAAGATTTGACCCATACATACATACATACTTACATACGCATTTGCAAGTTAAATAAAAGCTGGTAAAAATAATTAGTTTTTTTTCTGTTTTCAAAATCGATTTTAATCGACTAAGAAATCGGCATTGAAAATCGCCGGGTACCTACAACACTATCTCTTATTTTTGACAGAAAAATGAGAAATCAACCTTGAACGCCTTTCGACAAGTGCTCGACAGTTTGGATTGGTTTATTTTCGTTGCTGGTTTTCAATGCATGCCAAGTCTGGCGCGTCAAATTAAAGCCGCAATGGAAAAGTTGCATTAGATACAGATTCGCCCGTTACTGTTTATAATGAAATTGATACTATGCGACAAATAAATTGTTTTATAAATTATAACAGATATTTTAGGGCAAAGAGTACTTACATATGATAAGAAATATCTTGATTCACAGCTCCTACTTTTTTGGTGGTGTTTAAACAGTTTATTATCGAGCAACAGGGCATTTTGTTGTTAAATTCGAACGTCACACACGGAAAGCGGTCGAGAGCGGACTGAGCATCGCGGCGAGCAACGTTGATCTCAGATCAACTTTTCGGCACGCGAAGTACATACACTCTTTCCTTCTATCTCGATATAGTTCTGTGGTTGAAACGATGGAGCTTAACCGCGAACATTTCATCGTACATTTTTAAATGAAAATTAATTTTAAAATGTCATAAAATGTACCTTTTTAGAAAGCTTATGAATTGAGCAAACTATTCCTGTCATTTGTGCGCGAAGTGTTGTACTTTTTTTTTTAGTTATGCTTTAAAATGTTACAAAATTTGGCAAATAATTACTAGAACTTTCAACTTCAAATCCTTTTATTTGCAAAACTTTGCATTTCTTTGGCATTATTTAATATTTTTCGTAATCAGTAATTAATTGGCTATTTGAAAAATGCTTTTTTTATTTCAAAATATTTTTTTTTACACAATGACTAGTTTTAGGTCGAAAGGAGGGTATTTAAAAAACGTGAATAATTCGATAACCAATGAGTTTTGACCCCTGGTTGACTGGACTTACATACATACATACATAAACTCACGCCTTCATTCCCAGAGTGGGGTAGGCAGAGCTACAGAATTACCAAGCACTCTTAAATAAGTTGTTGATAATTCTGTAACCACGTTTTGCACAATCAGGCTAAGATATATACTAGTGTATTAGTGATAGGTTGCAAGCTCATCGCCTAACAGTACTAGATGCCTTTATTATTCCCTTAGTCGCCTCTTACGACATCCACGAGAAGACATGGAGTGGCACTATTCTAACCCGGTGACCACACAGGACTGGACTTAAATCGTTACAAATGAGCTGTAGAATAACCCCTTTCAAGGAATACGGCGAATTTCCAGTCACCCTGTATATATACCAAAAAAGTTCCAATATGGTAACGGCGCCTATTACCGTGGTACTTAAAGAAGTTTTCAAATATTTCCAAAAAATTAAGGTTATCATATCAAAGCTCCTAGCGACCCAATTTTTTTTATTTATTTAAGAGTGTTTATTGAACTTTTAGCGTCGTAACTTTTTGGACTCATTTTACTTTATTATATATTGTAAAAATAATTATACTGAATTTGTAGTTTGTATAGGAACCTTAAATTGTCAAGTTGTTTAAATATTGAGATAAAATCGTGTATTTACTTACCAGTTATGTAATTTTGGTTTTATACCTAGGTTGTATTATATACTTTTGATTTGTAATTAATGAAAATAAAACTGTATCCGTTTGTTTTTATGGGTCGGAATTAGGTTTTTCAAACCCTCCATATTGAGCCTATTACCGATGGTAAGATCAGATAACCCTCGGTAATAGAATTTATGGGAATCTATTACCGACCCATTCAATATTTGTTTGGGTCGGTAATAGGTTCCTAAAGAAGTGTCTATTACCGAGTGACATTTTAGTCTTCTATTAAATTAATCACATTTAGGGTACCGTAAGTACAGATTTCTTTGATAAAGTTGAGACTTTTACTCATCAGAAGGAAATTTCCAATTTACCTTCCTACTACCTTGTTATCTTATGTCACTTAAACGAAAAATCCGTTTAATTACGTGTAAATAAATCCAAATGACTAATATTCATGTGTATAATATTTCATCCTACTCCGTTTCCAAGTCGCACTTGCCACACCTAAACTTTTTATTATTTATTTGTGAATTAAGTATTAAATTAATAATATTATTTACGCGGATGGCAAGGTGCTGCTGAGCACGTCGGTCTGTGTGTTGCGTAAGTTTCTTCATCTGTGCGAAGCTTATGCGTCTTATCACATGGATTAGGCTCAAAATTTTGGCACATTTTAGTCACTCGGCCAACACTCGGTGTGTCCTTGTCTGTATTTAAAAATGCGGAACATTTTACTTTTATTTTTATTTTTTATAACATTATGAACTTCAGGACTAGCTGTTACAATAATTTTGCAGGTAATTACGAGTAGATATAATTGAAATTTAACCAAAACATATTTTTATTTGATTTGGCGTACTCCGATTGCTTAGTAAGTTTTGATGTCTTTTATCTACGTCAGTGCTACCTCTACCTTCATTGCAATTTTTTGTACTAGACCCATGTGTTAAAACATGTTATCGAACATAAATGAACAATAGGAAATCTTATAACACGAGGTTCAATAAGTCCCGAGACTAAACTAAAACAAAGCTTTTTTTATAATATTAGTTTTTATTCATCAACGTAGTCTCCTTCATTCAACTGCGATAAAGTCCCTCCAACACTTTTCTAACTTTTCTATTCTCTGATTGTAGAACGATTTATCTTTGGCTTCAATATAAGCCACCGTTGCTGCGATACTTCAACATTTGACTTCTTGGCCTGGAGAATTTTTTTCAAGTCTGCAAACAGTAATCAGTAATCACTGGAGGCCAGATCTGGAGAATAAGGTGGACTAAGGAGGGTGGAGTCATTCGAAGCACAATTCGTTTAGCTTGGCCATTTTTCTCATGACTATGGTGAAACATCACTTTCTTTTCTTCATCTGTGGCCGTTTTTCTCCGATTTCGTACTTTAATCGGTCTAATAATCCCATGTTATATTTGCTATTTATATTTTGCCCCTTATCAAAGTAGTAGACGAAGAGTATTCCATGTGCATCCCATAATATAAGGACTGATTTGCTGCGAATTCGCCAAATTAAAAACCATTTCATTATGAGTTCAACCGTTTAATATATACAGGGCGTCCCGAACTTATGGGACATGAAGGGGAAGTACCTTAAATATCGTAGATAGTGTATTTTGCTGAAAGAAGACTTTATGTTATTTTTAAAAGTTAGTAATTCTGTATTCATAGATTTTCTAAAAATTACTTGCATCGTCTGGGAATCGAACCGACTTAAATGTGCCATGTCGATGCCATGCATGACGTGATGCCAATCGAAAGAATAGCTAAAAAATAATAACTCTGCTTAAGTAACATTGTATTTTAAAAGAAAGGAACAACGTAAAATTAATCATTTTAATCAAATTAAAAACATACAAACTGCCGTAGTCAATTAAGTGGGTATTTTTTTGTAAATTAATTAATTAAATGCTCAAAATATGATCCCTCTTGCCTTACGCAAATCGCCAATCTTTTAATGAGTCCGCTGCCTGTGGATTTTCTTATAATTTTATGGTGAACACTCGATGTGATATGGCACAATTCTGTTTGCAACTCATTTAATAACTTTCTTGAAATTTGACTCAATCATTTTACGGTGTTCCTTTCTTTTAAAATACAATGTTACTTAAGCAGAGTTATTATTTTTTAGTCATTCTTTCGATTGGCATCATAAAAGTAGGGTGATTTTTTTTTGACATTTAATTCGGTTCGATTCCCAGACGAAGCAAGTATTTTTTAGAAAATCTATGAATGCAGAATTACTAAATTTTTAAAATAACATAAAGTCTTCTTTCAGCAAAATACACTATCTACGATATTTAAGGTATTTCCCCTTCATGTCCCATAAGTTTGGGACGCCCTGTATACAGGGTGACTGGATATTCGATACAAACCTTTTAAGGAGGCATAGTAAGCTCATTTGAAGCCAATAAGGTCATGTAGTACCCTGGCCGAAAATTATTCGTACTACCTGATGTACCTACACCTAGGTTGTTGAACGAGTTAAAAATATTGAATAATTAGGAATTCCACAAAGCAAAATGTAACTTATCTTATAAAATTCCTTATTCTAGGTGTACGTGAGGTAATGTACAAGTATCCATTTCCGAGTATTACAATTACTTAATCTATCTGAAAACTCTGTATTAATTACCTTTTAATTAGTTAAGTTTAGGTCTTGTTTACAATAATATCGGCCATTGAAGTATGCATTTGAAGATAACTACTGATTTCTGAGGAGTTCGTACCATACAAACGACGTTCATAAAAAGTGTACTTCTTAGTATTAATAAGTACTTAATTAATTTGAATACCTATTTTTTTGTATCTTATATATTATATATATTAGATAGCTAGTAAACCAAGGAAGCTTTTCCTGGCATTTGTACGCTGCATGTCATACCTACAATGATTTAAAAAAGAAACACTCTTTCATAATGAAGTAATTTTTTTTTTGTTTATCTTTATTGTAGTTTTATTAAATAACTTAAAATGTAGCATTGTGTTAATTTTTTTGTCTAATACATCACATTATAGAGCATTAAATAACGGCAATTTTTTTTTAAAAAAAATTTTCGTGTTGCTTTCCGCAATTACGAAAAAAAACTTAAATCTCAAATATCTCAGAAACGAATAATTTTCGGCCAGGGTACTATGACCTTATTGGCTCCAAATGAGCTCTACTATGCCTCCTTCCTTAAAAAGTTTGTATCGAATTTTCAGTCATCCTGTAGGTATAATACACAATGTACGGAGAGGCACAGGGTGTATAAACGTGCGACAGTGTCCTTTGTCACTTTCTTACATGCTGAATTCCACTTGGCGAGGAAATCCTTTTGGTCTCGTACACTTACGAATCTTAAGTAAATTTCCCTTGACCAGAGCCCAGTACCGTTCTATGGGGCGACAATGTGGGACATGGTGGTCTAGGTCTTTAGGCTCGATTTGTATGACATTACGTTCAAGGCATCTGATCTTGTCCTTAGCATAGTGGGTTGTAGCCAGATCTGGCCAAAATCATGTTGAAGTATCGTGCTTTTGGACAAAAGATACCAGCCGTTTCTTTAAGCACTCGTTAATATAGATTTCCTTATTGATTGTGCTAGGCGTGACGAAAGCTCGTCTGCGATCACCGCACTAACAAATTGCCTGCCACACCAAATATTTGGAGCCAAACTTTTCAACTTTAATAGTCGTTTCTGAATCGGGAGAAACCATACCTTCAGCTATCGTGTAATACTGATCACCTGTTAATGTTAAAATATCGTAGGTTTCGTTACCAAGTATGTAGTTATTAAGTGAAAATTTTCTGTGCCCAAAAAGTCACAATTTTTGTGCCCTCATTTTGATGATATTTCGTTGTTTTGCTGTTATTTTAGGCATCTTAGACTTTACTTAGTCTTCATACCAGTTAGTTTGCTTGGACGCCAAATCATGGATTGACTGGTGTAATTTATTTCTGCTACACCACGTTCAGACATACAGCGATTCTTACGAATCGTCCGAATGATTTTCTTCATGAGCTCAGGTTCACGATGGCCTCCGTGTTCTTTAAATAATGTTTTATAACATCATCAACGGTCCTGCGTGCAATATTCATGAGCGATGAAATGATTAGGACACGGTTAGGCGAATAGTTGTTACCGCAGCTCGTAAAGGTTGTTCAAAAATAATGCAAAGATCGAAAAAAATATGAACTTTCAAAAGTTTTACCTCAGAAACTACTTATTGGGTCTACAGAGATAATTTTAGTCCCATATTGTAGCAAATTTAGTCTAATTTAACCTTTTGAACGCCACAGTCGGCTCTGGCCGACAACTGAAAATCGTGCCACTGACGCCACCGACGGCCACAGCCGACACAAGTTAGAGATTAAAAGAGACTTTGTTTCGTATGGATTAAGTTAAGTTGTAATTTGCTTAGCATAGCAAACATGTTTGGCGTGTGAGTGACGCATTTTGTATTTGACGTACGGCGTTCAAAAGGTTAAAAACGCCCTGAGAAAGTACTATCAAAAACTATATTAAAGAACTAGGTAGGTTTATAATCGACAATATCTGAAAAAAAAAACGCGTTTTTTTTTTTTTTATCAAAGATGAGTTCGGCGCTCGAGGTGACAAACTTGGATTATTCATTGGGCCAACATCATAAAGAAGTCTGCACTACCGTATTTGACGCGAACAAACCTGTACTTTCAATCGCCCATTTTACTGGAGTATTTTAGGACTTGGTTGATATTTTGTTGAGTCACTGCTGCATTTGGACGACATGAACGTTCAGCATCATTTGTGCGTGCAAAATCGTGGTAATTTCTTTTAAAATATTTGTTATTAAGTGTATGTTAATTTAAGACTATCATTGTATATACATACATAGGTATTTACGTTTTGACCGTTTGCTGTTCTCTATAAAAAAATAAACAGCCTGACAGGCCACGCCAGACGGACATGGGCGACATATCGGAATTATAAGGGTTATTATGTTATTTGTTTGTAGGGTGTATCGCGGAGCGGATCCGCGGGGCAGTAACGCCAGCAAGACGACTAGTACGAATTGTCCGTGACATGTTTTTGTCATTTGTATCTCCCTTTCTAACTAGTCTGCAATGATAGAGACGCAGTAAGCGACAAGCGTGAAAATACTTATAGATGTGGACCGGGTCCGATGTGCTTAAATCGCATCGTACGCATGTTGTAATGTAACCTTATGTTAGAAAAAGAAAAAAACCATTTTCATGCATAAATGCATTTACGATATTAAAATAAACAGATCAATGGACATTAACTATCTATTTTTAGTAATAACAAAAAATAGGTGTGCATTATCCAGACACGCGGTAGCGTATCAAGCCAAGTTCAAGTAGCGAGCAGCACCGTGTGTAATATACAGGGTTATTGGTAATTCGACGTATTCCCGTTAGGAGGTGATAGGGGTGACTATTTGCGGTAATTTTAACCCCCATATGCATTATGCAAAAGTGAACCATTTTTGAGTTATCATGTTTTTTAGCTTTTTTCAAAATAAGTCAAAAATGCAGCATCAAAAATTTATTAAAAAAAAGAATCAATTTAAATCTAATTTTCTCTTCTGATTTATAAAAACGATGAAACACTGGTTATTTATCAATACTAAAACAACAATTATCGGTCCAAATTTAAAAATGCGAGACGAAAAACGATATTATTTTTAGATTTTTTAGATATATTTTTCCACTAAAATGCCTTAAAAACAAAAAAAAACGTTATGAAACTTGGCTTGCAGATTAATTTAAAAACATAACCGTTTTCTTAGCTCTCTAAAAATGCATAACAACTAGGAACTTATTTCAAAGAAACTGAAAAAAAAAATGTCACAAAGGAAGCAGGCGGAAATTCGTATCCGAACTAAACTCAAGGTCGTTCTTTAAAAAATCGCATAAAATTAATTAAAAACAATAGGTACCTACCCAATGTCAATAAAACAAAAAAACAATTTTAAAATAAAATTTTGAACCAGTAACAGTTTAACAGTAATAACAATTAAAAATGAATAATAGTAACAATTAACACATTTTGTAATTTAGCCTATTTAAAAATCTTGCTCGAAGTGACTTCCCCTATTGCGTACGCAAAGTCGCATTATTTTTCTGAGTTGTGCCTTAACTACCGAAGTAGTCAAATTATTCCGCATCGCATTTGCTGCGTTTATAATTCTTGTCTTGAGTTCTTCCGCGGATGACACAGGCGAGACGTCGTAAAGTATGGATTTCATGTGACCCAGACATAGAAATCAACCGGCGTTAAGCCCGGGCTTCTCGCAGGCCACGGAATGGGTTTTCCTCGCCCTATCCAACGATTAGGAAAATGGCTATCGAGCCATCGTCTTACATTGACACCAAAATGTGCAGGACATCCGTCTTGCTGGTATATCATGTTTTGCCTTGTAGCCAAAGGCACGTCTTCGAGGAGGTCAAACATTTCATTTGTCGCAAAATATTCGTAAGCTGCTGTATTTAGATTTTTCGTTAAAAAATGTGGTCCGATTAAATTATCATCAATTATTCCCGTCCATACATTGACCGAAAAACGGCGTTATGCACTTCCTCACTCCAATAATGTTCATTGTGGAAGTTAGTAATCCCATCTTGATCGAATTTGGATTCGTCGGTCCATAGGATTTTTTTCAAATAAGACGCGTTTCTAAATCCTTAGTTTAGTTCGAATACAAATTTCCGCCTTCTTCCTTTGTGATCTTTTTTTTTTTCAGTTTCTTTGAAATAAGTTCCTAGTTGTTATGCATTTTTAGAGAGCTAAGAAAACGGTTATGTTTTTAAATTAATCTGCAAGCCAAGTTTCATGACGATTTTTTTGTTTTTAAGGCATTTTAGTGGAAAAATAAATCTAAAAAATCTAGAAATAATATCGTTTTTCGTCTCGCATTTTTAAATTTGGACCGGTAATTGTTGTTTGAATATTGATAAATAACCAGTATTTAATGGTTTTTATAAATCAGAAGAAAAAAATAAATTTAAACTGATACTTTTTTTGAAATAAATTTTTGATGCTGCATTTTTGACTTATTTTGAAAAAAGCTAAAAAACATGATAACTCAAAAATGGTTCACTTTTGCATAATGCATATGGGGGTTAAAATTACCGCAAATAGTCACCCCTATCACCTCCTAACGGGAATACGTCGAATTACCAATAACCCTGTATATATATATAAATATTACACGAACCATTTGTAGCCACTTTTGACCCCCTCATAACTCAAAAACTATTTCACATAAACGTGTCAAATTTGGCTCATACACCGTCTCCAATAAGTTTGCATACAGTTTAGTTAGATTCTCAATAAAATAAATGTACGAACAGTTAATACAATGAAAAGTATATTTTATTAATGGCACACTTATGTACAATATTTACAACAAATGTTTCGGAATAACTCCACCTTTAACTTTTTTTACTAGCTTCAAACGTTTCTCAAATGAATCACACGCGGCACGCACCGCTTCCATTGATATTTCGTCCCAAATATGCTCGATAACCTTTTTGAAATGATCCAGGTTTGCGATTTTATAATCATGTAGTTTCGAGAGCATGTACGACCACACGAAATAATCTAATACGTTCAAGTCCGGAGAACTGGGTGGCCATTCATGTTTCGGCAGAAAATCGGTCAAATTAGCCTGACACCAAGCTTGAACAGCGTTTGCCGTGTTTTTTTTTTTTTTTTTTTTTTTTTATTGCATGGGAAGGCAAACGAGGAGCTCCGTCTTGTTAGAAAACATAATATTCGTTCTCAAACATCCTTTTTAAATTTGGAGCAACAATTTTCTCCAAAACCTCGGATTTATAGTATTGAGCATTGATTTTAACGCCTTTATCGATAAATACTAGAGGTAGTTTACCCCGCTTACAAACTGCACCCCACACCATCACCGATGGTGAGCTCTGGAACCTAGGAACATTTTTCTGGTTGTCCAGAATGTCTTCTATCATTGGTGCCCACAATCGATCATTTTGGGCGTTATGAGGCTGTTCTAACACGAACAGTTTCTCGTCAGAAAATACAATCTCATCCCCTGCGTGCCAAGAAAGTATTATGTTGGATCTTTGTACTCTCTTTTTCTTGGTTGCTTCGGAAATGCCATGAACTTTCCGTTTTTTGTAGGCATGGCATCCAAGATCCACCCTCAAAATATTGTGTACCGATCCTTTTGAAATTTTCAGCTCAGCAGCCAATTTTCGGATAGAACGGTGCTTTTTCCGCCGAAGTCGCTCTCTCACAATCTTTACTACTCTATCGGTTCTAGCTGAACGTGGCCGACCGGATCTTTTCCTGTCTTCTACTGAGGAGGTCTCTTTATACCTTTTGATTGTGGTGTAAACTAGATTGCGTTTAATTCCAAGGGGTTTTAAGGCCTTGAAGATAGCACCTGGCCTGTCGCCATTGCTAAATTTTCTGATAATCGTTTCACGAAACTGTTTCATCGTGGATTAAAGCAAACTACATATGCTTGACGTTTGAAACGATTGTATTTTGTTAAAGACAACATACTTTATAAATTAAAATAAGATTTCGATGGCCTGTAGTATGTATGTCTTTAGGATTAGTGCAAAAAGATGGGTATTCGAACTTATTGGACACGGTGTATATTGAGACTTGCGAGTACATATGTGCTCCAAATTTCATAAACACATCTCAAACGGTTATTTAGATATTAACGTCCTAAAATCGTCATTTTTATCACTGACTGACCTATATAGATCAAAACTCTAGCCCAGTTCCAGATGACCTAGAAAGTTCACATTTGGCATGCAGATAGGTAATTAGGTGAATACAAAGGAATAAATCAGAAACTGGTAATTTTTTATCATTTTATTAAAATTTTCACTTAATCGATTCTATTAGAAACACTTACCTTATACCTACTTAGGAAAGGTACCCAACTGTCCGGCTCCGATTTGATTTAAATTTATACAGGGTGTCTGGAAAACCTTCGGAGAAATTTGGGGGGGTAATAGTTGGCACGATTCTGATCACGGGGGTATGGTTCATTTTTGTTTCTGTTAATGTAAAAAAAAAAGAAGGATTAATTATATTCATTTTGTTACTTGATGTATCGCAGCCGATATCTCGACCTTGACATTTTGACGTTGATAGTATACTACTCCAACAGTTCGTAGTATCTTACGTCAAAATTCAATGTCCGAGGTCAATGACCTGAGACCATACGTTGTCACATGGTATGTAAACAAACAGTTCGCTCCATGTAAACAAAAATCAAGGTAGCATTATAATAAAAATAAATGAGTAATTTTAGTGCAACTTACTGTATTTTCGTTTTTGCAATTTGAACACTAATTGGTTTTAAATGTGAAATCACTAGGTCTCTTGTTCATGTTTTGCCGAGACTGATCATATCGTCCGTCTTTTACTGTCGAGATCTAACCATTTACCATTGTTTTCTGCTCTAAAGTAGCCCATATAACTGATTTACAGCAAAAATATTGAAGACGTGAATATTGAAAATAACATAATTTAACACTGACATCTAATGACAGCCATAAATTCATAGACTTCTCAAAGTTCAAATAGACGGATTGAACGATCCGATTATTGCTCTCCGTATTGAAGAAAAAAAAGGAGAAAAAGAAAATCGTTTATTGGTGCAAACCACAGAAAAATAATAATCAAATTAAATACAGTGAGAAAATAATTTAAAACAAAACCTTAAAACTATTTTATAAAATAATAATGCACCAAATTGGGTGCTACTCAGCATCATAGTGTCAGACATGCCGTGACGCTGCACGCGCTGATTTTCAGGGCAACCAGACGGGGAGAAAGCGCTGCTGGCTGCTGGTTCTTTCCTTTTGATCCGCATGGTATTTGTGGCAGTAGCCAAAAGTCCAAGTGCAAAACATTTTGTCGATGGATATAAAGGTCGTCGCATAATTGATTATAATAGGCTATTTGACAACATTGAAAATATACTACAAATTGTGGTCATCCTATCTGATACTAGCGTAAAATAACGTATTTCACTTTATTTCACATTAAATTATGTCTATTTTTTTGGAAATTACACGAAATAATAAGGATTTTTTTTGAAATTTAATCTGTGGCAAAAACGCTATGTGATGTTAGAAATACTGTATAACCTGTGAGTGTGATGTGAAGTCACATCACATGCAAGTAAACAAAACAAACCCCAAACCAAACATCGCTTCGCTTGTGACATCGCTTCCTTGACTGATTGTGATTGTAGTCCACGTTTTATATTTTCTGGGTGTTCCTTAAGCCGGCTACTCACACACCTGCTGCAGGGGCAATACCGGTCGCACGGCGGTTGGACCAATTTTAGGCTGTTCTCTACACACTAGCCTGCCGTTCAGTGTGTAACTGATAGTCCCGCTGAACGCACGTCCACGAGAAAGCCTCCTGTATTGACGAAACACCAGAGGATTGGTATCGCCTTGGCACTTTCTGTGGTGCTACCAAAAAAAAAAAGGAAGAGAAGATATTGGGTGAAGAATTGGTTGCAGAAACGAAGCAAATTGTGCCACATGAATATTATGAAAGAATTGGAAGTAGATGATCTTAGAAACTTTTTGCGAATGGATATTGATTCTTTTGAAGAGCTCCTGGCTATGGTAACACCATTTTTTCCATTTTTGTCCACTCCGCTCGGTTGTCACCAATGAACTGACTGGAATTGCCCCAATCCTACTACACACGCAGCAACCTTGCAGGGCGGTAGACACAATCTAGGGAGCTAGGAAGGTCTTGCGCCCCTGCCGCCCTGCCGCAGGCCCAATCTAAAAATTGCTCCTGCTTGCCTACACACATCACAATTAAGCAGGCAATCAAGGGTCCAATTCCCATATTGCCCCTGCAGCAGGTGTGTGAGTAGCCGGCTTTAGTGGCCTTTTTCTTTTAAGGGTTTTTACCACAGAGTGTAATCACGTCGACCTCTTCTTACAAAGCGATCCTATTTTTCTCTTTCTTCTATGATACGAATATCTAGCAACAACATGTATGATGCCAGCTTTAAATGTAATTTTCATCACACTTGCATGTAAACAGTATCTAAACATACAGGTTAACTTGACCGCAATGCCCCATATAAAACCCTCGACCTTTCTTCTTACCATGAAACCCAAGGTCGGTAAGTAATTTTTTTTTAATTTATAGCACAGCACACAGGTCATGCAAGTTCAAGCAAAGAGTTTACACGCAATTGTAAAATTGTCTTAAAATGTTATTTAAACAGGAATTTTATTGCAATCTCGCTACATGTTACTTAAATACTCAATTAATATTCTTAATAATCGATTTTAATAGTTGTCTGTAACAAACGTCGTTTTTTTTTACACTCCTTCAGGGCTGTATGTATACCTACGTAAGTATTTGCCCTTAACGTTTCTGAACGAAACATTTGCATAATCTGTCTAGTCCGCCAGCCATCCGCTTAAAAAAAGTTCAAGTAATTCGTAATAATAGTTGTGATGACTTGTGTGTTTATTTACTCGCAAATGTGATGAAAAACATTGTATGTTTCACGGGCGGTACGGGAATTACGTACCTCGACTCAGAAAGCCCTCAGTCTTCGACTTCGGGCTTCTACTAGAGCCTCGATCGTAATTCCTTACTTACCGACCTTAATACACAATGTACTATTTGATAAAACGTAACGTGTAGGTAGGATTTTTTGTTTACAAATGAAACCTAAAACTCTTTTCATAAAGAGTTTTAATGGTCCAAGATTTAAAAAGATAATATGTCAAATTGTCAATAATTAATTATTGTGTTTTTTATTCGTCGGAAGCCCTGATAGTGGTACAAATCAATGAAATACAGCCATGATTCATGATCTCGTAAAATAAGTAATGTGCCTACGAGTGCAAGTGCTATTTTAGCCGTGTGAGTGTGAGAAAAGTGTGAGTAAAAATCATAATCGTAAGTTTCAGTTTTAGATTATTTCACATAATAGCCCTTATCAGACACCGTCTTTTCATTCACATTACAGGATAATGTGTCAGTTTTCTAAACTCCATGGAGCTTTTGACCATGATTGGAAACATTGTTCATAAGGAACAACTTGTTTATTTACATTACGTTGTGACACATATCGTCGGTGAAACTGCAAAACCGCGTAAGTGACATTTTAAATAAGGAGCAAAATGCACCTTTTTAATAAGACCGTAAGGTTTATTTTGCTCTATCATAAATTTGTTACTTACGCGGTTTTGCAGTATCACCGCCGATATTATGAATGAATCAGTTAAGATGGGGCACACTGAGAGCATCGTCAGGAAAGTCGATGATAAATCTGTCTGTAACTCAGTCAAATATTAACTTAAACAAAAGTTACCAATATAGGGATGATCCAAATCATCCACCCTATCTACAGTTAAAATTTCTCCGAAGGTTTTCCAGACACCCTGTATATGTTAGAGAGTAGTTTAAAATATGATACTAGCGTATATGAGTACTAGCCAAGTCAGTTCTTAGGCTACAATATATTATCCTAAGTTATAAGAAGAATGATATTTTATGTTATAAATAACTTTAAGGACTGACCATTGAACTTGGTACCCATTTAGATCTCACTTCTTTTTTCGTTGGAAGTCAACAACCAAGGCAACCAAGGCATATTGAACTTGGCTCTCATTTCACATTTATATTTTTGATGGGATATCATATCAGTTACGTGAAGGACTTACTATAAATAACAATGAACCGATTCCAAAACACAATGGAAAACATGTATAGCAATACCTATGTATGTATAATTTAATTTCAGAATTATTCCACTATTACATGTGGTATTCTTTCATTAAAGTTGTTAAAAGATTAATTACCCTTGACATTTAAATTCTATTCATGAAAAAAATATCTAAAAAGTAATTCACATTACAATAACTTATGGCTTAAAACAAAGTGAAAAAGTGGCCCTAAGTAATTTGTCCAAAGTAAAAACCCCCAAGCGAAATCCATTTAATTCCTAAAATGTTTCTTACTGTTCCACCAGGAAAAGTAGTGATAACGACCCTGCCACCTATACCAACTAAAGGAATGACTCGTGACGACATAGAAGTACTTTCGGAAATGGCGCGACAGCAAATGATCGAGATATTCAATGAGAGCTCCAAACATCTTGTTATGCAGAAAAAAATTGCTATATAATTTAGCTATAAAACGTCAATGGCAGCAATGAAATTTTATATTAAGATACGTCATCTGTCATCTGCGCGCAAAAGCGTTCCTCAAAAAGAAACGTAATTTACCTTACTACTGTTTAGTAGCGCGAGACGCATCAAAGACAATCAAATTTAACTACCGAAAAGTAACAAATCTATTTAATAAAAAATGCCGTCTTGCGTTTTTCAAGGCTGCAGAAACTATAGGTACTGGCACTGTAAAAGGAAGAAAGGATGTCACATTTCATTCGTAAGTACCGTTAATACATACATACATACATATATACATTATATCACGCCTGTTTCCCAGAGGGGTAGGCAGAGACCACTTCTATATTATGTTGTACCTACCGTTAATATTTTCTAAAATTCATTTACTTACATCAAGACTGGTAGCTAAATGGCGGCGATTGCAGCGAGCACCGGTATCTCGGCACGCCGCGTCATTCGGGTACCTACGCAATTTGAAACCACTATTCATCTCTTTCTAACAATTTCGTTCGCTACTGATTGCAGTCTTTATCTGTAATAATATGGTAACGTAGCAACTGTCAGTAATTGGCGACGGGTTTTGAATGCGTTTAGTATGAGTATAACGTATCTAAATATAAAATATCATTGAATGGCAGTCAAGAAAACATGAACAGATCAAAAATGTTATGTATCAATGTCTTCGATAGAATCACTTCATGTTGTTAAGTTTATTTTAAGTATTACTTATTTATTTAAGGTTTTAATATATTTATCGACTCTAGTCAATGCAATAAATATTAAAGCAATAAGTACCAATGATAAATTAATTAATGGCTATTGTACCTAATTGTTAAGTTTGTATCGTTAATACTTTACTTGATTTCATTGACTTGAATTGGCACTATTTGTCGTACTTAGTATTATAAGTTTATAAGTTGTTTAATTAATTCTAATATTACTTAAAACTAACGTTTTAAAAATAACTAAATTGATCTCAGAAACGCATGCTTTGATAAATAACAATTAACTTTGTGCTGAAGTAGGTACAGTCAACGTCAAAAGTAAGTGATCTGATCAAAAACAAAATTTCAAAAAATGTTCTCAATCTATTGTTTATACTATTTTGAGACCCTATTTCATCCGTTTCTTTTGCTGTTGTTGACTGTACCTACTTGAAGCGTATTTTAAGCAAAATAGCGAAGTCATGAATTAAGACGGTTCGAATGTTTCGTTACTTAAACGATTAATGAGCGGCAGCTGAACACATTAACACCGATAATTATTTATGATTAACCTTTTGTACCTTGCAATGACGAAAACAGCGAAAATATACCTACCTACAGTCTCCTATAAGAAAATGTTATATTGTATAGGTGTACCAGAATCTCATGGCAAATGGGGAAATAAAAAAATGTAGAGGGCAATACTGGGGAAATTGGACTAAACGGTATTGATACTGTGTAATTTTTAACCGATTCCAAAAAATGAAGGAGTTTAAGATTCAACGAATTTATATATTTTTATGCTTTTAGGATTAATAAAAAATATATATGACACTAGAGGTCTATTAAATTAAACTCTTAGTATAGGATAATAATTTAATATATCTGAGGACAAAGGACAATTTCATATATACCATGACCAGGGATCGGAAATTCGGATCGATATTTACCTATACTTTCGCGCCGGCTTTGTTGTTCAGTTGTATGGAGGTGGACTCAATCATATAATTCATAATAAAATTTCCGGGATTTCAAAATAAATAAATTACACAGGCATTAATTCATAATTATTTATTTATATTAACTGTTTGAAGTTAATTTCCATGTATATGTTTAACCAAATGTTATTTAATTTACCTGTAACTTATTAACCTAACGAATTTATAGGAGCAAAACAGAATGTTTTATCCTACATGTAAAAGCCTTTTAAAAGCCTTTTTAGAAGGCCTTTTAAAAGGCCTTCTAAAAATCATATTTTAAACTTTTTATATACAGGGTGTCTGGAAAACCTTCGGAGAAATTTGGGGGGGTAATAGTTGGCACGATTCTGATCACGGGGGTATGGTTCATTTTTGTTTCTGTTAATGTAAAAAAAAAAAAAGGATTAATTATATTCATTTTGTTACTTGATGTATCGCAGCCGGTATCTCGACCTTGACATTTTGACGTTGATAGTATACTACTCCAACAGTTCGTAGTATCTTACGTCAAAATTCAATGTCCGAGGTCAATGACCTGAGACCATACGTTGTCACATGGTATGTAAACAAACAGTTCGCTCCATGTAAACAAACAGTTCGCTCCATGTAAACAAAAATCAAGGTAGCATTATAATAAAAATAAATGAGTAATTTTAGTGCAACTTACTGTATTTTCGTTTTTGCAATTTGAACACTAATTGGTTTTAAATGTGAAATCACTAGGTCTCTTGTTCATGTTTTGCCGAGACTGATCATATCGTCCGTCTTTTACTGTCGAGATCTAACCATTTACCATTGTTTTCTGCTCTAAAGTAGCCCATATAACTGATTTACAGCAAAAATATTGAAGACGTGAATATTGAAAATAACATAATTTAACACTGACATCTAATGACAGCCATAAATTCATAGACTTCTCAAAGTTCAAATAGACGGATTGAACGATCCGATTATTGCTCTCCGTATTGAAGAAAAAAAAGGAGAAAAAGAAAATCGTTTATTGGTGCAAACCACAGAAAAATAATAATCAAATTAAATACAGTGAGAAAATAATTTAAAACAAAACCTTAAAACTATTTTATAAAATAATAATGCACCAAATTGGGTGCTACTCAGCATCATAGTGTCAGACATGCCGTGACGCTGCACGCGCTGATTTTCAGGGCAACCAGACGGGGAGAAAGCGCTGCTGGCTGCTGGTTCTTTCCTTTTGATCCGCATGGTATTTGTGGCAGTAGCCAAAAGTCCAAGTGCAAAACATTTTGTCGATGGATATAAAGGTCGTCGCATAATTGATTATAATAGGCTATTTGACAACATTGAAAATATACTACAAATTGTGGTCATCCTATCTGATACTAGCGTAAAATAACGTATTTCACTTTATTTCACATTAAATTATGTCTATTTTTTTGGAAATTACACGAAATAATAAGGATTTTTTTTGAAATTTAATCTGTGGCAAAAACGCTATGTGATGTTAGAAATACTTTATAACCTGTGAGTGTGATGTGAAGTCACATCACATGCAAGTAAACAAAACAAACCCCAAACCAAACATCGCTTCGCTTGTGACATCGCTTCCTTGACTGATTGTGATTGTAGTCCACGTTTTATATTTTCTGGGTATTCCTTAAGCCGGCTACTCACACACCTGCTGCAGGGGCAATACCGGTCGCACGGCGGTTGGACCAATTTTAGGCTGTTCTCTACACACTAGCCTGCCGTTCAGTGTGTAACTGATAGTCCCGCTGAACGCACGTCCACGAGAAAGCCTCCTGTATTGTCGAAACACCAGAGGATTGGTATCGCCTTGGCACTTTCTGTGGTGCTACCAAAAAAAAAAGGAAGAGAAGATATTGGGTGAAGAATTGGTTGCAGAAACGAAGCAAATTGTGCCACATGAATATTATGAAAGAATTGGAAGTAGATGATCTTAGAAACTTTTTGCGAATGGATATTGATTCTTTTGAAGAGCTCCTGGCTATGGTAACACCATTTTTTCCATTTTTGTCCACTCCGCTCGGTTGTCACCAATGAACTGACTGGAATTGCCCCAATCCTACTACACACGCAGCAACCTTGCAGGGCGGTAGACACAATCTAGGGAGCTAGGAAGGTCTTGCGCCCCTGCCGCCCTGCCGCAGGCCCAATCTAAAAATTGCTCCTGCTTGCCTACACACATCACAATTAAGGAGGCAATCAAGAGTCCAATTCCCATATTGCCCCTGCAGCAGGTGTGTGAGTAGCCGGCTTTAGTTGCCTTTTTCTTTTAAGGGTTTTTACCACAGAGTGTAATCACGTCGACCTCTTCTTACAAAGCGATCCTATTTTTCTCTTTCTTCTATGATACGAATATCTAGCAACAACATGTATGATGCCAGCTTTAAATGTAATTTTGATAAAACGTAACGTGTAGGTAGGATTTTTTGTTTACAAATGAAACCTAAAACTCTTTTCATAAAGATTTTTAATGGTCCAAGATTTAAAAAGATAATATGTCAAATTGTCAATAATTAATTATTGTGTTTTTTATTCGTCGGAAGCCCTGATAGTGGTACAAATCAATGAAATACAGCCATGATTCATGATCTCGTAAAAGAAGTAATGTGCCTACGAGTGCAAGTGCTATTTTAGCCGTGTGAGTGTGAGAAAAGTGTGAGTAAAAATCATAATCGTAAGTTTCAGTTTTAGATTATTTCACATAATAGCCCTTATCAGACACCGTCTTTTCATTCACATTACAGCATAATGTGTCAGTTTTCTAAACTCCATGGAGCTTTTGACCATGATTGGAAACATTGTTCATAAGGAACAACTTGTTTATTTACATTACGTTGTGACACATTTCGTCGGTGAAACTGCAAAACCGCGTAAGTGACATTTTAAATAAGGAGCAAAATGCACCTTTTTAATAAGACCGTAAGGTTTATTTTGCTCTATCATAAATTTGTTACTTACGCGGTTTTGCAGTATCACCGACGATATTATGAATGAATCAGTTAAGATGGGGCACACTGAGAGCATCGTCAGGAAAGTCGATGATAAATCTGTCTGTAACTCAGTCAAATATTAACTTAAACAAAAGTTACCAATATAGGGATGATCCAAATCATCCACCCTATCTACAGTTAAAATTTCTCCGAAGGTTTTCCAGACACCCTGTATATATCTATGTACTGATTTCGATTAACAACTTTTTCGCCCTGGGCGGCACGAGGTTATATTATAAAAATAAAATTTAAGAAGCCGACGCCATGTTTGCCTATCTTTTTCCGGGATTTTGCCAACTTTAGGTAAATATCGATCCGAATTTCCGTTCCTTGACCATGACTCAAACTAAGCTCTTTTCGTGTACAACGTACTAGACAACGATATACACGTCAGCAGTATATAATTAGAAAGCAGTAGGTATATAAAAATAAATATGAACTTAAAAACTTACAAACATCCAAGATTTGGTAGCAAAATTCTGTGCTCATCACACAAATATGTCTCTACCGGTATTTGAATTGAACGCCTTGCGTCCGTGGGCAATTGAGCTACCGAGCCGTTTAAAGTGAGTATGTGTATGTATATACTATATCTTCTTATATATAGTATTTATATATTCTTTAATCAATACAATCGTTACATAATGAAGCCCTTAAGACGAGTTCCATCGAGTCGAGTAGGTTGGATTGGGTAAGACTAATTATGAAATGGTTGTATATTGCTGGGGTAAGGTATTAACATTATTGCTCACAAATAAAATAATAAACACACCATTCTTTCTATGAGTATAAAAAATAACTTGAAATCTCATCGTATGGTAGTGCTGGGAACCCCTGTAGTAAGTAACATTTACGTAAGACAAAATATACCTAAACCTAAAAGTATCAAAACCGTTTGTTTCAACTTACCGGTCAACTCCACGACACGCTTTAAAATTGAAGATTGTGATTGATTTACACCTCCTTCTTCGCGTATTGTATTATATAAATTATATACAATATTCCTCGCTTGAGATATAAGCGGTTTTCTTGACATTTTCACCAGATAACAATCGTTGAAGTCGAATTACAAAATGTAAGCAAGAGTAAACAAACGATTTGACACAGCTGCCAGTTGACAGTTGCCATATGAAAACCATTATTTTTTTACTTTTAAAAATGCCATCAGATTCTGGTACACCTATACTGAGTTACCACGCCAAACAATTAAACGCCACAGTAATTAAGTACCTACGCCAGTCTTCCGAATCAAAAGTCTCTTTAAATAAGGTGTACCTACCTACCGATTATTATTACGAGATTGTTAACCAAGGAATGAAAGTGTTCAAATACACCCCGAGATATCGCACGCTAAATCATAAAAAGAAATACCGTACTGGTAGTCAAAATCGGGGAAATTCGAGATTTAAATGTAAGTAAAACGAAAGAAAAACTTATCATCCCGCTCTTTTCCACTAAAACATGCCGAAAGGTCGGTAGGTACTAGTGAAGATACGGGCTTTAGTGATGTGTCGACAGCGGTGGAAGCAAATTGATCTTATGCGCGGATTAAGTAGGTAACTCGATAAATCGATCTTTGAGAAACGGGCTATTCCCAGTAGTCCGCACCCCGTAGTTCGCACTGCAAAAAAAAAAGTTATATATATAGAGTAAAAATGCTTTACTATGTTGATTTGTTAAATTTTTCGTAAAATTAATGTTTTTTTTTAATTGTCAGTCTAATTTTAAATAAATGTGTTAAATTAAAATTACTTTTTTATATTCCTGCTCCTATAATACCATATGAAATAGAACACAGTTATGTTGAATTAAACAGTGCAAACTACTGGGAATTTGATTTTTCCATTTGTCCGCAGTGCGAACTACTGGGAATAAAAATTCCCAGTTGTTCGCACCACTTGCCGGAGGTGCGGACTAGTGGGAATTTTTATTCCCAGTAGTTCCAAAACGATTTGCCAAAACGATATGCCTAGCTGCCAAAGCTTACACCTAGGTTAATTTGACCAATCAAAATACTTCACCAAATTAAACCACCAATCACAATACACATTGACTGTCAATCGGAACGTTAGGTTCTTTTTGGTATGTAAACTCTTTTACTAATTTAACTCTTTAAAAAAAACATTTTATTTGCTATCAACCAACCAGAACGCAGCTATATTAAAATCGACCAATCAGGTAAAAGAATTCATTTCTCAAATCATTAGGTGTTTTTTAGTCCCTATTTCACATTTGCTATCAACCAACCAGAACGCAGCTATATTAAAATCGACCAATCAGGTAAAAGAATTCATTTCTCAAATCATTAGGTGTTTTTTAGTCCCTATTTCACAAGTTAAATCGAAAACCTGGCAAGTGCACATCAATTTAAAAACAAAGTTAACCATAGACACATATTTTGTTGTTTTCGAATGTTTCTCGCTCGTTTGTTGTTCTGTGCTTCGTTCGTTCGTATTCTAACCTAGGTATATTAATTTAATTTTGCATTTTATTTGAAACCTAGTCGTAGAAAAAGTATTGTATGCAACGGTGTATAACTAAGTCAAAAAATACTCGTGGCGTCTTGCTTTACGATGTGAGCCGCAGGCGAACCACACCACTCGTCTTTTTTGACCTCTCTTATACAACTGTTGCATAAACTACTATTATAATGGAGCGCACATGCGGTTCGCGTCATTTTTACAGCATTACAAAAAGTTTTCATTCCAATTTTTACTTGTCTGTGACAGCGCCCGCTTTAACGCATGCGCGGTGATGTGCTAGGTTTTGGCGCCATTCATTGAATACGTTTTGCTGCGTAGTTACTTTATTAACTTTGATCTTTTATTTAGTAGGTTGAATCGCAATGTATGAGAGAGTAGATAAAGTAGTGTATGAAACTGCACATAACCAGGTATTAAAACACTCGTGTGAAACTATTAAAAACCTCGCCTAGCGGCTCGGTTCTTAAACACACACTCGTGTTTTAATACCCCTCTTTATGCAACAATTTCATAAACTACTATTTAAACAACATCACTTCGTTTTTAATTGTCAAACCAGTTTTAGACTTATTATTAGTGATCATGATCGGTTTAGGTAGGTACACAACATAACTTAATTAAGGTATACGTCCCATACTTCGGCATCTTAAGATTCTTAAGGCTCTGACGACTTTAATATTTTTATTAATTTTTCTACACGTAATATCAGTTTAGATCCTTTTGTTTATATAAGATTGGTATAGAGTATGTTGATGAATTCTTTTTTTATTTTATTTTTTACATGCCTCTTATTTGAACGCAATTTTGTGGCAAAATTGGGCTGTTTTATAAATTCGTATAAACTCACGAATTTCCTATTACGGGATAAAGTTTATAAATGAATTATGTACCTTAATCACCTACAAATAAATATCTGAATTTTAAATAGGATTTATAATTAATATTAATAGCAGTACAAAGTCATACTTCTAGCACACTCATGAGAAAAGCCATAAAATAATGGTAGTGGACATATTATTATCCTTTGAAATCATAGTTTTAATGAGTGACCCAGGAAACATCCCCCTGGCAACGCCAAAAAGTTGATTGACCCGTATAGTCAGCAAACGTGACCAAACTATTTGGCGGTTTTTCGATCTGTGGAGCGCGGGAGGGTAGGACGCTTCTAAACGCTGGTAGGATTAAAATATATTTTGTATAGTTATAGTATACTTATAGATATTTAGTTGTATGTTTAAGTCTTATTTTGTATAATTGTAGTTAAATACTTGATTAAAACTTGTATTTCGATAATGGCAATATTGGGGTCGTAATGGCGGGTAGTTCCAACCTGCCATGCGGCCAGCTCTCGGGGAATTCAGATGTTTTTTGATGCCCCTTAGAGTCCACCTGATATTGATAGCGGGCTCTTGTAGCGCAATGGATGAGGAATGTACCGTAGATGATTCTGTAAAGAATGTAAAATCGAATGTACCTAAGAAGAGACCGTCTCATGAGGCAAATTGTAGCGATGAACTACGGTCTAAAACTTTAAAAATGAATGCCACGCCTCAGCCTCTCATAACTAGGCAATGCTACATTCAGGTGGATAATGGTCCATTCATTGTTCACATCGTTAAGAAAAACTCGGAGTTGAATGGCGGCACATTAAACCCAGTTAAAGGGCAACTTTTAGTTCCACATGGAGTTGCTCAAATTAAACCAAAGGGAATTAAAAAAATAGGTCGGAATAGGCTGTCTGTTGAATTTATCTCGATGATAGCAGCAAACACATTTTTGAATAGACATGCATCAGATAATATATACTCGGTTCTTATTCCCACATTTAACGTGTGTAAAATGTGTGTAATTCGTGGGGTCCCTAAGGACCTATCCAATGAAGAGATTGTTGCCAGTATCTTAACGCCTGATGGTTTGTCAAAGTGATTAAAGTCCGGCGACTTAACGCCAAACGAACAAACGACTTAACGTTTGCAATGGAGGGGGTTTCTACTGAAACTGTAGCTTTGACTGTGGATGGTCAAAAGTTACCTCCCTGAGTATATCTGTTTCACAATGCTTTTACAACCCAAGCGTATAACTACCGGTAATTCAATACTTTAAGTGCTTGTAGGATTGGTTACGTACCTACTATCACAGTGTAGGTCACAGCCCCGTTGTTCAAAATGTGCTCAGCCTCTTACAGGTAAAGAATGTGCGGTCGCGGAAGAAAGAATTTCGTGTTTGAATTAATACGGCTCCCATGCAGCTACTGACAAAAAATGCCCTGAGTTCGATCGACAACTTAAAATCAAAGTGGCGATGTCTGAAAATTCAATATCTTTCATAGAGGCTTCTCAGCTAATTCCTTCTTCCAGACGGTCATTTGCTGAAGTCACCAAATCTGCTCCTAGTCACATGTCTTATAAAAAAAACAGTTACATTACCACGCAAGGTTCACGTTCCCCTACAGTCAGGGTATGATATGAGAGCTCATCAAGATATTATTAACAGTTATAACTTTCCTTCTTCTCGTAATGGATGTGCTTTGCAAAGCTCCACAGAGGATGGGTATCAGAACCAATCTTATAATGAATTAATATCAGGCCAGTCGCATGGACACAGTGACTGCTGATGGGCAGATTAACGAAAAGGTATTAGACTCTTTTGGATACTGTTATTATGCCCCTTAATCTCGACAGAATACCGCCCAACGTTGCTATAAAAATTTAATCTCTTTGTAATATTCTAAATAAAAGACTTCAAAATGCATACGGCTGTTCAAAATACGAGGGGTGATCCAAAAGTTTTGATAATCGGTATTAAAAATGGGAGATATGTAAATCGTTATATTTTAATTGAAATAAGCACACTTTCTATATTTCCAAACACTTATTAACGTCACTCAATTGTTTTATTTTACCACTATAAAAATAATTTTACTTTAGGAGGTCAAAATGGTCAAATTTTGTACGTTCACTAAATCATCATAAGCTCGTGATTTTTATGTAGCTGTTTTTTAACATTAGTGAATGAGAAGTAGTAGTCGAAAGTTAGGGCTTAATAACGGGGAGAGCGGTTCTCAGTTCTGATCTTTGGTCGATGAGCAGCACCCTTGTGAATTAGAAGCCTCTGAAGCACATTTCCTGCCACAAATTCGTTTTTTTTTTCTTGAGCTTGTTTTTAATATTTTCCCATAACTATGATAGAATAATGTTATATAACTCTCCTAGATTATTTAAACACAATTGCTAAAAACGAATGTCAAAGTATTTATTTGTAGGCCTCAATAATCCTGGGCGAGGCCGAAAAAACCACCCTAAGTTTTGGTGACAGAGCTGGAGATAAAAAATCCACTGCAATGATAACTTATTTATCATTTAAATCATAATGATAAATCAAGGTTTCATTTTCAAAAACAATATTTTTTATTAGTGTACCAGAAGTTTCTCCACACCGCTCCAAATTATTACAAAACTAACTCTTATTTTACCGTCTTGTAAAATTATTCATACAGATGTTTTTTGTTTAACTATCACAGAAAAACAAATGAACAATATAGTATTTTTTTTTCTCTAATTTAAGTTTGATTAGTGCCATGGTATATTCCACATTAAAAAAATATCATTATGTGCATGGTTCATACTGATTCTCAAAACTTATGGATCACCCCTCGTAATGCTCGTAGTTTAATTAATAAAAAAAATGAATTGTCTTTTTTATGTAAAAAATATATACCGATATTTTTTTCTATTGCGGAAACTTGGTTGAATCCTGAGCGTTTTATAAATTTCTCGGGTATTCAGCTCTTCGAGATGACCAAGTTGACGGATGGAATGGCGCTGCTTTGATTGTCAAAAATAATATTCCTTTTTCATCAATTCCCCTCCCAGTTCATTCAAATAGTACCTATCTTTATTGTGGCGGTCCGCATTTTTGACGTATTGTATGTGTCAGCATATATTCCGTACCCCTCTCATATAGTTTTGTCAGAATTTCATTCTATTATAAAAGATATTCCTATGTCTGTTTTAATCATGGGTGACTCTTTATCGGATAATACATACATACAGTTGTGTGCAAAATAATAGGAGTGTAGGTATTTGAGTAAATATTTTCTAAAATAAGCCAAGTGCTCAAAAGAGGGCCTCACATTTAAAAACTATTCACCCAGGGATTGTTAGCACTGGCTAGCAATAACAATATTATTTTTTAATTCTTACTTTAATTTCCGAATTTCGAAAATATATATTCCATATAAATAGCAGTGTCACGAAAATGTCCTCATTACATAGTTTTTTCCGACTCGGATGATACAATTATTATCTATTCATAGTATAATAGACAATTGGCCGCTGTGTAAAAGTAATTAAAGCTAGAAAAAAATTACGACTATGGGAAGAGGAAGGCATTGTTCCAGAGAAATGAGAATTTTGATTAAAAGGTTGATTCAAGAAAGAAAAACATATAAAGATATTCAAGAAATTTTAAAATGTTCTGCTAAGATGATCAGTAATGCTCTGAAGTGGGAAGAAAAACCCGAAACAAGAGGTGGAAAAAGGGCTACAAGGAAAAAAGGGGATTCAAGAATTGTTCGTCTGTCGAAAATGCACCCATTTCTGTCTTCAAAACACATTAAAAGCTCATTAAATTTAAATGTGAGTACTTCTACAGTTCGTCGTCGTCTCATTGAAGCTAATCTGCACGCCAGGAGTCCGAGAAAGGTGCCACTGTTGACTAAGAGGCACATAAAACAGAGGCTTATTTTTGCTAAAGAACATGCAGATTGGCCCTTGGAGAAATGGCGTAATATTCTATGGAGTGATGAAAGTAAAGTAGTACTGTTTGGGTGTAAAGGACGTCGAGAGTACGTTAGGAGACCTGCGGGTGCCGCTTTCATGCCGCAGTATACAATAAAGACGGTCAAACATGGCGGACTTAGTTTGATGGTATGGGGATGTTTTTCATACAATGGTGTAGGCCCTATCATTGAAATTGTGGGCATAATGAACAAAGAATACTATTTAAAGAAGGTGCTCCAGGAAGTAATGTATCCATATGCCAATGACACTATGCCGCTCAGATGGGTTTTTCAACAAGACAATGACCCTAAACACACGAGTAAAGTTGTGAAAGAGTGGTTTAGAGTCAACAAAGTAAATGTTTTACCTTGGGCGGCTCAGTCGCCGGATCTAAATCCAATTGAGAACTTGTGGACAGATATTAAGAATGCTGTAAGTGATCAAAAACCTACCACGAAGTCCCAATTATGGAATGTAGTACAGTCAGCATGGAACAATATCCCTATAGAGAGATGTCAAGCTTTAGTCGACTCAATGCCGAGAAGATGTGAAGCTGTTATTAGAAATAAACGTCAAGCCACTAAATACTAGGACTTATATTTTTTTTGGTTGATTGTTTGATTACAAATTATTATTTGCCTTTTAATGAATAAACTGCTATTATTTTGAAAACGGTACTCTTGATTTTTTTACGTTTACCTTAAAAATACTTGAGATTATTTTATGGTTCATTTTGATTTAGTACTATTAGACATAGAATTGTAAATGTAGGTAATATATATAATCTTAAGTTAACTTAATAAATTTTAATCTTTAGTTTGCCTTTACTGCTATTATTTTGCACACAACTGTACATACCTTCACGCCTGTAATCCCAGAGTAGGCTAGGCAGAGCTATAGAATAATAATGGCAACAAATTAATGTCTATCATTGATGATTTAGGATTGTGTTGTTTAAATGATGGAATACCTACTAGACGTACTGCCCCTATTCAAAACGCCTCTGCGGTTGATGTGTCATCTTCCGAATTAAACGCGGAATTAGAGTGGAATATTTTAGCTAATTCTCATAACAGTGATAATTTCCCAATCATTATAAATTTTTCGGGTAAAAATAGCTTAGGCCCCTCTCTTTCTCCTTTGCAGAAGTATAGATTATCCAAAGTTGATTGGGATTCTTATAGTTCTTCTTTAGAAGCAAGTATCGATAACTTGTTAGATTTAGAAGTTAGTTTAAAGGATACTCAAGACCTTCTTGTGAATTTGATTCATAAATCGGCAGTAGAGGCTATCCCCTTGAAAAAACCTTACATCCGTCGCTGCCCTTCTCAGCCATGGTGGGACTCTGAATGCTCTGATGTAGTTAAGGAACGCAATCAAGCTGAACTTAATTATGTTAGGGACATGAATTTAGAAAACTATATTGACTTTAAAAAAATTAGGACTAAATGCCGCAGAACTCAAGTATCGATAACTTGTTAGATTTAGAAGTTAGTTTAAAGGATACTCAAGACCTTCTTGTGAATTTGATTCATAAATCGGCAGTAGAGGCTATCCCCTTGAAAAAACCTTACATCCGTCGCTGCCCTTCTCAGCCATGGTGGGACTCTGAATGCTCTGATGTAGTTAAGGAACGCAATCAAGCTGAACTTAATTATGTTAGGGACATGAATTTAGAAAACTATATTGACTTTTAAAAAATTAGGACTAAATGCCGCAGAACTCTTTCGATTAAGAAAATGGATGGTAGGAAATCTTTTTGTGAATCTGTTTCGCCTAGTAACTCCACCTTCAATTGTTTGGAAAAATATTCGAAGATTTCGCAGGGGCTCTGTGGCCTCTAGTCCTGCTTCTTCTCTAGCATGGACTAATGACTTTATTAATAAATTGGCTCCACAAATGGTCCCATTGTTTAATGAACATACCATAACATACCTTTTGATTCATCAGACCATATGCTTGATAAATAATTTAACTTAAATGAATTAAAAACAGTTTTCTTCTCATTAAAGGATTCTTCTCCTGGCTTTGATGACATTGCGTACTCTTTTCTTGTTAAAGCAGGACCTCATTGCCATAACTATTTTCTTAACCTTGCTAATAAAATATATAATTCGGGTGATATCCCTCCATCATGGAAATCACAAATTTTAATACCTATTTTAAAGCCAGGAAAGGACCCAGAAGATCACTCTTCTTACCGCCCAGTAGGTCTGTCATGCGTTCTATGCAAGATTGTGGAACACCTATTGAAAAATAGATAAGGTAAAAGGCCCCTAATTCGTGCTAGTACGTAATTTCGTTAGTTTTTTTTCTGGCGCAAAAAATAAGCAACTGAAATATTATTTATTTTAATTAAAAATAAGTACAAAATCTCTGTCTATTAATCTATTTAAGAAACTAAGTACCTATTTTATAGTGACAAAACTGAAATTAATACGACCCTCCAAACTGTCAGTCGGCCATAAACCGTTGAGCGGTGTGCGCGTATTCCGCGCGGACGTAAGGTTTACTCTCCGACTTCGTAAGCTTATGGAAAAGCAAAGGTAGGTCCATTTGAATCAAACTTTTAACAGTGTTTGTATGGGTTCCTACAGAATCAATTTGGCATAAGAAAATATCGTATGTACTTACGCATAGAAATCCCTTAAAATTGCAATAATTCGACTCACGAAGTAGCGGACAAGTTATTTTTCGTGTGTCCCTTATTTCGTGACACTACCAAATTAAGGATTTTATTAAAACATTTAGATTGCTTATATATTATTATAAAAAACTAAAGTTATTTTAATGTGAATTGAAAAATATATAACTTGGTTAATTAAGTTTCGTTTGAGCTAATTTCGGTATATGTTTTGTTCACTACAATTCTCATAAAACAAGGTTTGAACGTGACCCAAGTTTACATTTTTAAGGTGAATGAGCATACTTATTATAAGAAAAAAAAAACCTAGTGCCACTCAATAAACGAGGTGTTTATTCAGTACCAGATATGTAGTGCAATATCTTATCTTTAAATATCGTACAGAGATTTACTTTTTAATATTAAGTATTTTGTGTTATTTTGTTTTGTAAATGAAAAAGAGGTTTAATTATTTTTATTTGTTGGAAGTTAAAGTTTTAGTTGGTTAATTTTAATGATTAAGTTACCTTATATCTACCTATAATTACCTACCTAAGCTCCAATAAAAACTGTAAGATTGATCTCACTCTCAAGTAAATCTTTTTTTTATTTAAATAATACTCTTATGTTGTCCTTACTTAAGTAAATCCGTTAATTATTTGTTTTTTTTTATCAAGAAATTAACATAGCTTACCCTGGAAAACTTTATCCCGAACCAGGAGCCACGAATTCACGAACTTAGGAGCAGAGCCAAATTTTATCACGAAATAGGAGCCAAATAAGAGGTTCAAAAATAAATTCATATAAAAAAAAGTTCGATCTGTAATGATATAATTAATGCATTAAATTACTGTCAAAATAACAATATCCATCACTGAAAAGCTTTCAAAGTACTATCACGTTTAGGAAAATTAAGAAAAAATAACAAACTCTGAAGAGCCTTAACATGCCGAAATAGGGGACATTTACCTTAGGAGTGGTTTTTGGAAAATTCAGGTGCTCTTGCAATAAACCAATTTGGTTTCAGAAAAGGTAGAAGTGTAACTGACAGTCATTGTCTTTTATCCACAGGTTTTAGGTCACTTCAATAGAAATAAACTGCTTAACAGTAATCAGTTTGGCTTCACCAGAGGGCGATCCACAACTGATGCAGCATCTGTACTCATTAAATATATATACAATATTTGGGAGAAATCTTGTGATGCTATAGGATTTTTTTGTGACCTTTCTAAAGCTTTCGATTGCTTAGATCATGCGACTCTAGAAATTAGAATATTATGGTCTGTCAAATAATTCTCTAAATCTTATGTTTTCATATCTTAGTGATAGAACACAAATGGTTGTTGTAAACCAAACAAAATCTATTGGAGCAGCTGTTAAATTAGGTGTGCCTGATGTGCCTCAGGGCTCTATATTAGGTCCTTTCTTATTTTTGGTTTATATTAATGACTTACCACCCACGGTAGATAACCTTTGTGATATTGTGCTATTTGCTGATGATACATCATTAATTTTCAAGGTAGACCGAAAATCCGTCGATTACAGTAGGATAAACGCCACACTAGGTAAAGTACTTAATTGGTTTACTAGTAACAATTTGCTACTCAACGCTAAGAAAACTAAATGTGTTAGGTTCGCTTTGCCTAATGTTAGACCGGTAGAATCTAGTATATTTCTTACGGCCGAACCCTATATTCAAACCGAGGATAGATAAGGCTTACCTCGGGTTAAAATTTGACATTTGCCCATACAACTTACCATCAGGTGGTCTGTGTGCTAGATTGCCTTCCTATGCCATAAAAAAAAAAAACAAAACAAAATGTGTCAAATTTTAATCCGAAGTAAGCCTATCTGTCCGCGGATTGAATATAGGGTTTGGCCGTTAAATGATGAGAGATTGGAAATCGTAGATAAGGCGCTTTTCTTAGGGATAACTATAGATAAAAACTTGCAATGGAGTCCCCATATAGCAGTACTAGCAGGTAAATTAAGTTCGGCAGCTTATGCTGTTAGGAAAATCAGGCAACTTACTAATGTTGAGACAGCTCGCTTAGTTTATTATAGTTATTTTCATAGCGTTATGTCGTACGGTATTCTGGTTTGGGGAAAAGCTGCTGACATACAGACTATATTCGTGTTGCAAAAAAGAGCCATTCGTTCTATATATAATCTAAACTCCCGTGATTCCTTAAGATTACTATTTACAGAAATTAATATCTTGACAGTAGCGTCACAATTTATTTATGAAAATATTATTTATGTCATTAATAATCAAGACTCTTTTGTTAAGAATTGTGATATACATAATTTGAATACGAGAAATAAAAATAAAATTGCTATTAAAAAAATTCGTGTGCGTAAGGTTTATAAATCATTTGTAGGTCAATGCATCAGTTTCTCTAATAAATTACCTGACGTTGTTTTGCAGTTACCATTTCCAGTAGGTACTTAAAACCTACTTGAAAAAGTTGTTGATGTCTAAAGCTTACTATAGGGTCGAGGACTACCTATCAGATAAAAATGCTTGGCCTAAACTAAACACGTAAATAACTTAATTAACTTAGTCATAAAAAATATGAAAACATTGTTTATTGTCTGGGGGACACGGTTTCTGTGGGAGAATGTGTCGAGGCTTTTGTGGGTTCTCTTGCTTAATTTTTTAATAATTTAAATTAATTCCTAAAATTTATTTATTTTTAGATTTCTTATACTTATTAGTTCTTGTGAGTTTTGACACATTTTCCTGCTCAACCGCGCATGAATGTATTTATTTTTTTGTTTTATGTGAGATTCATTGTTTTATATAATGCTAGGTTAAGGTTATTATTATATAAGCAATATTAAAAAAATGACTGAATGTTGAGTTTTGTGCGGCGTTTCTTCTCAGCAGTGGTCTCTTGTGAAGCGCTGGTAGATTTTTGACGTGTAAAAGTGCCCGTGCGGCCTACTTACCTACTGAATAAACATTTTGTATCTTTTTATCTTTTAAGGATTGGTTTTTTCCAAAACTACTCTGTTGTTGCTGCTTTTTTGGATATTCCTGCTGCATACGACAATGTACTGCTCTCAGTACTCAGTAGCAAATTGCGCCAGATGAGTATTCCTGAAAAGTAGTCTGTTTTATTAATGGGGTATGGGTATGGTGGGTCTGCACCCGAAGATGCTGACATTTTAGCTTTCAGAAAATACATTAAAGAGCATTAAAAAATTGTTTGTTGTTTTTTTTGTTTGTTTGCTATTTGTTATGGTATGTAGGACCAGGACTGATTAAAACTAAATTTATGTCTTTAGATTTTTTTATTACTACCTAGTTGAGCTACAATCATTCAGTGGTACGACGAGGAATGACAATTCCTTCTCGTGCCACTGGTGGGGCAAGTTGGTGGCACGACGAAGAAGAAGGGGTTGTAGGCGCGTCTCAGCGACGCTGGAGCGATGGGGTCCGGCTGCACGATGCTCGAAGTAGGCGCAGCTGATGCCTTGGTACTTGTCCAGGAATCTAGGCGCTGCACGGAGTGCACGTGGCGGTGACCTCTTCTAGTCGCTTCGGAACAAATACTCTGCAACTGAGACTTCGAATATCTGATTAATAACTGCAGGTCCTGTCACGGTCGCCACTTTGTTCCCGATGGGAACACCAAAGCTTTCTAAAATGACTGTTTAATGCAGTTGTTAAATTACAAAATTCGTCGTACTGATTGGATGCGACTCGATACAATGCAATTATGTGTCTTGTGGAGTGGTTATAAGGCTTAAAATACTAAAACTATAACTATGAACTAAATGATGAACTTAGCGGCGCGAACATATAGTGCTTAATTTATAACATTTTTGGTGTGAGTGTGGACTGAGGGACCACTTGGTTTTTAATGGTTTTAGTAAGTGTAAAATGTAGTAGTAGGTAGTTGCGAATTAATTTGTAAAAAAAATCCTGGAATTCGTAAAGAATTCACTAAAAAGAGTAAAAAGTTATACAGCCAAAGGTGTGGTCCCTCAGTTCACACACTGAACCTTCCACTTCTGGGCTAGTGTTTAATATGCTGGCTTATTTTGATGTTACAGATTTAGTAAAAACATGTTTAAACGCATTAGTAATGACCGAAACGTAATTTGGTAATGATTATACACTAAAGCAGTCTTCCTTCTTTGGTCCCTGAGAGACCACATAAAAAGTTACATAAAATAAATCGGTACATCTGTACAAAAAAAAACGCATGTTTCTTTGCAAACATTAGTAAAAATCGAAAGGAAGATTATAAAAGTTAAACAAAAGCACAACTATTAATCAATTTCGTCAAATTTACAAATGTAAATATTTGTTCGTGGTCCCTCAGTTCACACACTATGAATTAATAAAATAATTAAAATATCCTAAAATATAAACATTATGGAAAGGTTTGTCGTACTGAGGTTTAGTTAAAATGTTTGACTACATATATATATATATTTTTAACGTGGATTGATGGCGTATAATACAGGGTGCCTCTGACCTTGGGGCTTTAAATGCATAGATCAATTCTACTCCTGAAACTAAACTTCTTTTGTTCTGTAAGTTGTTAAAAATATGTTCATTATAAATTGATTTTTTATCATACAAGTTAAATCTAATTTTCAATGTACGCGATCCAATTCTCCATTTTCCTTTAGCCTTCGTACCAAGGTAATGTCGCCCCCGTACCATGAGATAGTGATTACATGGCCAGTATGTAATACACTGATTTTACAATTAGACTTTAACATCAATTAGTTATCTAAATTTAAGTTATTTTTTCATGTTGCAGAACAAAAGTAGTTCAGTTTAGCGAGTAGAATCGATCGTTGAAATTAAAGCCCCAAGGTCAGAGACACACTGTATAAGATAAATTGCTTTTTAATATTTCCTTAGCAGAGTCTTTAAAAGGGTGTCCACACAATGAAAATCATTTACTAACGTGAATCATTTTTAAATTCAACTTTTTAAATATGCTTACTAACATTAAATGGACCAAGGTAAAACTGCATACAGCCAACTACATTTTAGATTCTGTAAGCAAAATTACGAAGTTAAAAACAAACTAAGTATATGGTATCAGATTCGGTGCGGTAAAACATGTAGCTCGAATATACTTGCCCTGCGTATTATGTTTATAAATAAAAAGGCGGTAAATTAACTTGAATAAAATTGATTTGTTTAGTTTGTTATTGCTGTGTAATAGGCAAATTAGTATTGTGTTGCAATGGATTTGTTATTTATACTAGCAATGTTAGAAATCTAGTAAATACAGATAAAGAAAAATAATTAATTTTACAATATTTACATCGGCTCTCTGACAATGTTAGTAAATACGACGAAATTTATAGTTTACGGGCAAAATAACTAAAACATATTTACAAAGACCGCCTTCCATTTCGGAAAATCAAATCACGTTCTATTGCGAATGTAATGCCACGAACATTTTCGAACGTTTCCCTTTAGGTACAGTACTGTAGAAGTGCAGTTTATACAAAACAATGTTTAAACTTGTTTTGTTCGTCGAACCTTACTACAAGGGATATCATGTTTTTGTCCCTGAATGTCGATATAATTAAGATATTTGGAATAAATTCTCTTGAGGAGGCTATTTTTTTGGACGACGGTATGGAAAAATGTTTATACTGTGAAGGGCAGACTAATAATAATTACGAAATATCGAAAGTAGGGTAGACTGGGTACGATTGTGCCAGGGTACGGTAGTGACAGTCGCTATAACAGCGAAACTATACGGATCGCGGGGAGGGGTGCAAGGGGAAAGACAAGCGGCATGCAAGTCTAAACGCGTGTCCCAGTGTTGCGTCAGCCGGCGTGCGACGGAACGTAAGCAGGAGCCCACATTGATTTTCGACAGTCAAAAGTAACTTTTTTTGTTCGATTTCTTTTTGTAATTACGGTTATTTGTACACAGATAGATTGCCTTTTATTTTTTTTTGTTATAACTTGAACATTAGCCGTTACTTACGAGTAATTACTTTTAATGCAGATCTTTTTGCTCAGTCATGGTCATTTTTTGTTTTCAAAAGTATGCGTTGGGTACGGTTGTGACAAATTTTGTGGGTACGGTTGTGACATTGTTTTTTTTGTTTTGTTTTATTTTAGATGCCTAGAAAACGCGTGCGGAAGACCGAGAGAGGCCTGTCTGATATTAGTAAATATGAAAATGCTTACGAAGAGGTGAAACGCGGTACTTCATTACGGAGAGCTGCGGAAATACATGAAGTTAATCGCATGTCGCTCTTGCGATACCTTCGCAAACGCGACACATTCACATGTCGAATCTGACTCAGTATGTTGATTGGTACATTTATAAATATTTATTTTTTCTTTGTTGTGTTACAGTTTTGTTAAAATTTTGTAGTAGTTAAGCTAACATTTTGACTGATTATAAAGAAGACTGTTATATGTTACAGTGCCTTATTAATTTTAAGAAGAGAAGTGATCACAGATTTTCGCTTTTTTGCCATATAGTGATTGTTAACTTTGTTTAGAAGAAGATTATGTTGTGTTCAGTTAATTATTTGTAACAATAAAAGTCATTACAAACTAATGGATGTATTTTGTATGCCTGTCACTACCGACCCCAACCACTGTCACAACCGCCCTTGGGGTGTGGCCGGTTGTGACACATTCCCCTTTTTTTTTAAATTTGATCTTATGCCTAATACAGCGTAGTTAGGGACAATATTTTAACAATTTTAGGTAGATAAATATTCAAATTAAGTATTAAAGTGATTTTTCTCCCAGATAACTGGTAAATTTACAAAATTATAGGCGATCAAACCAAAATTGTCACAACCGTACCCAGCTTACCCTAATTTCATTTGATTTTTAAACGGTACCTACTGATCAACATTGTCTAACCGACGTACCTCATTCAATTATGATTAAAAGTAAAATTTATAGTTTTGTAGGGGCAATTGAATTTGTACCCCCCTATATAGTGATGGCATAGGACATTACAAGTGCCACTCTTTACTAAATGAGAATTTTGTATGTTACGATGACAATTCTTGTAAAATTGTTGAAAGCACTAAAAAAAACATGCATTTACATGTAATAACTTACGCCCTCGTTGATACTTAAATATTTATAACTTTCATGTATAATTTTATTATTTTTATGTTTCAATACTTTGTTTCGTTTCGTTCTAATTTAAAAAAGATTTAGGTGGCGAATATTTTGTTTTTAGGTAACCTTCAATCAAACAGGAATGTTGTAGTTTTATTTAATTTGTAATTAAAAATAAGCAAAATGATTCACGTTAGTAAATGATTTTCATTGTGTGGACACCCTTTTAAAGACTCTGCTAAGGAAATATTAAAAAGCAATTTATCTTATATTATACGCCCTCAATCCACGTTAAAAATATATATATAGGTCAGGTGGTAAACAATGAACCGGTGGTACACAACGAACCAACGCTTTATTTTAAAAACGCGACGTTGCCAAACCGTGCCGAGAGTAAAAATGTACTTTAATTTGGTGGCGCCCCTCGCCCCCCAGTCGGCGTCCAGCCAGCGTCAAAACCGCACGTGTGACAAGGTGTTTTGTGATTTTCGGCACAAAAACAAGGAAAAAAGTAAGTGTTTTGACGTTTTATTTTACTTATATGTTGTCAATTTTAGAACATTCAGTTTTTTAGCTGTCTTGAGTAACTACTTGGCTATCGTTTAGAAATACTGTAACGTCTCCATCTTGTTTCGTATTTTTTTTAAATAACCTATACCAACGAAAGGTGTAGATGGTACACAGTGTCTCACGAGGATAGGGTACACATTGACCCAGCGGAATGTGTTACAGCTATTGGTACACAATGTACCAGTTTCTTAATACCTAAACAGGTTCACTGTGTACTACCAGCTTTTTTCTCTTACCTTGTTTGTTCTATTGTTAGGTAGTATTTGCTACAAAATTAAAATGTGTAGGTTTTTGATATAATATAGTAATTAAGTACTTTTTAAACTTTAGAATGGGGCGAACGAAGGTGGAGGAAAGAAAAAAAGGAGGACATACTAAAGAAGCGATGCAAATGGCTCTCGCACTGGTAAAACGTGGTGTGAGCATCCGAAAAGCTGCCAAAGACTGTAAATTGTCTTACCCTACACTAAAGAGGTATGTCATAAAAACTAAAAATAATGAAAACCTAATATATAAGTATTCATTAATTATATGTGTTTGTTAGGCTTATTGACAAATACGTAAAATATTTTGTTATTAAATGATAGATAACTCAACAATTGTAATATTATAATTTCATTTTGAATGATTAGAAGTTTATTTTTTAGTTTTAATAATATCAGTCCTACGCCTGATTTCTAATTAAGAAAGACTGAAACCAATTTGACTGTTTAAAAGATCTCTGTAAGTCTATGCTAATTATCCAAGTGTTAAAAAGCTTAAGTTTTACTGATATGTGTTAAAGAATTAGATATATGATTATAGTTAAAAATTGTGATGTTGTGATACTAAATAAGAACTATCTTGTGTTCAGGCCAATAAAACATGTCATTTATATACTGAAGAAACTGTATTTCACTATAATTGTTAATCTAGTTCAAAGTTTAGACTTCTCGCTCCAACAGTGGATGAGCAACTGATCTGTGCCGGGGCACAGATAATACAAACTTTATGTATGTCTCGTACATACTCCCAAGCGCGAGAAAGCTAGTTAAACACTTATACAAATGATTACTTCATACCTACATTTGTTATGAAAACTTTTACATCTCGAGTACGAGAAAGTTACTTAAATTCTTAAGCTTAATTAAAATAGTAACTTGTTAAATATTCAAATTTAATCATAAGCATGAGGAAGCTACCTTAACACTTATACCTTTAAGTTAAGTTAAAGTTCCAAATAACCCTTTACACATATCTATCTTTTTAAACATTGTTATTGAGTATATTAATAAAGAACCTTTTATATTTAACATAAAAGACATCTAGTTAAGACCTATTTCTTATATAACTATAAATACCCGCCACCAAGCAGAACATTAACAAACTAATCCCCAATCGGAAGCACACACACTTTGTATATGCTTGTTTTAACAACAGACCCTTTCGGTGTCCTAATGGAAAGTGCTCGCACTTTGCCATCCGGCCCAGGAAACACCTCTATCACTCTAGCCATGGGCCATCGCAATGGTGTCACATTATCGTCTTTAACAATAACCAGGGTTCCTACTTTAATATTATCACGAACATAACGCCATTTTGGCCTGCTCTGTAAATTAACAAGATATTGCTTGTACCATTGTTTCCAGAATTGTTGTACCATGCGCTTACATTGATCCCAAAATTTAACACGACTGAGGGGTCCTTTAGTACAATCTTGTTCAGGGTAAGACGTTAATGGAGCGCCTGTTAAAAAATGACCAGGCGTCAAATATGGCATTTCGTTATTATCTGATGTTGGCAAGGCTGTCAAAGGACGCGAGTTTAAGATTCCTTCAATCTGTATAATAACTGTATTTAATTCCTCATACGTCATGACAGTTTCGCCAACAACCCTTTTTAAATGTGATTTAACGCTTTTTATCCCAGCCTCCCAAAGTCCTGCGAACACTGGTGAATAACTAGGTATGAACTTAAATGAAATGCCCAAATCGGCAGTATAACATTCAACAGCATTCTTATGGTCACTGGTAGACAGCAATCGGTACAACTGGTTCAACTGATTCTGAGCTCCTTTAAAGGTGCTAGCATTATCACAATATGTCACTGTTGGTTTGTTTCTGCGAGCAATAAATCTCTTAACTGCATTCAAAAAACATTCCGTCGTTAAATCAGTGGCTAATTCTACATGAATAGCCTTAGTTGTGAAACAAACAAACAGTAAAATGTATGCCTTTTGAATAACAGGTTTCCTGACTCTTAACATTGAATGGTCCGCCATAATCTATACCTACTTTCTCAAAAACCCTACAAGGATTAATCCTATCAAAAGGGAGCGAACCCATTAATTGCTCTGAGTGCTTTTTCTTAAGTCTAAAGCAAATAAGACACTTATTCAATACATGCTTAACCTCCCTTATACCATTTATGAGATGGTATCTTTCATTTAAATCTGATAACACAAGCTTAGCTCCAGCATGCATCAATATCTTATGCTCCTTTTCTATTAATTTATGCACAATTTGTGATCCTTTTGGTAGGATAATGGGGTGCTTTGTAGCATAAGGAATATCCGCATGCTGTATGCGGCCACCTACACGCATTATGCGCATACCATCCAAGAAGGGATTTAGCGCCTTAATGCTGGATTTTATAGGCTGTTTGGACTCTAAACATTTAATGTCTTCATTTAAGAACCTAGCTTGCTCACATCTAATTATAATTTTCAAAGCACAATCCAGCTCTTGAGGCGTTAAATTACCAAATTGTCTATCTTTTAATTTAAGTTTGCAATTACTTACAAATCTCAAAACGTACGCTATTGTGCGTTTTATCCTATCCACATTTGAACAATCTTTAAATAATGGCAGTTGTTCTAATTTTTGAACAACGTTAGAAACCTTTACTTCAGGTACTTCTCGTGGCATTTGAAAGCTGCCCGGAGGCTGGAAATCCAAATTCTTTAACTCAGCAGGTCCGTGGAACCATAACTTGTTGTCCTGCAACTGATGAGGCTCAACACCACGTGATAAACAATCAGCTGGGTTATTATAGGTATTTATATAATGCCATGAGAAATCCTGAGATAATTGGCTAATACATTTAACTCTATTGGCCACATATGCCTCAAGCTTAATCGGATTTGTCCCCAACCAAGCGAGCACAACTTGTGAGTCTAAAAACAAATGCACTTTAATGTTGAACTTAGGTGCTATCACCTCATATACCTTTTTAGCCAACTTGGCTAACAGAAGCGCACTGTTTAACTCCAAACGAGGCGTAGACAACTGCTTGATTGGGTTGACTCGTGACTTCGAACATAAAAGGTCAACACTTACATTATCCTCCGAATCCACTATTCTAATATATAAACAACAACCTTGGGCCTTGTTACTAGCATCAGCATAGCCGATTATTTCAATGCATTTAGCCTTTGTAGTGTCTAGATTTCTTTTAATAACGATTTCGCTCATACGATTTAAACTGTCAGCGAACCTTTTGAACCTGTCATTTATGGAATCCGGCAATGGGTGGTCCCATCCAATGTTTGCCATCCAGGTTTGCTGTACCAGCAGCTTCGCACTTACAACCACAGGGCCTACTAGACCCATTGGGTCAAAAAGTTTACTGACAAATGACAGTACATCTCTTTTAGTATATGTATCGCATACTTTGTTCTCAGGAGAGCAAATGATAAGCGTATCGGAATCTAGGTCGCATTTTATACCTAAAGTCTTTACAATACAATCTTTTTTATCTGCCAAGTGCATATGACCATTGGTCTGACAATCAGAAGGGATATCAATTAACAATTGTTTGTGGTTTGTGCACCACTTGTGCAACTGGAACCCACCATTTTTCAATAAGCTTATCAATTGCTCCTTAGTTTTCAAAAGTGTATTAACATCATTATTAATTAAATTGACATCGTCAACATAAGTATTGTGCAACAAGGCGTCGGCAGCTAGGGGGTAATTTTCCCTAAATCTATTCACTAGCTCTAATAGGCAACGTGTTGCAAGAAATGATGAACTCTTAAGTCCATATGTTACTGTTTGTAGTTGAAGGCATTGGATATCCTTATCTGGAGCTGGTCTCCATAAAATATTCTGTAATGGCCGGTGTGATGGTGTCAAGAGAATGGCTCGAAACATTTTGCGAATATCGCAATTTAAAATAAATTTATATAATCTAAATAGTATCAATATACTGAACAAATCATTCTGCACAACAGACCCATTCAATAAGACGTCATTAAGTGAAACTTTCTCTAATGATGGCATGGACCCGTCAAACACAATTCTTAAAGGTGTTGTTTGACTATTTTCATTGAACACTGGGTGGTGAGGTAGGAAAAACACGGCCTCATTCTCTAAATTGTACTCTGCAATGCTTACATACTTTGCATGCCCTAACTGTACATACTCATCTATAAATGCTTTATACTTCAAGAATAAGTCTTGATTCTTTTTAAATCTGGCTTCTAAATTTAAAAATCGCTTTAGTGCAAATGTCAAGGAATCCCCTAAATGTAACTCTGATACATTTTGTTTTAAGGGCAATGAGACTTCAATTTTACTGTCATTCAAAATAACCGTCTCTTGAAAGGTTTTTTAGCTAATTCCTGCTCAGAACTAGTTTCTGTGTAAATTTCAGGAACCTTTTCATTTTGCCAAAGTTGTGATACATGTTGTTCTAATATACTAAATGAATCAACCTGTGTTTGTGACTGACTGCAAAAGTTAGTAGCTAGACTAGCTACTGATGCTCCGGAGTGACGGACCCTTCCAGCCACGACGTATCCGAACCGCGTGTTTTGTAGGATAAGATGGCCGGGCAGGACCGGTAGCTGCTCGCGCAGTAGGACCTGGAAAAATACGTCAGCACCTAGGAGCATACCTATCTTGTCACAAACATGAAAATTATCATCTGCCAACTTGACATGAGATGGGAAATGTATCGTTTCATTTTTTACAGAAAACTGTGGCATATTGCAGGTTATACTTTTAACAACATGACATAAAACCGGGATGCTAAAGTTACTTGCAGTAGCATGTACATTTAATGTGGTCTGCTGTGTAGTCACATTAACACCATCACATACACCGGTGATTATTGAATTGTTAGGTTGTAATTGACAGCCTAATTGCTCCGCTACTTCGGTGAGCACAAAGGAAACTTGACTGCCTGAATCTAAAAGACAGCGTACATACACAGCCTTTCCATTTGAGTCATATAACTTTACCTTTATTGTAGGTAACAAAACATTATCAGTAGCATTTGATAACAAACTAATTTGACCTGCAGTTTTGTTAAGATTACCTTCTTCCTGCGAAACATTCGCACTACTGTGAGGTACTTCCTCGTGCAACAAGGTATTGTGCTTGCCCTTGCAAATGGAACATTTAAAAGTGAAAAAACATTTATTACCCGAATGCTCATTTAAAGTGGAAAAGAAGTGGTCTCTGCCTACCCCACTGGGAAACAGGCGTGATTTAATGTATGTATGTATGCTCATTTAAACAGATATGACATAATTTATTTAATGTTACAAACTGTTTCCTCTTTTGGGGCTCTGCAAGCTTAAAGCTTGAGCATTGGTGCAATTTATGAACATGTGAGTCACAGTACTTACATTTGGAAGATTTTACAGGCTTACTACTAGCAGCATCAACTAAGCTGGTGCGGCGCTTAGGAGTTGCACCTTCTCCCAGATTTTCAAGTGCTGCGGCTCGTTGCTCTAGAAAGGTTAGAAGAGAGTTAAGCTTGGGCAAGTCACTGTCGCTTTGATTTTCCAAATGGTAGGCTCTTAAAGTATACTGGTCTATTTTCCGCTGCAAAATTGCAATTATAATTAAATCCCAGTGAGCAGTTGGGGCACCTAAATTTTGCAGGGCACCTAAGTGTTGCTTAGTTAATGCTACTATACTCCTTAAACAAGAAGGCAGACGCACGCTGCACCACTGGTAAGTCTAACAAGGCAAGTATATGATGATTTACAATTTGTTTTTTATTATCAAACCTTTGCTTCAAGAGCTCTATAGCGACAGAATAGCTGTCAGCAGTAAGAGGCAGGTAATCGATTAAGGCTAGTGCTTCACCCTCAAGATGGGTTTTTAAATAATATAATTTCTCACAAGGCTTTAACTTTTTATCAGAGTCGATTACACTGTTGAATAAAAAAATAAAACTTTGGTAATCGCTTACCTCACTACTAAATTTTTTAATGTCGATGCGCGGCAACCGAAACGACGGAGAATCACCCGCGGCAGTCGCGGAAACATTGGGGCTGGAGGCCGGTGATGTCGTCGCGGCGTTTTCAATTATTTTTGCATAGAATGTGCACAGCTCATCATACTTGTCCTCTATGTCTTGCACACCTTCGATAGCTCAGTTGGTAGAGCGGTGGAATGTACAACGTTGTGCAATTGTATCCATAGGTCGCTGGTTCAAATCCGGCTCGAAGGACCATTACATGTTCAGGCCAATAAAACATGTCATTTATATACTGAAGAAACTGTATTTCACTATAATTGTTAATCTAGTTCAAAGTTTAGACTTCTCGCTGCAACAGTGGATGAGCAACTGATCTGTGCCGGGGCACAGATAATACAAACTTTATGTATGTCTCGTACATCTTGCAATAATTGAAGGCATCATTTTGTGGTTTAAGACAAATATTTAGATTTATATATTACGTTACGTTGGTTTGCGACTATTAATTAAAATAAATATAACCTTTTCTCAAAATAAATATATTGTTTTATTAATCAGCTTTTTATTTTCCGAAATCAGTTCACATAGAGTCCGCTAATTTAAGTTTAATCTATGCAATGGTTCACTGTGTACTCGGTAGGTTCATTGTATGCCTACCCCCGGATCATTGTGTACTTATTGTTGGACACAATGAACCATTTCTCATGTTTTTAAAAAGTTGAAAAATCTCTACTTCTATTCAATTTTATGATAAGATTTGAATGCAAAATTAAAGCCAAATAAATAAAGAATCGCCGAGCAAAAAATATTTTTAATACTTTCGCATAGGAATAAATTTTGGAATTTAAAACTTTTTGTGGTTCATTGTTGGCCACCTCACCCTACGATATATATATATTTTTAACGTGGTTTAGTTAAAATGTTTGACTACATACGATATCGTATGTAGTCAAACATTTTAACTAAACCTCAGTACGACAAACCTTTCCACAATGTTAATATTTTAGGATATTTTAATTATTTTATTAATTCATAGTGTGTGAACTGAGGGACCACGAACAAATATTTACATTTGTAAATTTTACGAAATTGATTAATAGTTGTGCTTTTGTTTAACTTTTATAATCTTCCTTTCGATTTTTACTAATGTTTGCAAAAAAAATGCATTTTTTTTTGTACAGATGTACCGATTTATTAGTAACTTTTTATGTGGTCTCTCAGGGACCAAAGAAGGAAGACTGCTTTAGTGTATAATCATTACCAAATTACGTTTCGGTCATTACTAATGCGTTTAAACATGTTTTTACTAAATCTGTAACATCAAAATAAGCCAGCATATTAAACACTAGCCCAGAAGTGGAAGGTTCAGTGTGTGAACTGAGGGACCACACCTTTGGCTGTATAACTTTTTAGTGAATTCTTTACGAATTCCAGGATTTTTTTTACAAATTAATTCGCAACTACTACTACATTTTACACTTACTAAAACCATTAAAAACCAAGTGGTCCCTCAGTCCACACTCACACCATTTTTGTCATGTTATGCCAACGTAAACAAAATGGCGGATGTACAGTCAGCGTCAAAAGTAACGGGTCACTTCAAGCTACTTTTGTACTTTATCGCATTAACACATTAGACAACCTTGTTTGACATTGCTTATGTGACAGTAAAGCGACAAGGTATTTCAGTGATCAGTTTCTTTTGATGCTGACTGTACGTGACGCCTGCCAGCACAAATTGAAACTTCTCATTTTTTTTTGTTCCTAAACAAATTGTGTGTAAACAAAAAAATTACTTACATCCATTTTCAAATTCAAAATGGCGGACATGATTTTGATATGGTTGTCATTATCTAGGTTTTTGGGGTGCTGATTACGAACATAAGAAGCTATCACTTCAAAAAGAAACCGGCGTCACTCGGGACGATGTAAACATTGTAATTATACCCCAAATGTCCATACTGTTGAGGCATTTAGAAGTTATGGCGGAACAAAAAAACCTAAAAACATTACCCTCCTTTTTTGGGCAGTTGTGTAAAGTTTGTGACAACCCTTGGTAAGTACTGTGGCCTTGTGCGGTGTCGGCATTTACGCAAACATCAAAGGTGTAGGCCCACTGTTACTCTTTACACTGTGCTTAAGGCATGCGATCTTAGACCATACAGTAGCTGGACTGGCCTTATAGGTCATTTCCCCTCTGCCGAAAAACTTGCACAATGTGCAAAAAGTTATACAATAGTATTTTTCGTAATCGTGTTATAATAGAGAGCTTTTTAGTCGAGTACCGTGTTTAGGCCACGAAGCTTGCTGAGTGGCCTAAGTAAGGTACGAGATTAAAAAGCTTAATTATGACACTATTGTGAACAATACTTTTTGTACGAGTTCATTAAAATTAATAATGTAAGTCATTAATACGAGTATATAAGAAAACTAAAAGTAGATTTTTGACAGATGATGCGACGCTGCTACGTTCCGAAACGCCACAGATTGGCAATTTTGTATCGGATCGAGGCTCCTTAAACAAGGACACATATGGAAATCCGAAGATCTATTTTCAAATTATTTTCGGTTGTCTAGAGCGTATCGAAATAGTTATTTCGGTTGTTTCTGAAGTAACAACGATGAAAAGAGTGACGTTGCAGTATTCTCTATGAAATCTTTATGAATGATGATTTTTATTTCCACAGAGAAAACGTAAACTTCTTGGCTTTTAAAAGAAAAGTTATCACACCACCGGTTTTTTTTAATGTCCTGGATACAGCAGCAAGTTTAAGTAGATTTTTGACAGATGACGCGATGCTGCTACGTTCCAAAACGCCATACAATATTGGCAAATTTTGTACCGCATCGAGTCTCCTTAAACAAGGGCACATATTATTTAAATACGAAGTTCTATTTTCAATCCGAGGCGCTCCCTCTGAGCGCCTCCCTCGCAAATCAAGTGCGAAATTGTCACGGTGCACAGCACCAACAATGAGGTCCAAATCAAAAAAAAAAAAAAAAAAAAAAAATCAATTTTTTTTCGGTTGTCTAGAGCGTATCGAAATAGTTATTTCGGTTGTTTCGGAAGTAACATAGACTATTCAACGATGAAAAGAGTGACGTTACAGTATTCTCTATGAAATCGTAATACAAACATTTTAATCGACGAGTACAAAAAACCAATTTCATAATCGATTAATGGTCATTCACAAAATCGCCTCGCCAGAGAACACACTTATTGGAAAAATGCTCGCATGTGCTATAAGTTCGTGTAAAAAACGATCAATTACTTCAAGCTTAGAAAAAGATGGCTCAACATTTCATTTGTTAGTCATTTTATATATTTGGGTCATTATTTGGGCGTTTCAACCGCCTCACTTTCGTGGTCACATTTTTGTAGAAGTGACTTCAGATTTCGATTTTGTTTCTGGTTAGGTATCTAAGTTTACCGGACATCTATCAAATATCCAAAAATGCTATCAAAATATACGCCCAATTCTTCAAAAACATGTCCACGAAAGTGAGGCGGTTGAAACGCTCGAATAATGACCCATTTAATACCTGTAAAATATTATTTTTAAAATATTTTCATAGCACGTCAAATTTAACGATTAAAATCAATCGATTCAAATTCTTACTTGGATGAATGCGTACTCGGGTAGCGAGACTCGGTTTTAATGCTTTGTAAGAAATAACTTAACAGTTTTTGAAATAAAGTCTATAATTGTTTGCATCAAAATGATGTCGTCAGCATACTCCTTAGCGAGACTCGGTTTAGTGATAAGGGTAGTGTCGATGAAATCAATATTTTTCGACAGTAAGGAATATTTACTAAGGACTTGAAAATTGCCTAGTGAACACTATTTATTTTAAGTGTATATTTTACACGTTTCCAAAAGACCCAGAATTTAACAAATATGGACCGCCTCATGCAGCAGACAAGCAAATTGGGTGTCTACGCGTACTAGTTCCATATGTTCGAAACATTTTGATGCAAGTCAGTATCGAACACTGCAAGAGGCGAAAGTTAATAGATTTTGCTGTTCCTACTTTATGTTTATATGAAAAAGTTAGTATATTTAGTATTTTAGTAAGTATTTACTTATACAAAGAAATACCAATGACCACGATATTTTAAAACTTTCATAACTTTGTCAAATAATATCTAATAAAAATACGGTCAATAAGGTTTCTTCTCATAAAACAATAATAAGAAAAATTGTGCTATAATCTCCATGATTGGTCAAGAGGGCAAACTTTGTAAAAATATATAAAAAACATCTTACTTTTCCGTTATTGTTAATTATAATTAACATGACTTAACAACTATTTCATTGACCAATAATATCCTATTACGATGCTCGATAGATACTGATTTTTTTATGACAGAGAAGACGGCACATTAGCACTCGGGCCACCTGATGGTAAGTGGGAACTGAGACAATCTCAAGATTGCAATCCTAAGGGCCGTATTAATAAACTTTTCTTGACTGAGAGATGTCCGTCACAAGATACGTCAGAGTAAACGACAAGCCATAGAAAACTGTTATTTTGACGCATCTTGAGACTGGCATTAAAGTCGAGATAAGTTTATTAATACGGGCCTAAGACTTCAAAGGCGTTGCCAACTCTGAGTTCTACGATGGAATCTTTGTGCTCGTAATTTCACCGGTTGTCTTATTCCGACACCGGAACACAACAATGCGAACACTGCTGCTAGGCGGCGGGGCAAAAATTGTATGCTCCTGCAAATGTCAGTTAAAATATCGATATGAGCTATCGACCTAATCCTCGAACCGTAGGTTATGCCGACCACATTGACATTTACGTATTCTTATACCGCGTTTGTACAAAGTCTTTACATGTGTGGTATGTTTGTGTGCGTCAAAATATATTATGTGTTAGATTTCTGTCAAAATGTGCGTGTGTAATGCTAATGACACAGATAGATTTTACATTTGTAAGTGTTATTTCTTCACCCCCCGCAAATCTCGGCAGACATGATTGTACCCGAATACAACCTATAAGGCCAGTCCAGGTATTGTATGGTCTAAGCATGCGATGCTTTTTATAGAAAGATTTCACCAGAGCTGGACCAAAAAACTTTGGAAACTGAGCAGAAGACAACTCCAATATGTTATCGGTGTGTTTACCGGGTACTTCGGGTTCGGGTGGTTATGGATTTATATTCGTTTGTTATTCTATTTTTAAATTTGTATTACATTCATTTGTTTATTGCATCACGTTTAGTTGTCTCCTACAGTTGTTTCAAACTTGTCGGTAGAAAAAGTAAAAATAGATAAAATCGAGCAGCGTGCGGTGATTAAGTTTTTGACTAAAGAAGGGGATTCGGAGATCAGACAGTGTATGTTATCTACGAGTGTTTGCCAGTTCGTGTTCTTCCTAATTTGTTTATAAAGTTTTGGTCGAGGCAGTTTAAATTAGGTCGTGACAGCCTGGAAGATGTTCCTCGTTGCGGAAGACCAGTTTCGGCTGCCATCGATGAAAATGTAGACAGGGTGAAAAAAAATATTTATAGGACCGACGAGTGAAGCTGTGGGATATTAGCTACAGATATGGGTGGGAAGAGTTTTTGGACATGAGTCGAAGGAAAGAGGAAGAAATAATTTCTAAAATTGTAACATATGATGAGACTTCGATTCGACAATTATACCCGGAAAGTAAGCAAGTCGTTACAGTGTAAATTTAAGGATGAGAAGCCGCCTCGGAAATTCAAGGTCTGTCCATCGGCAGGTAAACTTATGGGTACAATCTTTTGCAACACGAAAGGGATTTTGGTCAAAGATTATTTACCGTAGAAAACTACAATGAATGCTGATTATAACTCAAACTTACTAGGTACATCAACTAAGATATAATAAGCGAAAACCGGCGAGGTAAATTAAGCAAAGGAATTCTGATTTTTCAAGATAACGCACCAGTGCATACCGCCCGCTCAACGAAGCTAGCAATTAAAGACAATGGATTCGAAACCATTGACCCCCCCCCCCCCCCCTATAGTCCAGATCTAGACTTAATAGTAAGTAGTAGTAATTTGGCTTTAAAAATGCGTATTTGCGGCACTTGATGGTTTGGACGTGGTCTGCGGCGGTCCCTGGCTTGCGAGCAGAAACTTGGACATGAGACTGTGCTAGTGTATCAACGCAAGTGACTTCCCACGCCAAGGGACGACCAAGATGCCACGGTACTAAAGTGCATTCGTCGGGTCTCTTTTCATCTGAGTCAGACAGGCGCTCAAGCAAAGCCGGGAATGAAATTGTGCTAAAGCCCGATGGATCAATAAGGTTATCGATGCATGTCTGTAAACTCGACCAGCACTGGATTGAAAGTGGGGTCCAAGGTCGTCGACTGCATTTCCACAACGGCAACAAGGATACGGCTTGTAGACTAAGACCGTGGCGGAGGCACACTGCTATCCTTAACCCTTTTCCAGGCATAGTACATTATATAGACCACATTCATGTGTCGCTCAAAATTGAACTTAACTACCTACATTCTATGACACAAATTTTATTGAACTTTCCTGAAATATGACTTCATGGATCAGTATCCTTCAGGAAGTTACGAATTCGTGGCTCTATTCCATTTCTTGCTTGTATCCTTACTTTAGCAAGGCCTGGAAAAGGGTTAAAGTATTAGGATCTAAAAGAGACCCTCCTGGCGCTCGTGAACGGAGCAACGGGCCTTCTCAGATGAAATTTGACCATTTTCCAAGAGTTTGCGATGGCAAATTTTGACCGAAATAAGGTCGCATGTGGCTTGGTTAACTTTTTCGACTGGCATATTCTCACCCGGGTTACAGACTCGCCAAGCATCCTCTGCATCGAACAAGCGCGACTAGAAGCCCAAATGCCAAGTCCACCGTACTTTACGGGGAGGGTTCCTTGAGACCCACAGGTTAATAATTTCTAAAGTTAATTTTAAAATATTGACTTGCAAGTTTTTTATTAACTATGTATAAAAAAAAAATTTTTTGCTTAAAACTTAAGTATTTTCAAAGATACTGACTAGGTATTTAATTTAAAAAAATAGAAATCAGTTTTGATACATTCGTCAATATTTTCCTTTTTTTTTAGAAAACTGTATATTAAATTTAATGTCTCAAAAATAAATTCCTCATGCTCGGTTTATCAAAAAATTACACCGCACTCGAGGTGGTAGATAAATTTCAATGCTTAATTCAAAGCTGCCCGCCGTTTTAATTCGCGCTGCCGTGCAGGTATATTTAATTATTCTACTCGTCTCAAATAAATTATATAAATTAACACTATATGTTTTTTAAATCTGCATAAATTGGGCTTTATAACCGTATATTTTGTAAATAATGATGTTGTACATTTATTTTAAAATATTGTGTGTCTGTGTTGAATCAAAAAAGATAAGCCGATATTGTGAAACTTCTTTATGTATCTTAATAAATTCATATGAAGGAGAACCCCATCTTTGGTTAATCAGAAAATGACACCACACTCGAGGTGCTAGGTAAACTGAAGCCGAAATAATTTTTTAACCAAAGCGCGGCGGCTTGTTACTTTGAATACCCCCCTCCGTACCCGCAAGGGGATGGCTGATGGTTACCGGGCTAAATCAGCACAGTTTGTCCTAGGATACATCTGTGCCAAGTGATTTCATCCGTTACCAAATTTTGACTTCTCCATACATTGGGAGACACTACCGCCCGTAGATACTAATGCCAGGAGAGGTGTTGATCTACAATGATTTCCAAGTATTTTGTTGACGTTACCTTTTCTAGGAGTGGACAAGTAGGTACAGGACATACAGGGTGACTGGAAATTCGCCGTATTCCTTGAGAGGGATTATTCTAGGGCTCATTTGTAATGATTTAAGTCGAGTCAACCGGGGATCAAAACTCATTGGTTATTCACGTTTTTAGTTTTTTTTTTAATACCTGCCTTTCGACATAAAACTAGTCATTGTGTAAAAACTTCGTCATTTATTAATAAAAAAAACATTTTTCAAATAGCCAAAGAACTACTGATTACGAAAAGTAATAAAAAATGCCAAAGAAATACAAAATTTTGCAAATAAAAGGACTTGAAGTTAGAAGTTCTAGTAATTATTTTCCAAATTTTGTAACATTTTGAAGCATAACTAAAAAAAAGTAAAACACTTCGCGTACAAATAGAATGGAATAGTTTGCTCAATTCTTAAGCTTTCTAAAACGGTACAATTTATTAAGTACATTATAAAATTAATTTTAAATAAAAAAATTACAATTATTAATAATATCAGAAATGTTCGCAGTTAAGCTCCATCGTTTCAGTCAAAAAACCCGGAATCGTTCTCTTTTTTAATTTTAGCTAATGGTGTTCTAAAGGTGGGTACAGACTGGTGAAACGTAACATGCAATGTGTCATGAATTCACCGAATTCACCGTACACATTGCTGCAATGTATCATGAAAGGTAACACACTTTGTACGGTGAATTCTTTCATTGCATGACACATTGCATGTTACGTTTCACCAGTCTGTACCCACCTTTAAACATAAAGTGCCAACGTCCCCAACCGCCTCACGTAATGTCACGTAAGCGTGTTTGGTTCATCGTACCGTCTTATTCGGGAAAGAGGATCAATTCAACGCCGTCAAGCTGACGCTGGAAGACCTTGACATGATCCTGCTGAATTAAGAAGAAGAAATCCTTCAGTGTTTCCGGGCAGACGGCACTACTTCGACGAGAATTGTGGCTAACCGGCTCGGTATGTCTCAGTGGAAGCTGTGGTTTACACTACACACAGCTCGGCAGTAGATACCCGTATCATTACAATCCAGTACCTACACGCTATTGAAGAGGAAGACCCAACGAGAAGGATGGATTTCTGCAGTTTTTTATGAATGAAGATATCGAAGATCCAGAGTACCTACCTGAATAGAATTTAGTGGACAGATTAATCCAATTATATTATTATTATTAATTGTAAATTTTTAGATTAAAATTAAGTTTAAAATGTCATAAATTGTACCTATTTTGAAAGCTTATGAATTGAGCAAACTATTCCTGTAATTTTTATTTATTTATTTATTTATTAGGTACAATAACATGTTGAACACCAAGCATTAAAAATTAAGATTATACAAATGACACTTAAATGGCAAACAACACAATAATGATTGTACACAGCATTTACATTTCATTTCGGTAAATAAAAAGTGAAGATGACAAAAATATGCAAAATTAGAAAAGTGGCTGTATCATTAGGCACTGGTCCCACCGCGGGCTACAGACAGGGACCGGAAAACCCCTTTATTCGACTAAGTCTATCGATCGGGTAACTACATCATATGCTCTCCCAAACGTTAGCGTATCCCTATCGTTAGGCTTACCCTAATGAATGATTAACCATTGAGGTTACCAGTTTCGTAAGGGTTTCGGATTTAAGCACTTAGCATTACGTTAGTGTTACCCTATTAATTCTCCCTCTCCGTTGACTCTGTTTCGCAGATTCGTGTGATTGGTTGGTTCAAGCCTGTGTGTGGATAGCCAATCAATTGCTAAGTAGTGCAAAAATAATTTGTATGGACTGCGCGTAGAGATTAAAATAGCTTGAAGCCGTTCAATAAACACTTCATAGGGAAAGCCTAACGAGGGTTTTAAGGAATTGGTAAGCGCTTAGTCGAATTAATTGTATCGTATGGGATAGCTCTTCATTGGGGTAAGTCGAAGATATGCTTATCGCATCGTTAGGGTTTGTAAAAACCAGTCAATTATATACCCTAACGAAAACCTTTTAAAGGGTAAGCGGTTCCGGTCCCTGGCTACAGACTAAGCTAGTAGAACTATAAACTACAAAAGAGTGGGCGAGCGGCGAGAAGCGAGTAAAGTTTTGATAGTTTTGACGCTCGGCTATAAAGCTGAGTACCGCTGAGCTAGTTTTATAGTCGATAGCTTTTACCGCTGCGGTCAACTAGTAAACAGCGGTCCCACCGCCAGATATCGGCGAGCTCGGCGAGCAACTAGTAAAATTATGTACTAGAAACAGTTGACAATCGGCGGGAGGCTAGTAAAAATTCTATGGGATTATCGCTTACTCGCCGGGCGGTGGGAGTGTCCTCGCCGGCGGTGTGAACAGCCAGCTATAAACTATAAATATATATCTCTCACTTTTATTTACACGAAAGCGATTATCTTTTGTTCGTTTCTTGAGCTAGAAAATAGCCGATAGCTCATAGCTTACTCGCTCGCGGTGGGACCAGTGCCTAAATTTGGTTTTAAAGTTCGCGCTGTCAGAGAATATATCAATATCAATATCTGTGTCTAAGAAATTATATCTACGACACATCCTTATGCGAAGTGTAGTACTTTTTTTTTGTTATGCTTTAAAATGTTACAAAGTTGGGAAAATAATTACTCGAACTTCTAACTTAAAATCCTTTTATTTGCAAAATTTTGCATTTTTAATCATTTTTCGTAATCATTATTTAATTGGCTATTAGAAAAAGGTTTTTAATAATTCCAGTGTCTAGTTTGTGCAAAAGAGTGGGAATAGAGACCGCATCAACGGCTTTATTTAATCTCAAGGAAAACTGCCAGTACTTTATTGCCATAATCAACTTCTGTAGTGATTAGAGATGTTAGTTTTAGAACAGCATCTTCTGTTGATCTATCTCGTCTAAAGCCGAATTGCGAGTCAGATAGTAGGTTCGGTGTAGCGAGTGATTTTTCGAGTAAAGTGCATCCAACCAAATATTTTTAAATATAAGCCGTGCATCCAACCAAAGAGTTTGCATGTTCAAATAAAGTACCAGGAGCGCAGAGGTAATTATGGCTGTTTTCTCGTGGTCCCATTATATTTGTCACATTGACTTTCGACGGAGCCCCGCCCGGGGCGGGGCTCCTCCTTCTGGGTAGTTTTACCCTTCAGGCATCTGAAGATACCTAACAAACCTAATCTACCTACTTTTACAATCATAATGAGTATTTGGTGATCAAATCTAGGTGCAATAATCAAATCAAATCAAATCTATGACAAATATAACGGTACGGCGCAGCGGCGGCGTATTGTTATAGTTAGGGAGGCGAATAGGGGAATTTTCGGTAATACTCGAGCGTGGCAGTTTAAGATATGAGAGATACCTTAGACCTAATAGAACAACCTTGTAAAGTATTTAGCTCTATATGTAGTGACGCGCGCCTAGAATAGACGATCAGATTAGTAAAAAAAAATCGATAGTCTGAAATACTCGAGCGCGTCAGATTAAGATATTGGGGGTTGATTTTAGTGTTTTAAGACTAAATTTAACTAATCTGACGATAAGTCCTTGACGCCGCCGAGTAATAGGGTCGCGAACTTATAAAAAAAAACGTTAATCCGGCATTCTCGAGCGCGATTTTTATTTGTTTTATTTTGAAGAATATAATCTAAAACTTACTAAAAATACAAAATCTGCCGGTTTCCGCATGACCGGAAGTGTGGAATAGCCATTTCGTCTTCCGAAAAACGCGTTGCGGCATATAAGTCGCGACGATACATTTTACAAAAAAAAAGTTTAAATAAACAAAAAAGGGAATATCTATCGCTTTATTGTCATTCTTAAATTCCCCGTTTTATCAAGGAGAAAGAAAGGAAAAAAAAGAAACCAAAACACCTTTTTCGGTCAGATTAAGAGAACTCACCAACATTTTTGTCAGATTAAGAAAATATGCTTTCAGGATACCGAGATAAACCTCCCCTATGAAAATCTGACGCGCTCGAGTATTTCAAAAAAACATATTTTTTTTTGCATTTTCAAAAATTCATCATAACTTATCGTCACGCCGAAATCGTCAGTTTTTTTAAAGGGAGCTTCCTTGGGGCCTACTTAACACCCCTTCCGAAAATCTGACGCGCTCGAGTAATTTTTTTTTTTGCATTTTTGACTACTTCATTTGCCTACCCGTGGGGGTAGGCAAACCGGCAGATTAGTATACCGTTGTTATCAGAGGCACTTGGGGCATACGTAGTATGAATATCTGACGCGCTCGAGAATGCCCAAGTAACTGTTTTTTTTAACATTTTTGAAAAACCGTACACGCCAAACCCACCGCTAAAATGGTTTTTACCATACGAGCTTTTCTTTTCGAAATTATTTTATCTTTCGATTTTGATAGGTCTCGACGGCGCCGTTGAATTACGCCATTTAGCTACCTCGCCTCCCTAACTATTAGGTTGGTTTGGTGCTTCTTATGTTTATGCACTCCTAGCATTAGACGTTATAACTTTTGTATTAACAATTTTATTAAAATTTAATTAGTTTCGGACAGTGTGTACATACGTTAAGCTCACTTGAGAGGTCCGGGGGAAAGAGGTCAGATACACAGTTACCCACATGCACACATACACACATTTTTTCGCAAATGTATTAAAAAACGTCGTTCGATACACGTGTGGAAATGTCATTCTTCACTCGCCTACGGCTCGTGGCAAGATATCTCAGTACTCGTGAAGCAATGACATAGGTACTAGCATCGAAATGTACCTACTATTTTGCACTCATGTTTGAGCGAATGGGATTTAAGTGCAAATAAAAAGTGTACCCAAACCGAATAAATTACCAGTAGTTGTATGTAGGTCCTAATAATTTATAAAGTGTAAATAAATATGGCTATGAGCCTAGGACACAGGATCCCACGGACAGTTTACGACTTTTGACACTTATCTTATGACGGCTTATAGCACGGTCAGCTAGGAACTAGGAATTACTAATGTTATTAATTACAAATAATCTCCATAAGTTAAAATACGTATGTTTAGGTTTGTTACACATCCTTAAGATCGCCGAGCTAGTTCTATAATATTGCAAACATAGGACTAACTCTACTTTACTGCAGTCATTCATACCGTGCGGCTATTCCCACTTGTCCGCACCATTTTATTCGCACTGCGAACACGTGTGATTTTTTTAGTTCGTATTTGAACCAAAATGGATGCGTACCAGTGGGAATAGCCCCTTCGTACCCAACCTACGGATATGATGACAAAGATGATTATTCATTTCATTATTAGGCTTGCAGTACTATTAGGCGATGGGCTTGCCACCTGTCACTAATACGCTGGGAAACATCGTAGCCTACTTGTGCAAAATGTGGTTACAGAATTATCAAGAAGTTTTAAGACTTGTTTGTAATTCTTTAGCTCTGCCTACCCCACTCTGGGAATGAAGGCGTGAGTTTATGTATGTATGTATGTATGTATGTTATTGAAATTATTATTCTAATAGTGCCACCAGTTATCTTGTAGAGGACGTGTTAATAGACTAGGTGCAGGTGAGGTAGAGATCGACAAAAAAAACTGAACACTCCTCCACTATTGGACCTATGGACCTATGAAACATGCATCCAAATGTGAGCAAAACACATTGAAGGAGAGTTCACTGTTCAGTTTTTAAATTAGACAATCTCTAATGCGGGACTCGTGTTGCTGTAGGACGGCTAGCAAAACTTGCCCGCGAATTGTTTGTAGCTCGTTATTCCCCCATTACCTAGTCTACAACAAAAGAGAGGAACAGCGTAAAGCGATAAAATACAAGATGTGGTGGCCGTAACTGTACGGCCTATAATTTGGCTTGGCGTCAATATAGATAGATTTATCTAATTACTTTGGGTGTTATTTAATTTGTAATTTTTCCGTTCCAAAAAATACCAATTTTCATCCTTAAGTAACCAAATAACTATAAAGCCGCGTACAGACTGGTGAAACGTATCATGAAATGAAAGAATTTGCCGTCCACATTGTCGCAATGTATCATGCAATGTAGCAGAATTCCCATAGTGTGCGGCGGAGTACATACATGCTCGGTTCGTGCGCGCCCTGCGTCCACACTTATGAAATGCTCCTTTCATGTTACATTGCATGCTACGTAACACGACACAAATCTGTACGCGGCTTTAAGAAGGGGCATAAGACACCTTCCCCAAGCGTCAATAATATATTTTTCTACTCGCGTATAATAACCGCTAATATTGATATCGTTAATGGTATCAGAATACCACCTATTGCGTTACCGAGACGTTGATAAAAAAACTATAATGAGCGTTGCCATGGTAATAACAATTCTATAATCTAATCTCTAACTATTACTATTATAGCATTGTTATTACCATGGTTACGGTCATTCCGGATATCAGTATTGGCGTTTAGTCACAGAACAGATAAGTACAGAAGTAAATCACATGTATGTACTTCACTTTTCATACCTACGCTCGGCGGTCGCTCTAGGGTTGTCAACTATGGCTTATGCACAAAAAACTATCGCGGAAGCGGCACTCGTATCTAGTCGTTTGATTTATTGTTGAGAATGAAACGGGAAGAATGGGAATATAAATTAACAATAACTAAAAAAAAAATATAATATACGAGGAGCATAGAGTTACCTACATCTTCTGTGAAAGTTTCAATTGTCTAGCTAGGTATCACGGTTCATGAGATGCTTTGTGACAGACAGACGGACAGCGGAGTCTTGGCAATAGGGTCCAGTTTTAACCCTTTGGGTACGAAACCCTACAAAAACCGTAGGTAACTTCAAAAATAACCGACCAGTCGAATTAATGGGTGGATCAACTTTTTGTTGTTGTTATTCTGTCCCGTAAGCCAGGAGACAACAGTGATAGAGTTTCTTAGAAAAACTGTTATAATATATACTTCCAGCACACTCAGAAGAAAGGCCATAAAAGAATGGGTGCGTAATTGCCAATAAAACAGTTTTTTAGTGGACTTACATCCTTTGAAATCATAGTTTTAAAGAGTGACCCAGGAGACGTCACCATGGCAACGAGCTACAAAGAAAAGTTGATTGACCCTAATATTAAAGTGGAGGGGGTGACTGGAGGGGCTAATCCAAACCCGCAGTACCTACCTATATAGCCCGTAATAGCAAAAAACTTATCCTACAAAACAAAACAATAAACCTACCTACTAGGTATTACAATACAAAAAGTTTACAGAGCAGAAACATACAAAATTTTACGTTTGTCAATTTTCATTATCGAAAGTTCCTTATAACTTCTAAACGGATTACCCTAGTTACACAATTTCCATTACCATATACGTTTTAGACCTAAACCTATCAAAAGACACTAAAAACAACACAATATCTACACAAACAAAAAAACATGTTTTCAACTTACGTAAGGTGGCGTGAATTTACCTTACAAAAATATAGTTAAGTACTTCGTTTATACTGATTCAAAATAGGAAACTATTATTTAAATCGATCTTAGATTATATTCTTCGGGGGCCGGGGCGGGGCACTTACCTACCTAACTCTTCTGTGTAACGTTAAAACGAACCATTGTAATACATGCAGATACCTACTTACCTCTCTGAAGCCACTGGTAGCTTGAAAAAGGACAATTCACCGTTTAAAGTGGAATTTAAGCAACCGTCCACTGAACAGTTATAATATCTTCTTTTTTGTTGCTCCATTATACCCACAGATCACAGAAACAAGGGAGATATGTCATGAACGCCAATTCGTACAAGACCCGGTGTCGCCACTTTTAAACATGTGTGCGTCTTACGCTTACGCTCTATTAACTACTACAAAAACAACCTCCTCATAATTGGTTACAGCTTACGAACTAAAAACGCCGTAACATAGTTTTGATAGTAGCAGAAAATTAAGCTTTATACTAAGTTCTCAAGGTTGAAAAATGCTGAAAGATCGTTTTTTTTCCATCGTAGTTCAGTCACTGAACGTAAGGTAGCGCTTACTCGTCACTTAGCTGCCATCTATGCGACGAGTAATTAATTAGTTCCTCAGAGCTAGATGGCGCCAAGATAGTAGTCCCTATGTTCAGCAGGTTAAGGTCTACCCACACACAGCGACATCTAGTTATACTTTTTTCAAGAGGTGTGCGTTTCTCTCCTGTCGTCCACTTAGGGATGCCACAAGGAATGTTTCAAAATATATCGATAAACAATTCAAACTTGTTTGCAACGTTAATATAGGTACTGTTCAATTTACAGGCAATAAGTACTATTTTTATTATTTTACTACTAGGTTAATACAATTACATCATTTAAACTTAATATATTATTGTTAGAATAGAATAATATTTTATTAGCAAGAATACGGTTTGCGTAAAATTGATACATAAGATTTTAAATTTGGAACGATACCTATATCGATGGCCCCTACGTAAATTATCGAAAGTCAAAAATGGCGTTTTTTTTTTATTTGTGCAATCGGGTTATTTTCGGCTATATTTTACGACCACTTAAACAAAAAATAATATATCTATATTTTAACGTAAATTTCATTCGTAAAACATCGAAAATAACGTTATATTTCCGAAGTAGTTTATCGAAAGTCGAGATACGATTATTTACGCGGCGGCGGGCGATGTGTGAAAGAGACGAAACTACCACTATCGATAGTTTACGTAGCAGCGGCGTCGTCAGTGTGCTCCGAACGGCTGTGGTAGCAGCATGTGCAGTCGGCGACTATCTTCACTTTGCATATTAAATTACAGTTAATTTAACAATGAATGGCTCCAAGTTAACTGCCTCTAGATGTAGGAAAATGATTGAATTAGTGAATCTAGATATTCCAGATAATTCCATGCAGCGAGTGGTTGATAAGGAAATAGCTAAACCAGGTATGTATAAGTTTTGAAATATCCATAATTATATTTTCAATGTATTTAACGCTTATTTATTAACATATTGTGCAATATTTAGTTTTTATTTAGCACATAATGAACTCTTAACATCGTAACAGCGTAAACTATCTAAAGTTACAGATTCGATATTTTACTACGAAATTCCACATTCATTTTACATCGAAACTAGGAGATTCGATCATTTACTTGGATATCTGTCTAACGAAACTGACACTTTCATTTTTTTACCACGGAATGTAAATTTAATTTTAAATCGAATCTGCTACTTTCGATGCTTTACGACACTTTTTTTCTCACTTTCGATGTTTTTATTCAGTGTAATATTTTTATATGATCCAAATTTCGTTCTTATTTTGAACACACAAAAAAAAAGGTTGGGTGTTTGTCTCATGTATATATATGCTTGTATCTAAGATGGTATGCATGTAAATTAGTCGGTTCATTTATTTTTAAACATTATTGACATTATAGTGTGATAATTGTTTATTGTTTTAGAATCGCCATTACCTGCATCATGCACCTTTGGAGATTCGGAATGGGCTGCTCTTGAGGGAATAATAGATGAAGAACTGTCATCAGATACTGTTTGGCCGTCAACAAATTTGTTGGAAAACACACATCCCAGATCGCCCAGTAACGAAGAGTCGTGTATTGAAGACAGTTTAGTAAATACGCCTGTACCTTCTCCTACAGATTTTGAGTCTCCAGTAGCAGATCAAATCCGAAATTCCGACCCAGGCGTTAGCTCATCTTCTCCATCTGGACAGCTGCAGACTGACCAAGAAAAACAAATTGGTGATTATGCACAACCAAACAATAACCCAACCACCCACGATAAGCAGCTTACTCCAATCAATAGTCCAATGCCAATAGCCAGTGTCGAATCTCTCATAACTATTTCAGAATGTGACTCCCCGAGTTCCAGCAATAACTTAAACAAATCAAGAAAATCTACTTTCAAATCAAACCCTGGTAAAAAAAGAAAACGATGTGAAGACAAGTGGATAGATAATATAAGAAAAAAATACTGAATTCTGGCCAAGAATATGTTACAAGAAGCGGTAAAGTTAAAAAGGAAAAAAAAATACGCCCGGTCTGCCCTCAAACATGTAAACTCAAATGTTATGAGAAATTCGACACTGCTACCCGCCAACAGATACTAATACATTACTGGAAACTGTCAGATCATACTAAACAGTGGGAGTATATTAATAAATTTACTGTAAGAAATAACAAGAAAAGCGTCACTACTGAGGGTTCTTCTCGGAGAAATTATACTACAAAATATTTCTTACCTCGTCCTTCTGGCTCTAGGAGTAATCAACAAGATCCATCCTTTGAACGTGAAAAAGTTTGCCTGAAAACTTTCTTAAATACTTTATGTATCACAGACCAAATTGTTCGAACTGCTCATGGTAAATTAAATCAAACTGGAGTTACTTTATCCGACGACAGAGGAAAACATCCAAATCATCCAGTGGTACAAACTGCCGAAATGATAAGGAGTGTTTGTGATCACGTCGCTTCCTTTCAGCCAGTCGAGTCACATTATGCACGCAAGACCTCCGCAAAACTCTACCTCGATAATAATTTATCCATGGCCAAGATGTTTTCTCTGTATAAAGAATGGGACCAACTTCCTAATTATGATAGTCCAGCTCTCACAGTGCGTCAGTATACTGACATAGTAAACGACAATATGAACATTTCATTCTTTATTCCAAAGAAAGACATATGTGACAAATGTCATTCATTTTCAAATAATAAGAACCCAACGGAGCAAGAGGCAAATGATCATCATCAGCATTTAGAACACAAGAAAATTGCCAGAGAATTCAAGCTAATTGATAAACAATTAGCTCAAAGTAGTCAGGAGGTTGTGTGTGCTACATTCGACTTCCAAAAAATATTAAATTCTCCACATGCAGACATTGGCTTGCTTTATTACAAGCGAAAATTGTCAGTTTTCAATTTCACGGTGTTTGATTTAGCTCAAAAAGAAGGCTTTTGCTACATGTGGACAGAGTGCACAGGAAATCGAGGAGCTAACGAAGTAAGTAGTTGCTTGACGCTATTTGTGAAGACGTTATTCGACAAAGGTGCAAGACAATTTTTATTTTGGTCTGATAATTGCTCAGGCCAAAATAGAAATAGAGTCGTATATTCTATGTACATGGCTTTGTCGAAGCAATACGGTGTCAATATTACTCACCGGTTTTTGGAAAGCGGTCACACCCAAAATGAGGGTGACAGCGTTCATGCTCTCATCGAGAAAGAGTCGAAAGGGAAGTCGATTTATACTCCTGACCAGTGGTTTGCGTTAGTCAGATGGGCTAAAACTTCTGGAAAGCAGTACAATGTAATTGAAGTGACTCAGCAAGATATCTTCGATTACAAGCCGCTACTCGATGACCGAAATTGGAAAAAAGACTCAAATAACGCTAATATCTCGTGGAACAAAATCAAAGAGATTAGGGTAGATAAAGATGTACCTAACTACCTTTTCTTTAAGTACGACTTAAAAGGTGAGCAATGTTGCTTAAATACTGTCATTGGAACTAGAAGGCGTGGTCAAATAATAAATACCAATAAAGAGTTAAAACTGGCATATACAGATACTCTACCAATATCAGACGCCAAGTTCAAAGATTTAATTTCCTTGTGTAAGACCGGGGTGATTCTAAAGGAATATCACAGGTTTTACGAAAATATTAAACACGGTAGCGATGCTCAAATTGATTCAGATTCAGATTAAACGTTTTATAAAATTATACATGTTGATATTTTTATATAATTTTTAATGTGAAAGTCTAACTGATATTAAGTACTTATAAGAAAAGATTATACAATCTTGTACAATTATTGTTAAACCTTTAAGGTGTTTTTTCTTTATATTATTACATGTTTAATGTCAAAGTCTGACTAATATTAAAAGAAAATATTGTATGGTGCAATTTTTGTTGTCTTTAAGAAGTTATTTTTTTGTTAATATATAGTATCGAGCAAAAATAATCGGTAACTTTTCAGGTAAGATTTCACGCTTACCACTTCGTAAGAAATATTATGCTTGCTCGGCAGTGTATTTTTTTTTGTCGTGAGTCTGTCTGATGACTCTAATAGGTTTTTTGTTTATTTTGATTTATGTGTATTAGTTAATAATAATAATCGTACTGGCTTGGCCGGTGCCGCTTAAAAGGAAAGTAGTTCACTACGCCAGATTTACTTATTGTTACTTGTCTTATTAAGGTACTCCTAATTTCCAAGACTGATTCAAACCGATTGTGATAATTAGGTTATACAAAACAATTAATAAAAAACTTTCATAATATTTCAATTTATTTTTCATTACTCTACCCGTGTTAAAAGTGTAATTAATCGTTTTTTTGTCAACGTGTACTAACAACATGACCAGTTTCGTTACTAAATTAATTAATACTTCCGGAGAAAACTAAGAGAACTGCCAGTTTCGTTAGTAATTTAAATAATACGTCCGGAGTAAACCATGGAAACTACCAGTTTCGTTAAAAAATAAAAACACATATGCGACGTAAATAATTGAAACTGTCAGTTTCGATATGAAACTTCGTTATTACCGCGACGTATACTATCGAAACTCTAATATTCAGAAAACTAGCATAAATTTCTCTAAATTAGTATAACGTACGTATAATGCTTAATTTATTATTATTTTTAATTATAACAGTATTTATGTATTTCTTTTAATTTAAGAATAAAATCGAAACTAAGCTTTAAAACGCCGTACTGAAAAGTACCTTAATTGACTTTCGATGATTTACTTAGGGGCCATCGATATTAGAACGTAACAAAAAAATGGCCGAATTTCTTTGGTTAAATTTTCTGGAGCTGTTTAAGATTTTCGTTTTGATTAGTACATAAAAGTCTAAATTGTAAACTTGGACTTTATGATGTTAATACAAATATACTAATTAAATGGGTTCGGTTGAGTGTCACGTCACAAGATCTGTTTGGGACAAACCAGTAGTTTACCGACTTGATTATGTAAACTTTATTTCATAAATGGTACAAATTACTTAAAACAGAAAGATAGACTTAATACTTGGGGCAATCTCTACCATCCAACCTTTAGGCTTGAATCCTTTTAAGAGTGAGTCGGCGCGAGCTGTCAATCAGCGCTGTGTGCAAACACAGCTCAATACTGAGCCAGAGCCCTTTGCCTTTGTGGTTGGTTAATTTATTTTTATCTTAATTGTATGATTTGCCTACTTATATTTGAATTGCTAGTCCTTCGTCGTTCGTTAATATTGTAAAGAAAATTAAATTTTGTATAACGTGAAAATTTGTTAAAATTATTTTTCTTCTGTTTTAAGCGTGTCGTGGTAGTGATAAATAACTAGAACTATTAACACATTGAATTCTATTGATAGCTGTAGAATAAGCCATTTATCGATAGTCGATAGAAATCACGTCAACACAACTTTCACAACCTTACGCTCTGAAATCCATTCAAATATAAAATATTCATTTAAAAATATAAATAATGCTTAAAAACAAAATTTACCGGTGGTAAGTTATGCCCTTTGATTTTATATTAACGTTTGTATTTCGATTTTTGCACACTTTCACGCTACATACAGTCATTTTATCATTTAAACGGAGCTTCTATACTGACAGCGTTCAGTGAGTGACTATGTCAACGCTTGACACGCCTCGTGCCGATATGGTCAATTTGACCATATCGAGGCGACACGAACCACGCCCCCATAACATATCTCCCTTGTTTCTGTGATCTGTGATTATACCTAATTATCGCACAAAAAAGTCCACAGACGCGACGCGTGTCAAGCGGACGGCACTCGCGCTCGCACTCGTCCCAACCCGTCCGAGATATTGTGTCCGTGAGCGGTGTCTATGTGTGCGTTGCTCGAGCGCACTTTGTATGTAGATTGATTTCTGTACCTATCTGTTCTGTGGTTTAGTGGACACTTGACATCCTAATTTGTATAATAAACCGTTAAAAATATTTAAACACCAATTAAAATTACGTACCTATATTAAAAACAAAATTAATTTTGGACTAATTATGTGTTTAAAATATTTTTGCTTATGCTCTTAAAATGTTACTTTGGTCCCTGCGTATCGGGACTAAAGCTCCTTATTAATCTAGGGATTAAAGTATTTTTTTTAATTTACTTTGGAAAACCCCTGAACATCCATCACGGTGTTTGTGAATGGAGGATTTTCGCCATTTTCAGTGATTTTGCATAGACAATTTTTAGGGCGGCGTAGAAAGAACCTCGAAATGACAACTGTGCAAAAATATAATTAAAAATTATTTAATTTCGTGAAACACGATTAACGATTACAAATATGAATCTATTTAATTATATTAAGGATGAATTCATTTATAATCAGAGATCCGAATATGGGTGTCATTACTACTCATTACATTACTCTCAATCATTTGGACATGACTCCAAAGATTTTTATTAGATAAATTAAATTAGGTAGGTACCTACTACTAAAAATAATGTTGATCCTTCGAAAGACATTAATAAATAAATAATACAAAGAATAATTGTGTAGATTTATTAAAGCAAATAAATCTTTCGTAATCCACGGATGTTAATGGAGCAAACTTAAGTAGATTAATAGGAATGGCCACTCCTCACGTCTGTGTATTACTTATTTATTACTGTCCTGCAAAGGGATCAAGATTAGGGATCAGGTAAGAAATTAATTAATGTAATTTAATTAGTTTTATTAAGATCTTTGGAGTCATGTCCACATTATTGCGAGTAATGACGCCCATTTGTACGATCTCTGTTTATAATGCATGGTCCAATTCGTTTTAAAATAGTTTTCACGTTTGACCTGTTGCCTAAATATGCAAGCATTTAAAGCATTCATAAAATAAAAAATCCGCGGTACAAATAATTTGTAAGAAACTTATAATCAGTATTGTTATTTTGTACAGAACGTCATCAGTGCCGGATTGAGCAAGCACGGGGTCCATAGCCAATTCTATAAAGAGTATAGGTGTACCAGAATCTCATGGCAAATGGGGAAATAAAAAAATGTAGAGGGCAATATTGGGGAAATTGGACTAAACGGTATTGATACTGTGTAATTTTTAACCGATTCCAAAAAAATGAAGAAGTTTAAGATTCGACGAATTTATATTTTTTTATGCTATTAGGATTATAAAAAAAATTATATGACACTAGAGGTCTATTAAATTAAACTCTCAGTATAGGATAATAATTTAATATATCTGAGGACAAAGGACCATTTCATATATACCATGACTCAAACTAAGCTATTTTCGTGTACAACGGTACTAGACAACGATATACACGACAGCAGTATATAATTAGAAAGCAGTAGATATATAAAAAGAAATATTAACTTAAAAACTTACAAACATCCAAGATTTGTAGCAAAATTCTGTGCTCATCACACAAATATGTCTACCGGTATTTGAACGCCTTGCGTCCGTGGGCAATTGAGCTACCGAGCCGTTTAAAGTGAGTATGTGTATGTATATACTATATCTTCTTATATATAGTATTTATATATTCTTTAATTAATACAATCGTTACATAATGAAGCCCTTAAGACAAGTTCCATCGAGTCGAGTAGGTTGGATTGGGTAAGACTAACCCTTAATAGGGCCTCGTTAACTAAAAATACTAGACCAATATCAAATACAGTAATGGAATCGCAAGTCTCTAAAGAGTAAAAATACATGAAGTTATTTTTCGGGAAAATACAATTAAAATTGTATCATAAAATGTAGGTAGTAAAGTCAAATTTCAGTTTATTGATATGTGGTAAATATATTGCCTCTGCCTTATTAAGGGCTAATTATGAAATGCTTGTATATTGCTGGGGTAAGGTATTAACATTATTGCTCACAAATAAAATAATACACACACCATTATTTCTATGAGTATAAAAAATAACTTGAAATCTCATCGTATGGTAGTGCTGGGAACCCCTGTAGCAAGTAACATTTACGTAAGACAAAATATACCTAAACCTAAAAGTATCAAAACCGTTTGTTTCAACTTACCGGTCAACTCCACGACACGCTTTAAAATTGAAGATTGTGATTGATTTACACCTCCTTCTTCGCGTATTGTATTATATAAATTGTATACAATATTCCTCGCTTGAGATCTAAGTGGTTTTCTCGACATTTTCACCAGATAACAATCGTTGAAGTCGAATTACAAAATGTAAGCAACAGTAAACAAACGATTTGACACAGCTGCCAGTTTACAGTTGCCATATGCAAACCATTATTTTTTTACTTTTAAAAATGCCATCAGATTCTGGTACACCTATACCCTGGTTTGTTTTAGGTTACAGGTTGTGGTGGGCTCTTTTCCGCAACTGGGCGACTTAGATGTGCGCCTATTTTGCGTGAGGGTTTGTTTTAGGTTATTCTGCTGAAGAATATCGACAGGATAATTCTATCGTCAACCCAGATGGATATGAGTACACGCATACTGATGTAAGTAGCAAAACAAGGGAATATCTCCCAGACTAGCATTTTAGACGTTAGGCGTGGTGCGGCGGGGCCACTCAAGGCACTGGTCCCACCGCCGGCTACAGACTATAAGCTAGTAGAACTATAAACTACAAAAGAGTGGGCGAGCGGCGAGAAGCGAGTAAAGTTTTGATAGTTTTGACGCTCGGCTATAAAGCTGAGTACCGCTGAGCTAGTTTTATAGTCGATAGCTTTTACCGCTGCGGTCAACTAGTAAACAGCGGTCCCACCGCCAGATATCGGCGAGCTCGGCGAGCAACTAGTAAAATTATGTACTAGAAACAGTTGACAATCGGCGGGAGGCTAGTAAAAATTCAATGGGATTATCGCTTACTCGCCGGGCGGTGGGAGAGTGTCCTCGCCGGCGGTGTGAACAGCCAGCTATAAACTATAAATATATATCTCTCACTTTTATTTACACGAAAGCGATTATCTTTTGTTCGTTTCTTGAGCTAGAAAATAGCCGATAGCTCATAGCTTACTCGCTCGCGGTGGGACCAGTGCCCAATGCGGGTCCCGTAGCATTTGGTATTTTTGCTACATGGCTAATCCGGCACTGAACGTCTGTTTTTTCCTCGCATTCAAAGTGAAAAGTAGAGCGTTTAACGCGAGACTAAACAACCATAATGACACTATAAATTATAGCTACCCACGCTTCGCTTGGGTAGCTAAACATCTCGTGTCATTATGGCTTGTTTTAGTCCCTCGTTGAATAATCTACTATTTTATCAAGTTACTAAAAATAGGTGATTTATGCATCGAGTTGTTATTTGGTTACCATGGTTACGTTCAATATGGATATCAACAAAATGGCGTTTAGTTTGGCATTTCAAATTTTATGATAAATTGTCAGAACTGTTTTGTAACTATTAAAATTTTCATTTACCTACATTTAACAAACATTTAGCAATAAAATTCACAAAGTATTAACGCCAATCGAAATAATGAAAATGACTTTGCTGACAAGTAAGTAATTTGTTAGCAGAAAAGTCGAGGAAAGTATACAAGAAAAGTTAACGATTGTTTATTTTTGTCATTATCATTTTAAGGTTGCTAAAAGTTATGTATGCAACGGTACAGAATTAGCTCTTAAGGTAATCGTGCCTGTAATTAGAGGGCTCTACCCTCAGCACTCGTACCTTAAGAAGCTTCATTATATACCAATTACATAAATAACTATTGCAAGTCACTTAATATTATTACAATATAAATGAACAATATTTAATATGGTCAATTTACTTACATAAAATGTTTATTAACTTACATGCATCGCCTGACCTTTATCTATTACTCTTCAGTTGATGTACAATAAGAGCTCATATCTTACTTAAAATGTACATTAACATTATCTAAATACCTAACGAAAATTTATATGGCTTATATGAATTTATCACGTATTCAATAATAAAAAGTCTGCCGAAAGATTTTTGTTTTAATTGAAAACTTAATTGTTTTATTCATTCCAATTCTCCCCCCATCCTCCATTATCCTCTCCGCCTTCTTCGCAAACAAAGTTTAATTTACTTGTTAACAATTGATTGTTCTCTACTGGGGCAATGGCGGCCATGTTTGGTTTCTCTATAACTGGCGTCATATCAGCGAAGAAGTCAAAATCATCAGCGCTTCTCTTGTCACTTTCAAATTTCTGATTCTTTATGTCCAACTCCGAAATGTCTATAATATTTTTCTTGGCTTCAATTGCAGCTTTTTGTAAAAGCGATGATTTGGTAGTTGGTTTAGTATTTTTACTATCTTTCTTCATATTTAATGGAACGTCTTCAAAGTTATCCGCAAAATCTGAATGAATTATTGCAGCATGTTTCGTACTATTGGCATTATCCCAATCGCTCCAGTCTTCTTCACTTAAATCTGCGATTGTAACGTTCTGTTCTATTGTGAAGCGCTCTACTTCAACGGATTCACCACCAACCGGTGATGGTCTTTCGTTCAACGTAATTGTTCCGAATGACCCTGCTTTATCATGGTTTTGCTCGAATATGTCTTCAGAACATGACAGGTCTCTCAGTGCTGTCTTTTGTATAAATATGTCATCATACCCGGACATGGGTGCGTGTGGATTAGTTTTTGAGTTTGGTCGGCCATCAGTAAAAAGTTTAGACCGCTTGCCTCCTATAACAGCACTGGCACCTAATATAGGCACCAGTTCACTCAAGCATATAAGGGTACAAGCTACCAAGTCATCGTCTGTGTCCTTAATGCCCAGGAGCAGCTGCAACAATAAATAATAAAAAACAATATATATGGCATTTTATTAAATACTCATATTTTGTACAATTCTTAAGTATAAAATTATATTAATATTTTTTGTTTTTGTTTACATGCAGATCTCTAATTTATTTGAATGTTTATATACAGCTCTTTCCGTACAGGTACTAGATAACATATTTGGAAAGTACAACGAATTTCAGAATCCACTGTCTGACCTTTGTCGGTTATAGGAAAGCTTTTCACTCGATATATCACTCGACTATATGGAAAGCACTACAAGAAATCAAAGTAATTACTACCTAAAGCATATTGTAATATAATAAATAATAAAATATTAATACATTAATATATATACAGGGTGTAAGGCGCATAATTGGACAAAAAAAATGGCGAATAAGCGTTGCCATGTACTACATATTGAGGCCTAATAAGGAGGTTCGGGAGCCAAAGTTTTTAAAAAAAGGGGGTTCTGTGAGAGTTGATATCTGGTGCAAATAATCACTCAAAAAATTAATGTTAAAAAAAAACAAAACCGCCTTCAAAATGGTAGGTAATAGGTCAGTCCAAATGAAGTCTGATTTTTGTTATAAAATATTGTAGGACGCCGACTTCAGTTGGACTGACCTATTACCACAATTTTATTAAAAGTTATTTTTGCTTTTTGAAGGCGGTTTATTGTTTATTTAAACATTATTTTTTTCAATACTTTTTAGTGATCATAATTATGTTGTTATGTAGTCCCACTTCTCAATTAATAAGAAAATATAGAACATTTTAAACTCCCCGCAAGCAACGCCGTGGGAAACTCATAGTCATATATTTAAAAATAAATATGCTTCGTCATAGTCGCCGAACTATCTTTATCGAAATATCTTGTCGCCACCCTTCAAATATATGTTTTGGAGTTCCGGTGGCCATCTGTGGTCTTTAGCATCAGTTCCACTTCACCAAATAGTGCTTTCCAAGAGCAAATACGCGAGTTACAATAAAAAATACCAAAATCGCTATAGGTGTGCCTATACATTGTGAAGAGTTCCGCCGATTCCTCGTGAACTCTAGCATCAGATCTTCATTTTGATAAAAATGGGACAAAACGGGAAGCACCAGCTTTCAAATAATAATAAAAAACAGACGGATTGAGAACCTTTAAGGCGTTTAAAAATGCCCAGGTCGCAGTAAAGTTTTAAAAAGAAGTAAATAAAAACGTAAAGCCCAATACCTACTCATAGGGCCGTATTAATAAACTAATCTCGACTGTAATGCCAGTCTCAAGATGCGTCAAAAGTGACAGTCTAATATGGTTTGACGTTTACTTTGACGTATCTCAGCCAAGATGAGTTTATTAACACGGGCCTTAGTTACCTATCATTTAGTTGGAAAGAAATTTGAATTTAATGTTACCCGTTTTTTTTATTTCATCCTAAACAAACATGAATTAAAAAAAGTAATTTTAAAAGTGACTCAATCCAAAGGCGCCTAAGTAAAATATGACGTTTTTTAGGTACTGACAAGTAGTTTATAAAATTGAAGACACTCAATACCTACACACCATTTTTTAAATATTTGTAAGTTTCTGCGCGGTGTGCGGTATTGTATTTCCTAGGTCTCTAAATGACGTGAGTACATCATTTAAAAAATCGTGAAAATGCGGAAATCGGAAATTAACACGATTTCTAAATTTTTATCCCAATTACTTTCAAATTAAACCACTTAGAAAAAATTGAAATGTTGTAAATTGTGCACACTCTTGTCGCTAGTAGTTTAATAAAATGTAATAGGACGTCACTAAACATAATGAATAAAAAATTGTACTCAATGTTAATAAACAAGATAAAAAAAATAGAACCTAGATTTGTTAAAAATCACCTTGCACTGGAGTGTAATGGAAAGCATGCTTTACATTCGCCACACCTTCCATACGTTTAGGTCAAGTGTCGCAGCAACCTTTCTTATACTACGGGTAGGATCTTCCTAGAACAGTTGTAGTATCTGTTCATTAGAAACATTGTGTTGTCTTGTTTACTCTAGGTTCTCGCACATTTACGTTACCGGTTTCCCTCAATCGCCGATAGGTATTCCCAAACATTTGTTAGGTGGGTGATCGGCGATTATGATCAGTGATAGGATTAGGTAGTGCTATTTGGGGTGAATGATCTTAAACGCTATCCATAATATGGATATGCCCTGGGGATTTCCGGAAATCCCGGACTCGTATTTTATTGACGGTTGATAATATGTATAACATAAAATTAATTCTAGGTTTACGAAAAAAATATACTTAATTAAAATTATACTAACCTACTTTTTTTTTACTTTCGTCTTCCGTCTTTTCGCACCTACCATGGTAATTGTTGTAAACAATAGAAAATTAGAAAGCGCCCTCGAGTCAGGTAAAGGATTGAATGCAGACTTCAGTTTAATAAATAACACGTACGGCTGAGCACAGAAAGATAAAAAGTATATAAAGTATGTAACGAATTGTTGTTTACGAAAACTTTGAATCTTTAGTTTATAGGTATATTATTAACTACACATTTTCATTAAATTCCGTGCTATAATATAAGCACCTATCTACTTTTTTATAACTACTTACTATTTAAACTTTATAATCATAAAAATCCCGGGATTAAGGCATATCCATATTAATCTTTCGCCACGAAGTCTCGGGTCATTCGCCCCAAATAGCACTACCTAATCCTATCACTGATTATGATACAGATCCCGATAAATCTTTTGTGTTTTATGTGCGTCCATAGTACAACAAAATTTCGGCGTATTCTTCATTGGTGAAACTAGCCATAAATTCAGCCAATGAACACTTTTAACATTGAACATATACTATTTAGAGATAGAGAAGAAGAGATAAGGTTTTAATTCTCCATTAATTAATTACTTTTTGCATTACATAAAATGTGTGTGCAATCAAGTAACAATGTTGACTCATTTTAAGAAAACGTATGGAGTGGCATGACCGTTTAATGACCAAGCTCCCAAAAAAAATGATGTACCTACTACAGGTTTATTTATAAAACTCTTTAATTTATTTTTCAAGTTGTAATTAATATCAATGACAGAACTTATGAACCGATTAGGTATAGGTAATGTGTGTAAAGCAAGAGATTCCGGAATATAACTAGAATACTTATTCAGATCCAGAAATATTACCCTTTAAGTAATATGGGTCAGGTCAGTATTGATGGATAGTAACTAAATGATAACGTCTTAAGGGCCACTCACACCAAAAATGTAACGAGTTAGTAAACGTCAGACACACGAACACATACACACACACGCACACGCACTAAGTTGGCCTAAAAATTTTTCTCGTCAAAACCGCTTTTAAAAAAATTATCGAATTGGAAATTTATACTTCATAATATAAAGGAAATTTTGTGTTTACCTCTGGAAGTATATGCTGTGATAGTTCTTCATGAGAAAACACATGAACATATTTTGAGAAGTGTGTTAACAGAAGCGTTCTTATTTGCCCATCTCTTACTCCAAATAACTGCATTAGTCTAGGTTTAACATGTTCTTTAAATATATTTAAACTGAAAAACCCATTATATTCACTATTTTGTGACCTTTCTGCAATAAAAAGTACATGAATTAACATATAAATATATTCAATTAAATATCGAAGGGCAGTCTTTCGTGTAGTGACAGTTGTTAATTACCTACCATGCTTAGGCTTGAGAATGAATGGGATAACATCCTTTCTTGCTGTTTGATCCAACATAGTTAACCTAGACAGCAATAAACCACCTAGTTGCTTTGCTACTGTTTCTTCATGGTAGCATTTAAGGCTTTGTAGAATGGTCGAAAAAAACTCTCTTTTCTCTTCTTCACTCTTCAGCGGCAGAAAATTTAGAAATTTGTAAATTGTAATAAATTCATGATTGAAAAAATTATGATGTAAAACTAAAGACAGGTCCGGCCGAAACTGTGGCTCACAGTGCTGCAGGGAGTCTTTGCAGTATTGTTTAAATTCTTTTAAATGTGGTACTTGGTCTGAAATAGAAATAAGTTGTAACTGTAAACCTTAAATGAAATATACAACTTCTTATGCTTCATTTACAGTTTACGAGGTGCAAGTGCGAAGTATGAACTTTACGAAGTGCAAAGTGTAAATTAGGACTTGACCCTCTCTGCTTGTGGTTACATGATCATGGCATAACTATTTTTTTCCACCTGCTATGTATTTATTTATTTCATGTGTTTTAGTACCTAATATTTATTTCAAATGTTGTTCTACGTGGAAGCATCCAAAGTGAATTCCGCCATTTAAAAATAATCTTACTTTAAGTAGGCAGTGTCAATTGACAACATTTCATTTTTGTGACACCTGCAAATTTCTATAGGAATCGAAAGGATTTGGCCTCCTTAACATGGCAAAATATTTAAATTTAAATTTGTTTTTTTATAAAAAAAAAAACAAGAAAGTGAAAAAAATATCTCATTTTACCAATACTACGGCAGAATAGATATAACACCATAGCCTTTTTCACGAGAAAAACCAACTGTCATAAATTTAAACTTGACATCGATGGATAGATACGTATGTAGGTACTCTATTTATGCCACTGATTTATCCAGTCCAGTATCAGTATCCATTATGATTGCCAAAATCATTGTAGAAATCTAATTTTTAGATATACATACATACATTAAATCACGCCTGTTTCCCAGAGGGGTAGGCAGAGACCACTTCTTTCCACTTGCTATCACTTCCTTTTAGATATTAGAACAAGAAAGAGAACCAAACACCCACAAGACGCACAACAAAATTTTTACAACGTCAAGCAGTAGTGGTAGAATTGGAGTTACGCCCTTTTAGAACAAGTACATATTAATAAATTAACTATTCATCCTAGGAAAAATTTAAAACACTTGGTGTCTTCTTTTTTCCAAACAATATACAGAGAACTAATAAAATGATACTCTTAGAAATATTTAATCTTGTCAATTAACGAGCAGAATGAAGTCACCGTATAACAGTTGAGAAATATGACATACCATCCTCATGACCAGCAAACACATCATCTACTAGACAAGCAAAACCGTACTGGTCTACCTTCTTTGTGATTTCATAGGTGTCTTCATTTGGATCAATGGCTTTGTCATATCTGAATAATAAAATCAAAAATCTATTAAGTAATATCTCTTAATACTATAACCATTTTCATTATTCATAATTATATTTGTTTATAAAACATTTTTCATTACAAACCTATGTATTCGAGCATGCTTTAAATATGCAGCAGTAAGCTCAGAAAATGAGCACAGATACTGCAAGCCACCAAGTTTCCATTGTCCATCACCAGTCACGTATACAGCTTGGATGCTAACATTATTATGGGACATACCAGCCTTAAACCAAGTAAACATCTCGTAAAATAACTTGTAGACATAGTAAACTAAAGCAAATTCCTTAATTAGAAAATGTGTTTTTAAAACTGTTTGCAATGCAGGAATTTATCTGGATTTATTTGCCCTTCAAAGGTGGCTACAGGCATTTTTTGGCAGAGGACTAAAAGTTTTGCAGATGCAGTATCAAGTAAGTACATTACTTACATTACACAGTGTAGTAGATTTTATCTTGACCAGGTGAGATTATTCTGATACACTTCAACCCTGTACAATATTTTACGCAATTAACCCTCTTGCACTCTCGGCTGTTCGAATATGCAGGTTTACTCGTGATGTTTCTCTTTCAACAGTAAGAGATTCTACTAGTAAGTTTAAAAACTTTTAAACTTATTTATTAGTGCCACTTAAGTTAAAATACCTACATCTAATGCAAAATAATAGACAAATATTACCTGTTCATGAAGAAATACTAATGCTCTTAATATATTGTTTAGACCAATACATATCTGGAGTGGAGTCAACAAGCCAACAACATGTGAGAGTGATTGCACATATTCAGTTGCTAAATAAATAGTCGCTCTTTGTTGCCATGCAGAGATAAAACGCAAGATACAGGGGTGGCGATACTTCAGTAAATTCTACAAAATATATAATAATTGAGTTAATTTGTAACCTGACTTGGTAGATATAGCATAATACAGTAATTCCATGTATTCAATGTATGGGAAAATTTCTTGGGACAACTATAATAGATAGTGTCAAGGTCAAAAATGTTCCTAAATAAATTTTAAAGAGAAAAGTTTTTTTTTATATGCTCGACGGTTTTCAAGCCATAGCTTCACGTACCAGCCCCTAATATACCGCCTTTGTACTTACATCTCATACGATTCCATACAAATATGACTTACCAAAATTGACAACTAAACAATAAGAACAATAACTAATTGAACAATTGTATTGCTATTACTCAATTCGGTAGCTGATTAAATAAGGTTCACAATGGTATATAATAAATATACTAACTTGTATGAACGCGCCAGCGATGGTTTTTTAAATGCTTCCTTCGTGAAAACTATGATATGTACTATCATTTATTATATAAACATTTATTATCTACTCTCATATCGTAAAGTTCGAATTATAAAATTCAAAACGAATTTATATTGGCATACTTTATAAACACAATACCGAAAAAAAATTAAAAAATTACTTTATAACATTATTTCTCTAACAAAATAATGTTATAAAGTAATTTTTTTACCATTACGATACAAGTTAATCCAAAAAGTTAATGTCACCAACGAGGTTCCATATTTTTTATTTTTTTATAATGGAACGCACGTGCGGGTCTCGTCATTTTTACAGAATTACAAAAAGTTTTCATTCTAATTTTTACTTGTCTGTGACAGCGCCCGCTTTAAAGCATGCGCGGTGATGTGCTAGGTTTTGGCGCCATTCATTGAATACGTTTTGCTGTAGTTACTTTATTAACTTTGATCTTTTATTTAGTAGGTTGAATCGCAATGTATGAGAGTAGATAAAGTAGTGTATGAAACTGCACATAACCAGGTATTAAAACACTCGTGTGAAACTATTAAAAACCTCGCCTAGCGGCTCGGTTCTTAAACACACACTCGTGTTTTAATACCCCTCTTTATGCAACAATTTCATAAACTACTATTATATGACTGTTGAGTTTCTTGCGGCGTTTCTTCTCAGCAGTGGTCTCTTGCGAAGCGCTGGTAGATGTTTGACGTGTAAAAGTGCCCGTGCGGCCTACTTACTAAATAAACATCTTTTATCTTTTATACCATTTTGAACCTTATTTAATCAGCTAACGTACAACGAAAGAAAAAGCAATACAATTGGTCTATTCGTTCTTGATTGGTTGACAATTTTGATAAGTCAATTTGTATGGAATCGTAAGAGATGTAAGTAGTGTAAGTACAAAGGCGATATATTAGTGGCCAGTACCTGAAGTTATAGCTTGAAAACCATCGAGCCTATAATTTGTTTTACATATAACCTTTTCTTTTTAGAATTTAAAAGGGAACATTTTTGTCCTTGACACTTTTTTCGTATCTAATAGATATAGTTGTCCCAAGTTAAAAACCCGAGCTATAAGAATACGGTTGCAATTTATAGAGCATTGAAATAGATCTATACTCAATCTGTTTAGGTACTTAAATAAATGTAAACAAAAAAAATCACGTGACATAGTTGGTCAGCCAATAGGAGGTGAACATTGATACGTCAACGCTCGACGGAACAGTTTTGATTGGCTAATATCCAGAACCACGTGGTTTGGTTTGTTTACATTTATTTAAGTACCTAAACAGATTGAGTATAGTTAGTGTGCTATACTATCATTATTAATTGATCCAAGCACCAGCCAGCTGTTCAGCAGTAGAGGTGAGAGTGGTTGCGCAAGAAAGGGGTTGTAATTAAAGTACCCACTAGTTTAAGTTTTCATGAAAAGTATTGGTATGTTAAAATGAGGAGAATAGATCGGCTATTACCCCTGGTCCCACCAACATGTCCCCCTGGTGGGACCACGGGTAATTTTTTTTACCCGTTGTCCTATCGTTCTAAACAGTGATCGTCAGTGGGTCTACGGGTAATTTATTTTTACCATGGTCCCACTGCTCTTTTTGACGGAGCCCTGCCTCACGGCAGGTCTCCTATTTCAGGGCAGTTTGCCCTCCGGGCATTTATAGATACCTAACGAACCTAACCTACCTACTTTTGCGGAATATAAATGATTACTGACGAAAGCGGAAATGCACGGAACTAATGAGATTATAAAATAACAAAATAGCTATAATTTTTAATGAATGTTTACCACATAGTGCGGTGGGACCATGGTAAAAATAAATTACCTGTAGACCCACTGACGATCACTGTTTAGAACGGTAGGACAACGGGTAAAAAAAAATATACCCGTGGACCCACCAGGGGGACGTGTTGGTGGGACCAGGGGTAATAGCCTGAATAGATACTTACTTAGAAATATTTGTTAAATACTTATCCCAATTCAATTTTGCTAGTGTATATCAATATTCAGATGTCAATTCAGCTTATGAAAATTTTATAACTTCATTTAAATTAATTTATGACCTATGTATACCCCTCGAAAAAATCAAAATTACACATACAAGAAGACCCAATTGGAAAACTACTGGTATAAAAAAAGCTAGCCAGATTAAACGTAAAATGTATCTAGAGTTAATACATACATACATACATACCTTCACGCCTTCATTCCCAGAGTGGGGTAGGCAGAGCTACAGAATTACCAAAAACTCTAAAAACTTGTTGATAACTCTGTAACCACAATTTGCACAATTAGGCTAAGATGTTTAACAGAGTTAATAAAATGTAAAAAATATTATAATATACCCAAATATAAAAAATATTGCAAAATTTTACAAAAAGTTATTAGGAAGTACAAAATCATATCAAATGATACATTCATAAATAACTGTAGTAATAAATCAAAAGCCACGTGGGGTCTTATAAAAAAACACACGACCACAACCAATACAATAACTACTTCTATTAAGAATATTAAAAAGGATGGTAATACTATATCTGATCCGATTCAAATAGCAAGTGCCTTGAATAATTATTTTATAAATCAGAATATTGATAATGCTTTGTTGTCATCTGAATATACTTTAATTGCAGAAAAAATAAGCAAAAGTATTTTTATGTACCCAATTGATGCTTGTGAACTTAGAAACATTATTAAATCTCTCAAAACCAAGACCAGTTGTGGGCACGATGAGGTATCAATGCGACTCATTAAATCATGCATTGATCACATTGTCGACCCTCTTGTTTATATAATAAACCTTACTTTAGAGACTGGAGTATTTCCTGAAGACCTAAAAAAAGCAATCATTAAACCGCTGCACAAAAAAGGATCTAAGGATGATATGAATTGCCAAGTTTTTCAAAAAAAAACGAAAAGGTTATGTATACCTACTTACTAGATTAATACATTTCATAAACTCTAATGATGTCTTAAATCCAAACCAATTCGGATTTCAGAAAGGAAAATCCACTACTCTGGCCATATTTAAAATCTTTAAAAATATATGGGATAACATTAACGAAAAAAAACTTTGCGTCTCTCTCTTCCTTGATATGTCAAAGGCATTTGACTGTGTTTTACACGATGTACTCCTACGGCAGTTATAAAACATTGGCGTAAGAGGACACGTTCTAGATTTATTTAAGAATTATTTATCGAATAGGAAGCAAGCAACAGTAATTGTTAAATATTGCAGGAAAAGTAAAACTGTAGAGCAAGTACTTTCGAAGTTTGAGATGGTTCCAATAGGGGTTCCCCAGGGAAGTGTCTTAGGGCCACTTTTGTTCTTGATCTATATTAATGAGCTTCCAATGGCTATTAAAAATCTATGCGTATTATTTGCTGACGATGCAACTTTATTATTTACAGAAGAAAAGTCATCAGCTCCTATTTTAGAACAAAACATAAACTATACACTTAAAAATGTTATAGAATGGCTACGTAAAATTAATCTTAGTGTAAATTTAAGTAAAACTAAACTGTTACAAATTAGGAACTATAGAACTCCTCCCATACAACTAAATGTAAAAGAAGCCGATGTATCTTTGGAGGAAATAAGTAATATGAGTGTCATAGAAGACAACACTTGTTTTTGTATCTGTGGATTTGCAAATCTGTGATCGGGATCTGTCTGTTGTAAAACTTGTGAATAATGAACAATTAAAAAACGTGGCATAACTTTGGTTGTATTAATTAATTACATCCAGTTAGCTCCAGATATAACATTGGCGACGAGGACTTAAACCCGATTTGGTTGAAACAAATCGCATCAACAAAATAATAAAACCGAACGTAACCTAACAAAAAGAAAAGTGCTGACATAAAATTTCATGGAGTTGGTGGAACAACAAATTAAACAAAAAAAAAAAGCTTGGATACAAGAAAAACCTAAAGAGAAACTGATTGAAATTGCAAATAAACTCGCAAAAGAAACTTTATTTTCAGAGAAACATTCCATTACTGAAATAAGGAACTACTTACGTCAATATATAGACGGATTAAAACAAAATTGTTCACCGAGAATAGCTATGGCTTCAATCACCAGCTTGGAAGTATTTACGGGTGACAATTGGAATGCATATCAGCAACAATTTGAATGTTATATCCTGTTAAATGACGTAAGTGATGAAAAAAGAGTGCCATTACTTATCACTAAGCTGAGCACGAAAGTATATGAATTATTAACGACACTATGTACACCAACATCACCGGTTAAAGAAACGTATGAAACCATTTGTGAGAAACTAAAAAAATACTACCATCCTGTAAAAAACTATGCATTACATCAAGCAGAATTCAGAAAAAGAAGTCAAAAATCTGATGAAACCATAGAACAATATATAGTGGAACTAAAAAGATTGTCAAAAAACTGCAACTTTAAGAGTTTGGATGAAGAAATTAAAGAAAGATTACTAAATGGAACATACTGTGATTCAGTGAAATTTGAATTGTTAAAGCAAGCTGATCAATCGTTGGAAATGTTAACCAATATTGGAAAAACTGTAGAAACGGCCTATAAATTAGTGTACAACCAGGAAAAAGAACAGGGCCAGACACAAATGTTTCAATTTCAAAAGAAAAAATTCAATAACAATAAAAATAGTACATCATGCTTTTGTTGCGGTAAAAATGGACATATTAAGGCACAATGTTCGCTCCGTGAAAAGTTTTGCAGTGAGTGCGGTGAAAAAGGGCATATCTTTAGAGCCTGCGGTAGAAATAAAGCTTATAAAGTGAAAAATCTAAGTTTAGTGGAAACTACAAGTTTAGAAGACAAAGATGCTGAAACAGAAAAAAACGACAGTGTATCAGAAACTGAAGTATTTGACATTTTTTATTTTAGTGAAAAAAATAAAATTCCAGCTGCTACATTGCAGATAGCTATTAATGGTAAAGTTGTGGAGTTTGAGGTTGACACGGGAGCAGACGTAAGTACAATTACTTTAGCTGATAAACAACAATATTTTCCTGATTTAGAAATGAAACAGCGTAATGTGATATTCACTAACTTTGACCAGTCAACCTCAACACCATTAGGTGTTATTGAGGATTTAAATATAAGTTACCAATCCGTTAATGTGAACCACCAAAGATTGTTTGTGGTAAAAGATGGTTTACCAAAAATTATAGGCAAAGATTGGCTCTCTTTGTTGCAACTATGGCCACCAAGGTTTGAGCAAAAGGTATGTGAAGGTATTACCAAGGATAAATTGATTGAGAATTTAAAAAGTGAGTTTTCCATCTTATTTGAACCAGGTATGGGAGATTTTAAGGGGGAACCAATCCATTTATCCATCGAACCAGGTGTAAAGCCAATATTTATGCCAGTCAGAACTGTCCCATTTGCTTTAAAAGATAAAGTTAAACAAGAAATTGAAAGATTGGTTACAAATAAGCGAATTGAGCCAGTGGAGTATTCAGAGTGGGGTACTCCAGTGGTACCGGTACTAAAGCCAGATGGAACAGTTCGGTTATGTGGAGATTTTCGGATCACAATTAATAAGTATTTGCAGATTGATCACTACCCATTACCAACAATAAATAATATATTAAATAAATTACAAGGCAACAATTACTTTTGTGAATTGGACTTACAAGAGGCCTATTTACAAGCTCCATTAGATGAAGAATCACAAAAACTAGTCACTATAGCCACTGAAGAGGGTATCTACAAATACTTATATTTACCTTTTGGTGTAAGTACTGGTCCGGGGTCATTCCAAAGATTAATTACACAAAAATTAAATGGTATAGATATTATTGTGTACATAGATAACATTTATGTATATGGAAAAACACTGTCAGAAACTAATGAAAAATTAAAGCAAGTACTACAAAGACTTAAGGATTCAGGACTGAAATTGAAAATAAATAAATGTAAATTTTTTGAAGAGAAACTGGATATTTTTGGATTTGAGGTAAATTCCCCGTGTGGTTGCCGGGTTAGAATAGTGCCACTCCATGTCTTCCCGTGGGTGTCGTAAGAGGCGACTAAGGGAATAAGGGCTTGTAGTACTGTTAGGCGATGGGCTTGCAACCTGTCACTAATACGCTGGTAAACATCTTAGCCTAATTGTGCAAAGTGTGGTTACAGAATTATCAACAAGTTTTAAAAGTTGCTGGTACTTCTGTAGCTCTGCCTATCCCACTTTGGGATTGAAGGCGTGAGTTTATGTATGTATGTATGAGGTAAATAAATCAGGAGTAAAAATTATTAAAAGTAAAATTGAACCCATACTGTCATTGCCACGCCCAAATAATGTAAAAATGCTTAAATCATTTTTGGGAAAAGTGAATTACTATAACCGATTTTTGCAAAACATGGCAATAACATTAAAACCCATGTATGATTGTTTAAAAAAAGAAAAATTTGAGTGGACTGATGAATGTGATAACTCATTCCAGGAGATAAAAAAAACTCTGGCAAATACAACTTCATTATCACACTTTGATAAAAATTCAACAATTATTTTAACTTGTGATTCTGCAGATACTGGAGTAGCTGCTGTGTTATCTATAAAAGATGGTACTAACATCATAAAACCAGTAGCATTTGCAAGCAAAAAATTGAATGATACTCAAATGAAATATCCAATCCTGGAGAAAGAGGCGTATGCCATTATTTTTGGTGTCAGTAAATTTTACGAGTTTTTATTTGGACATAAATTCATTCTACAAACTGATAATGAAGCATTAACAAGAATATTAGGGCCAAAATTTGGAATACCAAAAATGGCAGCGAGGCGTTTACAGTATTGGTCAATTTTCTTAAGTGGATTTAATTATGAAATCCAACATATAAAATCGAAAAATAACCCAGCGGATTACCTTTCACGTGTAGTCACAAAGTGTAATGAAAAAACATGTAAAAATGACACAATTATTGAAAAGAGTTTTGAAGCTAATACGGTTAATTATATAGGTAAATCAAACTTGAACACATTAAATTGGCAAACCGTTCAACAAGAAACAAAAAAAGATAAAATTTTATGTGATATTCTAAGGTACTGTAGAGATGGCTGGCCAGCAAAAAATGATTTAGGGGAAGAATACGAAGCATATTTTAGAAGACAAAATGAAATTAGCATGGAAAAAGATTGTTTGTTGTGGGGATACAGAGTAATTATACCTATAAATGTTAGGGATGCATTGTTATGTGAGTTGCACGCTAGTCATTTAGGTATTACACGCATGAAAGAAATATCACGATCATATTTTTGGTGGCCAGACATGGATAAGGATATTGAGAGTATAACAAAAAATTGTATTAACTGTTTGCAAAATCATAAAAACCCAGAAAAAATTAAATTAACAGTGTGGCCACAGCCTCCAACAGTGTGGCATAGGTTGCATGCAGATTTTTTAGGCCCATTGTATTCAAAAATGTTTTTAGTAGTAGTGGATGCATATTCAAAATGGCCAGAGGCATTTATCATGAGCAATATTACTGCACAAAAAACAATAGAGATGTTTAAAAGAATTTTTGTATGTTATGGGTACCCGTTACATTTAGTAACTGATAATGGTCCCACATGGACCAGTGAGGAGTTTAAGAGTTATTGTAAAATTGTGGGGATAAAACAGACATTTACCCCAACATACTACCCCGCCACAAACGGACTGGCAGAACGCTTTGTGGAATCATTCAAATCACATGTTATTAAAATAGTAGAGAGTGGGAAAAAACTAGAATATGCTTGTAATTTGTTCCTTTTTGATTATAGGTGTAGTGTACACAAAACCACAGGCCAAAGCCCAGCAAAATTGATGTTGGGGAGAGAGTTGAGATGTCGTTTCTCATTACTGAGACCAAACCCAGTACATAATGAAATAGATGTAGAGCAAGTTAAATTAACATTAAATAGTAAGGATCATTACAAAACATTTTCAGTGGGAGAAAAAGTGATGGTAAAAGATTTCAGAAAAAATAAAAAGAGTTGGTCATTAGGAAAAATTTGTAAAATTGTAGTACCAGGGGTAACTTATATGGCAGAAGTGGATGGTCTTCAGTGGAAACGGCATGCCAACCAACTGCTGGAATGTGGGCAAGATTTAGGATAGAAATGTTATTTTAGAATAAGGTAATATATATATAGCAAATGTTTGTTAGAGTTTTATAAGTGCGGGAGAGTGTCATAGAAGACAACACTTGTTTTTGTATCTGTGGATTTGCGAATCTGTGATCGGGATCTGTCTGTTGTAAAACTTGTGAATAATGAACAATTAAAAAACGTGGCATAACTTTGGTTGTATTAATTAATTACATCCAGTTAGCTCCAGATATAACAATGAGCTTCTTAGGTGTAACAATCGATACCCATTTAAATTGGAAGGCTCATATTACAAAGATAAATAAAATTATTTCTAGTAACTGCCGCCTTGTCTGTATTGTCTGGAGCTTGCTCTGAAAACATAACTAGAAATGCGTACTTTGGGAACGTGTACCCATTGCTGACTTACGGTATTATATACTGGGGTAACTCAGTAAATGTCCAATCAACATTTTTGCTTCAAAAAAGATGCGTCCGTACCATATACCGCTTGCACGGTGGTCAATCACTTCGAAGTATATTTAAAGAGAAACATCTCCTTACTCTTACTGGAATTTACATATTTGAATTATGTCTATTCGTTAAAAGTAATACAAATTACTTTTCAAAAAGATCAACTTTAAAAGATAATTTACGAATGCAATATAAATTTGACTTGGTGTGTCCTAAATCGAATAACGCAATCTATAGCAAGAGTGCATTTGTAATGGCTATACGTATTTTTAATAGTCTTCCTCACGAATTTAAAATGCTCGAGGGACATCGATTTAAGGTTGAACTGAAGAAGTGGCTGTATGAAAATGTGTTTTATACTTTAAATGATTTTTTTATGTACGCTGACAATTATAAATAGTCACTCAACTTAAGTTTACGGATAAGCCTAAATGATATTGTATGCCCGGAATGGGCAACTGTTGGGACCATAATATCTTTTGTTAACCATCCATTTATACACAGTTCACAATAAATATTTTCTTATTCTTATTCTTATTCTTTGTATAAATCAACTAACGGCATGCAATTCATCACATCACTAAAAACAATCCTATACAATAAATTTGGCCAGTCACTGGCAATGGCATTGCCAGGATTTCACGCTTTAATGGGTTGTGATAATAATCTAGCATTCTTTAAAAAAGGGAATAACAGGCTGTTGTCTTTGCTCGAAATTGCTGCGATGCTGTATATCCAGTATTAGAGAAGTTTGTCTGCCACATGTATCGTGACCAAAAAGCTGATGACGTCAATGAGGCGAGGTTGAACGTTTTCAGAAACACTTTCCAATTCAAAGCCGACAATGAGCGATTCAGCCGTAAATTCAAAGATATTGGCGCAGCGAACTTGCCACCATGCTAAACAGAACTGCATCAACCACTGCATCAAGCAAACTATATTAGCAGTGTATGGGAGAAAGCTAATCTAAAAACCCCAGCATAATTATCTCCGTTTCATTATGCCTGGGCAGAAACTGAAGATAAATTCAAATAAAAGAATAAAAAAAGATAAAAGAAAGAAGAAGAAGTAAGTAGGCCGCACGTTGACACGTCAAGACTCTACCAGCGGTTCCCAAGAGGACACCACTGCTGAGAAGAAACGCAGCAAGAAACTCAGGAAATTTTTAACCATATTTCATACTACAATGATACTACTTAGTCTAGCATTACTTAAAGCTAATAATATATAGCAGCAGTGCAGTTAATGGCGAGCTGTTGGTGAGTGGCGACACCACGGACCTGAGTGCTCCCCAGGTTAGGTCCTGTTCCTCACCTCACGCTTGCCTTCACCGGCCGGCTGGAGTGAATAATGACGAGGAACAACCCTCACCTCTGGCTTGCCTTTATTGGCCGGTTAGAGTGGAGTCGCAAGAGCTATATGCTCGAAGGGCGGAAGTGTTGCATAAGTGGCGAGTGGGCACCTTATGGTCGTTTAAAGTCCAGAAGCACCTCTCCACCCTTAGCCTCTCTGGAACTGTTACCTCCCTGATGCTATATATATGCGGCTATTTCGGGAGGCCCATTCCATTGAGTTGGCGAGTCACCGTCTGCCATTTCAACCAAAGTAATTAGCATTGGCCAGGCAGGCGCCGTAGTTTCTTCAATAGCCTAGTTCACCAATCCATATATTTTAATTCATAGAGCCTATTTTTTATACTTCCATCCTTCTTAAATAGTTCTACACTAACCGTTGATTGTCCGTGGGAGCATACTTCTATAGTTTGAACTCAGAGACAATCGCCGGTTCGTGTCCCATCACTTTACTAAATTAAACTTGTCTAAAGGGCCTCTCTGCGTGTTGGCTTCGGCTCCATGTACGCCATCCAAAGGCCCGGGACTCCCATAGTCCCGTGATTGGTAAAGACATACAAATAATAATAATAATATTAACATTAACAGATACGACACGGCATTCACACAATATTTACATAACATATACAGGGTGTCCGGGAGATAGTGGCCAACCTTACAGGGCTGAATGCAGCTCAGGAGTGGCCAAAATATGATAAATCATGTTTAGTAAAAGTCGCACTAAAAACGAGATATCTCAACTTTTCAAAATTTTGGAAATGCGGTACCCTGGTTCAGCGTTTTCAATGCCACCGCCACATTTATTACAATTTTTCAGTTCCGTTTGCTGTGAAAGATAGCTGATTACATTTGCTTTAAGACCCTATCAACGAAATTAATAAAAATTTAGCAGTTTAAAAAAAAACAAGTCAAATTTAATGTTAAGGAATCCGAGTTTTTCTTGCGGCAAGTTTAACATCGCACGGAGTAAAAAAAGTACTAAGACCTGTACTGCTGCATTCCCAAAAAATGGTCTATTTAATGGAGATTCTAAAATGATATAACAATTGAGTTTATAGATTACAGCAGCGAAGTTATTGTTAAGTTTGACCGACATAGACTAAATTTTATCAAACTAGCGAATTTAAAAAACGACATTTGCTTCCGTTTCAAATCAAGTTAGCTGGTTTTAAATGTTTTAAAAGACAGTTTACATTAATGTAAAATACAACGAAACTACGATAAAAGGTAATAACTTACATTTTCTTAAGAGAGTTGAGATATCTCGTTTTTGGTGGAAAAGTCCCACTAGATATACTAAACATGATTTATCATATTATTTTGGCCACTCCTGAGCTAAGCTATCCAGCCCTGTAAGGTTGGCCACTATCTCCCGGACACCCTGTATAACACAAAGCAAACATCTCTTTTTCCACGAACCGGTTAATATTCTAAAATTTGCAGCTTGCTTCGCTTTTGCAAGTCTATTTGCCATCTCAGCTGGCCAAAGCCTTCTCCGTTCCTATCCCTCTTTTGCCACTCTGCCACGTAATCCCTGCAATCTGCCTAATGTAATCATCCCACCTTTTCTGTGGCCTGCCTCTCCCTCGTGCACCTTCTCTTGGATACAAATGGGTTAGCCTTTTGCTCCACTTGTCCTTGCCCCTAATCAAGTGGCATGCCCATTTCCATTTTAGTCTTCTGATTTTTAGTTTTACGTACTGGACTAACTGCCGTACTCAGAGACGTCAATTAAATTTAATGCTTGCTTAAAGTTGCTGCTGTCACTTTCTTTGATACAGCAATAGAGTAAGACAACACGTCACTAAACCAGCATTAAATTTAATTGACGTCTCTGAGTGCGGCAGTAAGAGCTAAAACTAGGGTTTTAGCTCTTATTTTGATATGAATTATTTTATAGGCTTTCCTTATTCCAAGGATGCTTCTTTCCGTTGAACGCTGGCATATTTGTCGACCGTATTTTTTGACAGCGCCCAAGTTTGGCTACCATAAATTAGGATGGGCAATATGCAAGTATTAAAAAGTTTAGTCTTGGTCGCAATATGTAATATATGTAGGTATCCTTCATGACTTATCTTGGTCCCCAATACCTCTTCCAGCTATTAGCTATTTATTCTGTACTCATCGACATAGTCTATACCAAGCTCTCTTATTTTTATGGAGTCTCTCTTGCCGTTTGTCATCACTTTAGTCTTGTTGAAATTCATCTTTAGGCCAACCAACTCGCTCTCTGTTGACTCACCAGAAGCGCTCAACTCATTTATTATAGTAATTAGGTCTTCAGAGGTTTTGGCAAATATTACTATATCATCGGCCAACCTCAAGTGTGTCAATATGCAGCTGTCTATGTTAATTCCTAGTTTGTTGCATTTGAGTGCTCTAAATACCTTTTCAAGTACTTCTGATAATCATTTTGGAGAGGGTCGCCTTGCCTTACTTACCGTAAAATGGGGCTATTTGGTAATCACGGGGCTATTTGGAACTAAGTAATCATAAGCTTTTAGTTGATATATTTTTTGTCATGGCTATGCTAGAACTGTAAAATTTGTTGTCAGGCTAAGTTTTTAGTTCTATTATTGCCATGACAAAAATATATCAACTAAAAGCTTATAATTACTTGGGTTCCAAATAGCCTCGTGGTTCCCAAATAGCCCCGTTTTACGGTACTCCTTTTTGTATACTAAATGGATCACCTTTCTTTTCCAGCTGTATATATGATGTGCTCTGCTCATAGATTGTACTATTCTTATGTAGTTATGTTCAATGCCTTGCTCTTTTAATGTTTCCCAAATCTTGTTGTGTATCAGGGACTCAAATGCTTTGACTCTATGAATGCTATATAGTATGTGAGTTGGTATTCTGTATATGTTTGTATAATTTATCTTACCGCATGTATGTGGTCGAGTACTGAGTAGCCTCTACAGAACCCTGCCTGTTCTTCTGGTTGTTGCTTGTCTAGTTGGTTTTCTATTCGTTTGAGCAAGATTTTAGCAAAAACATTGTATATGTTGGACATCAGACTAGAATTATCTCTGTCATAATAATTCCATTGAGGATTTCAGTTAGGATAGGTACTACGGCTGGCTTTGCTTTCTTAAGTATTTCTTTACTAATCCCATTTGGGTGTCTATAGCTCTTTCAACCTCGTCATAAATAATGTCAGGTATTTCGAAGTTTTCGATTGTTTCTGTATCTCTTTCAGCTGTTGTATGTTCATATAATTTCCGGTAGTATGATGTTGCGATTTGCAGTATCTTCTGTCTTTGACTTTTCATTTAGCCTCTCTTGTCTTTCATTTTTACCACCCATTGCTTGCTTTCCCTCTTGATCGAGTTACCTTAAACGCAAGATGCTAATGACGGCGTTATACCTAAACATGAGATTTGCCTAACAAGCTGTTTGCCCTAAACGAGGGATGCCTATGAAGTAGCATGCCTGAAATGTAAAATTGACTAAGAAGCAGATTGATTAAGTTTAAATTACCTGTAAAGCAGTTTGCCTGAAACACAAGATGACTAAAAAGGCTGATTGCCCTAAACGAGACATACCGAAGAAGCAGCATGACTGAAATGTGAATTGACTAAGCAGCAGATTGCCTGAAATACAAGATGACTGAGAAGCGGAAAGTTGGATATCTGCATAGACTGGAAAATAGTTAGCGAAGAATAGAGTAACGGCCACTGGGGGCCTATTTATTTCATTGAAACCTATTTGTTTCATAAATCCTATAATCTCTAAAGAAAAGTATTAATAACATGAGACTTATATTTTTTTATGAAACACGTCCCGGAGGATATTTTACGATTTTGACTGGAGTGCGACGGTCGTCAGTTAGTTACAAACAAGTCGCAAAAGTAATATATACAGGGTTGGGCAGATTAAGTGTCCTAGTTGTGTATGGCTTTTTTACTTAAATATAACTAAAATTCTTATTCACTTCGTATTTTTTTTTTGTTGACAATTTAACCTTCTTTATGATTTCTACACGTCAGCTTGATATATTTTGTTTTTATATTGTTTTCAACAATGGACGCGAAACGCCAGCTCGTGTGCGATTTGTACCAGAAAAAATACCGACCGTGTGAGATATTGAAGACGCTGAAACATTTAAATATCAATATAAGGTTTATATCGCGGACCGTCAAGCGATTCAAAGAAACGGGATCTTCACAAATCAGGCCCAAACCTGGGAGAAAGCCATCTGTTCGCACCAAAAACATCATTAAAAATATTCGTGAGCGTATTAGACGAAATCCAGCTCGAAGTGCAAGCAAACTTGCTAAAGATATGAAAATATCCCGTTGAACAATGAGTCGTATTTTAAAATATGATCTTGGGCTAAAGGCCTACAAAAAACAAAAAAATCATGGCTTAACAGATGCCCAGAAAAAAGCTAGAGTGATAAAATGTAGGGAATTGCTAGCTTGGCACGACGGCGATGATATTATTTTTTCCGATGAAAAGATGTTCCAGTTACAAGACAGTCACAACCAACAAAACGATCGTGTCTATGGTGCTTCATTGAAGGATATTCCTGTGGACAAATTAGCCGTACAACGGTTCCAGAGTGCATCAGCTGTCATGGTATGGGGTGCAATATCGCCTAGAGGCAAGTTACCGCTGCTGTTTATTAATCGAGGTGTCAAAATTAACCAAGACTATTACATCCAGAACGAGTTACAGGGTCATTTGCTAGAAAATGCTCAAAAATTATATGGAAACGACTATTACTGCTTCCAACAAGATAGTGCCCCATCTCACAAAGCTAAACGCACTCAAGACTAGTGTAGAACAAATTTGACAGATTTTATACCTTGGCAAGAATGGCCTGCATCATCGCCGGATTTGAATGCTTTGGACTTTTCGATATGGGGTTACATGCTGAGCAAGATTGGGAGCACACAGGGCATGAATCTAAACTCATTCCAGCATCGATTAGTCAAGATATGGGATGAAATACCAGACGAGGTAGTGCGTGCCGCGTGCAATGCATTCTATGGAAGAACGCGTCAAGTTATTAAAGCTGATGGCGAGCGATTTGAACTTATGAATTAGTTTTTTTAAGTATAGAGTACGCTAAAAAAAACGTGACAAATTTTAAAAAATTCTGTCTTGTTTTAATTTTATGGCTCTTTTTAACTAGAACCCTTAATCTGCCCAACCCTGTATATATGTTTTTCTGGCTCTTTACCGTTAGTAAAAGCACTCGTACGTAACACTGCAAAAATCTATAAATGTATTTTGTAATAATTAATAAAAATATTAAAAAGTACTCTGAGTAACTAGTCTGTGAACTCTGTGAGCCCTTAGAACACGCTTCAGGTTTGTATTTTTAAATTAAATTTCAATTAAGTTTAATTGTTGGTTTTTGGAGTTAATGCACTGAATTCGCCTTGATATGCTGCGTTAGAAACCATAATTTCGGCTCACAACTTAGGAGTCACCCTGGAAAGGCACTGGTCCCACCGCCGACGATGAGCGATTAGCTGTCGGCGATTTTCTCGCCCAAGAAACGAATAAAAGATATAGCTCCTGTGTTAGTAAAAGAGACTTCTACACCATCGTTCTACACTAATATTACAACGAGGAAAGATTTGTATTTTTGTATGTTTGTAACGAATAAACTCAAACTGATAGATGTGTTACCAGAATCTCATATAACCAAAGCGAAGCGAGGGTGGGTCGCTAGTTATTCATATTTACATAGTAGAAGCGGTGGTGGTCCGGGTACCCGGTGATCAAACGGTCTAGACGCCCGCCATTGTAAACTGAAGGTCCCGGGTTCGGGTCCTACTATCGCTTATAATTTTCAGAGTCTATAGACTTATCTGACTGAGTTTATACGACCATTACTTGCTTTGGATGAAGGAAAACATTGTGATGAAACCTGCACACTAGGTATGTGATTATTCACTAGTTTGTGAAATAGAGAGGGGAATGGCAAACCACGTTATTTCTCTCAAGACAGTTGTTACACAATGACACCGACAAGAGCTTAGCTTTTAAGGCACTTGTCCCACCAAGAGCGAGTAAGCGATTAGCTATCGGCGATTTTCTCGCCCAAGAAACGAACAAAATAGTTATACGTATACTAATCGTTCATCGCTGGCTGTTCACACTGCCGGCGAGAACACTCGCTCTACTAGTTTGTCGCCGCGATAAGAGCGATAAGATTAAACTAGCTCAGCGATACTCGCTCGGCGATACTCACTTGGTAGTTAGAACTCAAGCTGCGATACCAAAGCGGTGATTTTACGACGTGGATTTCAGTGCAGATATTTGCTATGAATTTGAGCAAAGCATTTGAGCTGTGATTGTTGTCTAGTTCAGACGACGATGATGATGAATTGTAATTGCACTGGAACACTCGCCTATAGCCGAGCGACAAAACTATTGGAGCTAACACTCGCTTCTCGTCGCTCGCCCACACGTTTCTAGTTTATCGTTCTACTCGTTTATCGCTCATCGTCGGCGGTGGGACAAGTGCCTAAATATCAAGAAGAAAAAAGACAGGTATCATAGTTAGAGAGCCTCGATGTAGTGGACAATGATGGCACCAATTTTTGGTTCAACGCCAAATAGCTTGGCGGGACGGGGCAGCTTTGGTGTTATTTGCTTTGTAGGCATTTAACCACTTAGGCATTTTGATTTGTAGGCATTTAACCATTTAGGCATCCTGCTTTGTAGGCATTTGACCATTTAGGCAACCTGCTATGTAGGCATTTAACCATTTAGGCATCCTGCTTTGTAGCATCGACTTTAGGCAATCTGCTTCTTAGTCAATTTTACATTTCAGGCATGCTGCTTCATAGGCATCCATCGTTTAGGGCAAACAGCTTGCAAATCTCATATTTAGGCATAACGCCTTCATTGGATTTTCAAATCTGCTTGGTCTGTAGGTGAGTAAACTTGTACAATAGTCCATGGGTCTTGGTAATTAGGTAGATTTAAGTTCAATATTGCAATTCGTTCTGATATGCCAATGAATTCATCAATGTATTTTGACAAATGGTTATTAACCAAAAAACTTACTCCGTGCCTCCGTGATGTCCATTATATAAAGCTTTTTTTTTTAGCCTATTTTGATGTCCCACTGCTGGGCAAAGGCCTCCCCTCCTTTTCTCCATTCGTCCCGGTTGAGTGCATGCTCCCGCCATTCGCTTTGAAACGCGTCCAAGTCGTCCCGCCATCTCCTTTTTGGTCTGCCTCTGCTCCGGTGGCCATCTTGCGGAGTCCATTCGGTGGCAACCCTGGCCCACCGTTCCGGATCCCAGCCCAGAGCCCAGTCCCACTTAAGCCTAGCGGTCTTGTCACCCACATCAGCAATGCCAGTTTTGGAGCGCAGTTCGGTGTTTCTGATCTTGTCAGTTCTACGAACCCCGAGTATGCTGCGCTCCATTGCTCGCTGGCAAATCTTGAGTCGGGATTTTTGGGCTTCAGTCAATGAATATAAAGCTATAAATATTAAATTAAATATAATATCAAGTATCATGCTTAGTTTAGCAGGCTATTTCTTTCCATGGTTTGAGGGGAGGTTAAATAAATCGGATCCATTGGAGGTAAATTGAAGAGACATATGCCCAAAGAAGAAGAGATCAATGACGTGGAATGGTGCATCGAGTCAAACCAAACTGTGGTTTAACGGTGCAGATTTTGATATTTTGTAAAAGTTCGTTTGATTTACTTTAATAAATAAAAAATAAATAATAAATAATCACGAGCCTAGCCTATGTCAATGTAAAATGATGTTATATCATTCAACACAAACACACAGGATGACATGAATGTGACAGGTATACAGGGTGTTAGGTCGGTAGGTAGGTAGGGGGTGATAAACGAGTTTTTTATTAGCTTTATATCTCTTAGATAAAACTTGAACGATTTTTTAATTTAAAAAATTAATGGTTTTACTTAAAATACCCAGAATTTGATAGTTACATGTTAATAATGCCCCAATAAGCATTACCTTGTAAATATACCTAATCATTAATTTTCGATAGTTTAATGTCTATTAGGCCAAATAAAACAAGTTATAAGCGTCTTTGTTGTAATAAAAACCCAAATGGAGGCATTCGAAATTATTAAAAATGACTCAGTTTTTAATCGGTAATTTTTATATGCCTTATTTTTTTTTTAATCTTTGAAATGTTCAAACCCTTTCAAAAATCATCATGTCATCCGAAAGACGTCCACTGCTGCTGTGGACATAGGCCTCCCCCAAGGCTCTCCACTCAGACCGGTCTAGTGCTTTTCTCATCCACCGCGTTCTCGCGATCCTTACAAGGTCGTCACTCCATCTTGTTGGTGGCCTACCTACAGCTCGTCTCCCGGTCCGCGGACACCCCTCAAGAACCTTCTGACCCCATCGGCCATCAGTCCTACGACCGATGTGCCCCGCCCACTGCCACTTAAATTTAGCTATTCTTCGGGCTATGCCGGTAACCTTAGTTCTCTGCGGATATCGTCATTTTTTTGATTCTATCCAGCAGAGAAACTCCGAGCATAGCCCTCTCCATAGCCCTCTGATTGACTTTGAGCTTCCTTATGAGGCCCAATGTTAGCGCACACGTCTCAAATCCGAAGTCATCACAGGCAACACACACTGGTCAAAGACTTTTGACTTCAAACACTGCGGTAATTTGGGCAAAAAGGTGCTGCGAAGCTTCCCGAACGCTGCCCAGCCGAGTCGGATTCGACCAGTGACCTCTTTCTCAAAGTTGGACCTACCTAACTGGACCGTTTGTCCCAGGTAAATATAGTCGTCAACAACTTCGAGCGCAGAGCCTCGGACTATCACGGGAGTTGGCGCGACATGGGCGTTGGACATGACTTTCGTCTGGTCCATGTTCATTCTCAAGCCAACTCGGTCGGAAACTCTACTGTGGTCAGCGAGTATTGCACTGAGGTCCTCCATGGTCTCAGCCATGACTACGATATCGTCAGCGAATCGAAGGTGAGTGATGTACTCACCATTTATGTTGATGCCTCGTCCTTTCCAGTCCAGAACCTTAAAAGCATCGTCCTATGCAGCGGTGAACCGCTTCGGAGAGATCACATCTCCTTGTCTGACTCCCCGCTGCAGAGGAATAGGCTTCCGGTCCTGTAGTCGAACGGACATAGTGGCGTTTTCGTACAGACACTTCAACACTTCGATATATCGGTAGTCAACTTGGCACCGCTGCAGCACAGCCCATGTCTCGATCGAATCGAAGGCTTTCTCGTACTCCACAAATGCAAGGCAAAGGGGGAGGTTATACTCTTCGGTCTTCTGTATAACCTGCCGCAGCGCATGTATGTGGTCTACGGTACTATAGCCTTTTCGGAAACCGGCTTGTTCGGGAGGCTGGAAATCGTCAAACGAGACGATTTGTGATGAGCCTCGAAAACAGTTTGTAAACATGGCTCAGAAGTCATCTCACTTCTGAGCCATGTATACAAGCTGTTTTCGAGGGTCTATAATTCTTCAGCAAAGTTTTATCACCTTTCTTGAAGAAGAGAACCACCACACCTCTGTCCCATGCTTTCAGCGTTCTCCCTTCGTGGAGGACGGAGCTGCACAGCGTCTGAAGGCCTCTAAAGATGGGTTTACCACCCGCCTTCAGGAGTTCGGCTGTAATTCCATCCTCACCTGGGGCTTTGGCATTCTTAAGCTGTTTGAGGGCTATACTAATCTCGTACAGGCTGACGTCGGGGAGATCTTCTGTAAAGTGTCGGGTTAATCTAGCCCTCGGGTCTTTAGCTAGATTTTCGACGGGTGTTCGGGTTGTCGTGTAGAGTCATTCGGGTCAAGGGTACGCACTTTATTTTCTCTGATCTCAAAAAGTTGTCACAAGTGTGATTTTTAAATTGATTCAATATAAACCTCATAGGAAATCTTGTATATTTCCATTATTTAGGAAGATTTACGGTCAAATTCTATGAGATTTCGTCGTACATATAAAAAAAGCAACATGATCCGACCGCGAACTCTTGCCCCGTCATGCGGGTAAAATTACGCATGCGGGGTAAACGTCCGCAGCTTAAGAAATCTGCATAATACTAATAATAAAATGCAGGTTATCAGTATAATCAACATTTATTAAAGTTTGAGATCTTTATTTGGATATAATTAGAAACTTTACAGTTTAGAAATTTTTACAATAATTAGAGAGAACTTAACACGTTCACGGACAGTAATAAAAAACCATTTTAATTTGACCCCCGTATTTATGACGCCCATGCTATAGCCGGTATGTTACACGACTGCTATAGCATCCGCGTCCATGAACGTGTTAATTCTTAGAGCCCCTTCACTTATACCAATTTTTCTGCGGCGCGTCTCTGACTAGATCCTTGCTGAAGCAGCTCTTTGGCTTTTTTATTTGATCATCTGAGATCAAATCGCGCTGTGGAGCCTTTCTTTTATAATTTCGCGGCATTTTGCTGTATTCTGAAATAATAAACATTACTTAAGTAACCTTCAATATTAGCTTTCGTATTCGTAGCGTGCGTACTTTTGACCCCGTACTCTTACCCCAATCCACGCTTCAATAAATTTTAAAAACAATGTTTGCTCTGTAATGTATATTACGATATATGATCAATATAAATGTAAAACACTTACTGGCTCAACTGCATCCATATGACTCCCACACACTTTTCCCCAACACACAAAACAAAGAAATGATTCAGTTTGAATTAACACGGCGACCTGTCTCGATAAGCACTTGCTTTGCACTCACGCGGCTTTTGGCTCCGAAGTGGCCATGCCAGCGCCACTGTTTAAAGACATCATGCACCTTGCCCCGGTGGGGCCTAGTCGGAGAACAGGTCACTGCGTACTGTTACCCTGCTCGACACGCTCTCAATCTTCACCACGTTGTTCACGAGGGACTTGTGGACGAAAAACCCGACACCTCTCTGGGACTGGTGGTCGCCCTCCCGGAAATAGAGCAAGTTACCGGACTTCAGGGTTATCATGGCCTCCCCCTCTCTACGGACTTCTGACAACCCTATAATTCCCCATCGTAACCTCCTCCAGCTCTAGCAACTTTTCGTCGGTCCGCAATGTTCGGCAGTTGTATGTTGCCAGGGCCAAAGGTCGTCGTTTCTGGTAGCCGGGTCTCTGCCGAAGATTACCTAAAGCACCCCCTGCCCCGCCGTTACCATGGCCGCTACCGGAGCCAGGAATAGCGAGGCCGCCGGGGACTAGGGGTCTGGGGGCCGATTTTTGACTTTCGAGCGCTCGAAAGTGACAAGAAACAATGAAATTGTATTTTTGACTTGCGAACACGAGTGGTCCGTGGCATTCGCTTTGAATTCTACCAATAGAAAGTATCATTTGACATCTTTCAAACCTGTTGGGTTACCCAACTTGGGTATGTATGCCGGGAAGTACACGAAGCATAAACAAACCTAGCACAATGCCATAGAAATCCACAGACGAGAAAGCGTTTAATTTTTCCTACATTTATAACCAGTCAAGAATTTGTAAAATAAGCGTAAAAAAATCTTATTCGCACTGAAATATTGAATTGCTTGTTATGATTTCATCTTTAGTTAGCTTCACACATTTATTTGCAATTAAAATATGAATAAAAAGAACCGGTAAAACATCGACTTTCTGCGTATAATGAAACGAGTTCCAACTTAGCAATACCTGTCTACTATTTAGTCAATCCCTCAGTTTCGAGTGAAAATCTCAAAAATATGGAATTTCGGACCATTGGAAACTAAATCGTGAAAGATTTTCGCATTGGAATGTTTTCTACCGCTCGTTTTTTAAATCGAACACTCGAATGTCAAAAAACGGTCCCCTGGGCTGTTGTTGTACATTCATATTCATAATTGGTTTGATCTAGAACCGTTGGGGGGAAAAATGCCGCAGTCGCCACGCTTGGATGGCGAGTTGGCGACCGCAGTTATACCATGTAGTAAGCGTTGGACGCTGCTGCCCATCCTCCGGTTTATCCCTTAGTCGGCTCTTACGACACCCACGGGAAGAGATGGGGTGGGGCTATTCTCGGCCGGCACCAACACGGACTGCTTAAAAATATGCCTTCTTATTGTTCTTTCTTTTAAGGTATCAGTCATATACATCGCTTGTCAAATTGTTAAGAGAGTAAAAACCGTACTTAGGGAGCACTCATAAGAAAACTACATGAACTGTTACAGCTACTTACCTCAATTTTCATAAGAAAACTACACAAGAAAATTCAAAATTGTCTATCATATAAAAATAATACATTGAAATTCAATCACTCATCAGGCTCATCACCCTGAGACATTTTTAATTCCGAAAGACTCCATTTATTATTTTCCATTTATATTACAACAAAGACACTTAAAAGTTGTTTAATTTGGTCCAATAGACATTAAACTTTCCAATATAAATTATTTTGTTTACAAGGTAACCCTTATTGGGGCATTATTAACACATACCTATCCAATTCTGGGTATTTTCTGTAAAATCCGTAAATTTTCAATAAAAAAACTACCAAAATTCGTCTAAGACATATACAGGTAAAAATGTTCAAAAATACCTTGCCTAACATCACCCCATTAAAGTTTTGCACCTAGCGACCTAACACCCTGTATATAAATTGGAGTCTGGATAGCATTGGAAATGATGTGAACCAACGTAACCAACATAGCCAGCCGAATTAGCAAGCTGAAACGGTAGTGGGTAGTCATGTTTGTCGCAGAACCAGCGACCATTGGAGCCATCGTGTTCTTGAGTGGCAAAATAAATGTGGCAGCATTAATGCTTCAGGTATACCTTATTCATTAAGTAATTAACTAAGAATGAAATTGATGCAAGATATTATGGATTGATAACTTTTCATTCATATCACGGAAAATTTCAAAGAGCCAAGTGTTCAACAAATAATATTGTTATATTAGAAATTATTTTTATTATATTCATTCAGAATAAATAAATAACACAGACAATGTTAATATTATTGCTCCAAAATAAAACATAAGCACAGACACACAGATAGACATCATTTTGTTCGGGTATTATGAAAAATGAATACGGGTTTGATCCTGGGTTGCAAAGTATCTTTTGTAATAAAATATTATAAAAACCAGCCAAGTGCAAGTCAGTTAGGCTTCCCGTTTTCAAACTTTGGGTGACGGAACACGTAAATTTAAACAGTAAATAAGATGACTGATACTTTATTGCGCATCTTGGATGTCACCTGGCACTACTTTTTCCCCAATCAAATTGCCTGGCAATGTTATATTCGAATATAATAAGGTCAGGTGGGGTAAGGGGAACTACTGGGAAAGGGAAACACTAGTTGATATATCAAAAACTATAGACCGCAGAGTTGTGATTACACGATCGATAAAGCAGTAACTGAGATTTATTTACATAAAAAAAACACAGATGCGTTATGACAACTGAAACTGCGAGTGTGACAAAAACAATACTTTAGTTACTAACAGGGCCATTCCATATGATTTCAACAAATTTGAATTAAAAAGTGTGCCGCATGACTTTTGATTTGAATAAAAAAAATTGAGGATATACTTTATGGTGAGAGAAGTGCTGAACCACCACCATTTATTTTTTTTATATTTTTATTTCCGAGTTTTACCCATTCGAAGTAAATAGTGGGGTCAAATTCCTGCTTGTATATAATACACTCTTAACTTTTTTTTTTGAAAATATAACGAAATAATTGTTGCTGTGTTTGATTAGGTAAGAAATGTGGATGTCACACTGTATGATAAAAGTTATCTAAATTAACTACAAAAAAAATGGTGTCCATTTGAAATGTTCAAGTAACTGGTAATTTTTTGCAATTTTAATAAATTTTTGTGCAAACCCTGATGCATATTAGGGATAACTTTTTTCAGAAATATAAAGTACTAGTTTTGTTCATTCTGTAAAATAAATATTATCGTTTTAGAATTATAATTCTAACAGAAAAATAGTAGTGAAAATTGAGAATTTCGAAAAATGCTTATGTTTGACCCCCAAAAAACCCATGTGGAAGAATAATTAAAAATTTGAATTTATTCAGAAAATATAGTCCATGTCTTTGTTAATTAGATTCAGTTTAAAAAGTTTCGTTATTTTCCCTATTTTTGGATATATGATTTTTTTAAACTGCTTATCTCGTGAATTTTCTCTCATTGTTTTTATATATGCATATTAAAATATTTTAGACTATAACTTTTAAATGTATGGTAATCAATTACCATACACTGAAAAATCATTAAATAAAAGCCAGACGGTTCAAATTTACTAAATATATTTAATAATACTTATATATAAAACGAAAAAAAACATTACTTGCAAACCTTTGCTACTTCGAAATTTTCCCCGAAACCCCCAAAAAACCCATGTGGAAGAATAATTAAAAATTTGAATTTATTCAGAAAATATAGTCCATGTCTTTGTTAATAAGGTTCAGTTTAAAAAGTTTTGTTATTTTTGCTCGTTTATGAAATATATTTTTTTAGGTGCTACTATAGTCCTTATCGAAGTTATATATAGGAGACCGTACTTAGGAGATAATGAAGCGGTGCAAACTCTTTGTAGGAAGTGCTTGTGTTATTTAACTTGTTTTCATGTATAGTTATTGTTCGTTATATACCACTGGTTGATAAGAAGTGGAACTTTTTTGCCACCTCTCACGGCAAATCCCCCTGTGATGGTGCTGGCGGCACGATTAAGCGGTTGGTAAGAAAGGCTAGTCTGCAACGCACCTCAGGTAGTGATAACATTTTATCCCCTGAAGCTATGTACGAGTTTTGTGTAAACAAAATTCTTGGAATCAAGTTCTTTTTCGTCTCAAAATCAGAAGTCGATGTAGCTGAGTTGTAATTATCAGAGCGATTATATTTTTAAATAAGAACGTGTTCTTATCAGTTTCGTTCCCATTTCTCAAAATGAATTAGTAGTGCGACGTTACTCTACTTCAGAAAATTTCAAAGTAGCAAAGGTTTGCAAGTAATGTTTTTTTTTCGTTTTATATATAAGTATTATTAAATATATTTCGTAAATTTGAACCGTCTGGCTTTTATTTATTGATTTTTCAGTGTATGGTAATTGATTACCATACATTTAAAAGTTATAGTCAAAAATATTTTAATATGCATAATATATAAAAACAATGAGAGAAAATTCACAAGATAAGCAGTTTAAAAAAATCATATATCCAAAAATAGGGAAAATAACGAAACTTTTTAAACTGAATCTAATTAACAAAGACATGGACTATATTTTCTGAATAAATTCAAATTTTTAATTATTCTTCCACATGGGTTTTTTGGGGGTCAAACATAAGCATTTTTCGAAATTCTCAATTTTCACTACTATTTTTCTGTTAGAATTATAATTCTAAAACGATAATATTTATTTTACAGAATGAAAAAAACTAGTACTTTATATTTCTGAAAAAAGTTATCCCTAATATGCATCAGGGTTTGCACAAAAATTAATTAAAATTGCAAAAAATTACCAGTTACTTGAACATTTCAAATGGACACCATTTTTTTTGTAGTTACTTTAGATAACTTTTATCATACAGTATGACATCCACATTTCTTACCTAATCAAACACAGCAACAATTATTTCGTTATCTTTTCAAAAAAAAAAGTTAGAGCGTATTATATACAAGCAGGAATTTGACCCCACTATTTACTTCGAATGGGTAAAACTCGGAAAAAAAAAAAAAAAAAAAAAATGGTGGTGGTTCAGCACTTCTCTCACCATAAAGTATATCCTCAATTTTTTTTATTCAAATCAAAAGTCATGCGGCACACTCGATTTGTTGAAATCACATGGAATGGCCCAACAACGAAAACACGAGTTCGACGTACCTTATTTAGATACTGATTTATGTTATAAAAAGTCTGGTAACAAGTCTGGAAATGTCAGTAAGTATTGATTTATAGATATATTTTGTTTGTATGCATATAATTTTTTGCTGAATATGCTATAAATATTAAATTTTAATGTGATTCTTAACATAACCATGCTTAAATGCATAAGTGGGGTAAGGGAAACTATCATGACCGGGTTAAGGGGGACATATGTTTCTCTTTCCCGACGTCAGAAGTAACAAACATTTTGAGACAGGCATATTTTATAAAAAGTAGAAATAGTCTCTTGAATCGGTAACTAACTATAAATGTTATGATATTTTACACATTGCTTGGGTACCGTAACAGCTGACTTCTCCATACCGATTATACCCTAAATGGCAAAATAGGTTATTGGTTTGTAAAAAAAAAATTGGGAAAAAGTTAAGTTATGGGGAAAAAAATGTTAAGTATTAAACGATTCTATTGGTTATAATTATTGGTTATCTATTAACTATTATTATATGTTATTTTATTACTTACTTATATTATGCTATTTTGTATGATGTCAAATGACGGTTGGCGATATGAACATCTTGTTTTAATCAAGACTACATTATTTTTTACAAAAAAATGCCTAGGAACTATGTGAGAACAATTGTATGCCAAAGAAAAGTAATTTAAATACGCTACTTGATTTTAACCATTACTTAATAAACATTACAATAAAAAATTGCACCTACTTTTTACTTCCTTTGTTTTTAGTTGACTACCCCTGTTCGAAACTCGTACGTTTCCCTTACCCCAAATACCGATTGTGGTAAATATTTTATATTTGTAACCGTATTTCGTTAAGTATGAAGTACACATTTAAATAAAGGTGTTTTTAAAAATGTTTTGCGCATGAATAATCCAAACTACCTAGTATTATTACTTGTAGATTTATTGAGACTGTTTCCCTTACCCCAAAAATAGGGAAAGGGAAACGATAGAACTAGTCTTACGAATAATCATTTTCTGGCGATGTGCATTAGAACTAGTATACAAAGTATTTTGTCCTGGAAAGCTAACGCAAATAAGTATGTTTTGTCTTTAGCAAAAAAACTTAGAACCTTATACTTTGTAGTATAGAACTCAAAATAAGATAAGAAGAATAAAGTATGTTCCCCTTACCCCACCTGACCTTACATAAAAAACACACCAAATCCAGAGCTCTATAAATTGCACACCTTCAATTGCTTACAAAATTTTAAATTGCAATAGGTATCAAACTTTTGATCTCAGGCTCAAACGGGAGCAGGCCGATCACTAGCCAACCCATGTTTTATTGTGGGTGCCACACTTTACAGGTATACTTAAATTACTAAATATTCATGCCCGAGTATTTAAAAACTGTCATCCCACGCACATAACAATATGAAAATCTCTTTCACATTATTATAAGTACTTCGTAATCGTAATCATCAATTCATTGCGTGGCACGATAACCATCAAAAGACAATTTACTTGTATAGTAAGCATTCTTACAAAAAACGGAAAAGTGTACATACATTCGAGAATTTTTCTAAAGGTGTTGTTACTGTCCATAACGGTCCAAGAACAGCTTCCCCTTTAAAAACGGATACGGATCCATCACTTTTTAAACTAAAATAACTACAACTATCTTTAATAGTCGCTCTAAATTGCGCCCAGAAATCTGTTATCTCTATTGCCTTTTCTTCTATTTCTAAACCGTTGAGATGAGATCCTTCATTGCCCATCATGCGGATACTAGTGATGAAAATATTGAATTTAATCAAAAATCATATAAAACACCTTTGAGGACACATAGTACAAAGTAAAGTGGATAGATAGATCTTTGTTTTGTGGCATATGTCATTTGTGTTGCCACTATGATTTTGCCAACGTCAGGTTTAAGGAAGGCACACGTTTTAACGGAAATATTGATCAATTTTGAAAATGGGAATAAAATACAACGAATGTTTCGGCTTCATATACTTACAAACAAAACATAATATTTACATGTTTACAACTTAATTCTATTTTTATGAATGAAACTAACTAAATGTTTAGTGAAAGTACCTACTATTTACAAGAGTTAAAACGTTTTTCATATTTACAGGATGAGGAAATTCCAAAGGGATTAAGTCATAAAGTGAGCATGATAACTTAGGGCATGAAAAGAAAATATGATCAGCAGAGCCTTCGTCCAAACCGGACAAAGAGAGCTATCCTTGATCCTGATCTTAGCTAAGTGGATTGGGGTACAAGCATGACCATAGAGCGAAGGCGACAAAGGGTGGTGGTCACAAATCTATCAGCATGACGATAACGGAAAAACCAAGGCTTAATTGGCATATTTGGTTGGATAGACGCGATAGACCTATCTGAATACTGGAAGTGGACCAGATGTCATTCCAAGACTTTGCTAGCGAGGGCTTAGCCATTGAAACAAAGTCAAAAGAATATTTTTTGTAATGTAGGAGAGTTCCAGACTGAGTAGCCCCCTTCGCACACGAGTCAGCCATTTCATTACCAGCAATACCGGAATGGCTTGGGATCCATGCCAAAACTACATTTATATTTTTATTAAAACACGCATAAAGAGCTTCCTTGATTTTATAAATAACAGGGGATGTTGATGACTGCCTAAACAAATTTCAAGAGATCGCTTGCAGGCAGCTGAGGGAGTCACAGAAAATTATTGAATTATTTAAAGAGTGAGATTTTACATATAATACGGCCTCTAAAACAGCTATAGCCTCACGAGTAAAACCGATGAAATGGGGGGTAATTTATAGTTCAAAGTTATGCTAAACTTTGGAATCCAGACAGCAGCACTGACACGATCTTCAGATAGTTTCGAGGCATCGGAGAACAAACATAACCAGTCCTGCCACCTCTGTGCTATCTGTCTATTAAAGCACCTATCACCAGAACCAGAGTTTTTGGCGATACCAAAATTAATAATTTGTGGATTAAACACAAGAAATTCAAAGTCAATCAGAAACAAAGGGTTCAAAGGAAACTGCGATAAAGGGCATGCCAAGTCTTTAATTTTTTTTAAACTTTTCAATGTGGGAGGAATTACTTTATGAGACCAATACCGTGAAGTGACAATATCTGAAATACTTTGTAACTAATTATAAAAGCAAAGAATGAGAGGAATATTGCGAAATTTTAAAGAAATAGTACAAAGTGAGTAAGGAAGATAGAAAGTGAAGTGAAGAAGTAAATTCTGACACGACTGTCACAGATTATTAGGCTATGTCCATAGAGGTAGGAAAATAGACAGGGAGCTTAAAACGGCTAAAAGGATCATACCCTTCGCATCGGTTACTAATGCCCTTCATTAAAAAGAGGCGTCTATATTATGACCGCTTTCAAAAGTGTACCAAAAATTTGAGTGAGATTGCTTCCTGATATAGTTTATTATTATTATTTGTATGTCTTTACCAATCACGGGACTATGGGAGTCCCGGACCTTTGGATGGCGTACATGGAGCCGAAGCCAACACGCAGAGGCCCTTTAGACAAGTTTAATTTAGTAAAGTGTTGGACACCAACCGGCGATTGTCCCTGAGTTCAAACTATAGAAGTACGAGTATGCTCCCACGGACAACCAACGGTTAGTGTAGGATTATATAAGAAGGATGGAAGTTTTAAAAATAGGCTCTATGAATGAACAGATATGGATTGGTGAACTAGGCTATTGATGAAACTACGTCAATGCTAATTACTTTGGTTGAAATGGCAGGCGGTGACTCGCCAACTCAATGGAGTGGGCCTCCCGAAATAGCCGCATATATATAGCAACAGGGAGGTAACAGTTCCAGAGGGGCTAAGGGTGGAGAGATGCTTCTGGACTTTAAACAACCATAAGGTGCCCACACGCCACGTCGAGCATATAGCTCTTGCGACTGCATTCTGACCGGCCAATAAAGGAGGTGAGGGTCTCTTCCTCGTTATTATACACTCCAGCCGGCCGGTGAAGGCAAGCGTGAGGTGAGGAACAGGACCTACCCTCAGGATCACTCAGGTCCGTGGTGTCGCCACTCACCAACAGCTCGCCACTAGGTAGCGGTTTATTTATTATTATTATTATTACTTATTCGTGTGTTAGTTGTGTCACTTTTCATCAGTGTGCGTATAGCCTGGCAAAAAAGTCGACCCGAAAAATGAGGGCAGCACTGTCGTTCGTATAGCCACCCTATATACTACGACTAAAACGATATTGATACTTTATTATATAATTTCTCTTTAACACTAAGGTTTTTTCACTTTTATTAATCACTTTGTATTAGTAATAGTCGTAAACTTTAACATTTATAATAATTACTAGCTTGTACCCGCGACTTCTAAGCTTAGGAGAAGACCTAAATGATAGATATTTTTTTAGAAAACCTACTTTTTTTAATTTATCTATACACATTGATTATTGGGCCTTTGTCAGAAGGCAAACTAAGGAAACAGCAGAAATAAAATAAACATGAAATTTAAAACGTAGGTAAAATAAGAATCAAAGTCTTTATTATTATTATTATTTTAATTTTAAGTACAAGCACTTCAAAATGTCAGTCAGAGTCTAGAAACTCTTCATCTAAATATTCCACCCCAGAAAAAAGAGGCTCTTGGCTCGAGGTTCCTGCACCTTCTTTGTAATCATCATTCTCTGTATCAGATGACTCACTGCTACTGTCATCTCTGAGATTAATAATTAGTTTTTCCATGTCCGTATACAATGTTTGACCCCTTTCATAGTATTCCTTTTCAATTTGTTTCACGTGTTTACATGAATTTTCCCAATTCTCGACAGTTATATATTGGAATGTTTGCTCAGCCACCACCTGAATAAAAGAATAATCACATCCATGAATATTAATATTACTCACATCATATACGACAATATTGAACACTATATAAAGAAAATAAAAGTATTATCTATCTTCTATCTTTCTATCCATACATATAAAACAGTTTTCTAACTAACTGACAGACAATGTACAACCTAAACCTAAACCTATAGAATAATTAAATGTATATTCTCTAGAGAGTGTAGCGGTGCACTAAGAATGGGCCATTTACTATTTACAGGTAGAAAGTCACAGGCAAAAGCTAGTAACACCCTTTTCTTGACAATGTGTATTATAAGATACATACCATAACATTCACTTTTTGTATCTTTTCTGTTATTTATTTTTTTGCTGGATTTAAATCTGAAGAGGCTTAAATCCATGCCCTTTTTTATTTTGCCAAGAAAAGGGTTAAAATATTATAATTACCTTTATATCAGTGGAACACACATTATTTGAGACAATTTTATGTTTCGTATTTCCCCAAATCAGTTCAATGGGATTTAGGTCACAGTGGTATGGTGGAAGCCTTACTACTGTATGACCATGATCACCCAAAATCTGGTCAATTTCATAAATGGGCTCCGGCTTATTTCTCTTCACGAGAATTACCGGTTCTGGTTTACGCACGCAGACAAGTGTCAAAAGATATGTTGTTTTCGACGAGCCACAACTTTAGCTCCGCAACTGTTGCTGCACTTGTAGGAGCTTTATTCAAAATAACAGAATGGTAGGGTGCATATCCATAACGAAGTAGAATTATGAACATAATAATTATATCTATAACCAAACATGCCGTACCATGTAAATCAAAAAGTATGTCAAAATAAATAACATGGCTCTTGTAATCAACTGATTATTTTAAACTATAATCAAGAGGTAAAACAAATAACAATTATACTTGCCTTTTTCATCACCGTGTAGAAGAAATGAACCTTTTGTCTAATCGCACAAAGGTCAAAATTTACCAAATCTTTCCTTGGACGACATTTCGGTGCTTTCCTGGCGTAGAAAATACACCACGGTTATTTTCGCCTTCTTTTTCAATTCTTCGTACCGTCTCCACGCTTACACCTAAAATAAATAATATGAAGGTGTAAGCCACTTGTAAAAAATAAATAAAAGGATCAATCACATTCAGTCCTCGTATTAAGAGTCACGTAAAATGTTGAATATGACCTCGAAAATGAGTTTTAGAAATAACATTTCAAATTCATAAATTTTATGGTAAAATGATACAATTGATCATAAGAACTGTAATAATGGGTAATATGCTATACACAAAACATATTTCATATGAATAAATACCTGTAAATTCAGCAGTAAGTCGATAAATATCGTCAAGTTCAGACAAACTCTGTCCAGCCTCACTGTCTGCCAAACATCGCAAGAAAACTTTGAAAATTATTACTCTCGCACCACTTCGAATTGGCCTACTCATGTTTTTGTAGTTATTAGACGGAACAGAATGCTTTAAATATATTTATTAAATAATTATCTCGAAAATCGACTCGTGGGTGACACAATAAGTACTAGTACTTGCCAGTACAGTATTGTTGCCATGGGACAAAAAAATTAGTTGCAGCTGTCACCACTGGCTCGACTTTTTTGCCAGGCTATAAGTCTGCAGACAGTGACATCACGATCTGCAGACTTTTAATAAAATAATGTCTATTTGTAAGGGTAAGAAAGAGAAAGGGCTAAATGTATTTGTCTATTCTATTCTATTTTTTTGGCTTGGTGAAACCGGAAGAACCATGGCTTGGAAGGGATGTTGGGCTGAATGTCCAAATAATGGCGACCTTTGACCGATATAGATCTCTCATACTGCTTACGCCAGTTAGATTCGAGGCCTGATTTGGCAGAGGATAGGAGGTCGTAAAAGTAGCACCGGGCAACAACCTCAAAAAAAAATAAAAAAAATATTGACCTACGAATCCCATGTGACATAACATATTTAATAGCTTCTAAGATAGCTACTAATTCTCCATTATAAACTGATGTAAGAGGAGGGCATTTGAAGCTTAGAATTATAGAGTACTTCGGAATCCAAACAGCGGAACCCACTGCCCCACAAACTAAAAATCTGGAGGAATCTGTGTACTCGTATAACAACAGCCAGTCTCCCCAGAGACTGTTAATTTTGTCAAGGAATGCTTTGTTAGCTCCAGGGTCATTTTTTGACATACCGAAGTCAAGGATAATGCTGAGGTGGAAAATTTAAGAATCGTAAGGGACAGAAAAAAGGGGAAATAAAGAACAAGAAAATGCAGGGTCCGGAAGACTATAGAATTTGCGATGGATTAATCAAGCAAGGTGAATTTTTGTTAAACCTGTATCCGCTATCTGTGATTAAAGAAGAGAGTTCTTGAAGTTTAGGAACGAGCGGGTGGTCATCGAGAAAGGAAAATTTAAGGAAGAACCGGTCTGCCAAATATTGACGACGGAGGGAAAGAGGACTGCTACCACCTGAAGTGCGTTGGTGGGAGAAGATTTCATAGCTCAAAGGATGACCCTTAAAGCCTGAAATTGGGTTTTATCCGTTTTACCCAAGGCCACCTTACTGCAAGGCACCAGAGTGAAAGAGCCATAGACAAGAACGCTGCAGATAATGGCGTTCTAACGATTATTATATTAACTATCCCGATATGTCATTATTGATCGTGTGTTTTTCTTAGAAAAGTAATTTTGTTGGATAATAGCAATTTTGGTGGTATATCATTAGTAAATTCGATATATCTTAAACCGACTTGGTTTAATGAAGGGCCATTTTAACACTGTTTTAATGACTAATGACGTCCCTTACACTTAAAATTGTGAACCCTACTGACAAAATGAAAAATACCACCTAAATTAGGATAATTTGACGCTTGTTGAAATTCACCCTAATATTTCCGTTTACTGCAATAGTAAAAATAACTAAAGAGATATATTGTGCAACTTATTTTTTATAACTTGTCTTGTTAACATAAATTAATCAAATTCAAACAGATTTATAAAAAAGTTTTACAAGTTTTTTTTACCTCACTATATAGCTAACTTATCTTTACACAGTATTTTTATTAATAGGTCGTTGCCCAGCGTCAATAACATTTGCGAGAAACGCGGTATCGGGGTACCAAACATTTTCGACGTGCCTCGCGTAGCCCAAAAACCACAAAACGCTTGCTACATGAGAGCAATATTCAAAGGTACGTGCTCCAGATTTGCCAAGAATGGGTTCTTCAGAATTCACTTTTATCTTCGGCTGACGATTGTTTTCCGTTGAAAAAATCTGCAAAAAGTGTAGTTTCTTCTCCGCCATGGTGAGACGCTGATTGTACGGCCATGATCCATGAGCGTAATGCCACAGAAGATGCGTATTCTTTAAATATGACAATGGAAAACTTCTTTCTTTTTAAAAAGGTTAACGCTCGTACGAAACGGTTACTATCAAAGAAAAAAAAGAAGCTTGGAAAAACTTCTGCGAGTCTCTTTCTCCAAGGTCTCCTATTTCTGTTGTTTGGCAAGGTTTAAGGAGATTCCGTGGGTGGCTCTCATGCAGCACTTCCACCTCAAACGATCCGTCGCAGTAGTTGGATGGCTTTTGTGACAAGGTAGCCCCTCCATTGGTTCCTTATAAGGATAATATTCCGTTCCTATCGTTAACTTCTCCTTCGATCTCGAATGCGATGGACCTTGATTTCTCAATTTCGTAGTTTGAGTGCGTGCTAATTGGCCTTCGGGATTCCGCCCCTGCCTGGTGAAGATCGCATCCTTATTCTTTTATTAAAAATATATCGTCTGAGGCAAAAAAAAATTTTGAGTCTGTTGTTTTTTTTTCTACAGAAATAATTCCAGAATCTTGGAAGAGGCAACCGGAGAGAATGGCTCTGATCCCTCTAGTTATAGCTCTTTCCTCAGTTCTCTGCAAGCTGCTAGAACATTTAATTAAAAACAGGCTGGAATGGTTGATGGAAAGCAAAGGTATCTTGGCTTCATTCCAATATTCGTTATGTTCGTAAGGGTAATGGCACTATAAGTAGATAGTCTTGGCATTTTATGTACTGATATACGTTTGGCTTTTGCAAGAAATGAGTTTTTAGTTGTTTGGCTTTTTCTAGGGGTCCAAGGTTCTGTCCTAAGTATGTATGTATGTAAACTCTTTATTGCACATAAACAATTACAAGACATGTTTGCATAATATAAATAATGTACATAGGCGAACTTATCCCATATGGGATCTCTTCCAGTTAACCTTGGAGTAGAAAGAGCAAGGACAATGTCCCATTATTTATAGCATAGGTTTGCAGGAATCAGTTGATTATTTTTGCAGTATACGTACGCTGCTGATGATATTGCTCTATATGTGGGACATATAGAGCAATATCATCAGCAGCTTCACTTCTGTGTTAGTAGCTTGTTCGCGTCTAAATTCCGCTTTGGATTATTTATTCCTCTGGCTTGATGATCACGGGCTGTCTTTGTCTGCTGCCAAAAGTAGTATCGTGATGATTTCTAGGAAGAGGTACAACCCTGCAGTAGAAATAAAGATACTTGGTCAGATTATCCCGGTTTTTGATAAAGTTAAATTTTTAAGTGTGTTTCTTGACTCAAAATTGACTGGCGTAGCTCATCTATCTTACGTAGCTGATAAATATGATAGGGGTATCAATGTTCTGCGCGCTATCGCTGGTGTTTGGTGGGGGTCTCATCATTGCACTTTGAAATTTGTTTATAATGCTATTGTTCGTAGTAATTTCGACTACGCGTCATTTCTACTGGAACCCTACAATAAAAAGGCGTTATCCATACTTGACAAAATCCAAAGTAAGTGTCTACGTATAATTTGTGGGGCTATGAAATCCACTCCCATCAACGCTCTTCAAGTACTTCGTTCTTCTTTGATTGGATCCTCCCCTTTTCCTTCGAAGACAATAACTTTGTGACCGGTTCTTCTTTAAAATTAATATTCCTCTCATCCTTTTAAAATTACAAAGTCTATCAGATATTGTCACTTGACGGTATTGGTCTCGTAAAGCAATCCCTCCCACATTGAAAAAAGTTTCAAATAATTAAAGACTTGGCATGCCCTTTATCGCAGTTTCCTTTGAACCCTTTGTTTCTGATTGACTTTGAAGTTCTTGTATTTAATCCACAAATTATTAATTTTGGTATCGCCAAAAACTCTGGTTCTGGTGATAGGTGCTTTAATAGACAGATAGCACAGAGGTGGCAGGACTGGTTATGTTTGTTCTCCGATGCCTCGAAACTATCTGAAGATGGTTGTGTCGGTGCTGCTGTCTGGATTCCAAAGTTTAGCATAATTTTGAACTACAAATTACCCCCCATTTCATCGGTTTTCACTGGTAAGGCTTTAGCTGTTTTAGAGGCCGTATTATATGTAAAATCTCACTCTTTAAATAATTCAATAATTTTCTCTGACACCCTCAGCTGCCTGCAAGCGATCTCTTGATATTTGTTTAGGCAGTCATCAACATCCCCTGTTATTTAATAAAATGTTATGTTAGTTTTAATAAAAATATAAATGTAGTTATGGCATGGATCCCAAGCCATTCCGGTATTGCTGGTAACGAAATGGCTGACTCGTGTGCGAAGCGGGCTTTTCAGTCTGGAATAGGGAATGCAAATAACCGGTTATAACTGGTTTTAACCGGTTATTTTCATATAAAAACGGTTAATAACCGGTTAAATTGCATTCCCTAGTCTGGAACTCTCCTACATTACATAAAATATTATTTTGACTTAGTTTCAATGGCTAAGCCCTCGCTAGCAAAGTATTGGAATGACATCTGGTCCACTTTCAGTATTCAGAAAGGTCTATCGCGTCTATCCAACCAAATATGCCAATTAAGCCTTGGTTTTTCCGTTACGGTCATGCTGATAGATTTGTGACCACCACCCTTTGTCGCCTTCGCTATGGTCATGCTTGTACCCCAATCCACTTAGCTAAGATCAGGATCAAGGATAGCTCTCTTTGTCCGGTTTGGACGAAGGCTCTGCTGATCATATTTTCTTTTCGTGCCCTAAGTTATCATGCTCACTTTATGACTTAATCCCTTTGGAATTTCCTCGTCCTGTAAATATGAAAAACGTTTTAACTCTTGTAAATAGTACTCTCATTAAACATTTAGTTAGTTTCATTCATAAAAATAGAATTAAGTTGTAAACATGTAAATATTATGTTTTGTTTGTAAGTATATAAAGCCGAAACATTCGTTGTATTTTATTCCCCTTTTCAAAATTGATCAATATTTCCGTTAAAACGTGTGCCTTCCTTAAACCTGACGTTGGCGAAATCATAGTGGCAACACAAATGACATATGCCACAGAATAAAGATCTATCTCTATCTATCTACAATGTACTATCTAACTAATTGTACTTAGTTTGTTTTTATATTGTGTGAATTATAATATAATATATTTGGACAATAGCCATATATCAAAGAATTGAACTTGATCAAATTCTCAATATGGATAATACAATTGTATTTCTGCTACCTATTGATCTATGCCGAATATGTTTGAAGGAAAGACAAAACCTAGATATAAACTTATTTGCAGAACAAGAAGAGTCTAAGGAAATAGTTAGCAAAATAGAAAAATGTTTTCATTTAAATATCTGCTTTGATAAGGATTTGCCTAACTGGATATGCATTAGTTGCATAGAAGAGTTGAATATTGCTAATAATTTCCGTTTAAAATGTTTAGAATTTGACGAGAAATTTGCATATTTTTGTAAACAGAAAATTAAAGCTAAGTCCTCTGTCACAATAAATACTATTAGGAACGATATCTCATTCGAGGATTTACAATCTGATTACCCTGAGGATACTAATGACAACATTATCCCAAATGAAGGACTCGAATCCCATAAGTTAATAGACCCAACTCCAACTTTGGAAGGCATTGATAAATTGAAATGCACTGTCTGTAGTAAAGTTCTGAAATCAAAGCACTCTCTTACAAATCACTATCTGTGTATGCATCAGAAACGAAAACATGTTGGGAAAGTAAGTGGATGTGGTGTGACTCGCCGCTACCACTGCACCCGATGCCTGTATTCTACTCCGCACAGCCAAACTTTGGTTAACCACATGCACAGGCATGATGGAGTCAGGCCTTACCAGTGTGAATGTGGGAAGAGCTTCACTCAGTCCTCCAGTCTCACTGCTCATCATAAAACACATAGCAACACTATGCTGTATGCATGTGCTGTCTGTGGTAAGCAGTTTAAACATGCATTTTCATTAAAGAAACATTTACTAGTACATGAGACTGGAAACTATAACTGTAAAATTTGTCTTAAAACACTAAAGACCAAACAGAGCCTACAAGACCATATGTACCGGCATTACAACATCCGGAATTACAGCTGTGAAGACTGCGGAGACACATTTGTAACGTCCTCTGAGCTCCACAATCACAGACAGAGACATAGTAAAGGAAATAAAGATAAGGTTGAATGTCATATATGTGGATGCAAAACTAACACAAAGAAGAGTTTAATAGTGCATTTAAAAAGGTAACAAATTTTGTTTAATCATTCTTATTGTACATAAGTGCCTGTTACTAATTACCCTTCATTGTTTCCTTTAAAATGATGATATAATTTCCACTATTTTATACTGGAAAGTATATCATAATTTTGTATATGTAATGTATAATTTTGTAATAGTATATTTATTTAAAATAAATATACTAAATAAATATTGAATAGAGTTTTTTGTTGTTAAAAAAAAACCATAAAGATAAAGACAAGTTGATAAAAGCTTAACCTTTCGCTTTACTGCATGCATCTTTGAGGGATGTATGATGTTGTGCATTATGGATATTCGAAATATTCAGTGGGTTTGGGTTTTTTTTGTATCCGGATAATTCAGATATTTCAGATATTCAACAGAGAGAATGATTCCATCTCAATTCTTCTTCAATTCAATTAATGTTCTATTATTTGTAGCGTGTCCTTTGTTATAGTTGAATTTGATAAGGTTTTTTAAAATATTTCTTACCTAATTTATATAATTAATAAAAGCAGAATGCTGTAGTTGTAATATATTATTACCAGACCTAGGGATATACGGGGCAAAACTAAATGACAGCTAAGGATTGCCTATATTGATAAACTCAATTATCTTCTACGATTCCCATATTCGATCGCTCCAAGTTTTGTTTGTAAAAATATTTTTTTATTGAATGTATGAATATAGAACAAAATAGCAACATAGTTCTGATTATTCTTTATTTCAAAAGGATTTTTGAACCTTCACTCATAATCATCATATATTTTTCCTCTTTCTGTATTGCAGAATTACTGTCCCATTTACTATTGTTAAAGTAAACTTGTTCCAAATTTTAGTGTGTTAATTTGCTTGGCCTGGTGGCTAAAGGACTTTTAAATTTCTGTGGAAGTGGTAAGGGCAAAACAAAATTAAAAAAATACACACTTACAAACAATACTCGGGACGATCACTAGTATATGGGAAAAGCATCGATAGTTGAGTTTATCAATATAGGCAATCCCTAGCTGTCATTTAATTTTGCCCTGTATATGCCTAGGTCTGATTATTACAAATAAAGATGACATTCATTCTATTAAAATGTATTGAACTTTTATTAGATACTCGCGGCCTGCCAGTGGCTTTGCACTGCTGCAAATTTTTTACTTTCCCCGGTGAATTTTTCAATTATTTTTTTTCACTCGCACGACAAACATACTTGCTATGCTATGCAAATTGCAAACACACACACACACACACACACACACACACACCTAAAATGCCAACATACATACGATTAGTCTCACAATTGGGGCAACTTCTACAAGAATAAAGGAACTAAACATTAAACGTTCGAAATATAATAACGTATCCTAAGTCTCACTACATTACAGTGTGCTAGGAGCACAAAAATGTATGTTTTCAAACAAATAAATAAATAACTTTGAGTAATACTTTTTTTTATTTGGAAATACTTTTATTTTATACTCGTCAGACAGGTACATATGTTACTTTACTAAAAAAAAGTTGGCAACCCTAGATCCTACTTACTTTGAAAATCAAAGTTCAAGTTACTTTAGCTCAATACCTTTCTCCCGATTTAGTCACGATTGATGAGTGAGAGGGATGGGGCAACCGAAGTTTCGAATTTAGTGATTCGTGGCGACCATCCTGACACCAAACTGCAGTGTAGGAACTATAGACTGGCTTCATTATTTGACAGGCATGCAGGCGACAAATCATGGAAATGCAATGTCTGCGAGAATAGTTTCTACACGTGTGGCGAGCTTCGACGGCATGCGCGCGTCCACTCGCGCGAGAAGCCCTACGGGTGCCCCGCGTGCACGCAGCGATTGTCGCATAGCTCAAGCCTTAATAAACATATGCTCAATGTACATGGGATACGGTACAAGTGGGCAAACTTCAATAGGCATGTAGCAGGAAAAATCAATGCGTGCAAACAAATCTCAGATAAATAGATACATTATTTATACTAGGCGACAATCTCACAGACACCCTGTCATGGCCTAACATGATCTTTTTTCACATACTCGTACTCGCTACGCTCGTATTGGCTATAAAAGTGGTCAGTTGGTTGTGTTATGTTTGGTCTGGTCTAGCCGCCTAAGCCGCTGAATAGTACCCACCTTGTAAGATAAGTATAAGTACAAAATACACAATAGTACTTGCATACAGAATGGCCACGCACCACCACACCCCGCCAACGCACATCATAGGAAAATCATCGGACACTTGGTTAGTTTGTTGCTTGATTGTTGATTGGTTGACAACGAACATCATCTTATTTTCAAAATCCACCCTTCGCTACGCTATAACCATGTCTACGCTTTATATTGTCCAAATTATAGAGGAATTTAGATATACAGGGTGTCCCAAAACTCAACGATAACCTCCCAAGTAGCACAGATAGCTGTATAACTACTCACTTCTAGACCTATTTGAAACGCTGTGCTTATTAAGACTCTTTTAAAAATACATTTTTAATCCTACAGCTGCATAATAGCTTTCCGTTATATTTAATCAGCTTAGGCTGATTAAGAGCTGCAGTAAGGCTGATTAAGCCCGACAAAACCACCGTTAATACGCTAAGAGTGCTATAAAGGTTTATTTCAAACAGTCGTTACCTATTCAGCTATTAACAATTTCTAATGTCTTAAGTAAGGCCTGTTTAGTGGATAAAATTACGCCAATGCTGTATAAGAGGGTATTTTTGAACTATAACACTGACTTATTAAAGGGGCACGTATGAACTATAATGAAGTGAATAGCTGTATAATGGATGATATGTGGCCCATATTGCATTTTATTACTGAAAATGTCTACCCATTATCAGCCTCTGTATTGCCATTGATAGTGTCTGCATAGCGGCAGTTTAAAGGTTCACTACATGCCTCGCAACTGCTTAGAGACTCAGTGTATCGAATTAACGGCTTCTTCTTTAAAGTGGTTCACATTAGTACCTTTAATCAGACTTTATCTGAATAAAAGTAACATATGCGGCACTGTAATCACTACTCAGTCAGTGTAACTATCGTTGATGGCTGCCATTATTACCGACGTATATTTTACATACATACATAAACTCACGCCTTCATTCCCAGAGTGGGGTAGGCAGAGCTACAGAATTACCAACAAATAAATAAATAAATATGCATTCGAGTGATTCGTGGAAAATTAAAGCTAGCATTAGAACAAAATTATCGAAAGATTATCAAAGGGAAGTAACGCAAAGCGTGACAATTCGTTTGAAACACGATGAACGAAATCAAAATACTAATTGCAATACCTCAGACGATGTTGCAAATTCAACAAATTATGTATGCCAAGTTCTTTTTCCAGTCAGAATAATCATAATAGTACATAATATCGCTTTGACAATTTTGAACTAGAAGTTATCCATGCGGTGGTTTTAGATATAATACAAAGGACCCATAAACATCTGTATACTTAATAACATAACTGTTTAATTATTCACATCATGGCTAAAAGGTTAGCATGTGATTAATAGTAAGAAAACAGCTTATAGCTGCATACAGGTGATATGTGTAACTTTATTCCGTTTTTTGCTGATTAATATTGCACTAGTGAACTATTAGACAGCCTTTTGCAGAATAGAACAGTTTTAACTATTCACGTCGCTGTTTAACATGAATCCACCATTTTATTGTACAACCTATAAATATTCTGATTTATTTTTCAATATTTATGATGTTTTGTGTATGAATTAGGATTGTATTGCATTCGTTTTCACTTCCTAATATCATATCATAATAATAACTTTTTATCTTATGATTATTTTTAAAGCACCAAATATTATTTGGTCATGTTTTCATCACGACTTATCTATATCACAGAACTAATTAAAAACAGAATATTTAAGTGGCGGACAAACATTTTCTTAGATAATAGATATGTATAATATCAATAAAATTACATTGCCAATCATTTTTCTTTTATTTCTATGCAAAACCAAGGAATATATTAATATTATTATTATACTTAATCAATTCACTCCACGAAACATAAGTCGCACGTTTACTCAAACAAAGAAATAATTCAAAACAAAATTCACTTTTGATTAGAAGCCTATTGACAAAAACCAAGGTTGAATTTCGAATGTACCTAGTTCAATTTTGAGTTATTTCTTTTTTTGAGTAAACGTGCGAAGTGTTCAATGGGCATCTAGGTAGAGGTTATTGCTTAAGACTGCGCCGAGCGCACGCCGCATGTACAGTCGCGCCCACATTACTATTATTGAGTTTTCTAATAAACTTAAGTATTTTCTTGAAATAGGACGGTGCTTTTTTGTGCTACAAATGAAAACACAGCTTATTATACAGGGTGTATTGCAAGTCGTGTGCCAAATGAATAGGGTGGGTAGCTAAGGTCACTTGCAACACGTTTTGGGCCAATTAACACTCATCCTACCCACGATGTTTTTTTTTTTTTTTTTTTCTTAAAAATCTCGGAATCTTCCGAAAGTTAACCATTTTGTTCACCTATCTTTTTTTTTAAATGTGACAGCATAAAAGTACTTATAGTTTTTTTATCTTTAATGTTTGCGCATTCGAATGAAATGTTATTTTTATTCATATAGTAAACAAATAAAAAAATATTAGCCAACAAAGTGTGAAGGACAGAAAAATAAAATCTTCACGGTCAACTTTACGGCAGAATAAAAAAAAAAGTAGAAGCTCCTCAGATCTTCCAACATCATAAAAACTTCTCCAGTTCCTGACAATTCTTACGGTATACCACATGTCTAGAATCACGTTCAGTTTTTCGTCAAAATATGGTTTAAATCTAAAATGGTGGTTTTATTCGGTCAGTAGATCCAGCCAGTTAAATGGGCTAAATGCACAATACAAAACGCAAAATGGTTAAAAATCATCTTTATTTTAATAATTACTTCAAATTTTGTTCAAATTGTCTTCCTCCAAAATTGATACATTCGCGACACTTTTTTCGTATTTCTACAGTTGTTGTACGAAGTGTCTTTGACTTTTACGTCTGGGGAAGGGCCAAAGAGCTAGTGTACGCAACTCCGGTAGAGAGCAGAGAGCATCTGATCGCAAAAATTAATGACGCGTTCGCAATAATGCGCGAAGAAATGACACTTCGTACAACAACTACTGTAGAAATACGAAAAAGGTGTCGCGAATTTATCAATTGTGGAGGAAGACAATTTGAACAAAATTTGAAGTAAGTAATTATTAAAATAAAGATGATTTTTAACCATATTGCGTTTTGTATTGTGCATTTAGCCCATTTAACTGGCTGGATCTACTGACCGAATAAAACCACCATTTTAGATTGAAACCATATTTTGACGAAAAACTGAACGTGATTCTAGACATGTGGTATACCGTAAGAATTGTCAGGAACTGGAGAAGTTTTTATGATGTTGGAAGATCTGAGGAGCTTCTACTTTTTTTTTAACTATGCCGTAAAGTTGACCGTGAAGATTTTATTTTTCTGTCCTTCACACTTTGTTGGCTAATATTTTTTTATTTGTTTACTATATGAATAAAAATAACATTTCATTCGAATGCGCAAACATTAAAGATAAAAAAACTATAAATACTTTTATGCTGTCACATTTAAAAAAAAAGATAGGTGAACAAAATGGTTAACTTTCGGAAGATTCCGAGATTTAAAAAAAAAAAAAAAAAAAAAAACATCGTGGGTAGGATGAGTGTTAATTGGCCCAAAACGTGTTGCAAGTGACCTTAGCTACCCACCATATTCATTTGGCACACGACTTGCAATACACCCTGTATATCACATAGTTTAATAACAATGACCTTCGATTTATAACTTAACGGAAAAAAGTGGCCTCCTTTTCCAGTTAAGCTGACTTCTAAATTCTAAATTCTTTAGTTTATCAGAAAACAGAATAATAGTATTGAGGGCGCCACTGGACGCTCGACGTTTGCTCGGTGCAGTCTTAAACTAATATGTTTGCTACGAGGGGCGTTCAATAAATTCTCGGTATTGGTATCTTGCAAACCTTTTTAGTAAACTTCTTAATACTGGCCGCTAAGAGTCATTCATCGACAGTAAAAAAATGTAAATTTGAAGCCCACACGTTCTTTTGTTTTTCTGCTACTGCTGAACAAACGTGACCACCATGAGCGATTTTACAATGATAATTAAATTGGAGCATCGAGCCGTGATAAAATTCTTGACTAAACAGGGTAAAAATCAAAAGTGTATTAAAGAAGAAATGGATTTAGTTTACCGTGAGTCCGCTCCTTCATTATCTACTGTCCAAAAGTGGTCAAATGAATTTAAGCGTGGGAGGGAGAGCATAGAAGATGACCCTAGACCTGGTCGGCCTGTTGAAGCTACTTCACCAGAAAACATTCAAAAAGTGGAGAAAATTATACTGGAAGATGGTCGAGTGAAGGTTAGGTCTATAGCACAAAAAACCAATATTTCTATTGGTACAATACATGATATTATCCACGATCATCTTAACATGTCCAAAGTTAGTGCAAGATAGGTACCACGAATGTTGACACCGTTTCAGAAGCATACGCGTGTTGCTTGTTGTTCCGACTTCATTGAGCTGTGTGGTGAAAACCCTGATGGTTTGCTCCAAAAAATTGTTACTGGAGATGAAACTTGGTTTCATCATTATGACCCTCAGAGCAAACAAAAGTCGATGCAGTGGCACGTTAAAGGAACACCTCATCCCAAGAAATTCAAAGTTGTCCCTTCAGCTGGCAAGTTCATGGCGACAATATTCTGGGATTGTGAAGGGATAATATTAATAGATTATAAAGAAAAGGGTTTAAATATTACAGGAGAGTACTACGCTAACGTTTTATGCCAATTACGGGAAGCAATCAAAGAGAAGAGGAGGGGAAAATTGACCAGAGGAGTGCTGCTTCTTCATGACAACGCCCCTGTGCATACTGCTCATGTTGCCAAGGCAAACAATTACTCACCCGCCGTACAGTCCAGACTTGGCCCCCAGCGACTACTTTTTGTTTCCCAACCTTAAAAAGGATCTTCGTGGACATCGAATTTCTAATGATGAAGCGTTGAAGGCAGCGGTGCTGGAGCATTTTGACACCAAAGACATTTTTTTTTTATGAGGGTTTAAAAAAACTAATTGACAGATCTTATAAGTGTATAAGCATAGGGGGGGAATATATAGAAAAATAAAAATAAAACACTAATGGTATGCTTTTGTTTTCCTTCTCATACCGAGAATTTATTGAACGCCCCTCGTACTTCAAATATAACATTATCACTTTAATTAACACAGCCCTCAAGCAGCCTTCCCGGGCTTAAAATATGTATAAGAGCGTACATGTGACATGTACCTACGCTCTTATACATATAATAGAATAGAATAGAATAGAAAATATTTATTCAACGCACACAAAAATACAGTAGAAAACATATAAAGTAAAAAGAAGACATTAATTAGGAACGTTGAACAGGATCTCTCTCAGCATTGTGCCGCAGGAAAACTGCGGCGCTGATTTTCAGAGGGACCCTGACTTAAAAACTAATATACGTTAAATAAAAAGACGGGTAACAGTAAACAGGTAACAGGTAACATGACAAATACTAGCGACAATTTGTTTTACAAAGCGAAATAAAAATGAATATAAAAAACAATACAAGAAAAAACTTAACAAAGACTACTTAATGCTATTTGAGTGGCAACACCAGAACAACACAACTATTTCCTGTTGGATCGTTGCAAGTGACGGCCAATATAATTTAAAGGTATGGATTACGCGTATTACCAGTTTCATATACTCCAAAAAATGATAGGGTACCTAAGTGTACCAGTGAATGAACGAATAAGGACTAGGGTGACTTTGGCCTTACTTTTAAAACAAATCTAAAACACAGACAAGTAATTTTAATATTTTTTTACATCTGCTTATAGTCTTTTATTATTTAAGCATAATTCTCACCTATTTTTACTTATAGTTTGAAAAATATATATAATTTTCTGAAAAATGTCGAAATCACCTATGAATGAACAGGCAATCCCAATAAATGAACTAAAACGAACCTATGAATGAACACACCATATTTGGTAATAGAAGTGAACACGGTGTTTTGCCCCAATAAATGAACAAAAATTATTTTGATAAAATCTTTATTGAGTAAATTAAAGAAAACAATTCTAGCTGTGTTTTAATATTTATAACACCTTAATCATCCTATAAAAATAAAATTTGACTTTTATGAATGAAGAAGAAATGAACACTGGTAATTTTAAAGTTGTTCATTTACTCGCTTTTTGATCTAATAGATGAACTAAGAAAATAAATCCCGTTCATTCATTGGAACAAAAAGTTAGTGAATAAACAACGGAAAAATAATGTAATTTATTTACCTGCAATTAAATTCCAGTGAATGAACTAAGAAATGTCGGTTTAATACAAAACCGTTTTAAAAGATTTAAACGTAAATTTCTGTTCCAATACTGGACCAGTGATTCAAAATGAACGTATGTTAGGGTTTATTAAATAAAAGCAATAATTTCTTAACAACAAATGCATAAACTATTTATAAATGCCAAATCCGATATGCTCCAGTGAATGAACAAATGTTCATTCACTGGAGTGAGGTACTTTTAAGGTTCCTTTCTGTAAACACCTTAAAATAAATCAACCGGTTAATATTTATCAAAAGCCGACGCATCCTATTTATACTTTACCCTTTTCACCACAACATACATATCGCTCATCCAATAGAATAATGACATAATTGCATTTTTAGCATGCATGTTATGTCATTGTTCCACGCGATAGACCTGACCTTTAGAACACTTATGACGGTAAAATCTCAAAACCCGATTTTTTGCAATTATGTCATTATTCTATTGGATGAGCGATATATGAAACCAACAATAAGCATGAGATAAATGGCAATAATATCAAACTTTCCAAACCGGTACTCACCTTGCTCCTATATTTTTTGCTTGTATTTCGAGCCACACTGACACACGTTATTTTTATTTAGACGCCATGACGAAACTAAAGTCGAGCCATAGTTTATATAATGTTGCTATCCTAAATAAAGGGGCGGGGGTGGGTCCAAATCAACGTTAGTTTGCGACCGGTCGCCAGGTGATATGGGTCCGTCCCTATGTCAACCTACTTGTCCGGTAGTTGATTTGGCTAACGGCCGAGGGTGGAGCTCACAGTTGCTATGATACCCTAGGCAAGACTGGTTGTGCTCCTTCCCAAGGTTGCTGCCTGTCAACTACTCGGTTTCCCCGGATTAAACGAGTAGAACAGAAACAACAGTCGCACTCCTGACCGTCCTGTTTTCACCCATCCACGCCTCCTACATTTCCTATCCAATCAGCTGCAAGCGATGTTGTGGCATGTCGCAGCGGGCCTCCTATCCAACAGGAAAAGGATGAGGGGCGGTAAAATGCCACCCGCGTGTTTGTGCCGTGCGCGGGGACCCGTACGGGTGGAGAACAAGATCCTGGTAGGCTGAGTTTGAAGAGGGTCGGAGTAGTTACCCTCGGATAACAACACGCCACTTTGGCTCGGGATTCATCTCACACGGGAGGTTCTGGCCCAGCCAGTCGGAATCAATCGGCTGTCGCGTCTACTCTGGCCGCGGGCGAGCGTTCTGGGGTGATGAGGTCAGTAGCCGGAGGAGTACGGCCCCGAGTCGCTGTAGTGGTGACGGAGGGCTTGACATCGTGCGGGCTCACTTGACAGCTCACCCCGGAGCGCTATATCTGGCTCGTATCCCTGATGGGTCAAACCATCCCCAGTAGGAGGGCTCCGAGGAGGGTGGGGAGCGAGTCGGACGAATATTTTAGATGGACAATTATGGAACCTATAACTAAAAAAAAAGATGAAAGAAAGGGAGTGAAAGAGGCAGAAGTGGGAGGGAAGCCGAGCACCAACAAGACGGTGCAAGGGGGACCCCCGCAGATGCCGGAGTGTAAGGGAGCGGAAGGGGCAGAAGCAGGAGGGATGCCAAGCACCGACAAGAAGGTGCAAGGGGGACCCCTGCAGATGCCATGGAGCGAACTAGTGAATCTGTCCTTGGACGACGAGGAGCGTTTGCTGAACCCACCATCAACTTCGGAGGAGGGAACTGCCACGGCGGCAACCCCGACGGAGGGAGGCGAGTTCAGTAGACCACCTACCAAGGCAGAGAAAAAGAAGGCCAGACAGGCTAGGAGAAACCGGAATAGGTTAGCGATGGCGGCGGGGGAAACCCCTTGCCACATTCAGGCGAAGGGGAGGCCTCCGCCGCCAGGGACGGCGCCAAAGTTGAAACGGCAAACAACTGACCCGGACGAAGGACCCTCGACACGACCTCCAGCTAAGCGACCAAACCGCGGTGACTCGCTCGCGAGCACCCGTGCGACCGCAAGGGAAACACGGGAGCTCGCAGTGGCGATCTGCCGCGTGGACGGTGTACCGCTGGATGAGTCGCTAGGGACCGAAGTCCGGAGAATTGTTAGCCGTTTCATTACGGAGGCAATTAAGGAGCAGGGTGTTCGAGGGAGGCAACTTCAGTTCGCCATGTCGGGATTGGTGTCAGAGGGATTTTTCCTTGTGACACCGTCCACGGCAGAGGCGAGGGAGTGGCTTCTCGGGAAGGACCTGGGGGAGCCTCAGGGGCATAGGCTGCAGGCCCGGATGTTGAGCAACACCCGGGTCAATGTCTGGATCCCAGGCCCGCCGGAGGAGCTCCTGGAGGATACGCTCCTCTACCTGAGAGCCCAAAACTGGGACAGGGAGGGGGAGCTGAAACTCCAGGAGTGGACGCAGGTGGGGCGGGAGAACCTGGCCACGGGTATCCGGGTATGTTACTCGGTGCCCAAGAGCGTAGAGGATGCGTGGGGTGCGGAGGCCAACCAATGGCTATTTTTCCAAGCCACACGCATCAGGGCGCGCTTGGTCAGGGCTCAGCCTCGGAGGAAAGAAGATGTGGAGGCAGAGACCCCGGTTGGGAGGGGGAGCTGTAGCTGCAAGTGCAGCTGTGGCGACCCAGCGCTGCAACTCGGAAACCAGGCAGAGGCAGCCCCGGTCGATGACCATCCACCACGGATGGAAACCGAGGGGGGCTCCTCAGCCTAGGGAAACGGGGGGCAGCTACACTATACATAAACACAACCAGCAATGGACAACACAGACAAACAACCAGCACTACACAACAACACAAACTACAAAAAAATAAGAATATGTCAAGTAAACCTTCAGCATTGTAAGGACGCAATGTCGGAACTATGTCAATACATAGTAAGGGAAAAGATTGATATAGTCCTGATGCAAGAACCATATGTATGGAAAAACCAGGTCACAGGCCTGGGAAGCCTGGGGGGTGACCTACACTTCGAAAGAAATGGTGAGTTACCCCCTAGGGCATGCATGTATGTAAGTAGAGATTTAAGAAATATGGGATGCCTCATGACCATATGTTTCAGAGACCTAGTCGTGGTAGAAATCAACCTCGTGACAAGGAGTGGAGAGAGAATCAAAGCAGCGATGGCAACATGCTACATCCCAGGTGAAAGCAACGCGCCAACTAGAGAATTGGAGGAAACGATTATAAGATATAAAGGTAAGAAAACACCCATTCTTGTAGGCTGCGATGCAAACTCACATCATGAGGTGTGGGGGAGCACCGACACCAACAAGAAGGGGGAAGCACTACTAGAATTTATTGTAAGTAATGACCTGGACATACATAACACAGGGACAACCCCAACCTTTGTAACCAGGGCTAGAGAGGAGGTATTGGATATAACAATTACCTCAGGGGAGATAGGCAAACATGTAAGAGACTGGAGGGTGGACCGGGAGGACAGTATGTCGGACCACAGAAGACTACTGTACGGCCTGGACTACTACACGGAAAGAACGAAAATAAGAAACCCTAGGAAAACGGATTGGGAGCAATATAACGACATACTGAGTAAATGGACACCGAGCCATAGAAGACCAGAAACGAGTGAGGAACTGGACAGAGCTGCAGAAGATCTGAACACGGCCATATCAAAAGCCTACCTATCGGCGTGTCCGGAAAAAACGAGCAACGGAGACAAAGGATAGCCGTGGTGGAATAAAGAGATACAGAAACTGAGGAAGAGATCTCGTAAAGCGCTAAGATCAGCTCTGAAAAGGAACAATGATCAGTGCTGGCACGAGTACAGAAGCATTAGGAACAAATATACTAATACTAGAGAAAAACTGAGAGCACAGGGATGGAAAACATTCACGGGAGAGATACAACGCTACACAGAGGCAGCGAGATTAGTAAGGGTACTGTCGAACGAGAGAACCTGCCAACTGGGTAGCCTGATAGTAGGATCGACCGAACTGACGGACCCCAAAGAAGTACTGCAGCACATGGTAAAAATACACTTTCCCGATTGCAGGGAGGACAACTTACATGAGGCTGCAGTAGGAAATAATAACGAGATAAGGGAAGCAGGGGAAACGATGAACCTCAAGATAAGTGATGAAGTGGGGGAATGGGCTATAAACTCCTTCGCCCCCTACAAAGCGGCAGGTCCAGATGGGGTGATACCCGCACTACTACAAAAGGGGTTGAAATACATCTGGAACCATCTGAAAGAAATTTATGAAAGAAGTCTGGTGCTAGGCCACATCCCGAAAATCTGGAGCGAGGTAAAGGTAATATTTCTACCTAAACCAGGCAAGAAAAACTACAAGGACGCTAAATCCTTCAGAAGCATAAGCCTCTCATCATTCGCATTGAAGGCATTGGAGAAGATCATAGATATACAGATAAGGACAAGCATGCAAGGTGGTAGACTACCCTTACACGGGCATCAACTCGCCTACATGGAAGGTAAATCAACAGAGACAGCTCTGCATAACCTGACTACAAGGATAGAAAGAGCATTAGAAGACAAGGAGTTGGCACTGGGATGCTTCTTCGACGTAGAGGGAGCATTCGACAGAGCGACTTTTGGTGCAATAAAGAAATGTCTACGGAGGGATGACATAGACCCCGCAGTTAGGAGATGGATAATGGCCATGTTAACAGAGAGAGCGATCACAGCACAACTGGGGGGAGACTCAATAAGGATAAAGACGAGCCGTGGATTCCCACAAGGAGGCTGTCTGTCACCACTCTTATGGTGTCTCCTACTAGACTCGCTCATAAGAGAAACTAACACAAGAGGGATACACATGCAAGCGTATTCGGATGACGGGGTACTCTTAGTGAGGGGAAAAGTCCTCAGTGTAACGAGAGAAGTCATGACAAGAGGGATAAAACAGGTACTAAATTGGTGTCAGAACAGGGGACTAGACCTGAACCCGACCAAGACGAAAATAGTACTCTTCACCAACAAAAGAAAGCTGCCCGTCCTAACACCAATCAAAATCAAAGGTGAAGAGATAGAGACACTCAAGGAAATAAAATACCTTGGAGTAGTACTAGACAGCAAACTGCTATACAGGACACATGTAAAGGAGCAATGCAGAAGAGCCACTATAGCCCTGTGGCAATGCAGGAAAGCCATAGGAAGGAGATGGGGACTAAGACCAAGGATAACGCAATGGATATACAGAGCGGTGGTCCTACCCAGACTACTATATGGAGCCATCGTGTGGTGGCACAGAGCAAAGATAAAAGATATAGACAAAGAACTAACAAAAGTTCAAAGACTAGCATGTCTGATGACAACCGGGGCAATGAGAACAGCACCTACACAAGCCCTGGAGATCATGCTAGGACTGAACCCGGTGCACATAGAGGTGGAGAAGAGAGCCACAGAACAGTGGTATAGATTAAAAGCGAGCAGGGAGTGGATCGGGTCCGAGATGGACAAGAGACACGCAAGCATACAGAAAGAGTCAATGTCAAACATGGATATGCTCATGGTAAACAATGACCTAATCAAGAAAAGGAAGAGGTTCGATAAGAAATACAGAATCCACATAGGAGAGAGAGACAGCTGGGAGAGAGAAATACCAGAACCCAAAGTGACATGCTTCACAGACGGTTCATGGAAATCCTCAACCAAAAGAGCGGGAGCGGGCATATATAGCCAAGAATCAGATGAGCACACGACGATACCACTAGGGGGCTCCACCAGTGTGTTTCAGGCAGAAGTCTTTGCCATCATGAAGTGTGCCCTGAGCCTCAAGGAAAAAAGCAATGTAACGGGAAGTCACGTTATAATATACTCAGATAGCCAAGCGGCACTCAAAGCACTAGGCAATCCGGTGATCAAATCATCTCTAGTGCAAGAGTGTAGGAATGAACTGAACACTCTAGGCACCACATCCCATGTAACACTGGCGTGGGTGCCAGGACACAGTGGAGCAGTAGGAAACGAGAAGGCAGACGAACTAGCCAGAGCAGGTGCGGACCAACAATACCTAGGCCCGGAACCGGTATTACCGATATCGGAGATGGTAACCAAAGGAGTTATCGCCAGAAGAATGGAAAAGAAGACAAATGAGGCATGGGGGATGACGCAAGGGTGCAGACAATCCAAACTCATGATAGGAAGGGTTAATAAAAACAGAACAAGGTATCTTCTAAACCTGGGTAAGTATAATCTAAGCGTACTAACAGGAATTCTGACTGGACATTGTCCGCTCAACAGACATCTGACGGTAATAGGTATTAAACAGAACCCTCAATGCCCACACTGTGGGAAAGAGGAAACTAGTCAACACGTCCTAGCCGAGTGTGTCATGTACTCGTCACTGAGACCACACATTCGGAGAGGACGTTTTGTCCACAGAAGATCTCAAAAGTATCAACCTACGGGACGCGCTGTTGTTCTGTAGGAAGACAGGAAGATGGGATCGATGCTGGATGGGAGCGCCGCCGGGCCAGTAACCTGAGGCACGACTGAGGGGAATAGGGCAGAATGAACGGTTAACCGAATCGACTGCCCGCCTGCTTCGGCTGGGCGTCCCCACTTATCATCATCATCATCATCATCATCATCCTAAATAAAGAGTTGACAGACTAATAAAACACAACTTATTGGACTGTTCTCTATAACAAAGCTTATTTTTTGATAAAAAACCGCGTTTTGTTCATTTACTGGGGGGTGTTCATTCACTGGTACACTTACCCTAGTACACTACATATAATTATACCCGGAATTAACATTAAAATAAAAAACTTATATTGTAAGAGAAACAAATAAAAAGTAATGAGCTTGACTCGTACACAGAAGCAGCCACCCAATAACACAACAACTACCCCGCCATTTTTCGACCGCTCGGCAACCCGGCAGGACGGGGAAGTCGGCCATACTTGCGATACGTTTAAACCGCTCCACAAGAAGGTAATTTAAATATTTTTCAAGTTTTGTACATTATTTTATTATTAAGTAATATTAAAAATCATGATTGAATATAATTTACATAGACGTAATATAATAAAATAATAAAGAGGTACCTAACCATAACTCACCCTACTGTCCAATCTGAGCCCCAAACACAAAAAAACTACATTTAAATTTAAAACCTGCTATTGTTTTTAGCGCCCGGATCGGAGGAGGCAGACTATTCCAGCACTTTGTAGCAGCATATCGGAAGCTATAGTGTATTTCTATGGAACTTGCTAACTATGTAAACAAAAGATTTAACTTTGTTTTGTCACTGTTTCTCCTTGAATTTTTACACCACCTCATCAAACACCATTGAAACTATGAACTATTGAAACGGTCGTTACTTTAAAATACAAAAACACCAAATATATAACTCTAACTTGGATATTTCATTAAAAGTTTAAATGGTTTCATAAGTTAGGTTATTAGGACCTGATGGGGTGACGTTTTTGTTTCTTTTTAAATCTACAATTGTCTATGATGGGTAGTGTTGTGGCTAAAGTTGGCGATATATTAAGGCCCCTACACATTACCTAACTCACGCTGATCACACTCACAGATGATATAACGGCACCTTTTGTAATAAATACTGGTGATATATCATCTTCAAGTACCGATTTTTCTTCAGATCGTGATTAAACAAATTAGAAATAAGTAACTGCCTACTTGTTTTTTATTTTCGGTATTTTAATATTCGATATGGTTTGAAATAAGTAAAGGAGTATTGCCCATCACTAGTAAATTCATCATTCAGAGACAATTTCAATATGGCGGTTTGTTTACATAGTTAGCAAGTTCCATAGAATTAGACCTTACCACGGAATGCAGCCGAGTGGTGCGGCGGGCACACGAGCTGGAGGAACCTCGCTGACCTGACTTGAGAGGACCTGGCGTTGTTGGACCAAGTAAGCTTGTCGAAGAGGTACGAGGGCTGCTGCCGATGTACGACACCGAACATCAGTGTGGCCAGGTGTAGTCTTTGACGTGTCGACATTTTTAATATCCGGTGCTTATTTAAAAACGGTGTTACGTGAGCGCGTGGTGGGTCATTGAAACAGAACCGCGCGCAAGCGTTCTGTACGCGCTGTACTAATCGCTGTGTACGCGCAAGTAGACGAGGTCCGTAGTCCGTACACGCACGATGTCACAATAATTTAATTTAGACAAAACTAGCGCATCACACAATCTAATTCGCAGTTCTACATCAAGAAAGTCACGTCTTTTGTACAGCACTTTTAGTTTATAAAAACAATTGCGAACGGTACTGAGAAGATGGCTTTCAAATCTTAATTCTCCATCCATTTCCAACCCCAGGTTACGGGCCTCGTGTACATACTCCAATGGATTCTTTTTTATGTGTACTACAGGATTGCTTTGTGCTAATTTTTGTATTTGTTGTTTGGTACCTAGTATTACGTATTTCGATTTGGACGGATTTAGGACTAATGAGTTTTTGTGTGACCAGTGGCCCGTTTCACGAAGCTACAAGTTACAATTTTACAAGTGTAAACTGGCAACATTGGTCAAAAAAGGTACTACAAGCGTTTCACGAAGCTACTTTTCTACAATTTGTAAAATTCAAGTTACAAGTGTAAAATTTGAACCATAGACATTTTTTTTATTTTATTGTTAGAAATTGCTTCAATCGAACTAACGTTTCTCGAAAATTTTGTTACATTGTCAACTTGTACTTGTCAATTAGTAAAAAAAACTACCTAGCTTCCGAGCTAAGTAAACTTGTAATTTGTTAGAGTCGCTGTCAAATCCTTCATACTATAGTACCTACCTCGTTTGTTTTTAAACGCCACTCTCATGTCGTACCGTCGTTGAGTTATAATTTTCTGTTAAAAAAAAGTTTGTTGTTATTGTTAGTTGTTGAGTTTAATTCTCTGCTAAAGTTTGTTGTTATTGTTATTTTGTCTGTAAATATTAAGTGAAGTTTCATAAGCTTGTGGAATGTGGAAGTACATCACGGGTATATGAAAAATCCCTTGAATTTGGCACAAGTCCTAAAGCCTGTGCCTTTTCGTGTCTGACTTTCCACGCATCGGTCTTGGTTGCCGAAAATGCTCCAAAAAGTTCTTATTTCTTAAGCAACACTTCTTTTAGAAGTGTTGCCTTCAAAATTTTACGGTTGCTTTCCATAATAACTAAAATAACTCCCGTACCTACTTTCAAATTTTAACGATAACGAGAGACAACTCCGAAGACTCCGCGAGACTGGAGTGGAGACATCATCGGATTTACAGATTATAAATATAAATACTATTTCAAGATTTGACATTTAGAAACGTCAAAACATCAACAAACTTTTTTTTAATAGGGACTTGTTAAATCGAGATGTCATTCACTTGTAATCGAGATTACCATACGATCCTATTATTCTACCATGGAAGGCCGCGTTCTTGTAAATTGTGACTTTTTGCTATTGTTACTTGTGAACTTGTAATTTGTAACTTGTAGCTTCGTGAAACGGGCCACAGTTATCGATTGCATCAAGATCTGCGTTTAATTTAGAAACTGCTGAGCTAACATTTTTAGCCTTGCATGACATATCGCACGATTAGAACAATAGTGACATAATTCAAAATGTCAGCTTTCAAAATTAAAGTCATAAATATATTATTATAGAGACCTAAGTCGAAATTTAAAATTTCTGAGTTAGGTCACTATTGTTCTGAAGGTGCGATATATAGTTGCAAGTCATCCGCGTAAATATGGTATTTACAGTACCTTACTGCTCGTGTTATATCGCTGCAATATAGAATAAACAAAATGGGTCCCAAAATAGATCCTTGCGGCACGCCCCTAGATATTGAACTTATGTCAGATACTAGGGACTTCCCGTTTGGGCTACGGAGCTCTACTATTTGGTAACGCTTATCAAGGTAGCTATCGAACCATTTCACAGTGTTTCTGTCGAATCCATAGTAGGACAGCTTGGATATTAGTAAGGAAATGTTGATGGTATCGAATGCCCGGGAGAAGTCCAGTAATATCAGAAACGTGCCCTGTCCTTGGTCCTGAGCAGCCAGTATGTTATCCGTGACGTCAAGTAAAGCGGTAGCGGTGCTTCGATGCTTGCAGAAGCCTGATTGATTACTTGGTAAAATATTGTTAGCTTCCAGATACTCTGTCATTTGCTGACATACGACTTTTTCAAGGATTTTAGACAGACGCGGTAGTATACTTATGGGTCTTAGATCTTTTAGCTCTACTGGATTGGGCGTTTTTGGTATTGGACGGACTAAAGCTATTTTCCAAGCGTTAGGGAAAGAATGTAAAGTGCGTAAGAATCGACCTGTTGATAATTGCAGTGATGACGCTTAGCGTGCGAGGTAGGGTGAGAACTATCATGTCTAATGTAATACCGTCGATTCCCATTGCATTTGATTTTAAAGATTTAATGATTTTAGCTACATGAGTTTCGGCTACAGGAATCAGTTTAAAAATGGTAGTCACTTATCGTGGTACACAAATTACCGGGTAGGTCAAGAAAATGTTTGCTTATAGTGTTAGGATCATTTAAATGACATGGCAACTCTTTCATATTGTGACTATTGACAAGGACATGTTTCTTAAGGTTTTTCCACAAAGCCCTAGAGTCATTAATATTGCGGTTGATTTTCTGTCTAAAATACGCACGTTTCTCATTGTACAAGGCACTAGTAACAACGTTTTTTAATTCTTTATAATATTGTTTATGTCCTAAAGATTTTGAGTTCCTGTACCTTGCGTGGGCGTCATTTCGTAAACGCATCATTTGCTTAACTCTGTAGGTGATCCAGGGGCTACTGTGCGATGCGACTTAATACAAACGCATACGCATACGCGTACGCGTCGAACAAGGAAATTATTTTTTTATTCACTTCGTCCACCATGTCACTGACGTTAAGTAAGTTACAACTTTGCTCAAAGTCAATGTTACTCAGATCTCGCTCAAATTGTTTTAATTCAATTTCTTTAAGTGGTCGGAATGATATTATACCTTAGGTTCTGGTTTATCTAATTTTATATTTAGTTTACAAGTAATGAAGGCGTGTGCGCTTAGGTCAGGGATGTAGTTAACGCATGTAAACAAAGCAGGCGCATCACTACAAACGAGATCTATCATCGTGCCACTATGATCCGTAAAGTGTGTGGGCTCGCTCACATACTGTGTTAGGTTAAAGCACTGCAGAAAGCTAGTCATTTTGCTGCTATTAACGACATCTTTAGCCAACATGTTAACGTTAAAATCACCTAATAAAATTACATAGTCGAACTTAGCTAATGAGCTCACGGAGGCCGTTAGAGCGTCTATAAATGTGTCCACGTCCAGCCACGGCGGGCGGTACGCTGTACCTACAGCGACCCTCGTACTCTTAAGCGTAAGGTTCAGCCACATCTGCTCGACGAGCGGCGTGACGGGATGCGGAGAGCCTCGCGCATTGACGCCGCGCTTAACGTAGAAACCCACTCCGCCACCCCGGGAACGAACGTCTGCGGGCCGAACCACATGACGTAGGCTGTACCCTGGAACATTCAGAGCATGCATGTCTTGTCCCTCCCTCAGCCATGTTTCCGTTCTGATCGTGAGCACCCACACTAACTACTAGCCGATCCTCCCTTTGCTTCCGCTTGACCAGGGTGCTCATCATTATAGTCATTACCAGTGGGCGGCTGACGGATGCAAAATAGGGACGTAAACAGAACATGGATAAGACTTATTAAATTTCGAGAAATATTTATGAATACAAAATTATGCACTTTTTATCTTTATCATACATTATTAGTAAATACATAATAAGCTATCCTCTATTGTACGTAGATTGTATACTAAGAAGATACTGGCCACTTATTATTTTATCACCTCTTGAGACTGATGAGCGTTTATGTCTATTACGTCTTAGACTTGTCAATTAAATTTGCTTAGTTTTCAATATTCATATTTAAGATGGCAAAGGAAACCACAATTCGTAGATAAGTGGATAATTGATAAACGTGATCTAATTTACGATACTTCTAAAGGCTCGATCTTTTGTACAAAATGTCAAGTAAGTTTATTTGCGAAACAAAAAAGCGTGATTGATAGACATGTTAAATCTAATACGCATCGCCGTCAAGAATTTTGCACGAAACAGAATCAAGAAGATTTTAATATTGATTTGATAAACTTTTTAGTTTTATGCAATATTCCGTGGAAACGTGTTAACAGTGCCGCTTTTCGACAGTTACAACAATACAATTATATAACTATTTTACAATTTCGTTCTTTTTATTAAACCCCTTGCAGTCATATCCATATTACGTATAACGTTCGACATTATTTTGACGTAATTTGCATCCGTCAGCCGCCCACTGGTCATTACGGAGCATATTGTAAGGCGAGTCGTCCATTCGCAGGGTATTACCACAGAATAAGTATTACGTTTACGATAAGAAGCGCCACGCACCTCGCTTTTACTTCCCCGCGGGTGAACGTTGCAGCGGTTGCCACGAAGTCGTTCCGGCCTGCTCCATCTACCCCGCCCAGCATCAGCGCAGCCCATCAGTGCCAGGGGAGTAACGGACTACGAGAGCGAAACCTAGACGGGCTTTTAATCCACGACCAATAAATTATTGTGTTGACTATTCGTGTTCTTATTTTAATTTATATTCAGTACCACCAACTTAACAAACGTCACAACAGATGGCGCTGTAAACGGAATCGTCTAAATAAGACTATGATTACTGATTAGTTCTTATCCTTATAATCTCCGCAAGATCGAAGACTGCGACGTAATTAAGTAAATAATAAACACGTCGCACAAACAACTCAGTAGTCCTGTTTATATTGTTTCCGACACTCACTATTTAAAATCGTTTGGTGGTGGGCATGGCCTCCCAACTCGAACAACGTATAATTATTACTTTAATAAACTCATAGATGGCGTCACAGGTATCGAGCGAAACATTTGAATCAGTAATCGTGAAGATTGAATGATTTTTGCACCTTAATAAATTCAACGTACCTTAATTACATCAAAAACATCCTTCTCTACATAAAGTAGGGTATATTTTATAAGTTTAATAAATGCAACAAATTTTATATTAACTCCATCTAACTCATAAAAAACTTATAAGCTTTCAAGCTTGCTAAGCCTTATTAGGTACTGTCACTAGATGGTGCCATCACGGATCGCGAAACTACTATGCACTCACAGACCCCAAGCGTTTCGTTTTTACAAATTCTTGTTTGATGCGTAAAATCAATACTCAAAATACTTCTTTTATATTAAAAACAAAAAAACAATACAGAAAATAATGTCTTGACGAATATAAATGAATATTACAAAATACTGTTTTGGCGGTTTCGGTGTATTAAAATGTTAGTACAAACACGGAACGAACAACGTGCTATCTTTAACCATTGTAGTATCAAAACGCGCTGACAGTTTGTGTACAAACATTTTTAAACTACACTCGGCGTCAAAAAAATCGCACCTTTTGAAATTTTGACTTCAAGCGAATAAAGCTCTTAACTTATTTATTGTACCCTACCAATATTAGTATCATTTGAAAGCACAGTTAATAAACTTTAAAATCGGGCCAAACCGACCTTGTGTGCGTCTCCCGCACTGGAGGTGGACGTGGCCAGGGGTCCCTGACTGCTCATCGGTACATCACAGAGATCCTGGAGAACCACGTGGTCCCGTATGCTGGTTTTGTCGGGCCTGAATTCACATTCATGCACGACAACGCCCGCTCTCATACGGCGTTGATTGTTCGGGACTACCTGGATCAGGTTGGGATCCCCGTGATGCAGTGGCCAGCGAGGTCCTGACCTGAACCCGCGGTGCGGTCTCGTGATACTGCCCCTGCCACCCTTGAACAGCTTCGGGACGCCGTCGTCGAGGAGTGGAGTGACATTCCTCAAGAACGCATCGTGACGTTGGTGAGGTCAATGAAGGATCGCATAGAGGCTGTAATTAGGGCTAGGGGAGGTAACACTAGGTTTTAAGTTTAGTTTTAAGAATTTGTTTTACTGTATTTTTTAATTTTGTTATGTTTTTAGATTGTGGAATTTTGGCGTGAATAAATGTTTTTCCTCTTTTCATGAAAACCGTTTTTTTTTAAGCTTAGTAATCATTATCACATTTTACTAAATTAAAGGATTCAATAACCTTTAAAATGAGGCCCCACACTCATACCTTATCTTAGATTTAATAGGGTTTATAGCTGCTTGAAGTCAACATACCAAAAGGTGCGATTTTTTTGACGCCGAGTGTATAACTTTGTTTCGTTGGATTCGGATAAAGTTGAAGTTGAAGGCGATATTTCCTTTTTATGTAAATACGCACGCTTAAATACGCTCACCAAACTATTTTTAACTTATTCTTAATTCTCATGTAAGTGAATTGTAAAATTCTTATGAGAAAATAAATTCTTTAAACCTAATAAACCAGTTATTTTTACCTATTGCTTTTATTTATTGTCAGCAAAAAACGTCCCAAACATGTCATTAAAACTTTCCTATTTTGTCCTGGACATCATTAATCAGGGCAGATGTTCCTATGAATTAATAAAACGCTACCACAATGTCACCGGTAGGATTATAGCCATTCATTACATATTAATTTTAAGTCAACAATTTTCTTGACGTCTCATTCTTGAAGTCAATGCCATCTGGTGATACGTTACTAAAACTATTAGGTAGGCTGCCAGCATCCAATGGTGGCTTAGATACGGCATCTACTGGTGTAACTACGGGACTAAAATTGCCTACCGAATTGCCTACATTAGGACGGCACGCTTTTGCTGTATGAGATTGGGTATCTGTACTTGTATTCTGTTATCTGTGGTGGAGGGTATATATTTTTGAAATACAATATTTATTTTTTAGTTTAGAGTTTAAGAGAATGTTACAAAACACTGTTATTCACCAACACTACTTTCACTTCACTGTACTAAAAACTGTCTTAATTTATTAAAGTATTTGCAAATATAGTGCTTGTTTATTTTTAAAAACCCCAACCGTCATAAACAACCTGTGTCGCTAACATTCGTGACGTATAACGCTCACATATTTTCTGTATAAATGGTAACTTGTGATCTCGTATAAATAAACTCGTCTCAATCCGTGAACTGAGAGCTCTGATGAGACCGTCTCAATAACTAATCCTGGAGCTGGGATCGTCGCTTATTAATAAACTCATCTCGAGATGCTCTCAGATGATAAAAAATTATAAGATGTTTATTTATTTTTCTTTCTTACCTAGCTAAAGACAAGGTTGAGATCTCATTTTAATTATAAAAATACCTGTGTCAGGAGACCTCGCTCTCCCATGATTAGCATAAGTACATTTTAGAACTAAAACAGAAAATTTAAAAGAACTTAACTCTTATGAAACCAAGTAACAAATTTCTTAATCAGGTGACAAATATCAGGGGACAATGTCACACCAATTGACCTAGTCCCAATTTCAGCTCTAGGCTTGTATTATGGGTACTAGACAAGGATATAAATACTTATATAGAGAAATATATAGGTACTTAAATACATAGTAAACATACATGACTCAGGAACACATATTCGCGCTCATCACACAAATAATAATTAAAAACAAAACAAAAATTTAAAATGTGCGTGTGTGTGTGTGCGCGCGTGTGTGTGTGTGTGTTTACACCGGTATAATTATGAAATAAATGTAAGTAGCTCTTCTGTGTCATCATAATCTAGGCTCTTTATCCATTTAGTTATTTTTATCTTGCATTCATGGCAAGTTAAGTAATATTATGTTAAGAATTTTGTTTATTTTATTATACAAGTGCGAGGATTGTTTGGTGTATTGCTGTCTAGCAAAGCAGGTATTAATTGTGTTTAGAGGAGCAACAGAATAATTCCTTCTTTTACCCCTCGTATGCGGGAGGTCAAAAAAGTACCAAGTTCTAGTCTCTTTTGATTAAGATATAGTCCATAAAATTAGGCTTAAAAAAAATACAAAAAGATATTCAAATTTTGAGTACGGATCCGAGCCTAAGCATACGATGGGTTAATGTATGTTGGAAGGGTTTATTGGTAGCCTTTTGTGCGTTCTCAATATGACACGGGTAACATACAGCTTTCTTACCGTGGTCATCTCGCTCAACGAGTAAAGCTGATCGGTGGGAAATCTGTGCGGTTTGAAGAACATGACTTTTAACAGTAAACGCTGTGCTGTGCTCTTTCTAACTCCATGAATTTAGTTTGTATACTCCCACCCCATAAGGGGATACAATATGTGATAATTGATTCAGCTAATGCGAGGTACACTTTTTTAAGTAGAGAGGGTTCAGCAATATGTCTTACATTTTTAAATATATATATATATATAAGATTTCTCATTCTATTGGCTACTAAATCAACATGAGAGTGCCACGAGAGGCGCTGGTCAATTATAATATACTTAACCCCCAAGTATTTGGTAGAATTAAGTTTGTTGATGGCGGAACATGCACATATTGTAATTAGTGGGTTTTCACATCGGTGTATTTTTAACTCTAAATCGTTTTTGGTTTGATTTCTATAGTTAATTACATACATAAGCTCACGCCTTCATTCCAGGAAGGGAGTAGGCAGAGCTACAGAATTATTTGATAATTCTGTAACCACATTTTGCACAAATAGGCTGAGATGTTTATCAGTGTATGAGTGACAGGTTGAAAGCCCATCGCCTAACAGTACTACAAGCCTTTATTCCCTTAGTCGCCTCTTACGACATCCATGGGAAGACATGGAGTGGCACTATTCTAACCCGGCAACCACACGGGCACAACCTCTATTGTTAATTGAGATGCATATATAGCTGGTCTTACCACAATTAAGTGTGAGGAGATTTTTCTCTAGCCAATCAGCAACTTCAATAAGTCCCAATTCAGCTTTATTTTTAACTTCACTCCAAGAGGAGAGCCCGTAAACACTAGCGCTGTATCGTCAGCATAAGAAAAGATTTGTCTGCATGGGGTTTAGGCTGCATAAACTGTTAATATAAATTAAGAATAATATCGGTCCCAGGACACTACCCTGTGGAACCCCGTAAGTTATGTCTGCGTCATTACTGATATACTTTACAATTCTAACTCTTTGGGTTCTTTTTGTGAGATAGTCTTTGAACAGCTTTAAAGGTGTTCCTCTGATGCCAATATGTTCCAGATTGTTGACTAAGGTGGGCAGAGAATCGGTGTCAAACGCCTTTTTGAGATCTACAAACACAGTGAGACATTTCTGTCTTTGATCAAGCTGGCTAGAGATGAGTGAGCTTAAGGCATGTACGGCATCTTCTGTCGACTTTCCATGTCGAAAACCATATTGAGCATCAGATAGGATACTAAATTTAATAAGGTATTGAATAAGTCTATTGTTAATTAGTTTTTCTATTATTTTAGAAATTGCTGGTAGTATAGATATTGATCTATAATTGTTGACATCTTTTCTATCTCCTCCTTTATGAACCGGCGTAATAATGGATTTCTTTAAGGAAGGTGGGAATATTCCTGTAGAAAAACATAGGTTTGTTAGGTGACTAATAACTGGGATGACTTCAATCTAGGCAATCTTGAGAAAGCTGGTCAGTCTGTTGAATTTGGATATTCCTGTGTAAGACATTTACCCGCCTTGAGCATGTATGATCCAGCATCAGTTACAAAAAACAGTAATTTGTCTAAGTTCTCATTATATTGATGGCCCCAAAGATCTTTAAGCGTTGCGTTTACTAGCCTGGTTGTAGTTAAATAATTGGTTTCTTCCAGAACCTTTGATGCAAACAAATACATTTTTGTGCTTGTTCCATCCAATGACTGGATCAAAACGTTTGCCACTTTTTTCCCACATGAATCGGTTGTTTCATCAACGCTAAGGCAAATCGTCTTATTTTGTAGTTCCTGCCTGATTTGGTCTTTTTTTTGCTCGTAAATTTTAGGAAGATATTTCAGCCTTATATTAGATTCACTGGGTAAATTGACGCTATTTCCATATTTATTGTTTAAAATATTTTCCATAAAATTTCGAAATTTCGGGTTGTATAGTTTTGACCACGGTATGTTACAATGAATCATGAATTGGGTGAGTATAGTTTTTTGAAGTGGTGTATATTTTATTTCGATAGGAATTATTATATAGATCTGAGAATAAAAATCCTTTTATTTTTATCTTCTATAGTTTTTCCGAAATCATTTTTTAAAACACTGAGGTGACAGTTCATAACTTTCTATGCCTGATTCCCTCTTACGCCTTAGTCTCCAAGTAAAAAAAAAAGAAATGAGAAAAAGTAATCGTTGACAGTTCTCGTTTGTCAAACAATCCTTTACACTTACACCTGTATTGATTGTTTTGATTTCGTTTGCAAGTTTGTTTCGACTGTATTTTAACGACGACTATTACTTACACCTGGACTTTGGGTTTTCTTCTTCTCTCCTCGACCCTGTCACGGATTTCGGACACCGATCGATTCTTATCTCGACGATTTGCGGCACTTTAATAACGACTTTCTTTTTGGGCTACACAAACAATTTGTTTTGTTCAAACCTCTTGGACGATTCAGCGACTGTTGTAGCGATGGAAAAACAAGAATCATATAATCGTGCATATAACTCGGACATAGCACGGTGCTTTGTACCGACGTGCAAATCGTGCAATATATTAAAATAAACAATACAGGTGTAAGTGTAACGGATTGTTTGACAAATGAGAACTGTCAACGATTACATTTTTTCACTTTTTTTTTTTTTAATTGGAGACCAAGGCGTAATAGGGAAACAGGCATCGAAAGTTATGAACTATCACCTCAGTGTTTTAAAAAATGATTTCGGAAAAACTATAGAAGATAAAAATAAAAGGATTTTTATTCTGATATCTATATAATAATTCTTATTGAAATAAAATATAAAATACACCACTTCAAAAAACTATACTCACCCAATTCAGTCAAATCATTGTTAAACTGTTTTTGTCCATCTTTCATTTTGTGTTTTTGGTGAGAATCAGTTTTGATATGCCGGTCCAATTTAGATAAAGAGGGATGAAATGTCGAATCACACAATTTACAAAATAACTTACTGTTTTTGATTTCAAAATCAGGGTTGTCTTTTAAGTTTTTTTGTAGCTTAGAAAGACAGAATGAACCGCTTATTTTATTTACATGGGATTTTGACTTTAAGTATTTATTTATATTGTGCTTTTTCCTTTTAATATTGATATTACAAACAGTACATCGCGTGGCTTTATCCGTCGTAATAAAATACGGGTATTGTGTCAAATTCATGCTGTCAATGTAAATACTGTGATCATACGTGCACTTTATGAGGACTCTAAAATACTTGAATATCCACTCTAGATACGATATGCATTGGTTTATTTAGATAAACACATTAAACACGTCGCGTAGTGTAATTAGATTTTCAACTACAGCTATATTTTGATGACATTTTATGTCATTTGACGTACTTACACTGTTTTAAAAATATATTAGGGCGGAAAAGGTTTTGTACCGTAAGGATTTATATCTAAAGGTGTAATCTTTAGAAGGTAAGTATTTATTTTATGGTTAAGATCAAAAGTAAACAACCAAATGTGTTTGTTTTTTCTGCCAACCATACCCTTTGCTACCAAAAGTGGACGTTGATAACGATCACTAATTATAATTAATAATTAATAGTTTTGTCGTAACGCGAATTTGTCAAACTGCGTTTTAGGCAGACCCAGACAAAAGGATATGAGGTAGGTTTAGGTTATGTTAGTTTTGCAGTAGGCCCGGAGGGCCAAAACCACCCAGAAATAGGAGCTCCGCGTAAGTGGAGCTCCGTCGACTCTGTTAAAATTAATTTTGGGGAAGAAGGGGAAATTCGCTTTTGGACAAAATCGCATTAAGTTCAAGTCTCACTCAGCTGAATTCACTTTTGGACAAAATCGTAATACGTCCGAGTCTCACTGTGCCAAGTTCGCTTTAGGACAAAAACTCATTACGCCTAAGTCTTATTTCGACTATTTCTCAATTGATCTAGGCATAACGCGAATTAGTCAGAGTGCGTTTTAGGCAGACCCGGACAAAAGGCCTCATATTTGTTATACTTTTATCTATAGGCGTAACGTGTTTTAGCCTAACTGCTAATTAGGCGTAACGCGAAATGGACAAACAGCGACTTAGGCGTACTACGTTTGAGGCAGATTGCGAAATAGGTAATATAAGAATTAGACGAATAGCGACATAGTTTAACAGCGAATTTCAAATGACGTTTAGGCATAACGCGAATTAGTCAGAGTGCGTTTTAGGCAGACCCGGACAAAAGGGCAAAAGCTAGTTAATTATAAATATATTTTAAAAATCTCGTTTGGAGAATATAAGAAAAACAGGTATTTCTCTGAAAATACTCGTCAAACCGTAATATTCTCGCAGATTTCGATATATTCCAAATTTCACCAATATTTTAAATTAATAAAAATGATTTTTGCTCGAAATGGCTTACGTTTGTAATTTTAACGATGGAAAATTATTTTCAGTCAATTCGAAAGAAAAACTGCAGATGAGGTAATAATACTTTTTTGAAATCCTTGTATGGAGCCAACATGAAATAGTTATTTGTTATACAAGTGGGGAAAGTTGTATTTTACCTGCGAGTGTTCATTTGAAACACGAGCTAGCGAAAGGATTCTATGATTGACCACGAGCGAAGCGAGTGGTTCAAAAATAGAATCCTGAGCGTAGCAAGTGTTTCAAGACACGAGACGTAAAATAACTTTTCACCCGTGTATAACACAAAACTTTTCACCTCACTACAGTGAGGAAACTAAGAAAAGGGTTTGTACTGTAAGCTCAGTTCCGCATTTTACACGGTTTTCTGTAATTCCACGGGTGTTAATACGACTTTATCACTCGAATCACTCATTTATAATAACAAAACAAACTAGAAAAACATGCGAATATTTAACGTTGACTACAGCGAGGAAACTAAGAAAATGTTTTGTACTGTAAGCTCAATTCCGCATTTTGCACGGTTTCCTGTAATTCCACGGGTGTTAATACGTCTTTATCACTCTAATCACTCATTTTTAATAACAAAACAAACTAGAAAAACATGCGAATATTTTAACGTTGACGGCTTAATAGAAAAGTTTTGACGTAAGTTTTTTTTTTATTATTTCGGATGCGTTTTGTTTGCACATCGACTTATTTGGACTGTCAGAACATTTTATCCGTTTTTAAAACAAGAATGAAGGTTAATTTTGAATGCTGATATTTATGAATTAAAATAAAGTAGTAAGACTGTATTTAGTGTTTTTTACTCGATGCAATTCATTAATTGTGATGTTAAAAATTCAGCACTTGTAAGGTTTTACGTTTGGTTAGCTGTCAAATATCACTTAAGCTGCCTTCAAATGTCAAAACTCTTCCCTCACTTGTGGATAAAAAGCGATTTCCTCAATAGATATCAAAGAAACAAAAAGGGCTTTCCGAGCTAGTGAGATGAAAAATCAATATTTCTCGTAAACTACATAAAATACCGTTATATCTTATCCCACCAAAAACATAAATGTAAAAAAGGAGAGCCAAGTTCAATACAAAAATTATTCTCTGCTGTGGGCTTCGCCGCAAAAAGAATGGAGATCTGAGATTGAGTGCCAAGTTCTATGCAAAATCCAAATATGTAGTCTAAGGGCTGACTTGGCTGGTTTTTCCATACGAATTATTATTAAGTACCTACTTTTACACAGTCATGGGAGAGCCTTATGTTCGATGGGTAGTTTCTACCAGCAAGCCAAATTTTCGGAATAATAAAATAAGAACCGAAAGGTAACAGGTTTAGAACATGCGAAGGCTATATAATTAGTATGGGAAAACCAGCCAAGTGAGCCCTTAGACTACATATTTGGATTTTGCATAGAACTTGGCACTCAATCTCAGATCTCCATTCTTTTTGCGGCGAAGCCCACAGCAGAGAATAATTTTTGTATTGAACTTGGCTCTCCTTTTTTACATTTATGTTTTTGGTGGGATATCATTACTTTTTGTAGGTAAGTACATATCCTCGTAACGCCGTGGGTCCTTTTAAAAGGACAAATTCAAAACTAAAAGTAGACTTTATAAATATAAAACAATTGCATTGCCAAGCCCACAGCAGAGAATAATTTTTGTATTGAACTTGGCTCTCCTTTTTTACATTTATGTTTTTGGTGGGTACCTACCTACGTAATAAAAAGATAAAACTATTTGCTACTATCAACAAGTTCTCAAACTCAGAGTTAAGTAGGTATATACACCTACTTACTTTTAACTATACTTAACTTACCTACTTACTAAAAAATACAATTATTATTTATTTAAACTATTGCCTATACTATACTAAACCTACGTACCCACTTATTATAGGAATTGTAATAATAATAAGTATATACACCTCCCTACTTATAACTATAAAATTATTATTTATTTAAACTATAGCCTATACTATAATACTATACGTACGTAGGTACCAACTTATTAAAGAAATTGTAATAATAATATTACTACAAATTATAAGTTTTCCTTAAGAAAACTTAGCAATTTCGCAGCATAAATTGCAACCTTATAGGTCAGATATCGAGAGACAACCGGACGGACAGCAAGCCGGCGCTCGCGCTTGTGAGCGCGGCTGCCGCTCGCTCGGCCACGTTCGCGTCAACGGTTCGATTCGATCGTCACAGCGCCCGCGCCGCTCCGGCGTCACTCGGCGCGCGCGCGTCGTGTATATACCGAAAATCTAAATGCCTATTATTTTATCATTATTTATGAGTAGGTAATGATTTTACCCTATTGATGTGCGCTAAATATAAAAATAATAATTAATCCCAGTTAATAACGTAGGTAACCTAAGTAATATTAGGTATTTATGTTAAGCGTTCATAATAGAATCTAATTATTTAAAAATTGACAGTTTTTTATTTATTCCTTTGTATTCATCTAATTACCTATCTGCATACCAAATTTTAACTCTCTAGGTCATCTGGAACTGGGTTAGAGTTTTGGTCTATAGGTCAGTCAATGATAAAAATGAGGAATTTTGGACATTAATATCTAAATAACCGTTTGAGATAAGCTTATGAAATTTAGAACACATATGTATCTCGCAAGTTTCAATATATGAGCAAAATTTGATACGTTTATGTAAAATAGTTTTTGATTTATGAGGGGGTCAAAAGTGGCTCCAAATGGTTCGTGTAATATTACACACGGTGCGCCTCGCCAGTTCTGTTTCTTGAACTTGGCTTGACACGCTCCCGCGTGTCTAGATCATGCAGTTATGGTACCAATTATTCTTGAATTGCTAACGAGGTCAAACCTTAATTGGTAGACAATGTTATTGATTAAGTTTCGGGTTTAGGCCAAGCATTTTTGTCTATTAGATAGTCCTCGATCCTATAATACGCTTTAGGCATTAACGACTTTTTCAAATAATTTTTAAGTGCTGGAGAGGGTAACTTTAAAACTACGTCAGGTAATTTATTATAGAAATGGATGCATTGACCAACAAATTATATTCTTTACTGACGCGGAATTTTCGAATAGCGATTTCTAGTAAGTATTTTAATTAAAATAATCCAAATTTTTAATAACATACTTATATAATATTCTCATAAATGAATTGAGACGCTACAGTTAAGATATTAATTTCCTTAAAAAGTTATCTTAAGGAGTCACGGGAATTTAAGTTGTAAATAGAACGAATGGCCCTTTTTTGTATGTCAGCTGCCTTACCCCAAACCAGAATATTGTAGGACAGGACACTATGGAAATAACTATAATAAACTAAGCGAGCTGTCTCAACATTTGGTTAGTTGTCTAATTTTCCTAACGGCGTAAGATGCCGAACTTAGTTTACCTACCAGTACAGCTATATGGGGACTCCATTGCAATTTTTTATCTGTTGTTATGCCTAGCAAAACTGCCTTATCCACGATTTGCAAACACTCGTCATTAGGGTGGTCCAAAAAAGTACGAAGAAAAATAACGTATATCAAATCATTCTTCCACATAGCTTAATTTGGTTTACTATAAATTAGTTGCATATGTGTCAAATTTTACATTGTTAAGTAGTCGTTTACTGGTCGCCCAAAACGTTTAGTTTATTCCAAAAGGATCTCGCTCTCATACAAAAAGACATCTATTGAAGATTGACCATCTTTGTTTGAGAGTTGTACCAAGTGCTGCCCAGAATGAACACATTATGTTCCTTGGGCTAACACACATTAAAACGCTTCAAGACCTAACCCGGAAGTCTTGAAAAAAAGACCTTTGGTGAGAATTTAATCATCAACAAAATCAATTTAATAGTAGGTACATTACTCTCTTATCATCAGAGATAGGAAAAATTTGCGACATTGTTTGCAATTATGTGGACATGACTCCAAAATTAATCAAAATGTTAATTAATTATTCATTGAAATATAATTTGAATTTTTGGAGATAATAGTTTATTTATAAAGTGCTTATAATAACTTTAAATAAAATGTCGTTACGACGAGGATGAATTACATAAATAATGATTAGCAAAAGGTTCGTATTTAAAATGGGTATCGTTTCCGTAAATATTTATATAATAAATAAATAACGATTTTAAACTGACACGATTACTTAAACTAGAAATAATACCCAATAACTACTACATGGTATATTACGCTATGGTTATTATTTCTGACAAAGAAGTTTCTAGTTCTACAGATATAAAACCTCCGTAGATTCACTTTTTCTTAATATATATATTTTGACGTTTATAGTTGCCAAATTAGTCATAATTACCGTACCTAAATTACCCTCCGTAGGTATCTATAAGGTAGTAATATTAAATAATGGCTTGTTCTTTACAATCTTATATCGCCAGTTTAATAACGAATCAATGGCGAAAATAGAAATAAATATAATACGACGTGGAAATGGTATACAAATGCGTATTTATATTTTCTCAAACATGCTCGGAAAAAACGGTTTTCCGATTGAAACACAAGGACGGAAAGAGCCTCATTTTACTCCTAGGAGTAAAAAAACCATATGAAAACACTTTCCGTCCATGTCCATATATTTCTTAAAAATGCTGTCAATTTGCATACAAAATCAAAAGGACCAAGACAAAAATTCCAAACAGCCAAGGTAACTGCTCGCTTTCTTAGCACAGTGCGTGTGTTTCTTTTCGAATTTGCATTCCAATGTCTATGGTTAGTATTTAAAAACAATTGACAGTCGGTAACATTCGTTCATTCTGCATAATATAATTGTGAAACCGAATATTAAACTATTTGTTGTGTGAAATACTATAAAAAATGAGCTCAAGCGACGAAAGCGACTAAATAGGTACCACTCCGCCTATATTAAAATCTGAAGCTGCCTCGGTTAGGCAAAACCTGCTTCCCGCTAAATCTAAGGAAAAATATAACCGAACTTATGACCAACTTATGCTGTGGAGGGCAAACAAAAATGTAAATTAAATTACTTGCTTTTTAGAAATGTATTTGTATTATTTCCTCACATGTTTGAGAAAAGCATTATGTATGCCTCGGCGGAAACGAGGATTTCCTGACTCGTATTTTAGCAGGCCTCGCTGTTGCTCGGCCTGCTAACCACCTCGTCAGGAAAACCCTTACTTTCCGCGCCTAGGCAACAATGTACTATTATGAGTCAATCAACTTTTCTTTGTAGCTCGTTGCCATGGTGACGTCTCCTGGGTCACTCTTTAAAACTATGATTTCAAAGGATATACGTCCACTAAAAAACCGTTTTATTGGCAATTACACACCCATTATTTTATAGTCTTTCTCCTGAGTGTGCTGGAAGTATATATTATAACATTTTTTCTAAGAAACTCTATCACTGTTGTCTCCTGGCTTACGGGACAGAATAACAACAAAAAAAAGTTGATCCACCCTTATAGTGATATAAATTCAAACAAGTATGCAGATACTAAATTAAAAATATATTCGTTTTTTGAAAAAAAAAATGTTTATGCCGCTGTTATCTAAACTTTAAAGAAAGGTGTTTGAAGTTTCTCTTGAAACTAATCGATTCATCAAAATTCTATGAATGTTGGGAATTGGTAATCGCTCTCATTCGTAAATTTCAATGCAATGATGATCAAGGTAACTTTTCTACATAACTAAGTTGATGGTTAAATGCACTATGCATGTAAATTACTATTGGCTGTATTGATTTCTATTTGTATTTTATATTAAAAGTCAATGTTTGTTTTAGAAGTGCAAACCTCAAGAGATACCACATGTATATGCACCACGGACACAAATTTGCGTATTATGTTAAAAGCGATACCATTGAATAATTTTGAGAAGTTTTGGGTATTAATAATAAACTTAATAGAAAAATACATATGAATACCTTACGGCACATAATAGTAAGAAATTGAATGTTAAAATCAGAGTATGTATGTATCTATTTGTTTCCTAGTTTAAGTACCAAGTGTATAAATAAGTCTAAGTTCTTATCTTAGAGAGCAACCTCTTTAGATTGTACCTAGATAAACTGGCCAGTCATATTAAAATTAAGGGGTATGATGAATTTTCATTTAATGGTGTGACGTTATTCTGCAATTTATGTAAAATTGATATTGATAAATCTCGAAAAAATCATTTTACCAGACATGCGAAAAGCAGGATACACTTGAAAATAAAGAATGATCTTACTAGAGATGAAAATGTTTGCTATGATTTGTCTTTGATGATGATTTGTGCAAATATACCATGGAACAAGTTAAATAATAGTTACTTTCGAAATTTTTGGAGAATAAATAGTGCATCGGGTATAAAATTCCTTCAGAGTCGTACATGAGAAAAATAATATTTCAAAAAATTTATGAAACCAAGTGATACAAATTCGAGAAAAACTAAGAAATGGATGCTTTTGGGTGTCAATTGACGAGAGTAAGGATTTTTTAAACAGCAAAATTGCACATATACCTACTGGTTAGAAATTGAAGCGAAAATCAGCCCATTGCTATTTGATTGCATCTAAAGTTATGGATAAGGTAAACGGTTCCACAATCTTGAATTTTTTTGAATCAAGTTTACGATGGCTGTGGGAAGACCTTGCTGAAGAGAATTTAAAAAAAAAATGTTTGTTTACTAGTGATTCGGTAAGCTATATGTAAAATGCTGGACTCAAAATTAAAACCAAATATCCACAAATTTTGCATATAACGCGTTTGGTACACGGAATCCATAGACTTTGTGAAGAAGTGAGAAAAAACTTTGAAGACGTAAACACATTGATCTACTATGTTAAAAAAACTTTCTCCAAAGCTCCTTCCAGGATTACCACGTTTAGACAAATGAATCCAAACATTCCCTTACCACCTCAACCCGTAATCACACGATGGGGTACTTGGATCCAAGCGGCATGTTATTATAATGATAATTTTGCAGCAGTAAAGAGAGTTATAGAAACATTTCCCAATCGTGATAGTGTATATGTCCGCAAATGTAAACAGATTATGCAGTCGGATGATGTCGTTGACAATTTACGCTTCATTTCACAACATTTCCAATACATTTTGGTTGTAATAAACAATTTACAGTCTTCTTCAAATACTGTCGAACATACTTTAAGTAAAATAACAACTACGAGGGTGGATTGAAAAGTTCTGAGCCTGGTAAAAAAAAGTAACGGGCTCACTTTTTATAACAATTTTATTTTTCGACATATTCTCCATGAATGTCAATGCACTTAGTCCACCTCGCCTCCAACTTCATTATCCCATCAAAAAAAAAAGAATCGCTGAGGTCGTTAAAATATGAGTCTACTGCTTCTTGTACCTCCATATTAGTCGAAAATATTTGTCCTCCCAAGTGTTTTTTGAGGTTTGGGAAGAGATGATAATCGGAACGAGCTAGATCCGGCGAGTTAGGGGCATGCGACAGCACTACAAATCCACAATCATATATTTGTGCCATTGATTTCGCCGAAGTGTGAACGCGAGCGTTGTCTTGGTGAAACAGTACTTTTTTCGACAGCATTCCAGGTCTCTTTATTTTAATTTCCTCACGCAGACGACGTAAAAGAGCACAATAGTAGTCCGAATTTATTGTTTTGCCCTTTTCGAGATAGTCTATCATGATATTCATGATAACCCCCCTGCAATCCCAGAAAACTGAGGCCATTACCTTATTAGCTGACAAAATGACCTTGGTTTTTTTGGGTGGTGGTGAACCTGGTCTTTTCCATTGCCTGGATTGTTCTTTCGATTCTGGTGTACTGTGGTGGACCCATGTCTCGTCCATAGTTATAAAACGATTGAAAAAATCGTCGGAGTCACGTTGAAACATACATAAACAATCTTGGGAAATTGTAACACGTACTCGTTTGTTCTCGACTGAAAGCAGTCTAGGCACCCACCTGGTTGACACCTTAGAAAATCCAAGAACATCGGTGATGATGTTCTGTGCCCGCTCACAAGAAATACCCATTGCTTCCGCTATCTCCACAATCTTCAATCGCCTATCCTTCATTATCGCATCTAATATATTATTGACATTTTCGTCCGTAGTAGCCGTCAACGGCCGCCCACTCCTAGGCTCGTCTCCCCATCTTTTTATGGTAGCATACGATGGAGCAGATTGCTCTTATGTTTGATTCATATCTTCAAATATTTGTTTTGGTGTTAACCCCTTTTTTTTGCAATTATTTTATGACAGAACGATGCTCAATTTTATCCATTACTTGAAAAATCAGTGACCTTATGTAGCAGTTCCAGCATAAAATGCAAAATTGTGACAGGAAAAAAACAAAAGATAGTGCATAATGGCGACTAAATATGGCACTTTGACCTGCCAGTATTTATTTGTTTTTTTTTTATTATATTCAACCTTAGGCTCAGAACTTTTCAATGCACCCTCGTATATTAAATAATCTGGACAGTATACCAGTTAGGGAGGCGAGGTAGCTAAATGGCGTAATTCAACGGCGCCGTCGAGACCTATCAAAATCGAAAGATAAAATAATTTCGAAAAGAAAAGCTCGTATGGTAAAAACCATTTTAGCGGTGGGTTTGGCGTGTACGGTTTTACAAAAATGTTAAAAAAAAGCAGTTACTTGGGCATTCTCGAGCGCGTCAGGTTTTATACTACGTATGCCCCAAGTGCCTCTGATAACAACGGTATACTAATCTGCCGGTTTGCGTGGTGGGGGTAGGCATATAAAGTAGTCAAAAATGCAAAAAAAAAAAAATTACTCGAGCGCGTCAGATTTTCGGAAGGGGTGTTAAGTAGGCCCCAAGGAAGCTCCCTTTAAAAAAACTGACGATTTCAGCGTGACGATAAGTTACGATGAATTTTTGAAAATGCAAAAAAAAATATGTTTTTTTGAAATACTCGAGCGCGTCAGATTTTCATAGGGGAGGTTTATCTCGGTATCCTGAAAGCATATTTTCTTAATCTGACAAAAATGTTGGTGGGTTCTCTTAATCTGACCGAAAAAGGTTTTTTGGTTTCTTTTTTTTCCTTTCTTTCTCCTTGATAAAACGGGGAATTTAAGAATGACAATAAAGCGATAGATATTCCCTTTTTTGTTAATTTAAACTTTTTTTTTGTAAAATGTATCGTTCGCGACTTATATGCCGCAACGCGTTTTTCGGAAGACGAAATGGCTCCTCCACACTTCCGGTCATGCGGAAACCGGCAGATTTTGTATTTTTAGTAAGTTTTAGATTATATTCTTCAAAATAAAAAATAAAAAAATCGCGCTCGAGAATACCGGATTAACGTTTTTTTATTACAAGTTCGCGACCCTATAACTCAGCGGCGTCAAGGACTTATCGTCAGATTAGTTAAATTTAGTCTTAAAACACTAAAATCAACCCCCAATATCTTAATCTGACGCGCTCGAGTATTTCAGATTTTTTTTTACTAATCTGATCGTCTATCCTTGGCGCGCGTCACTACATATAGAGCTAAATACTTTACAAGGTTGTTCTATTAGGTCTAAGGTATCTCTCATATCTTAAACTGCCACGCTCGAGTATTACCGAAAATTCCCCTATTCGCCTCCCTAACTACCAGGAGCAGTAGGTAACCGTTTGCAAGCTAAAATGAAAGCCGTACTTAACAGAAATCCCGATTTTGAGGTTATCGCCCAGAACTTACAACAGAAAGTAAACTCTGAATTATGCTGGAATGATAATATTCCTATAAAACTACTGAAATTTGCCCCATTAACATCAGTGGATTGCGAGCGGAGTATCTCAGCACTTAAGTATGTTTTCGATGTAAAAAGAAATAGACCGACAGCGGAAAATTTGGAAAAAATACTGACTATTTTTTTAACAAACTTTTGTATTTATTGACTAGGAATCAAATTATATGTCAAGTAAAAAATTAATTAACTGAATAACATTTTGATTAATTTTGGAGTCATGTCCACATAATTGCAAACAATGTCGCAATTTTTTCCGATCTCTGCTTATCATCGTCATCTTCGTTGATAATAATTCTATCAAGGATAGAGCAGTGACCTAAAAACTAAATTAGGCATATAAAAGCCAATTATTCCTAGGATCATCCACACAAAGTAATCTTCAAGATCACTTTATGTTAATGAATGCATCAACAACATCATTAGTCGTCAGTGGCGGTGGGCTTGAAGACTTGTGACCACATTAGGCGTTGTTGGCGCTCAAAGGGTCCATTTGATAATCGCTCACAGAAAAACCTTAGAAAACCAAAAGTGCAAAGTAAAAACAAAACAAAAGCTTTTATTTCTTTTGAATCAATTTTGAAAATATGTGTTATTTCTAATAGATAGTACCGTGAGGAACTCGTTAAAGGTGTTTTTGCTTCTGGGCAGCATTTGGTCCAAACTTGTCAATCTCCTTTAGCAAGAATTAAAAACAGAAGTAGAATATTCTTTGCCTACTGCTGCAACACAGAATACAATGCCATGCCATCCGTCCAAAGCCTTTCTCATTCAATATCTTTATTAGATGAGTAAAGCTCTAAGCAACAATTTAAACAGTATGGGCGACCTGTAATGTAAAGATGATTCAATTGCAATAAAATTTGGTATAGCCTATTTTCATGTATTTTGAAATAAAAATAAACTTGTGGAGAAACAATATTAAACACTTTTGTTTTTTGGAACACCCTACTCGTCATTTAGAAAAATACTCCTACTAGGTATCGTAATGACCTCATTATAAAGCTAATTAAAAATAAAATAAAAAATAAATGATATAATATCGAAACCCAGTGTATTTTCCAACAATCAAATATTAACGACACATGCACAGATACAATACATTGAGTACATAGATTTTAATTAATTCTGTCAGCGTGTATTAGAGTTGAAGATCACTGCTTCTTTTTTTTTTCATCCTAAAATAAATGAACATAGTCTTAATAACATGAAGTAAAAATTATGGTGGAATAGTTTTCAATGGCAATTGATGGACATACATAAATAAATCTGCCCATGGTACAATTAAGTCCACCTAGGTGTATCACAGGCAAATAAACCTTCCCATGCTTTACCTCGGTGAACTGACGAGGTGGACCTTGGGTATGGAGGGCTCTAGAGGATCCCAACTCCTGTTTGACCAAGTACAGTGCACATCCATCTATTGCCATCTTTCTGGCCTCTGAAATAATTTACCATTTTAGGTTATGCGGTATTACAATTTAATTTTTGGATAATAAAACAAATTGATACGACTGAATCTGTTTTAATGATGCGAAAGCACGCAATATTAACTAGCTCATACTACTTAAGTCTTTGCTTAAAATCTAAAGGCTACACTCCTAATGAAGAAAATATTTTCGTAATTAAGTTACATTCTTAAAATTATAAATCCATGGGTCAATAAAACATGTTATAGCAAAAAAGGTTTGAATGCTATTTATTTCATTTTATAATATCATTATTACGCAATTTTACCACAAATATTTACCACCTGTAAAACTATTTATTTCCCTTAGCAATTAAATAATTAATACCATTATTATAATGTAGATTCCTGAGATTTGTCTTTTTCATATAAATTGTATTATGCAGGGCCTCAGTCACATGAAACGCGTAGGTATGCTCATAGTGGTGGTATGAAAATTCATAACTATCTAAAATATTGAATATCTCCTCTTCGTAAAAACACTAAAGACCTATGGTTTAATAATAAGGCAGTCCATAAACCGTCGTAAATTAAGCTAATGGTGCTGATAGACTTGAGCATATACGCTAAATTGCTCGTCGAATTGAGTGTTCTGATTGGTTGTTAATTTCCAACAACCAAACGAAACGAGGAAGTCTATCAGCTCCGTAAAGGAGCCAATCTAAAATTGTAACTAAGCGGTTTTCTGACTGCTTACCAGCTCCATCTGCTAAGATATATTGATAATATTACGGGAGGTCATGACAAATTCGGTAACGAAAGACTCTTGAAGTTGTTTAAACGCAAAGTTACGTGAATATGAGTCTTTACCAATTTCGTCAGCCCGCAGCTCGTGGCTCACAATTAAGTGGTAAGCCTATAGGCGTAGCGCTATAATGCAACTAAATATTTGGTCAGTTTTTATATATTAGACGTGAGTACTACTAGTATTTACTTTATACACAACATTCAGACATTAACCGAAACGTTTTTTTGGAACGATAACTAGTTTTTCGTTTGCTATAGATAACGCAACCATTGTGCGAAGGCAGACCGACATATTTTGGCATCAGGTTGTCGCTCTTTATACTGTAAAACCAGAGGAGATTTCATTTGGGAAATCGTGACCAAATTTATCGTGACTTCCTAGTCTATAAGATATTTAATATTGTCGTATTTGGTGACACTATTAAAATGGCGTACTTTAAAAAGTTTCCCGTTAGCTATCGGGCTTACCTGCAAGTAAAGTACCGTTAATATTTAGAATTAAGAAATAATAATATTTGATTTAAATAATTGTAGTAAAGTAATCGTAAGCCCAAATCTCAGTAAGTTCGTCCTTGAAGTTCGTGACGGCTGTGGCGCCGGCCCTGCATGGCCGAAGTCCTATGTTTATCAGGAAGTCGAGCCTCGCGTCACGACCCGGATTACTCTGAAACATGACAGCATAAGTACTCTCTCACACCATTAGCTTGAGTGGGGCAAAGCCCTATATATAGATCGCCGACCCCGGGATAAAAAAGTGTATGATACATAGTAACAGCCTTGGAGACATGTAAAGCATCGTAGACCTATATTTACAGAAGACAAATATCCATTTCGTACGCGTCAACTAGTAAGCTCATGGAAGTAATGAGGCCCGAAAAATCAGGAAATTTATCTTATGGGTTATTAGTGGTACCGGGTATGATGTTTATAGTACTATCTACTCTCGTAACTTAGTATAGTGCTAATTTTTTTGCGAATTCCAAAAGCTTCTTAGTTGACGAGTAAGAAATAGATATTTCATACGCGTCAACTAGGCTGCAGAAGGTATAGGTCTAAATCACTATAAATGTCTCCAAGGCTAGTACTATGGTACACTTTCTTAGCCCTGGGACGGCGGTCTACTAAAGTCATGTCTCAGGAATCGGAGTCCGGGTCGCGGCGAGATGGCGGTCCCGGCTAATCTAGCTCGTACTCTTCATCGTCGGAGATGTATTTGCGAGCCTTGCGCTTGCGTGCTGGATTGCCCTTGCTCTTGCCTTTCAGCTTGATTTTCATCTTGACGGAGCGATTTGACTCCCCATCAGAATCTTCCTCCTCCGGCGCCGGGGTGGCTAACATTACAAGGAAACACAATTATTATTTATAATTCATACATGACGGCGTCTTTAACTGTTAATTTATACATTGTATGTATATATTTTTTGTTTTATTCTTCGATCAACAATACGGATCGATAATGGGTCGGCGCCAAAAATTTGTCTCGCGACATTTGATTGGTTCAGTTGGCACACAGCCAATGTCAACACGCGTCACAATGCCGCAATTTGTATTCAAAAGTTGCAAAAATAACTACCGAAAAAGCAATGTATCAGTCTTACTTTCGGTAAGTCTATGTAGAATATACAATTATATTTTAAACTTTACACTAACAAATAATATGATATTTCCAACAAAATAACAATTTTTAAACCTCCACCAAGAATGTTTGGCCAAAGTCGGTCAATACACACGCAAACATTTGTTTAACAGAACAGTAGATGCATGGAGTACATTTTTACTATTGTAGGTACCATTGGTAGGCGGTTGATAAGTATTTTTTCATCACACTTGCTCGGAAAGGGTTTTATAACACGTAGGCGTTTAGGGCAGTTATAGCCGACTTAGCTCCCGCGGGAGTTATAGATTTTCATAACTCCCTAGGGAGTTATGAGTTTAGTTTTAAAACATAGAATCCACTTGTACATAATTTCAGACCAAGGAGGTGTAAAATCAGCCAAGGTTTATTTCCTATATTCAAAACTTGGCTACAAACTAATTTTACTGTTTAATTAAACTTATACGCACATTTGTCTGCATTATATTTCTATTTTACCATTATGTCAGAGACATTCGCAATTATTTTATTAAATTTCATTTTGAAAATTTCTACAACCTGGCAGAATGGCCTGTATTTGTCAAGTTTAAAAAAAAAGCAATTCTAAGCATTATCTGTGGAAGACTAAAAAAAAGTTGTCAATCTCTTTTAGCTTAGCGAATCGAGTTCGTTTAATTTTGTTTGATTGTTGTTTCCGAAGCGTATTTTGTTTATTAAAGGTTTTTTTTTCTATTTGTTTTTTATTTCCTCGCTAATGTGATGAAAATCATTGTGTGTATCATGGGCAGTAAGGAGATTGCAAACTCGAGTCATTAAAAGCCCTCCGCCTTCGGCGTCGGGCTTCTAATAGTCTCTCGTTAGCAATCCTCTTCTTACCGCCCTTGATGCACAATGTACTATTTCATCACACTTGCTCGGAAAGGGTTTTATAACACGCAGGCGTTTAGGGCAGTTATAGCCGACTTAGCTCCCGCGGGAGTTATAGATTTTCATAACTCCCTAGGGAGTTATGAGTTTAGTTTTAAAATATAGAATCCACTTGTACATCATTTCAGACCAAGGAGGTGTAAAATCAGCCAAGGTTTATTTCCTATATTCAAAACTGGGCTACAAACTAATTTTACTGTTTAATTAAACTTATACGGCACATTTATCTGCATTATATTTATATTTTACCATTATTTCAGAGACATTCGCAATTATTTTATTAAATTTCATTTTGAAAATTTGTACAATCTGGCAGGATGGCCTGTATTTGTCAAGTTTAAAAAAAAAGCAATTCTAAGCATTATCTGTGGAAGACTAAAAAAAAGTTGTCAAACTCTTTTCGCTTAGCGAATCGAGTTCGTTTAATTTTGTTTGTTTTTTATTTCCTCGCTAATGTGATGAAAATCATTGTGTGTATCATGGGCAGTAAGGAGATTGCAAACTCGAGTCATTAAAAGCCCTCCGCCTCCGGCGTCGGGCTTCTAATAGTCTCTCGTTAGCAATCCTCTTCTTACCGCCCTTGATGCACAATGTACTATTCTTCCCGGTGCATTCGACACTAAACTTAAAATACACCAATACTTAGTACGACACAATGTCTAAAAAAACTATAGTTTTTTTAGTCTCATAGTCATAACGAATGAAACCCAAATCCACTTATCACAAAAAATAACCGTTCTCGATTCGCAATAATATACAAAATATATTTACTGCTCTGCATATTATTTTCACACGTAAGTCTTATCCATCTTATGCTTTCGTCACCATATTACATCCGTCGTCCGCCCATTACACAAAATGAGGAATCGAATTAAATTGAGATTAAAATCCTCATCTAACTTCCGATAATTGCCATTGTGCATTGGTCCCTTGATGTGTCTTTGCACATTACTTTTTTTAGTTGTCACTTTGGTTTTACATTTTGCACAAAAAATACTTTTATTACCGTCATATGTCATGTCAGGTTTATTTTCAATCCACTTAAGAACTGTTTTTGCTTTATATTTCGGCATACTCAAATTCGGAATAATCTTTCTTCTTAATTATTTATTTTTTATTAGCAAACACAAATTGCTCACAAATTAAAATAACACAACAGAACATTAGAATAATGACATTAATGACTTTGTCATGATATTTCAATGTTAAATATGGCATCGTTAAATAGAGTTATTGTCTATCTAAAGAGGTATGATATCATATCAGTTATTTTACTTTCATATGGATATGCTTATCATTTTAAGAGGCTTGTTATGTAAAGATCTAAATAGAATAATTTCATTCGTTATTCAATTACATCACATCTACCATTGAATGACTACGTAGGTATGTTATGTCCATATTATGCAAACTCTTAAAACAGCTCACCGTCCGAGGTCTGGTGATGAATGTTAATAATTTATGTGGTGAGGTTTTCAGAAAGGTTCAAAACGACGGCGTCAACATTTTAGAAACTCATGATTGGAAGTAAGCTTCGGCCTTTTCAACAAATTAAAGTGACCGTGTTAAGTAAATCTAGTCTAGAAACAATGGTCATGCAGGAAGTGTTGTATTTATTGAGGACAAGGTAATAAGCAATGGTAGAATGTTGATAATACTCTGAAATAATAAATAGGGAATGAAGGCGTGAGTTTATGTACCTATGTATGTATGTATAATAAATAAATATATTGTATTGCAATCATTTGTTTACATTATGTTTGAATGACTAACGTCATTACGTTACGTGACTTACGAGGGTATACACTATAAAAAGTGAGAATGAGTTTGTTATAAATACACGTCGCTAACTTGTGGCATTTAGGTAGCACTTGACAGTTTCTAACAGACTAGTGATGTGACAATGTTGTTCCAGTACGAGTCGAGAAAAGGAAACCGATTAGAAAAAAAGTATTTTCAATTATTTAATATATGACTTTCGTGATAAACAATTAATATATGTTCAAATTTTTTACAAGTCAGCCTACGTCTTCTACTTGAGAAAATCGACTTTGTGTAAGAAAATGATCTTTCAACTTCCACTGACGTAATGGGTAAAAAAAAGCATTCTATTGTAAAGTTGCAGCGTATTTTTATTGATATCCTCTTCGTTTTCAATTTCTTTATTTTGTAATAAGTTATTAATATTCTTTGTCGTAAGATATCCTGGATGTTTTGATAAAACTATCTTCAGTTTTTGATAAACAAGTTTACCTTTGGGGTGTAGTCTCAGTAATGAAAGTGACTTTTCAATTTTAAATACGATCTCCAAATACTTCTAGTTTAAGGCTTCTACCTTCTAATTCCTTAATTGACGTAGCCAGAATACCAAATTTTTTATCGGTAAAATTTATGTCACTTTTTAAATCACTCAGTGAAAATAATCGCTTTGCTTTTGCTATTGCAGCGGCTTCTGAGGAGTTCAAGCTGGAAATTATTTCTTTCACGTTTTCATAATTATCATTATAGTAGTGGACTGCCTCCAGCCAGGTGCCCCATCTGGTTATGTCAGGTTTAGGTGGTAAGGGCGTATCGGGGAACCTTTCTTTAAAAAAAAGTTATTCGACGTGGAGACTTAAGAAATAGTACATTGTTGCCTAGGCGCGGAAAGTAAGGGTTTTCCTGACGAGGTGGTTAGCAGGCCGAGCAATAGCGAGGCCTGCTAAAATACGAGTCAGGAAATCCTCGTTTCCGCCGAGGCATACATAATGCTTTTCTCAAACATGTGAGGAAATAATACAAATACATTTCTAAAAAGCAAGTAATTTTTGCCTAACCGAGGCAGCTTCAGATTTTAATACTCGTACAGGCGGTGTGGTACCTATTTCGTCGCTTTCGTCTCTTGAGCTCATTTTTTATAGTAAGTATTTCACACAACAAATAGTTTAATATTCGGTTTCACAATTATATTATGCAGAATGAACGAATGTTACCGACTGTCAATTGTTTTTAAATACTAACCATAGACATTGGAATGCAAATTCAAAAAGAAACACACGCACTGTGCTAAAAAAGCGAGCAGTTACCTTGGCAGTTTGGAATTTTTGTCTTGGTCCTTTTGATTTTGTATACAAATTGACAGCATTTTTAAGAAATATATGGACATGGACGGAAAGTGTTTTCATATGGTTTTTTTACTCCTAGGAGTAAAATGAGGCTCTTTCCGTCCTTGTGTTTCAATCGGAAAACCGTTTTTTCCGAGCATGTTTGAGAAAAACTTTTTTTGTTATATTTACTAAATCATTTACTTTTGGATAAATCAAGCGAACTTTTTCGGCAACTCCCATGCCATTTTTTTCCAGATTTGAGCATGTACGAGGCAGCATCAGTAGTAAAAAAAAGAAGCTTGTCTTTGTTTCTTTCGTAACTTTCGACCCAAAGGTCTTTTAATGTCTCATTTACAAAATTTACAATTGTATTACTGTTTGTGGCACCCAATGTTTTTGATGCAAAAATATGTGGCATTGATGGTGTTTCTTTTAAGCTTCCAATTATAACATTTGCAACATCATTACCATTTGCGTCAATAGTTTCATCCGCACTTAAATATATACACCGTGTTTTTTTTGATTTACGATAACTTTAAGGGGACGTTCTTTAGGTCAAAAATAGTTAATTTCCCGAAGACAGACAAATGATAACTGTAACGGTTTTAAAGATATTTAATTTTTAAATTTAATCAGTTAATCGCATTGAACTGGTCTAAAAGGCTCTTAACTGTCTGTGTATGTCACGCCAACATTGACGTATTTGACACTGACTATGAGTTAACTCTAAAGGCCCTTTTAGAATGACCAAAGATACAATACAACATTTAATTACTTTGTTCTAAACAGTTTTTTTTTGCAATATTTAAAAATCGAATCTACCACTTAGTTTCTATGGATGTACCTAGTAATATGCCGAAGTTATCGTAAATCAAAAAAAACACGGTGTATATTCATTTTCTAATTTTTGCTTTTTTTTTCTCATTAAACAATTTAGGTAGACTATTTGTTCTTAATAACGTATTGCTGGGCAATACTACATTGTTTCCATATTGATTATAAATACATTTTTCCACATTTTTTTTGAAGTTCGGGTTATCTACTTGTGTCCATGGAATATTACAGGTGATTAAAAACTCTACGAGATCCTTATTAAATTCCGTTTGCATGTTTTTATTTTTATGAGTGTCTGAATCTAAATGTTTTAATACATTATATTTTTTAATTTCAGGAATAATTGACATTTAGTGCAAAAACATTTACTGTCCCTTATTTCAAGCTCCGGATTTTTTTAAACTAAATCTTCTAAACGTGAGGTAGCAGATTCTGTGTTGTGCTTTTCGGACTGCAAGTGCTTGTTCATATTAAATGTCTTTCAAACTATATAAACATTGCAACGGGTGTATTGTACCTTGTCACCTTGTAGAAGGAGTTCTGGATGCTCTCTAATGATTTCCTCCATTATTTTGAAAAAATCTATGTTTCGCAACACGTCTCGTAATAATAATAATTATTACGAGTAAGTAAATTAATGACAATATCATTGACATTGACATTGATATTTTTAAACTAGTGATCAAACCTACTTATTATGTTATGTTAAGACCATGTAGGTAATATTGATTTATTATTTTATCTTATCTGAAAACACACTTGGAAAACTTGTCTCATCACTAATCTGTCAAGTGCTACCAAAATGCCACGAGTTAGCGATGTGTAGTTATAAACAACTTTTATTAAATGTCACCTTCTAGCATAATACACTTAGAATATCTTTTTTCTAAACTTAAAATTCAATAAAATAAAAAAAACTTTTCTTGAGTACTTAAAAAATCTTGTACTGCAGCGACTACCGCGTCGTCGTCTTCAAATTTCTGGCCTCTCAGGTATTCTTTCAATCTCGGAAATAGGTAGAAATTACTGGTGAATACGGAGGATGCTTAATGATATCGAACCCAGCATCACGAATTGCAGTCATTGCAACGGCGGACTTGTGTGCCGGGGCATTGTCCATTGGTGGAACAGCACAACTTTAGAGAGTTTACCTCGCCGTTTTTCGCGGATCTCATTGCGCAATGTTGCTATTTGTTTGGCATATAAAGTACCCGTAATAGTGGCTCCATGCTCGAGATTCTCAATCATTACTACCCCTTTACCATCTCAAAAAACAGACCAACACCTTGAATTTCTTCGGAGTTGGAGGTGATGGCTTTTTCCATGTCATAGACTGCAGTTTCGTTTCAGGGTCATAATGATGGAGCCATGTTTCGTCCATTGTTATAAATCGCCCCAAAAAAAGTTCCCGGTCTTGCTGTATCAGGTCCAAAGCTTCTTGACAAATCTCGACTTGGTACCCAACGTGCAGATACCTTTTTCGTGTGACTGTCGAATACGGAGGATCATTAGACCCTAAAGTGTCCCGCAAATCTAAATTGAATTGGTCCGTAAAAAAATAATTCAAGCACAAGTATTTGATAATTTTCTCCATTTTTGCTAACGTACTCAATAGCATTGCAAAGAAATTACCGTATTTTGTTAAACAAAAGACAGTTCGTTTTTTTTTCATAGCAATCAGCTAGATAGATTAGCTTTACCGGCCAGTATTTAATTTCCTAATATTGAAAGAGTTTGCATCTCATTCTCACTTTTTATTGAACGCCCCTCGTAACTAATATGACTTTCTAAATAACTTCGCCATTTTGTCAAAGTAAGTAGGCGAGATTACTTTTATTTAACAACTTATTTTAAATAACAATAACACTTTTAATCATGAAATGCTTCAAATTAGATTCTTCGAATAATAAGGGTTCCGTTTTTTTTTTTTTTTTACGGAACCATAAAAAAACATTTTTGAGTCAAGCTTTTGCTGCCGAATGCCCTTTTTTGAACAATTATCATCTGCTGCTTATCGAGATCACACCCGAATACCAATTTGGTAGGTATACCTTAAGTACAGCGGAGATGCTGTTGCCATATTTCGACTCCATCATCGGATCAGCTCCTGCCCTCAGGTTTACTAATATAATTCCAAAACTCACCCCACGACAAGTTCTAAATTGAATTGCAAGATTTGAACTAGAATGACAGACATGCGAACGAAGCAAGTCAAATAAAAGCTTGTAAAAGGGTCTTGAGTCACGGACAATCAAGTCATCTTAAAATCGTTTTTCAGTAACATGTACTGTAAATTAATCTGTGACTAAATAAATAATACGTGAGATAATGTCATAGGTCCTCATCGCTTATTACGCTCAAATTTACTATTCCTAACAAAAAGTAAGAAAGAAGGCAAAACGAAATATTTTTAAAGAAATGCTGTAACTGTGACTTTTCACGAAAACTAATACAAACTGACAGACACCGAAATCTTACAAAAAGGGTTCCCTTTTTTACCATTTTGGTATATAACGCTAAAACAAGACATTTTAAATGCTTTGAAGTTTTTTGGTTTCGTAATTTGACATCGAATTCGAAACACGTTATTTTTGGGTAGGTGGCAACTGTGTTATGTTATGAAAGTAGGAAAGTGTAGTTTTCTGAAAAAGGAGACGTTATTTTATTAGACCATCGTTTTCTTACTTTTTTCGTAAGTAGTTGCTAACAATTAGTTACCTTTTTCAGTGTCGTCTGAATCCTCAGACTGTAGGCCCGCCTCGTATCGTCGGCGCACCTCGATAAAAGCGTTGCGGAGGCGTACAGAGTCTGCGTAAATCAAAGAAACCTCCTCGTTGTATGTCTGGGCGTTAGCGCAAAGGGTGAAGAAGTCCCGCTCCAAGTCAGCTATCTCGTTGTACTGTTTGAAACAAACGCCGTAATGTGAGCTAACTTTGTCACAACTGATTCTAATGAATATAGAAATATGCGTAAAATCGTACTAAAACATGATTAAATTTGATGTTTTACCATAGCTACGGGCAGCTGCCTATAGTTAGGTCAATGGGTCGGATGATGTCTGTGACAGAGCATATAAACACTTGGTTATTTAACTTTTTATAAATACTACTTTGAAACCAACTTTTCAACGACATTCAGAAATTTTAATAATTAACCACGTTGTTACCTTGGTTGCTGCGCGTATAGTAAGACTTTGAAATAACGAAACACGGTTGTCAGGGAATTTCCCCAAAATTTATCAAATTATATTTTTTTTATATTATTATGTGGTTATAGAATTAACAGCAAATTGTTAGAGTTGTTGTTAATTCTGTAGCTCTGCCTACCCCACTCTGGGATGAAGGCGTGATGGTATGAATGTATGTATGTATATTTTTATAAACAACTATGCTTCATAAAATCAGATTCAAGAAGTTAGAAAAGGACTTATACTAGCCTTGAACAAAAGTAGGAAGTTTCTTAGAAAAGTTACAAAAAGTTCAACTCGATCCTACCTTGCCATCCTCAATCCTGTTCATAATCTTCTTAATGTCGAGAGGTTTCTTGATGACTTCGTAATAGTCGGGTAGCTCCCGGCGTGAAGGGAGTTTCATGAATGGCTCGGATAAAACGCGGCCATTCCTGAAAATGCCAGGTTGATAAGAACCGATGAAGCCAGTAAAATATCTAGAAATGCTACTACTCAGGAATTAATCATTGTGAGGGATTCGCAATGAGGGTCATTTTACACATATTAAGTTACTTTTGTAATTAAGTACCTACTAGGGCTGGAACTTTTGGGTGCATACTAGTGTTCCCGAGGACTATAGGCTTTTAGTCCTAAATTTAAGTCTATTGGTTCTGTTTTAGGGCTATGCTAATAATGCAGGGCTTTAAAAGACTCGTCATTTTAAAAAGCCTATGAGCTCTGATTCTGTACTAATTAACGGTACGAGTCGACGTCATTACAACTAGCATATTCAGCATTAATTATAGCTCCACCCTAGCAAGCATAAAAAAGAAGCAGGTTTTTAACGTCAGTTACGCATCCATACATCGCACCTATATTGCAACTACGTCACTTAACAACACAAAAACTGTTATTGCTGTTAAAAAACCATTAAATTTCTACAAGATTTTATACATTTACGTCGTCAAGTAGGTGCGGGGACTTATTATTAATTATGATCGGTAAGTAATCAAAGCGAAGTCGGTAATAAAGATATCTTATTGATATAACATCGTCATTCATCAGTTCGATCATACAATGGGGTCGATTCCTTAGGAGTCAATAGTTTATATCGATGTTGTCAATAATCCTTTCCCATCGTTTTTTGTCGGATAAGTTCGTATTTATGTTGCTTTCTCAATTAGTTTCAGTACCCATCAATAAGCCAACTAAAAGAGAAAGATAAATACGAACTTATCCGACGAAAAACGATGGGAAGGGATTATTGACTACATCTGCACTTCAGTTTTAAGTCTTAAAGTTACTTGCTTTCTGGTCTGTCTATATCATTAATCCCCAACGAAAAAGCCCTTTGTGGTCATATGAGCCCACAGACCACTTAGCCCGCGGGCTGAGTTGCCCACTTTGTTTTTTTCGATGACTCGACTCAAACTTAACGGATAACTCGGCCTCGACCTTTTTAAGGCATCCTTCATGGGCCGGAAAAAAATAAAAAATATCACGACATTTTTTGTTTTTTTTTTTCACTTAACGGCTGTTAAATGTCAGAATTAGATTATAATTGTAAATATGGAGAAAGAACAGTATCGTTCTGTAATTCGTTTAGTTTTTGGAAGGAAAAGCATGTGATGAGATAAAAGTAAAAATGCAAGCTGTTAACGAGGGTTCTCTTTTCTGGTCTGTCGTTTGCAAAACCCCCGTGATTATTTAAAAAATAAACTAGTATCATCTTAAAATATTTGAATTTAGAATTCGAAAACAAACGAATGTCTCGAGAACGGCCGAATCGGTTTAGTACAGCGTCGGTTCAAAGTTGACGGAGGAAAATTATCGTCGAAGGTCACTATGCGACATATCTACCGTGAGATAGAAACTTCATTAACCATTTCAGGGACCAGTGTTTAAAATATTTTGCATGATCACTTAGGTGTAATAAATTGACCTCACGCTGGATACCTACCACATTTACTTAGTGAAGACCACAAAACGGCTCGCCTTAGATAGTGTCGCAAAACTCTGCGGCAATTCTACCGAGGAGACTCTAAACACGTTTATGACATTCACTGGTGACGAATCTTGGATATAATTATGCCTACGATCCGGATTCTAAACAGCAGTCGACTGTTTGGGTGTTTCAAGATGAGCCAAATCCGACCAAAGTAATACGCTCACGGAGCACTTAAAAGAAATGGTCGCCACTTTTGTAGCGAAAAGTGGCCACGTTGCGACCATCGTGCTCGAAGATCGTAAAACAGTTAATGCTGTCTGGTATACCCCTGTTTGTTTACCAGAAGTTATCGGCGAGTTCCGAAAAAATAACGCAAGACGTCGTATAATACTGCACCACGATAATGCTAGCTTGCACACCGCCCGGCAGACAATTGCGTTTTTAAAAGAGCAAAACGTCGAAAATCTGGATCACCCGCCGTACAGCCCAGACTTAAGCCTTAATGATTTCTTCACTTTTCCAAAAATCAAGCAACGACTTCGTGGTCAACGGTACCGGACGCCTGAAGAAGCGGTTGAGGCAAAAAAAAAGGGCATTTTGGAGACCCCGACTTCGGAATGGAATAAGTGTTTCGAAAACTGGTTCGATCGAATGAAAAAGTGTATTGCATTATCACTACTTCGAAGCAATGTTAAGCAAAGTATAAAAGCAATCTGAATAAGTTTCTGCGGCGTGTCGTGACTGTAGGCGAAACGTGGATTCATAACTATACCCCAGAGAATAAAGAACAATCAAAACAATGCATTTTATTAGGTGAATAAGCTCCAAACGACCGTCCCAACTGACGGAAAGGTCATGGCAACCGTTTTTTGGGACTCACAGGGAATCATACATATTGATTACTTTCAAAAAGGAAAAACGATAACAGGGCAATACTACTACGCAAATTTATTAGGCAAATTTGATTCTATTTTAAGGAATAAACGACCGCATCGAACAAAGGAAAAAGTTCTTTTCCACCATGAAAATGCACCAGCTCACTCGTCCAAATTCACAGGGGCAAAATTAGGAAAAATACGTTATGAATTGCTGTCGTATCCACCATATTCACCAGACTTAAACTCCATGCGATTTTTTTTTAAATTCTTAAACCTAAAATAATGGCTCGGCGGAAAGAGATTTGCGTCAAATGAAGACGTCATCGCCGCCACAGCGGCCTATATCGACGATTTTCCGAAATCTTATTTTTAGGATGGCTCATTAAAGCTAGAATCCCGCTGGAATAAATGTATAGAGTTAAAGGTGACTACGTACAGAAATAAACATATCTTTTCACGTCACACATAGAAAAATATACGGTCAACTCAGCCCGCAGGCTAAGTGGTCTGTGGGCTCATATGATGACCACGAAACCCAAAAAAGGGGTGTTATTGTTTGTTAGTCTGTGCGGTACAAATTTTGCAATCGATTTTTAACTAACTTGCATATCAGCGAGAGACTTGAAACTTAAAAAAAGCTCAGAACTGAATTACAGTGTAATAGTTATAGTATGGTACCAAAAAATGAGTTATTTAAACGGTTTTAAAACATAGTAAGTTTATTTTATCTTCTTTACCAAGTCGGTCCTCAAATACTGTCAACGGCACATAATTTTAAAAACATGATTATAATATTCATTTTTCTACATACATTGCGGGCGTAAATGCTAGTGATGATAAATAATTTAAACTATACGTGTAATTCTATTGATCGCTGTAGAACAAGCCATTTATCGATAGTCTATAGAAATCACGTCCACATCGTTACATTTAAAAATAGAAATAATGCTTAAAAACGAAATTTACCGGTTGGGAATGCTATGCCCCTTGACTTAAATTTAACGTTTGGACTTCGATTTATGCACAATAACAAGGTACAAACAGTCATTTTACCATTTAAACGGAGCACGTATATTGACAGCGATCAGCGGGTGGTGACTAAGGTAACTCTTGACGCGCCTTGACCCATTATGTCTATTTTGACCATACCGAGGCGTCACGAACCACGCCCCCATAACATAATATCTCCCTTGTTTCTGGGATCTGAGTCCATACCGCTATCGATGACTGATACATTTTTAATATAAGTCATTTAAATTACCTTTTATATTAAACCATATTTGTTTAAACAAAGTGCTAGTTTTTATTTTATGATGTCCTACATTAGTGACAGTATTTAAGGACCGACTAGGTAGAATGTAATTCTTGACTGGCCAAACACCGTAACGTGTATGATATGGTCGATAAAAAGTTTAAAACCGAACAAAGGTTATCTTGTGTTTGCCTACTCGTCTGTAAAGTCGATGACTTTCTTCATGAGGCCCCTGAGGAGTGTCTTTAGCTGGTTCGACTCTGACTTGTTTTTCTTTTTGGAGGAGCTCGAAGCATCTTCGTCGTCGGACTCATCTTGACGGCTGTAAAAGAAAAACAGATTGAGAGACACTAAGAAAGTTTCTGACTGCGACCCTTTTTTCAGCCATCTAGCGACAGTCCCTCGAGGTGTTCGCCGTGTGACCGTTCGCCGGAACACACGACACGTTAGTCTTGTTGGTAGTGACCTTGCCTTCGAAGCTAACGGTCACGGGCTCAAATCCCGGTGAGGGCAGTATTTGTGTGATGAGCGCGATTATTGTTTCCCAGAGTCTTGGATGTTTTGTATGTGTTTAAGTAAATATTATTCTCCTTATAAATAAGTTTATCGTCACAGAACTATATCGAGATAGAAAGAAAGAGTTCGTCGATTTATATGAGATCCGAGTGTGTAACATTTTGCGTAGGCACTTTGACGTCACGCGAGTCTTTTAGTGATGTGCACTAAAACTAATCTGTGGTGTCATCGATAGCAACGGAAGAGCGTCAGCTAGCCAACAGGCTTCGACGGGAGAGGAAAACTGAAACAAAATTGCGAAAATTTTACTTAATTATTATCCTTTTGGCAATAATATTTCATTTTGACTACTATTTCAACTCACGCCTACATAATAGTAAAAAAAAAAAACATTTTTGGGACAAGTTTTTGTTGCCGACTGTACTTTTTTGGCAAAATCTTTATCTGCTTATCGAGACCAAACCATTGAGTCCTAACACGGTGGGTCTACGTTAAGAATAGCGGAGATCCTGTCACCACCTTCCGACTCCATCATCAGATCATCTCTTAGATACCATAATATTGCATTGTCATTGAGTTTACATATGTGGTCCAAATTTCAGCCCATTCCGTCAACGGGAAGTGGGTCAAATTTAATTTGCAAGATTTGACCCATACGTACATACTTACTTACGCATATACATACATTGCAAGTTAAATAAAAGCTTGTAAAAATAATTATATTTTTTTCTGTTTTCAAAATCGATTTTAATTTACTAAGAAATCGGCATTGAAAATCGCCGGGTACAACACTATGTCTTACTTTTGACAGCAAAATGAGAAATCAATCTTGAACGCGTCTCGACAAGTGCTCGACAGTTTGGATTAGTTTATTTTCGTTGCTGGTTTTCAATGCATGCCAAGTCTGGCGCGTCAAATTAAAGCCGCAATGGAAAAGTAGCATTAGACACAGACTCGCCCGTTACTGTTTATATGACATTAATACTATGCAACAAAATAAATTGATTTATAAATAATAACAGATATTTTAGGGCAAAGAGTACTTACCTATGAAAAGAACTATCTTGATTCACAGCTCCTACTTTGTTGGTGGTGTTTAAGCAGTTTATTATCGAGCAACAGGGCATTTTGTTTCAGACACGGAAAGCGTGGAGAGCGTCGAGAGCGGACTGAGCATCGCGGCGAGCAATGCAGTACTCAAAACCACTTTTCGGCACGCGAGGTACACACACTCTTTCCTTCTATCTCGATATAGTTCTGTGTTTGTCGTTGTCTAGTACCCACAGTACAAGCGTAGAACTTAGTTTGGGACGAGGTAAATTTGTGTGACATTTTCCCCTGATATTTATTTAACCTTTAACTGCCGACCTATACGTCTCACAGACGTCATTACTTTTATTTTGAAAATAATTTTTAAACTACGCCACTCGCGGTGCTGCCCCTCCTGCTACCTTCCCCGTTCCGCGTCTGCTAGCCGTCAGGCGACGCCGCTAGCCCGGTGAGTGCGTACTTGGCCGTCGCGAAGCTATTGCCGTCTGAGAGACGTAAGTACGGTGTTAATGTACAAAAAATTGGACCCGAATATATGCCCGAGCCTCCGACTGAAATCGACATAAATCAGGAACCAGGGGTTCGCAAACCTGTGCTATCTGTCCAAGCCGTCTAAAAAGACGTACGAAGTACTCTTGTTGCGAATGCTTTAACCCATGTGCCTTACGTGCTGTCTTGAGATAGGCAGTGACTGCAAATTGGCCCATTAAATGTGTCATGTCCGACTGTTGTCATTTTTTTCATGTTTTAATTTAGAAGTGATTTTATTTTTTCAATTTGTTGAATAGTTCAAGAAGTAAGAATATTTCATGTTTTTTTGTTAAATTTTCCCTAATTATAAGAAAAACGAAGACTGATTAATGTTCTTAAAATTTAGTACTATGATTTTATGATCACTCTGATAAATGCTGATAATTCTAAAAAAAAACAGGTTTTGTTTTTATTATCCTGTAATTAATTACCTTTAACAAGTGTTTATGCAATAGGGAAACTACAAAAAAACTAGCATGTAAATTATATTATTATTAATGAAGATTAAAATTTACGTCTCTCAGACACCACATCGGTGCAAGTGCTACGTAAAAACCAGGTCGGTAGTTAAAGGTTAAGGCTTTTTGTCATTTAAAATGCCTTCATGTGTTGTGTAGTGGTACAAAAATCATTCAGATCATTCCAAGGACAGTGGAATCACTTTCCACTTGTAAGTACACCATTAACTTCAATGAAACTTGAAAATAAAATAATCACGTTTTCTCTATAGGGATGACATTATGCCAAGTGAAGTAGGTATATTTTTTTATTATCTTATTGTAACAAACTTCAACTTGCAGATTTAGTTTTTACAAGTTTTTCTTTCCATTCATATTCACACAAGATCCTCGTCGTAGACAACGATGGAAAAAGCTGTTCACTTAGAGAGAGTCATGAAAGTGATTGGATGCCCAGCAAAACTTCACGAATATCTATTTGAAAGATTTCGCTGGATAAAGGCTGTATCGTTAATTATGGAAACAAGTTAGAATTGCTCAAAAAAAATAGTCTTTTGTCTTTTCTGTCATATGTCAAAAAATACCGTCAAATATTAACACTTAATATAAAAAATAATATAATTCCAATACATTGCAAGATAAAGGGTCCCAAAGAGAAAAAACGACTTTCAATTGTGACCAAATACTGTAAAGAGTCCGGTATGACTATGAGAAAGATTGCTTCAGAGGAAGGGGTTAGCCTGTAAACTGTTTACAATGCCATAACAAGGTTTGGTATGAATAATTATTTAAAAGATTTAGCTGGTCGAGGTAGAAAACGATTCATTTTGGACAAAAATGTGCCCCACGGAGGTGGAGACGAGCGGAGCTGTCGAGCCGCAGCATTAAGCAGCATACAGGGCGTCCCAAGACTCCACTGGACTGTACTCCACTGAAGCGGAGCGGAGAATGCGAAGATTTTTCCCAAAAACAGAGATATTGATTCAGGATTGTGCGAAAAAATGTCTTACTTCTATTGCAATGGTTCGGCGTGCCAAGGAGTGTAACTTGCTTTTAAAGTATAAAAACGTATAAACAGGCTATATGCAGCAAAACCCAGGAGTCTTCAGTCAAAACTCGTCTAGGAAATTGTACAACCAAATTTTAATTAAAATTGAACAATCTATATATAGACACACATCAAGTGTCTAGGGATCAAGCACGTACGCTGCAATTGAGGTATTTTACAGTAACATTTTGGATAGTTTATTGATTCTATTTGGTGAATTTCACTATTTTAATTTAAAAAAACCTTGAAATTTCGATTTTAAAAAGAAAGTCAATTTGTATTTCTATAAAAGTGTGAAATTTCATTTTGACAAAATCATTATAATTTCTGAATCGGAACTGAAAATAAAACGTTAATATGGAGCGACGACGTCCCTTAACCCGAAAAGAGATGATGAGAACCATCGGGATGTTGGAAGCTGGTTCCAGACAACGTACTGTGGCAATCGCTTTTGGCACTACAAAGAGCATTATAAGCCGCGTCTGAACACGCTATCGTATCATGGGCAGCGTGGCCGAACGGCATGGAGGACGAACTCGCATCACAACTCGCAAATAGGACCGGTACATCCAAAATACTGCTCGACAGAAACGTACCACGAAGGCCATGATGTTAGTTACAAGGCTCCACAGTTCTTCAGGCTTACTACTAAGCGATCAAACCATCCGAAATAGTTTACGTGAAGTGGGTCTGAGTTCCCGAAGGCCGCTAAGAGTTCCATCTATAGCACCCCGCAATCGTAGGGCCCTTTACAATGGGCTAGCTTTGTCAAGAAGTTCATCCATACGGTGGGGGAACAATAATGATATGGGCCGGTATTTGGATCGGTGGAAGAACCAATCTCATTTGGGTCAGGGGCAACCTCAATGCTCAGATTTACGCGGAGAGGGTTGTTTCAGACGTAATCATCCCTTTTGAGATTCCCGGTTGCGTGATTCGTTCCAACTAATGCACGACAATGCACGTCCACACACAGCTAGAGTCGTAACTCGCACTCTTGCCGCAGCTCATATCAACGTTCTGCCGTGGTCTGCTTAATCGCCAGACCTCAACCCAATTGAGCACGCATGGGATATGCTCCAAAGAAGGGCTCTGCCGAGTTGTTAGAAAACAAGTGGGCGGCCATTCCTCAAAGTGATTTGAATGAACTGATTTTAAGCATGCCAAATCGTTGCGACTGTGTGATTCGCGTTCGTGGTTAACACCAATTATTAACTTTTGTAATCTATACAATAAAAATGTAGAACAATCTTAATTTTGCATTTTATGGCCATTTAATTGACGCCGTTAACTTAGGTCATTCTCCTACAGTTTGCAAAATCTGTAATTTTTCTTCATTAGTACAGAATATAGGGGTATGTTGATAACTAAAACTTAAGTAATAAAATAAAAAGCCAATCTGGAAGACTAGATTTGGTAAATATTGATTACTTAATTTTTTATTCCCAAAAATTTACTTGATCCCTAGACACTTTTGATGTGTGTAGATATATTATTCATCCTGGTAACATCAAATTCTAAGTCCACGCAGATGAAGTCGCGGGCAGAAGCCTGTCATCTTTAAAATACGTAAGCGAGTCGATAAACAACCTTTAAGATAATAATTAAGCTTAATAAGTTTTATAGTCTGGGATCCGGATTTACTTCTTACGTTCCTTTCCAGACCATTAATTTGAATTTTTATTAAGTTGTAAAAGCTTTATTGACTCAAGTGCTTTGCGCAACCAGAGAGAAATTGGCACAAGCACTCAAGTCGTTATTTCAAAATACCATTCTTATCTATTTATTCGCTTCAAATCTCGACACGCGCAGTGAAACCGGTAAACCAATACAAGGACCGCGCTGCACGGCCTGAATCCCATCACAAACGGAGCTTATAATATGATTTGTTAGATGTATTTTCTAATATTTCTAAAATGTCTTCTATGATATTATATTATTTATTTATTATATTATTTATTTATTTATTTATTGATCATAAAATTAACACTAACAGTCAAGCCACACATGTTAATTAAATCATGGAGAAACAATATTTCCTAAAAACAACAATAATAATTGATCTAACAAGCCAAATACATGACAATAATTCTGTCCATAGGAAAAAAGAGTCGGTAATGTTTTAACAAAAAAAATAATTATAACAGTAAATACGTGTTCGAAAATAATCATACAAGGAATTAATTGTAACAGTGAATATGTCTATAAGGACTTTTCAATTTACTAAGCGGACATACTTAATTCAATATTAATCCTTCAACTAAAAAAATACTGATAGGCAGTGGCTGGTTATAAAATAAACATAGACAAGTCTATCAAGTGGCATATTATTTTTTTTAATTGTCTAAATATTTTTCACGATGGAGCGAATTAATATTAAAGAACGCAAATTAATCTTGCAAAAATGTTGCACAGGCCAATTTTCACTGCGGAAAATTGCGAATGAGTTTAAATTTTCCAAGTCAGACGTGTTTCAAATCATAAAAAAATTTGGAGAGCACCATACGCTCGACGATTTACCAAAATCGCGGCGGAGAAGTGGCCCGGCAAATCCAAATGTCGAAGAAAAAGTCGTGCGGCTGTAAAAACCAACAAAGTACATTTCCGTTCGTGAAATTGCTAAAAATGCAGGTATTAGCGTAGGCACTGTATAAAATATCAAGAAAAGAAATAATATACGGACATATAAGAAGCAAAAAATGCCGAAGAGAAGTGCCGAGCAACAAATACGGTCCAAAAAAAGATGCCGCAATTTATACGATATTTTGCTGCAAAATAAATCTCGATGCATTCTCATGGACGACGAAACGTACGTGAAATTTGACACAAGTACGTTACCGGGGCCCCAGTATTATAATGCGGCTGTAGGACAAATTGTATACGATTCCGAAAAAAACATAAAAATTGACAAATTCGGGAAGAAAGTCCTTGTATGGCAGGCAATTTGTTCCTGTGGCCTCAAAAGTACGTCTTATTTTGCAACTGGAACTATTGGTGGCGTAATTTATAGAAAGGAATGCATCACAAAACGGTTACTTCCTATATATAGAAAGCACAGTAAGTATTCCCCCTTTGTTTTGGCCTGATCTAGCGAGTGCTCACTATGCTGGTGAGACTGTGGGGCTATTAAATTCAAAAAACATCGATTTTGTTAAGAAAGAAGACAACCCACCAAACTGCCCGGAGCTCCGCCCCATCGAGCGATACTGGGCTATTGTAAAAAGATACTTGAGGAAGGATGGCCGAGAAGCTAGTACATTGGCAGAATTTAAACGCATGTGATTTGCTGCTTGTAGAAAAGTATCCAAAAGCGATGTGCAAACACTTATGCGACGAATCCGGGCTAAAGTCCGAAATTTTTACCGTTGTAATTAATTCTTTTTTTCTTGTGTTATATATTACTTTATTTTAATATCGTAAATAAATATTCACCGTAATAAAGATATATTTGTTATAAAAAATCCGTAATTGAACCTATTTTTGATGTCCGCTTAGTAAATTGAACAGTCCTTAGGGAAAGAAGGCGATCGGAATGTTTTATACAAGAAAACCAAACATCAGAAAATACGTCTAACAAACCTATAATAAACGTACAGGATACACAAACAAATGAGATATCGTAGAGTACACGATATTTTTTTAACCCCCGACGCAAAAAGAGGTGTTTTATAAGTTTGACGTGTAAGTGTGTGTGTATGTGTCTGTCTGTGGCAACGTAGCTCTTAAACGGATGAACCGATTTGGATGCGGGTTTTTATATTTGAAAGCAGGTTTTCTAGCGGTGGATCTTATACATGTTATATCAAAATCGTTTTAGCCGTTTTAGAGATATTGAACATTTTAGGGGGGTTAAAAGCTACCGATATAACGGCCACATCTACTTTCAGAGCTGATATCTTTTAAACGGCCCAACCAATTTACATGAAATCTTGCTAAGAACCATCCTGTTTAATGTAGTAACCCTTTATTAAAAAAAACTTGCGTCCAAATCCGTTTATCCGTTTGGGAGCTACGATGCCAGAAACAGACACTCAGATACATTGATATAGAAACACACGTTATAAGTATACATCGGTATCAACGTTCAAATTTCATGGCAAAGTATGGTCGGCAAAAAAACAAATACAAACAAATACACTTAGTATTTTTAACCATTATTATGTATAGATAAAATAGGTATCTAAAAATGTTTTAAAGGTTAGAATAGACAACTAAAAGGGTCTAGCAGGCTAAGGAAGGAGAAGTGGCCCCTGTGACGAATATCGGATTTTTATAATGTCATTTGTTGGCTATCTCATAATATAGAAAACCCTAACTTTCAGCCCCCTATCTTGAACCGTCACTGAGATACAAAAAGTGAAAAACGTCATTTTATGGACACATTTTTCAAAGTCGTTTTTCTCCTGAACTATATAAGGTAGAGCAATCAAACCAAATCATAGCTACAAATGATGGGTAGGAGTAGAGTTATACAACTCTGATTTTTTTAAATATTTAATTCCTTGAAAAAATAATGATTAAAATGTCAGAGAATTTTTTGACAGCACTTTTCCGTAGCTGTGGTTGTCGTGTTAATTAACACCGTTCCATTTACTAAACTACCCTATTGTGGCGTCATTGCGACTAAAGTCCGGGATCTACACATCAACTAATGTTAGTTAGCCACTAAACTGCCCATTTGATATGAATGAATTGCCTTTCCACACTCACTGACCAATATTTATTTGGTATGACGGTTAAATTGACTTTTGTTTTCTATTTAGCATATATTATTTTTCGAATGAAAAATGAGTATTAAGGTTCTATGACATTATTAAGAATAAAAACCTCTTTAAGTATAAATACAGCATAAATATAGGTACAGTTAGCTGCAGCACAATTAATTTAAAAGTAAAAGAAAAGAAAAAGTTATTATTAATTAAATATTCGAATGTATTTCTTTTTTTGCTGCCCTTACCGGGTGCCATGAAAATTGAACGTTGATACCGATGTTTAGTTATAAGTTATAAACTTTGAATACCCCTCTATTTTATTTATTGACTCGGGGTTTTTTTTACATTTTAATTATATTATTAGCATTGTTTTTTTTATTGGGAATGGTGATACGAATTCCTAAATTGTGTACTAAGATATTATCAAACCGCGATTAGAATACACTTCGGAAGTACCGTTAGCACAAAAGTACTTATAATAAATAAATATAATTAATTATAAGTCAATCTATGATATCTTCATAGTTTAACACGTTCATGGACGCGGATGCTATAGCAGTCGTGTATCATACCGGCTATAGCATGGGCGTCATAAATACGGGGGTCAAATTAAAATGGTTTTTAATTACTGTCCATGAACGTGTTAACTGCAGACACTTATAGATAAAAGTTTTACAAAGAATTGCTTAATCATAATCATTCAGTTCGTATAACAAACCACTCTACCTATGCTTGGAAATTCCTCGTAATGAAGTAGTTGTCACCATAGGTAGGTACAGCAGTAAACTGTTTCTATGCTGTTAGATGTGAACATGCACATTTAACACTATTTAGCACACCGATTGACAAGATTTCATATTTTCAAGACTTTAATTTTATTCGTTTTATAGATACTGTTTGGAAGGAGGAAGACACTAATAGTTTTATTTTTTCCCTAGGATGTATAATTTTTTTATTATTAATTTATTAAGATGTTCTTATTCTAAAAGGGCGTAACTTCATTTCTACGACACAATGGACATATTACGTTAGTCCATCTGTATAAAAAAAAAGGTTTTTCTTTTTAATAATATCGGTCAACCGATCTCAAGTATCTATCCATCTGTCAATAGTGTCAATGTCAAACTTGAAGTATGACAGCTTTTTTTCTCGTGAAAAAGGCCATGTTATTATATCTATTCAGGCATATCTATCATAAAACTCGATTTTTTTTGAACTTACTTGTAATTTTGTCAATAAAGAAAAATAAATCTAAATAAATATTTTGCCGTGTTCAGGAGGCAAAACCCTTTCGATTCGTATAGTAATTTGCATGTGTCACCAAAATGAAATGTTGTCAATTCTCTGTACCAGGTGATGATACGGACAGCTCTGAAGACGATGGTGTTATGAATTAATAATTTTTGTTGGTGTTCCTAAATTTAATTATTACATTATTTGTATTTTTTTTAAGTATGTAATTTAATTTATGATTTTTTCCCAAGGTTTATAACTTCTTCGTACATAAATAAGTATTTTCATTTATCTGCACACTCTACCATTGACAATGTCATTTCATGTATTAATTCAGAAACGACATACGAGGGCAGAGTGAAAAGTCTGGAAAAAATTAAACATTTTTTTTTTTGGTCCAAGTAAATATTTATTTTTCAACGTAGTCCCCATGTAACTCAATACACTTGGTCCATCGCTTTTTCTAGCTTTTCGATTCCCTCCGTATAGTACGATTTCTCCAACCCTTCAAAATACGCATTGGTTTCTGCGATGATTTCTTCGTTGGAACCAAATCTTTTTTCACCAAGCCATTTCTTTAAGTTTGGGAAAAGAAAATAGTCGCAGGGGGCTAAATCTGGAGAATAAGGCGGATGCGGGAGCAATTCGTAACGCAACTCGTGGATTTTAGCCATAGCAACTGCACAAGTGTGGACCCGTGCGTTGTCTTGGTGAAAAATGATTTTCTTTTTCGCCAAATGGGGTCGTTTTTTCATTAAAACTTCATGAAATCGCTGTAACAAGTTGGCATAATATTCGCCGTTAATCGTTTTACCTTTCTGAAGGTAATCAACATATATTGCAAGCAAACTTCCTCCATTGTCAATCTAATTGAATCACAACTCACAACACCACAAACAAAATACTTATTACTGCACTGACCGCTCAAAGTTTTAAACAAAACAATTCAACCAGTAAATAAAAGTATTTGTCAACAAATAGCAATGAAGTGAAGTTGGCCGCTAACGCGGCTCAACGCGCGCCCCCCGCCTGCGCCAATTTCGCATTTTACTATGGACTCGTGTACAACTTCATACGCAAACAGGGCTTAAAATCTCGTACTATTTGCTATATGAACTTACGAATAGTCATATCTAGACCTAGAGATTTTCCTAGCACGAACGACGTGTTGTTAGTGCTTGACACAGTAAAAACATCGACAATCCTGCTATCGATAACCACTACTTCAACGTCATAGAGGAAATAATTGTACATCATTATAATATAGTTATTAAGAAAATAATCAAAATTAAAGCTCATTGAAGTGCCTAATAAGAAAATAGCAAAATCATTTCAATAAGGAAAAAAAGAAAGCGGGAAAGCGGTGGATGCGAAAAGCACAAGACCGGTCTGAGTGGAGAGCCTTGGGGGAGGCCTATGTCCAGCAGTGGACGTCTTTCGGCTGACATGATGAAGGAAAAAAATACAATCATTATGTCATATCGCACTGCTAGATCAAAACAGGAGCAACTCAAAATACAACTGTATTTCAAAATGAACTTTAATACAACTTCTATGAACTTGAAACAAAACTAGCAAGGATTTTGAGTTGATGCTGTTTTGATCTAGCAGTGCGATATTATATATAACTAGGGTTAGGATTTTGGTGGCATATCGTGGTTTTAGAATCCATGGAGTCACTATTTCCTAATTATTATTATACATGACACTTTGATTTTGACCTTCAGTATGGTCATGTTTCAAAATGAACTAAATACATTTTTGGTTCGGTTATTCAATACCTACTCATATTTGCTTGTTTGTAACTCTTTCACAGCAGAGATATCCTCCATACTAAAATTCATTTAAATTGGTTTATAGCAGTTTAATGAATAAATTAATTTTAAATTATTAAAATACGGAAGGTCAAAATCAAAGTGGTATGTATTACAATAAATAGAAAATAGCGACTCCATGGGTTCTAGAACCTCGATTTGCCACCAAAAGTCCTAACTCTATATACCTATAACAATGTGGTGTTTTAAAAAGTAAGATAAGAATAATAAGTTAATAACAAAACTTTCAATTTATTAATATTTTAGGCACATACTTCAATGAAAATAGCTCGATGACATTGAAGTGGACTTATCGATAACAAGATGGTCGATGTTTTTATTATGTCAAGCACTAACAACACGTCGTTCGTGCTAGGAAAATCTCTAGGTCTAGTCATATCTCATCAGTAGGCCGTTTCGGTGGGTAAGAAAGAGAAACACCGGCTGATATAGAAGCCCGCTTGCAAGCCAATACGTGCGAGCGAGATACTAGCTAGCCGCGTTTTAGCGAGTTCGACTCGTCGCCGCACAGCGCTAGTGCTGCGGCGTTGGCGCGGCGGTGCGAGGTCAAAATTAGTACTACTGTTGCATGTAATTTGATTTGAAGAATTAACTGAGAGCGCGAAGGTGAAAAACCTACCTAGTACGTGGATTTTATGAATAGTTATTTTTGTAAGGCAAGCCCGGCTTTTGGGCTTATATGGCAGTACCGCCGCTGCTGTATGTGCGCCTAGGGCATCCCCTCCCACATCTCCGCTCATTTTCGCTGGTCATACCTCTTTCGTAACTCTTCTTTCAGCCATCCTTTCTAAATAACCAAACCATCTTAGCATACCCTTTTCGATCTATGACACTACATCTTCTTTTAATCTACATCGGATATCGCTATTTCTAACTCTATCCATCATCCTAACTCCACACATACTTCTCAGAGCTCTCATTTCAACAGCATTAATCCTGGTTTCATTCTTCTTCAGCCATACCCATGATTTAATACCATACATCATAGTAAGTTGGTGTCAATACTTCCTGAACAATGGCAAGGCAGGCTTTGCTCGATAAGATCTTATTTGCCAAGATCGCGTGTACGCCCCATTGATCATATTTCCCGCTTGTACTCTTCTTTCAATATCCCCCTCACATTTTCCATCTCTCGTAAACATCGAACCTAAATTACACAAACTCGTCCACTTGTTCAACTTTTTCATCCCCAATAATTATTTCACATTCTTTTACAGTTTCATCCCTCCACACGACGATCACTTTCGTCTTTTTAAAATTAACTTTAATATCTTTCCTTCTGAACGCCTCATTCATTAAAGTAACCATTTTTTGCAAGTGGTCCGCCGATGATGCAAAGAGAACTTGATCATCAGCATAAAACCAAGTTTCAAAAACTGACTCATTGATCCTTATCCCACACTCATACTCTGTCACATCTGACAAAAACTATCCATGAATGAATGAATTAATAGAATTAATGAATGAATAGGTTGAACAGCCAGGGAGACGCTACACAGCTCTGTCGAACACCACGTTCTATGCGGAGCCAATCCGTGCACTTCCCATTAAAGGTACTCGGATCATCATACATTGATTTGAATGCCCGTATCAGAATACTGTGCGCGATATATACGAATACACGAAAAAGTTTTACAAAGTTCACCCCTCGCCACCCTGTCATACGCCTTCTCTAAGTCAATAAAAGCACAGAAAAACTTTTGACGTTTGGATACGGCTTTCTCAATTATACACCTTAAGGAGAACACTCGATCCACACATCCCATTGCCATCCCCTTTCGAAATCCCGCTTCTACATACCAAATCTTACTTTTTGCAGGCCGGGCGCACTCCGCTCTATAGCCTAGAAAATGAGCGGCCTGTGCGGCGCTCGTTCTGTACTTGGCCTATTTTCTCTAATTTTTTGCGGCTTTAGTTTTCGTGTTTTTTCTTTTGATAATTATGAGCCCACAGCCCAGTAACGGTCGATTGGGCGGAGTTCGGGGCAGTAACTGCTTGGCAGTTGGGTGGGTTCACTTATTTTGGTACTATATGCACATTATGCGTTGAATAAAAGTCTTTGGCTATATTTCCGTACTGGCAGGTAGCAAATCTGGTCGAAAAGAACACAGACATATTATGCTGTCGTACTATTGGCAATAAACGCTTCTCGAGACATTCCCTCACGTAAATCTCGCCATTATTTGTGCCAGTTGTGATAAAACTCCTCGCGTTTTAGTGCACAACGCCTGCCATATCCTGTAGTTTTGTAGGTATTTACCGGCCATTCGGTATTTGAATTTTGCGTTGACATTGCATTTTTTGTTTTTCTGGGGTACTGTCTGGTACTTTTTGAACCTTCCCATGGACCGTAGACTTGCTGGTACCCAACCTATCAGCGAGCTCTTCACATCTTTTATCTTTTTTATCTTTTTTTAGCTTTCGTTCGGACAAGTACAGGTTGGTCTTGTATACAGCTTTGATCTTATTTGTTAGTTTTTGGTCCTAAAACCTTTTTCTCCGACCGGAGCCTGCTTTTCTATCAATAGCCAATCTCTCTCTGTAAGTCCGCAGAACGTTAGCTACTCTGGGTATAATTAAATATTTGGCGACGTGAACTTGAGTCCAGCGGGCATTATCTAGGTAGGTAGGTGTCTATAATTAACTTACGACGAGTAACTTCAGATGAGGACATTTGAATTCTTTTAAAATAAACTAATAATCGCTACCTTAAAATAACTTCTAGATATGTTTTGTGGGATCCCTTCAACTCGCATAATTTAATTGTTTCGATTTTCGAAAGTCAATTGGTATCCATATTATTTTTAGTTATAATAATCAATAGTCATATATCGCATGCTTAGTAATAAACGGGCTTAACTCAAAAATCGTGAATTGTGGTAAATCGAGTTTAAAGTTTCGTAATTGGCACTTTTTGTTTCCATTGAATTATTTGGTATCATGCCATCTCTTTTTAATACGCGATTTTGGCTGGTTTAAGAAAGAGAGCCGAAAGTGCTGTCAGTTATAAGCCGTTTTAATACAATAACTAATTTAATGCCAATTTTGAGTTAGGCCCGTTTATTACTAAGCATACGATATGTCATATCATAATAGTTATTAGGTATAACGCGAAATAAATATAATGATTAAGAACAATAATGTTATATATCATACAAGACAAAAGTCATAGAACTGATCAGCATAATACCAAAACGCATAGGTACCGTTTATTTTTCATAAATATTGTAGGTCATATTTTCCGTGTCTTCCCGTGGTGGTCGTAAGACGCGACTAAGGGAATAAAGGCTTTTAGTACTATTAGGCGATAGGCTTGCAACCTGTCACTAATACGCTGGTAAACGTCTTGGCTTGATTGTGCAAAATGTGGTTACAGCATTATCGACAAGTTATTAGAGTTGTTGGTAATTCTGTAGCTCTGCCTACCCCACTCTGGGAACGAAGGCGTGAGTTTATGTATGTATGTATGCATATTTTTATAATTACTATTTATATTTTTATTCAAATAATTTTATTCTCTAATGTTTAAAGGACTAATTTTAAAATACAGAAATAATATATGTCATTCTTAACCTCGTAAGGCCCAATGTGCAATAGGATGTACATAATCAAGACAATTTATTTTGAACTCTGTTGCAAGAGGAATAAGGTTAATTTTCCTACGTTTATAAACTGAAAATGGCATTTTCGAACAATCACAATTGAACTTTATTCCCTTGATTGCAGATTCAAAGTCCCAGTTACAAAAAGCTCCCATTTTGCAGTATGGTGGGCCTTACGAGGATAAACAAACCACCGGCTTACAAAAAAGTAGGTTAGGTTAGGGTAGAACTGCAACCCCTTACGAAAACGACCGGCTGTCAGAAAAGTAAGTTAGGTTAGGTTAGAACTGCGACCCCTTACAAAAAGTACAAGCTGACAGAAAATTAGGTAAGGTTAACACGTTCATGGACGCGCATGCTACAGCAGTCGAGTATCGTAACGGCTATAGCATTGGCGTCATAAAGACGGGGGTCCAATTAAAATGGTATAGTATTACTTTCTATGAACGTGTTAAGTTAGAACTGCGATTCCTTACAAAAATTATCAGCTGACAGAAAAATTATGGCAGACGATAGACCAACTAAAATTTTCGGATTCATAATTTTCATTCTTGTAAGCGTATTCCTTTTTAATTTCTAATTTTCAATACAAGCACCACATTGAATGTTATGAAGAATAAAGGTATGAAATTCTATAGTTATGAATGTTATGATTGATGAAAAGGGGGTGAATGAAAATTATGACTATTGTAATAATGACCAAAGACAAGATGACGAGCAATGATTACGATTCATTATTCAAATCGGAAGATAAATTTTATGGGAGTCAATACAGACCCATGTTGTTTACATTGATCATAATTCAAAAAAGGTTCTTCCTAGATTTTTCCGCGACCACTTCTTACAATGGCGATTGGTGTTAATTTATGGAGGCTCCGTATCCTCGGAAATGGCATTTAAATTATCTACTATTCCCTTAAATTACCGAGTTTTATTCAAAACTAGCTTCTGCCAGCGTCTCCGTCCGTGTAGAATTAGTATTTTTGTCATTCCACGGGAAACATTCATTTTTCCGGGACAAATAGTAGCCTATGTTACTGAGGGATAAAGTAGCATTCTAATAGTGAAATAATCTTTGAAATCGGTTCAGTAGTGTTTGAGTTTATTGGTTAAAAACATAATCTTTCCACTTTATAATATTAGTGTAGATTTAGAAACATTTATGTGTACGGCGCAGATGGCGAGCTGAGCTTGACGCCTCTCGAAAGGATTGGCCGGAAATAGCATAAGACGAGATTTGAGAGAAGATTTCCAACAGGAGAAACCCAACAGTTAGATTATAATATTTATAATAAATTGAAAATTATTAATCTATTATGTAATCGTATCATACGACAATAATCATGCGACTGGACCGTTACCTCCTAGAGAGTCTTTTTCCACTCACCGACGCTTGCGCCCTTTCTTCCTCTTCTTATCGAGAACTTCATCGTCGTCGTCTTCTTCTTCTTCCTCATCGAACTCGTCGTCGATTGCTTTCAGCCACTCTTTTTCAGTCAGCGAGTCCGTATAGTCGACTTCTTTGCGTTGGCGCGAACCGCGACCGAGGCTCTCGTCTTCGTCCCCGAAGTTACTCCACCCTTGGCCCTGATGAGGTAGAACAAATGTATGTAGCGCGCAAAATTATTATTTAACTGCGAAATTCACTAAAGACCAATCGCATACTTTAACATCACTTTTATTTAAAGCCTTTTTTAAGCAATTATTTTATTAATAAAACATGGTCATAAAAATTATCAATCAATGTTAAACAACACGGACCGTTAGCAAATACGAGAGCAGTTTGATAAGTAGTACAGTCAACAGCATAAAGAAGTGATCATTTATGTACCTTGTCACTTTAACGTTATGTTTGAAATGCTATACAAAATAGTGAAACGATTGAAAGCGACAAGGTACATAAATGATCACTTATTTATGCTGTTGACTGTACATGACTTTCAGTAAAAATTCAAGAAAACTCGAAACCTTTTAATTTGTATTAATTCAGCAATCATTTTAAAAATCAATTGAATTCATCCAGCATAGCAAAAGTTGTTTCCACACATTCCATCGGCCTGTATCCCATAGGCCTCTTCCATATCACGCTTCGGTTTTGGGCTAATCGCATCGATTGTCTCCCCGCCGTTTTTAGACAAGCATCATTTTTGAAGAAGTAGAATGCAAGCGGAAAATCATGTAACAGCTGGGGTGACAACGTTATCAGAGGGTTTGTCGCCATCCCGAAATTTGAACCTGAAGTACTCTATACCGGAAAAGGTGCAGCCCATACAAAACTTTTCGTCTTACATTTAGGCAATCGTCGTTCCAGTACCTTAAAAAGAGTCCAATTGTTATGGTTTTTTGATATGTTGTAAAGGACAATATATGGTAAACCAAATTTTTCGTCCCTCCATCTCTATTTCTTTCTCCGCCATCTTGGAAAAACTTTCACTTTTTTCTGTTTTCTGCCTATACCGTCGTTAAAGTTCATTCTAGTACTAATCATAGTTCTGCAATATTGTAGAATACAACATTTGCTACAACTTTTCGGTAAAAAAAAAATCTACGATCATAGGGACGAAGTTATGGATTCATCTATCATTCAAAATAGCTACTTTTATATAGTTTTCCTACCATATTTACGTTTTACTGCATTTTAGCCCAAACTGTATTTGGGTCAATCAACTTTTCTTTGTAGCTCGTTGCCATGGTGACGTCTCCTGGGTCACTCTTTAAAATTATGATTTCAAAGGATAATAAGTCCACTAAAAACTGTTTTATTGGCAATTACACACCCATTCTTTTATGGCCTTTCTCCTGAGTGTGCTGGGTATATATTATAACATTTTTTCTAAGAAACTCTATCACTGTTGTCTCCTGGCTTACGGGACAGAATAACAACAGAGAAAAGTTGATCCACCAATTTAAGCAATATTGTAGATCACAAAATTTGCTATAACTTTTGGATTGAAATATTTTTTCCACGACCTCTAGGAACGAAGATATGGTATCATTTATGGAGAGCTACCGTCGAAAATTTCTACCTTTTCCAGTTTTCTTCAAATGTATGTACGTGTTAGTGCATTTTAGCGTAAACTGTAGTTTTGCAATATTGTAGCTCAAAAAATTTGCCATAATTTTTTATCCACGATCGAATGGAATCATCTATGGAGTGCTAGTGTAAAATCAATTGCTTTTGCGGTACTGAATATGGTATGGCACGGTGAAAGTATGGGAAAATGCTCAGCATGGCCAACCGGTGGTGATGGAACCTGAGTGATATGGGTGGAGACTAATCAAGACCAACATATTCCTATTCTTATGACCCTGAAGTCCATCCCCAAAGCCTGCACGTATATTGTATCCTTTAATTGACCATAGTTGTGCAGAAAGAGACCAGAGCATTTCTTCGCAAAATGAGTTAGGTATGCCATCGTGAACTAAATTTTTCAAATTATATAAAGCGACATATATTTAGCCCGTCATTCCATTGAATTATATTAGGTCCTTACATATGAAATTGGCTTTTTGTATGGGAGGAACATAAAGTCGTTTTAAATATATATATGTTAAATTAATCAAAGTATGTACCATTGCTATCTATGCACTTTTGCCATCTCATTGGTAGTTCATTGATCCCTTTACTAAAAAACCATTCGGACGGGAATCAATAAAATCTTTGAAGGCGGTTTGGACTGCCCCAACAGAGTTGATTTTTTTCCCTTGCAAGAAGTTATCTAAATTTCGAAAAAAATGGTAATCTGCTGGAACACGATCCGGGGAGTACGGTGGATGTGTTAGACATTCCAATTAAAGCTCCTCTAATTTGGTATCCATCTGTTGTGCAATGTGTGGTTTAGCGTTGTCCTGAAGCAGCAGTGGCCTAGAGCGGTTGACCAGTCTCGGTTGTTTAGCAACTAGCTTTTCCATCATGGTTTGCAGTTGCTGACAATAGGCATCTGCCGTAATCTTCAGTACAGATTTAAGGAAGCTGTAGTGAACGACACCGGCACTAGTTCACCAAACGCTCACAAGTAAGTACGTGTCCCGATTACATTACTCTACGGAGGCGAAGGATCTCGTAGAGTATGTACAGTCAACAGCAAAATAAACTGATGAAATAGGGTCTCAAAATAGTATATACAATAAATTAACCCTACATTGCATACTGTTCCACATATGGCACAACCAAAATATTTGCGAATTGTGACAAAAGTCAAGTTGCTAACGACATATCACATTATAGTTTTATTTCTCAAAAAAAAAAAGTCATGCATTGTAGGGTTAAGACAGTATGTCTCTGATTATTTTAGTTTAGCATAAGTAAATTAGCTCGTAATGTGTCATAAGTAAGTGACATGCCATTCAAACAGTTTAAATCATTACTGAGTGTTTCAAATTAAACTGATTTTCTAGAATAGCAATAGTCAGTAATACTACCAAACTATCACATGTAAGTGAATATGAATGTTTGGGCCTTCATGTCTTCTCGAGACCATCTCGGAATACAAGTCAGATGTTCGGTTAACGTCGGTTATACTCGTAAGACAATCACCCGAAACAACTATAACACCTCTCATTTCCGTCAAGGGTTGAAATAAGTTCCTACTACTTCGCTTTGTTTTTTTTTTTAAACATTTAGAATAAATCCTTTTTAACTGCCGTGGTTACCCTAGTTTTCCTTTGGAGGTTTTGTCATTTTGACTTTATCTTGTTGGACACATGACACTTAGGTAAAAAAATAAAAATTCTTTATTGAAATTTTCTGTAAAGAGACAGTTATGGCATCGTTTATGATCATTTTCTTTTGACTTATTAAATATTCAATTGAAAATGACACTTTGTTATAATATGTTTTATCTGGGGCGTCATGCTTGAACATGTTTTGAAATGTTAATTTTGATCACTTACTTTTGACGTTGACTGTACGAGTTAAGACCGGAGTTACTCTTAGGGTCGAGTGGTTGGAGCCCCGCCACAAGGTTAATTTTAAGTCATCTGTGGTGAGAGTCGTGTTAATTTTATGTTATTTTGTTGTATATTTATGCTAGTCTGTAAGGTATTTATAAATATGGGCCTTGAAGCCTGAAATAAAGTTCATTATTATTATTATTATTTAGATATTTATTTAATTTTCTGTAAATTAGGTTTTTTACAATAAGTATTCAAATATAAAAGTAAAATAACAATACCAATACAAAAAAAAAAAACAATATAAAAAACCTAACTACGGGTGCCGCCGGCAGCGGGGCAGGGCTCAAGCTACCGCTGGTTAGGGCTGCAGAGAGAGAGGAACCTCCTCACAATGCGTGCCGTGTCGAGGAGTACTGCCTTCTGTATCTGGCCCTTGATCCAATCATCTAGCGAGAGTCTCTTGAGGTGTTGGTCGAGACTCTTCGCTATGAGACCGTTTGCCGAAACAACTATCGGGACAGCGATCGTCGAGTCAACAGCCCACATGGTGGTCACCTCGTGAGCCAAGTCAAGGAACTTGCTGAGCTTATCCTTCTCAGCCTTCACGAGGTTCTCGTCATGCGGGATGGTGACGTCGACGAGCACTGTCCGGCGTTGAGATCGATCTGTCAACACGATATCAGGCTTATTGGCGACAATAGTCCTCTCCGTGATAACAGATCGCGATCCCAATAGAGCGTAGCACGACCATTTTCGAGAACTGGCGCCGGTGTGTACTTATTCTACGGCACTTCAGACTCAACAAGACCATATTGAAGAGCAAGCTGTTGATGGATGATCCTGTCTACGAGGTTATGTCTGTGCAAGTACTCGCCGTTCGCCAAACGCTAACAACCGGAAATTATATGTCTGAGGGATTCGCCGGGGCAACGACACGCTCGACAAATGTGGCCATCCCTCAATATATTTCCGGTAATTGTTCGTCATTATGACCTCGTCGGCAATTACACAGACCAAACCTTCGGTTTCCCCAAAGAGGTCACCAAACCGTAGCCAGTTCACGGACGCTAAAAAATCTACGTCGCGAGTTAAATAAAAGCTTGTAAAATGCTATTTATGTTTTTCTCTTCAACGTGGAAACATTGTTCCAAAATGAGTTTTTTTACATTTACGTTAATTTAGGTAATAATACTGTTTGATGATATTTATTAAGATTATCTCCATAAAATTACATGGCTTATGTAGCTATTAATCATCTATAAAACACGGAAACGAGTCTATATATCACCTATAAGATAATAATTAAGCTCAATAAGCCAAATAGACTGCAATCATGTTTTCTCATGACTAATTTAATAGGTACGTCTAAAAAAAACCAGATGTAACTAATACAACGACCGCGCCGCGCAGCGCTGCACGGCCTAGCTGACTAGATTAGATACCACAGGCGTCGCCAGACGGTAGGTATATAACGCGCGTCTCGGGAGCAGGAGTTTCATTTCTACGTTGTTATTATTTATTCTTATGCTAAAGCCCATCACAAATGGAGCTATCTATATACAGTGTGGAAAAATGAGTCGGGCTCTGGAGGGAAACTACCTTAAATCCTTAAGTTGGCTCATTTTACTTAAAGGTGACATTCCTTTATTTTTATAAAGAAACAATACTGTATTCAAAGATTTTCTAAAACTAGCTTGCCTCGCCCGGGACTCGAACCAACTAAATTTAAAAAACAAATACTCGCTATTTTATTATACTAAACGGTTCCGTTAAGGTTATAGCTGCGGGAGCCGGGAGTTTCGCTTCTACGTAATTATTATTTATTCTTATGTTTGTAGACAAAAAAAAACCTATGATACATTACAAAAATAATAATGGAATCCCAAAGTACTAGGCAAAAATAAAATTGTTTATATTTTGAAAAAAAGTATTTATATACGGTGGTATTATATTTTCGGTAACAGTACAATCGTGATTCTACTTGCGTCAGTCATTATCATCACTGTGCCAGAGTTTTAATTTGCGAAATATGTGTGGTACGCAAGTTTTCAATGTTAATTTTCTCCATTCAACGTTCATGTAACATACAAACTTGTAATATTGGGCCAGCGATGTATAGGCGGACGGAAAAGTGATGGAAAAACAATATTATTTTCGAAAGAGACATAAAAAAATGTGAATTATTTAAGATTACGAAAATTACATAATTTAAAATATAAGGACATTATTTTGCCTAGTGAATATACGGATGGTGTTTATCACAGGGAGTGCTACAAATCGTTTACAGGATTAATGAAAAAATATATAATCTCTGAATCGAACCGTTGAAAATGATGAATAATATGAATAATGTTTTTAACTTTAGAAATAAATAAATTCGCATGTTTTAAAATTCAGACAAATATTTTTATTAATTTGATATGATAAATAATTTATATAACCTATATATTGTAATTACAAAAGAAACATTTTCATTCCCTTATGTATTAGCTATGGATTCATTTATTTACATTCTTATCACAATATATTTAATTTATTTTTTGATATTTAATTATAATTGTACGGAATAATATTAACTAAAATCCATTTTCTTATTATATTTTCGGATTTCTTATCAACAAACTAAACAATCAAATTTAAATGAGAAGTTTAATGTTGCATTAAATTTAAACATTACTTAGTAATTTACCAAATAGGTTAATTTTTAAACTTTTATTTAATAATAAGTCGTAAATAATTACACAATAACATCATTCGATCGCTCCTAACGCGCTATCTCACTCGCACCTATGCGACTGTATTACCTCGCGCTCGCACCTATGCGACTGTATATTGCCTCGCGCTCACACCTATAGATACCCAATATGTTTGTCTGGGCCAGGTAGGAACTGTCGAAACTGTCTGGCACCTGAGAAAACATCTTCTAATAACATGTGTAAATTTGAACTTTTATAGGTACTATAACGAAAGTAGAATTAAAATTTATTAAAGTTTTAGGGTGTCTGGCAATGGATTTCCACGATAAAAAGTGTCTGGCAATGAATGAGATGATTTGTAATGTTATTACGAATAACATAAAAAAATTAAGCTTTATAAAATAACGAAAGTTGGCTGGTATTTTACGCACCTGTCCCACCCCCTACCTCCCAAAGCCACGATGACTCGAATTTCAGATGTTGCCATCGTTCTTACCTATGTTCAAAGCATACTTTAACAAACTTTCAGCTTTTATAAAATGACGAAGGTCTGGTTGTCACGGGCTCTTACTCTAGTGGATGAAACAAGAGATGCCGAAAAAAAACAAGTAGCAAATGTTATAATCGGTGGCTTATACCATAATAGACAAAGCAAGCCGCATATAATAGCCAGCAAAGTAATTGATAAGTCAGATAGCACTTCAGTTGTAAAACTCGTTACAGAAACTATAGAGAGTTTTTCGGCAGTGAAGATAATTATATTATAAAGGCTTGTAGTACTGTTAGGCGATGGGCTTGCTACCTGTCACTAATATACACTGTTAAACATCGTAGCCTAATTGTGCAAATTGTGGTTACAGAGTTATCAACAAGTTTTTGGAGTTGTTGGTAATTCTGTAGCTCTGCCTACCCCACTCTGGGAATGAAGGCGTGAAGGTATGTATGTATGTACGTATGTAAGATAATTATAAAGAACGCATCTTGCTTTTTAATACTGACGGAGCTGCATATATGCTAAAAGCAGGTTAACAATTGCAAGGAATATACACTAATATGATTCATACAACATGCCTTGCTCACGGTCTGAACAGGGTAGCTGAAGTCGTGCGGCAGGAATTCCAAAGTTCAGGAGTTAATCGCAAAAGTAAAACAAGATTTCCTCAAAGCTCCAACTAGAATTGCTAAGTTTAAAGAAGTGTGTCCAAACATTGCGTTACCTCCAGAGCCCGTAATTATCAAATGGAATAAATGGTTAAACGCTTGCTATTATTATAGTGAAAATTTTAGGAATATTAAAAATGTTCTTGCCGCTCTGCCAGACTCGAATCAATCTTGTAAGAGAGGCAAAAAACGCAATATTGAAAGAAAACATTGAAGCGGAATTAAATTTCATAAAAACAAATTTGCGGGTACTTTCGGAGGGTATAACAATATTGGAAACACAATCATTAGAGCTTTCGGAATCTATTTTAACGGTGGATAAAGTTCAGGGCGAGCTATCAAAGTTAATTCTGCATGAAAGAGGACGAAAAATATATGAAAAGATGAGCATCGTATTGATAAAAATTACGGATTTAACACGTTGCGTAACATTAATAATCTTAATACCGGTCAAGAAATACAAATAAATCCAAGCAATCCTTACAAATCCTGCTTTGATAACCGCAAACTTTTCAAATATGCTTCAATAACATCTGTCGAAGTGGAAAGAAGCTTTTCCTTTTTGTAGTGGATATATTCTTCTAGAAGACGTAGCCTAAATAAAGGCAAGGCATTTAGAACAACTTTTGATCTGTTACGGAGAGTCAGTTAACGAAAGAACAATGTCGATAATTTAATCAATTGACAATTGATTTAAAGGAAGTTTCGCAGTAATATACCAAAAAATAATGAGTAACACTTTCGTATTAATTAACAACATAAGACATTTTTTTTTATCTTATTTTATCTAAATAAATCCGTATTAATTACTACCGTTCCACTTTGCTCCCCAAATTACCCTATTGTGACGTCATCGCGAGAAGAATCCGGGGTCTACTCATAATAGCCACGTATAGGCGATGAAAGTACTTTTTCTTTTTAATTTCCTTATAGTTATAAAGCATTGGAAAACTATAAACAGCCATTTGTTGTCATTTAATGATGTTGCCCTCTTGGTCGGACTCCATGATGGAGGGCAGGCTGAGCATACACAGGGACCGGAAAACCCCTTTATTTGATTGAATCTATCGATCGGGTACGGGTTAGCGTATCCCTATCGATAGGCTTACCCTAATTATATGGAAACTGCTGTGAACTAGTTAGCTACAACCATTGAGATTACCAGTTTCGAAAGGGTTTCAGATTTAAGCACTTAGCATTATGTTAGTGTTACCCTATCCGTTCTCCCTCTCCGTTGATATCTATCTATCTGTGTGGCCTCCAACACCGAATCCGTTGATAGAATAAGAAAACGCTCCATTCTGTCGAAGGATTCACTGTCGAAAACTACACAGATCCAGACCACAGATATTAGTTTTGCAAGCAATCAGTTGAAAAATTAACAAAATTCAAGATGGTGGCTAATTTTTCTCATCTATCCACGGATTTGCTGTCGAAGACCATACAGATCCCCAGGTATCAATCTTGGAAGTAATCAGTCGAATAACTATAAAGTTCAAGATGGCGGCTACTTTTTCTCATTCTGTCAATGAATTCGACGTTGGAGATCACACAGATCCCCAGATATCGATTTTCGAAGCAATCAGTCGAATAATTAAAAACTTCAAGATGGCGGCTACTTCTTTTTATTCTGTAAACGGATTGGCTGTCGGAGACCACACAAATCCCCAGATATCGATTGTGGAAGCAGTCAGTCGAATAACTAAAGTAAGAAGAATAGTACATTGTGCATCAAGGGTATTAAGAAGGAAATGACTAAGGAGAGTGTTAGAAGCCCGACGTCGAAGGCGGAGGGCTTTTAATTACTTGAGTTAGTAATCCCGTTACTGCCTGTGATACACACAATGGTTTTCATCACATTTGCGAGGAAAAAAACGAAGAAAAAATAAAGTTATTTTCTTTCGATTTGGCTGGTAACAAATCGTAATGAAGTAATTGAGCCGCATTTCTTAATTCCGTTGGGGTAACTGTAATGACCATATTTGTAGGAAAACTTCCTATTTCTTCTGTGTACTCGTACAAAACACAGCTTTGTAGCCAATGCTCGTTGGTCAATGCCGGACATGTGAACCCTACTAAATTAAAGACGAATGGATAGAATAAGCGGCTAGTCGGATAAAGAATCAACAAAAAATGTCACTTAATTTAGTCGGATTACTGTTGTTGTTCGCTATCTGTTCGCCCGTCAGTCGGAATTTCAAAATAATACGCCGAAGATATATTAATTCAACCAGTTAACAGTGTTATATTAAAATATAGTTTAAGTGCAATGGCCTGTGTGTTTCGTGGGTGCAAATCCCGAATGGGAAACAAAGAAATTTATATTTAGAAAATGGTCTGTTGTGTCGATAATAGAGAATTCAGTCACACTTAAGCCATGTGCTGTGCAGGCTGCTGCCCCGGTTATCCCAAATGCTTTTTCTCAAACATGCTCGGAAAAAACGGTTTTCCGATTGAAACACAAGGACGGAAAGAGCCTCATTTTACTCCTAGGAGTAAAAAAACCATATGAAAACACTTTCCGTCCATGTCCATATATTTCTTAAAAATGCTGTCAATTTGCATACAAAATCAAAAGGACCAAGACAAAAATTCCAAACAGCCAAGGTAACTGCTCGCTTTCTTAGCACAGTGCGTGTGTTTCTTTTCGAATTTGCATTCCAATGTCTATGGTTAGTATTTAAAAACAATTGACAGTCGGTAACATTCGTTCATTCTGCATAATATAATTGTGAAACCGAATATTAAACTATTTGTTGTGTGAAATACTATAAAAAATGAGCTCAAGCGACGAAAGCGACTAAATAGGTACCACTCCGCCTATATTAAAATCTGAAGCTGCCTCGGTTAGGCAAAACCTGCTTCCCGCTAAATCTAAGGAAAAATATAACCGAACTTATGACCAATTTATGCTGTGGAGGGCAAACAAAAATGTAAATTAAATTACTTGCTTTTTAGAAATGTATTTGTATTATTTCCTCACATGTTTGAGAAAAGCATTATGTATGCCTCGGCGGAAACGAGGATTTCCTGACTCGTATTTTAGCAGGCCTCGCTGTTGCTCGGCCTGCTAACCACCTCGTCAGGAAAACCCTTACTTTCCGCGCCTAGGCAACAATGTACTATTACAATGAGTCGGCTAGTAGCTGATGGATGATGCGATGATGCCCGTGTAGCGAAAATTTCCGGAGAAAAACCAGTTTCTTTCCAAACGGCTCGTTTATTTCTGAATTTTTACGGAAAAAAATCATGAAATTTACCGCTTCAATTTTTCAAAAAACGATTCAAACGGTTTAAACAGGTTTCAATCGGTTATTTTTCTTAATACTGGTGGGTAGGTGAATGATTATTGACATCGGTGTCAGTTCAGTTCAGTTGCCACAGTCGTGTCGCTTCATTACGCTTATCAGTTGGATTAATTTCTAATTAAATACGGCACTTAGATTGTTATAGTACCTATTTACCTAGTACTCATATTGAAAAACAGTTATGATTACGAAATTAGCAGATAATATGCAGTTCCAGCACCAGCGATATGATGGGTCAATTTGCTGAGTATCAATCGAAAGGTGGTTTCTGGAGTAATGAGTGTATTTGGCAGCCTGTCACGAAAATAAATCCCCTTAATTGGTGGAAAGGTTTATGCTCTACAAAACTGCTTTCAAAAATTGCAATCCGATTATTGAGCATTCCTCCATCATCTGCCCCGCAGAAAGAAACTGGTCATTATTTGGACGGACGCATACCAAAGACCGCAATCGACTTTTGCCAGAACGGCTAAACAAGTTAATCTACATTCGGTCAAATTTACACCTACAAATGGCCAACATCGACGACATGATAGCCAAAACAATTGAAATATATGGTGATAGTGATAGTGATGATTAAATAAATTAATAGTAATGCTATTAAATAAATTGTAATGACTTATTGGTTTTTTTCTTTAAAAATCCGAAAAAAACGGAAAAAAACTAAAATTTCACAAATTCCTGAAAGAATCATTTGCTTTTTTCCGACATTTTCAACGCTATGCCCGTGGTATGTTATCGTTTACGTTTTAAACCTCGGCTTACTTTTCCTCTTGCTTCAAAGTAAATAATATCTCACAGTAACGTAAACGCAATTCATGGCAAAAGTAATTTATTATTTCCATTGTAATATTGTGATTTGTTCAAGACTTCTGACTTGACAACTTGACATTGTCAATGTAGGTACCGTATTTGTAAATAAACAAAAACTCGATTCGTAACCTGATCAAAAAGTTCGCATTCGGGATTGTGTTTGTAGAGGTTTGTGATACTCTCCGATTATTGTGTTATTTATATCAAACACACTGGCTGAAAACTTCAAAACTTCCCCGTATAATAAAATCATTGTATCTCTTATGAATTAAAATAGATCCTAGTGCTACTAAATAAAAAAGAAATTTGACCGGTTTACGAATAAGTATTTCTGAAGTAGCATCCCCGGTACCAAGACACCAAACGAATGACGGGCGATCATATCGCGATGTTAATATCCACTGACTCTGAAGTTTAATTTGAATTACTATTTCCTCCAAATTTTAGGAGTTTGGAACATTAACATATTTTGATTATGACTGCCCATAACCTAAGGAATCATTATTATAATTTATTGTTCCTGTTACAGGACACCTCCGGTATATTAACTTAAGTCTATAATCTAACATTGTATACGCTTTGACCATTTACTTTTTGTTGTTTTTGATAATGAATTCATATTGGAATGGTTTATATTATGTTACCAACGCACGACAATTGAAAGGAGTTCTTTTTGTTGTCTTTCTTTTTACTTTTTAAAAAAGTTGAAGTGTATGTGGCCAGTAAGTATTTCATATGCAACATGTACGTTCCTCTAAAGAGGTTGCAATCATTCCGATTTAAATTATAGCGGTTCTAGGAAATGTATGTAAAGAATTTCATGTCAAGATAACTCCATGTTCTCCCTTAGCAAAAAATTTGAATAAAATACATATTATAGGACGTTAGTGGGAGTTTTACCAGTGAAAAAATTAGAGCGGTCTCTAACATGGAAGTGATAAAAAAAAAACTGAAAAGTTTGAATGGGTTTTTTAATTTTTTTTCTATGGCATAATGAAAATATAATTATGGCCATTTGATCATCTTGGTTAAATGTACATTATATGCCAAGCTCATTAAAATTGGTTAACAGGAAAAAAAATATCAAAGAAAAATTAAATATAGTTTTTTTTTTTTTAAACAATAACTATGATATTTAGGATGCTCAAATTTGGCAAAACAATTACTAATGCAGAGCCACACAATCTATAAAAATTACAAGCCCAAACTCAAGGGGGGCAAAATCTCTTAGCTTATCCTGGCACGGCCTTTATATACACTTAGGTGCATAACTGTCCCAAACTTTACGGGTTTTGCATCAAAAGGGAAAATATTTTATTATAGTATAACCTACCATAAATTTATTAGTCACGCGGTATTGTCTAAGTAATAACACTATATTTATCATGAGTTAGTAGCTGGTTATCTCCAAGGCTGTAGACATGCACTCGCTCTTCATTGGAACACTTTTGCACCAGCCATGCAATGAGAAAGTTTGTTCAAACGTGTAAAGATAAAACTGGCCGTTGAATTTATTAATTTAGCTTATTTTTAACGATATTATATTATGATCTGCAGTTGTTTTTGTTCTGTCAAACATACATAAAGTGTATAATCTCAAAATTAAGCCTTTCTCGAGATCACTACGAGAATCCATACGAGATAAGTTGAAAGAAGGATTATCCATGCGGGAAATTAGCCGGTTACTCAACGTTAGTAAGAGAGCTGTGCAAAGAGTTAAAAAAAAGATTCCGGACATACTCGAAAAAAAACGTGGGTGGCAGGCCTAGGACATTAAATACTATAGATACTCGAAGACTTGTCAGATATCTCGCTACATAAGAAGCTAAAACGGCTTCCAAGGCATCGGCACTACTTCGCCAGGACACCGGTAAAATAGTAAGCAAATGGACTGTGCAAAGGGCACTTCGTACGGCTGGTCTTCGAGCTATAGAAAAAAAGAAGAAGCCTTGGTTGACTAAAAAAAAAAAGCACGCCTTAACTTCGTAAAAATGTATGAAAATACATGCCTCACCCCGAAAATTCAATTGTTTTTCAACATGACAGTGACCCGAAACATATCGCAAAAATTGCCAAAAAACGGCTATATAGGCAGAAATGTCAATGTTTAGAGTGTGGCCGGCTCAGAGTCCGAACCTCAATCCTATTGAAAATCTGTGGTCATGCTTAAAAAAAAAATCTCCTGATTATTGTGAAAAGCTTGTCAAGAGTATGCCAAAACGTCTTGCCGAGGTTAAAAGTTCCAAAGGACTCTGGACTAAATATTAACTATACACGAGTATAATCTTTTACCATCGGTGCAAAAGCGGTCCAACATGTATAAGCTATTAAATGGGTGTGTAATGATCGGTATAAAAATAATTAATATAATTTCATTTGATATAATAACATTTGATATAATTTTAAAGGATATAATCACTCATTTTATATAATAAACGATTGGTATATTATCAAAATATCTATTTTTATTTACTATAATTATCATTTGGTATATCATTTATTTATTATAAACATCATTTGGTATAATCATCATTTTGTAAAAAAAACATATTGTATAACTAAATAACCTTTGTTAGGGACAGTTATGCACCTAAGTGTATGACTAGGTATAGTCATAACAAAAAAAAAGAATAAGTTCTAAATATTAGAGCCATGGATTATGAGAACTTGAATATTGATAAACGTTTAAAGTGCGATAAAGTGGTGCCTCTAGGCCTCATAATACCATCCAAAATAAAAAAAAACAATATCAGACTTTAGCTAAATAATAAAATCATTGTATTGAATAATGTTGGTATGATTTCCTTTAAAAAAAAAGGTGCAAAAATGAGAATTTACCATTTTACATGTACAATATGGTTTCAAATAAACATACACTAAATAATAAATTCCTCCAAAGTTTCGGACATAGGAAAATTGCGAAAATTTACTTGTCTCAGTTTCTTCGAAAAGTAGGGCAGAGTGAAAAGTCTGGAAAAAAATAAACATTATTTTTTTTGGTCCAAGTAAATATTTATTTTTCAACGTAGTCCCCATGTAACTCAATACACTTGGTCCATTGCTTTTCTAGCTTTTCGATTCCCTCCGTATAGTACGATTTCTCCAACCCTTCAAAATACGCATTGGTTTCTGCGATGATTTCTTCGTTGGAACCAAATCTTTTTCCACCAAGCCATTTCTTTAAGTTTGGGAAAAGAAAATAGTCGCAGGGGGCTAAATCTGGAGAATAAGGCGGATGCGGGAGCAATTCGTAACGCAACTCGTGGATTTTAGCCATAGCAACTGCACAAGGTGTGGACCCGTGCGTTGTCTTGGTGAAAAATGATATTTTTTTTCGCCAAATGGTTTCGTTTTGCCATTAAAACTTCATGAAATCGCTGTAACAAGTTGGCATAATATTCGCCGTTAATCGTTTTACCTTTCTGAAGGTAATCAACATATATTACACCACGAGCATCCCAGAAGACAGTAGCCATAACTTTATTCGCCGATAAAACTGCTTTGGCCTTCTTTGGTGCCGGTTCACCTGAAGCAATCCATTGTTTTGACTGCTCCTTGGTTTCTGGTGTATGATGATGAATCCAGGTTTCGTCAACAGTTATGAAACGACGCAAGAAGTCCTTTTCATTACACCTAAACTTCGCCAAACATGCCTCTGACCGGGTCACCGTAGTGCGTTTTTGATCTACTGTGAGCAATCGCGGCACCCAACGGGCGGAGAGCTTCTTCATATCCAAATAAGTGTGAAGGATATTACAAACCCGTTCGTCTGAAATGCTTACAATATCAGCTATCTCACGGACCTTTATTCTTCGGTCGGTCAATACGATGTCATGGATTTTGGTGATCATATCTGGTGTAGTGACCTCAACTGGGCGTCCGTGTCGGTCGGCGTCAGCAGTGCTTGTACGGCTACAACGAAAATCCGTAAACCACTTGTGGATCATTTTAATCGATGGAGCAGAGTTCCCGTAATATTTGTCTATTTTTTTTTGTATCCGTTATGGTTTTTTTTCGCAAAAAATAATGTTTAATCAGAACACTAGTATCTACTGCTTTATCTATATTTATACTGTAACGCAAGTGATAGCCCTAACCTTGGGTGCGGAAGACAGAGGGGCGTAGCGGGGTGAAGGGGGAAGTAGGTATTTAAACCGCGGTATTTGGGACCTGGGCGCGGTATTCGCTTCTACGTAGTTATTATTTATTGTTATGATTCAACTTCCACCGTTCTAGATTGCGTTTCGGAGATGTTGTCTATGGTCCATTTGTTATGTTCTCACCCCAAAAACTACCTTGTTGTTTTCTCTTTCTGCATTACAGTGACGGGTTGAGAGTAAAAGTGATACCGCTGCTACAAAGGTTTTTGTTATTACAGTCACGGACGTTAATTGATATGCCACTTGCCACTGTTCGTATTTTAGCCTTGTAATACAAATCGGATTCAGTCGGTTTTACTCGTATATCGAGATAAGGAAATTCGCACGTCTTCATATCCACTTGATTGCTTTTGCAAAGTTAGTCGACCTTATTTATAAGCAAATATGGGCTGTCACTGGTAGCTATGGTTGCACAGAGCACGTGAGTGGATATAATAGAAGAACAAAATGACATGCAACATTAACGATTGGCTAACCTGAGACACAGGTCTACCAATCAGACCACAGAGTGACTTCACCCAAAGTCAAATTGCATGTCTAGTTGCTATGTTATACATTTAAACAACAGCTACTATTGGTGATACAACGCCCAATCAGCTATTCTACTGAACACAATCGTTTTTGTCGTTCAATAGGGTTGCTCTGGCCATGTTTAAACAACGGCTAAAGTGTATTTCTATGGAACTTACTAACTATGTAAACAAAAGACTTAACTTTGTTTCGTCACTGTTTCTCCTTGAATTTTCACACCACCTCATCAAACACCATTGAAACCATAAACTATTGAAACGGTTGTTACTGTAAAATACAAAATCACCAAATATATAACTCTATCTTGGATATTTCATTAAAAGTTTAAATGGTTTTATAAGTTAGGTTATTAGGACCTGATGGAATGACGTTTTTGTTTCTTTTAAATTCTACAATTGTCTATGATGGGTAGTGTTGTGCCTAAAGTGGGCGATATATTAAGGCCACTACACATTACCTAACTCACGCTGATCACACTCACAGAATTTAAAACGGCACCTTTTATAATAAATACTGGTGATATATCATCTTGAAGTACCGATTTTTCTTCAGATCGTGATTAAACAAATTAGAAATAAGTAACTACTTGTTTTTTACTTTCGGTATTTTATTATTCGATATGGTTTGACATAACTAAAGGAGTGTTGCCCATTACTAGTAAATTCATCATTCAAAGACAATATAAATATGGTGGTTTGTTTACATAGTTAGCAAGTTCCATAGAATTACACTTTACTATTGGTGATAGATAATATAGAATATTTTTTTTACATCCATGACAATGTGATAATATATAGCTCTGCTCTTTTCTCAAAAAGCCTGTACCTCATCAAAAATTTAGAAGTGGCGACGAATATTAGATTGAAAAAGACATTTTTGTTATGGTTACTTAAAGTATTTGTTTTAGTTTATTTTGTTTACTAGCAATAGAGTATTTTATTATTGGTAATTATATACATATAAGTTGTACGTACTTTTCCACTTTGACTTTGACTTCTAAAAAAATATTTTAACATAATGGCGACTCCGTGGATTCTTGAACCATAGCGAGCATCCAAAAGTCCCAGGCCTAGTGATAAGTGATAACTGTTGCAAATATCTGAATATAAATAACTCGTCAAACCCCGCCATCTTAAAAATAATTGATTAGTCATCTTATTATGTAGTTACTGCGGTGTCATGTATTCGTGATTAATCGTGTAATCTCGTAAATGCTCACGGATGCCATAATACTGCAAATTTAAATAACTTCACAATGGCATACCAATGGCATAACGTGACTGTACGTGTCTATGTTAAAACTATTATACTTTAGGATTTATTTTCTCGCAATTAAACTCTAGACTAGAATGCCACAATGACACTCCAAGCTCCAACGAACTATTTGCTCGGGTGGTAAATGTCTCATATCCCTTGATAAACCATCTACAATTTTATCTCGCAATCGAAGTGGAAAGTAGAGTCTATAAAGACTCGAAACTAAAAAGCCACAATGACACTCGCTTTGCTCGAATGGATTAATATCTCGTGTCACAGTGGCTTACTTTAGTCCCTTGTTGTCACTGACTTATCAAACTACTCTCGTAAAGTTAGTTTTATTAAAAACATTGCTTCAAATAAATAAAAAATGTACAGGGCGACTTTAAAGACGTAATGCAAATGTAGGACGTAATATTTTTTTTTTGTTTTCTAATAGATTTCTGACGATTTAAGGACGTAACCATTAGGGATGCAATTGTTGGGTCATTACAATTACGATAGTAATAGTTTTTTATTTGAATAACCGAAGCACTTTGTGTGATTATTAGCAAAAAGGCAAAATACATAGTTAGAAATGTGTGAACAAACTGTTTCTTTTTTGCATTATGCTTTATGCTTACAGTGTAATTAGGGGTGTAACGATTCGGCTATTACGATTACGATAGCCGATTTATTTACACTATCTAGTGCTTATACTTGCTTGACTTTTTTAAATTAGAATTATTGAAACAACTCATTAATATTTCAGAAAAAAAAACCATTTATAGTCAAAATGTGTTGTTGTGATAATCATACTATAAATCCCCACCGTGTCGGGGTTTTATAGTATGATTATCATTATTCAGTACAATGAACTATTTTCCGATTTCTCCGCGCATCTTTTAAAACGGGTATACTGCCCTGCAGAGCCTAAACCGCAGTAAGTGCAAAAAGTTCATTTCGAGAAAACGTAAAAAATGTCTATGAAAAGTAATTTTTCTACCTTTCTAATGTTTCTTGTGTTAATGATTGAAAGTCAATCATTAAATCAAAAAACATTAGAAAGGTAGAAAAATTACTTTTCATAGACATTTTTTACGTTTTCTCGAAATGAACTTTTTGCACTTACTGCGGTTTAGGCTCTGCAGGGCAGTATACTATTACAGTTACTTTTACAGAAAAAAACTGTATTTAATTGATTAGTCATTAGGTATTATTCACTTTCACTATAAACCAATCTTTTACAAGATACAGGCTATTGAATTTGAAAATATGTCAAAATATTATTACTAGGGTTAGGACTTTTGGTGGCATATCGTGGTTCTAGAATCCATGGAGTCGCTATTTTCTAATTATTATAAAACATGACACTTTGATTTTGACCTTCTGTATTTTAATATTTCTAAATTCATTAACTTATTTATACCGCTAAATCAATTTAAATGAATTTTGGTATGGAGAATGTCTCTGATGTGAAAGCTTTACAATTACAAACAAGCAAATATTTGTATATTTGGAATAACCGAACTAAAAATGTATTTAGTTCATTTTGTAATATGATCATACTGAAGGTCAAAATCAAAGTGTCATGTATTATAAAAATTAGAAAATAGCGATTCCATGGATTCTAGAACCACGATATGCCACCAAAAGTCCTAACCCTAATTATTACGCTGTAATGCAGTACTGTCGTTTTTATTGTCGGTACTTATCGTCTCATTCTTTATTACCATGATCATATTTTTCAACCAAATAGGCGGCGGAACAGTCGGTACTCGCTCTTGGTCAGCCCTTGGTACCGACTTTTCTGCACCCACATTTTTCAATACAGCTACTTAGAAACGGCAAATATAAAAAATTAAGACGATGTCAGAAGCAGGCGGTGATTGGCTCTAGAATCAGCGCCTCGTTACCAACCCTACATTTTAGGGCACAGTTGGTTCCCTAACCACTCTTTTACAAAGAAGCTCAGAAATAATTAAGTTTTGCTGATCTTTTAGTAGGTGGCAGATAAAGAAGGTCCGTTTGAGCTTGTTACTGGAATATAAAAAGTCGAGTAGCGATATCGTTTCAGATTAGCCAGAGACCGGGGCGCATATTGACAGGCGTACAAATGCACATTGATTTATTTTGTAAATCCTCAAGAACGCTCAGTCAAAGGAACTCCGTTAAAAATAGCTGAGAGTGCATCGCAATCCATGAAACTATAAAAGAACAACAAAATGAAAGATTTTGCAGTCTTAAGAAAATTATTTTCAAAATATAATGCGTTCACTTCCTACTCGTACCACCAAGTACCAGAGAGGTTAGGGAACCAACTGTCTCCTGAAATGTGGGGTTCGAAACTACGACCTGATGGTAACCTAGAGCCAATCGCCACCTTGGATCCTCCGGTGACACAGTGTTAAATAATATTTTTGCATATACATAAGTAGATGTAGAGTAGATGGCTATTAAGGACCGTGTACAAACTGTGCCCTCGATATTTGAATGAAAATATGACGATGTTAATTAGGGTTGGGATTTTTGGGGGCATACCATACTTCTAGAACCACGAATATATAATACCACGTTGATTTTGACATTCAGTATTGTCATATTTTCAAATTCATTCATTCGTTAAATCGCTAAATCAGTATACCGGGTGTCCCAAAAATAGCACGTCACAGTGACACTGGAAATGCCCAGCCTAAAAAATAATCCAGCCTAATATGACCTCAGTTTTACCGTTTTCAAGTTATGCCAATTTAAAGTTTTTTCTTATTTTTCAACTCTTTTGACATTGTAAGTGCCCGCATTTCCTAGGATAGCTTTAGAATTTAACAAGAAACGTTTTTTTTTCAAGTTTCAAGAAACAGTTTTTGACGACGCGCTGGCCTAGTTGGTAGTGACCCTGCCTACGAAGCCAGAGGTCCTGGGTTCAAATCCCGGTAAGGGCAGATATTTGTGTGATGAGCGCGAATATTTGTTCCTGAGTCATGGATGTTTTCTATGTATTTAAGTATGTATTTATCTATATAAGTATTTATATCGTTGTCTAGTACCCATAGTACAAGCCTAGAGTTTAGTTTGGGACTAGGTCAATGGGTGTGACATTGTCTCCTGATATTTATTTATTTATTTATTTATTTAGTTTTTGGAAAACAATGTGTCTATTTAATTGGAGGACACGCCTAAACCATCTTGCTGGAACCACATCCTACGGCGTGTACTCCAATAAAATAGGCAGATCATTTTCCAAAAACTGTAGATAATCCTGGCCATTCAGAATCGGCGGCAACTCTACCGGCCCCAAATAATGGGATGTTTAAAGGATAGAAGTTTATTCAAAACCGATAAGAAACGAAGAAGACCTACGGAGACGTGTCCTCGATGCAGCCCGAGACATATCGGAAAGCAGTTTAAGAAAATTAAACCGTAATTTTATCAGATGTCATTTGTGCATTGGGTAGAGTCGGGGGGAAACAATTTGAACATTTATTGTAAATAAAGTAATGAAACTTAAAACGGTTTTTAACATCTTTGAACCTTAATCAACCAAAAATCAATGATATTCTTCAAAAGAGAACAAACAAATGAGATATCTTAGAGTACACGATGATTTTTTATATTATTAGCATTGGTTTCCGGGGATCCTTATTGGGAAAGGTGATACGAATTCATACTTTTTTGCATGAAAATATTATGTATCATACCATTTTTGAAGTGGCATAACATAAGCATTTCTTTTAAGTTATTCGCTTATTTCGTGGAGGTGTCAATGTCGAAATGACTGTTTTGCTGATAATTTAAGTCAAGTTTATTAAAGTATTTTTCCAACTTTTACATTAGTTATCGTCATAATAATGTTTTTTTCATCTTGATTAACTATTCATGAGCGCGATAAAATAAAAAATAACTCAATTCTAACGTTATCCAAGTACCTAAATGCAGGCACTTACAATGTATAAGAGGTTAAAAATAAGAAAAAAACGTAAATTGACATAACTTCAAAACGGTGCAACTTTTACTGAGGTCATGTTATGCTGGTTTGGTTGTTCTTAGACTGGGGAATCTCCGTTGTCACTGTGACGAGCTTTTTTTGGGACACCTGTATATTAATTTTGGTACCAAGGATATCTCTGCTGTGTAAGTGTTACAAACAAACAAATATTAGTAGGTACGGATATACCACACTAAAAATGGATTTCGTTTATTTAGAAATATGACATACTAAAATTAAAGTGGTATGTTTTATAATAATTAGAAAATAGCGACTTTATGGATTCTGGAACCATGGAAGGCCACCAAAATCCTAACGATAATAATAAATAAATGAGGTTTTTTAAAATTCAACACCTGTTTCTTCTCAACTGTTGACTGACATTCTCAATTATTTTCGTTAATAGTCATCTCATACAGTAAATGTGAATAAAACTTAATTTAAACTAGATTTGACGTAGTTCATTTTTGTTAAAGATGACGATGAGAAACAATCAGACAAGGGACCTTTTTAACCGTCTGTCCGACGCTCAAATTTTCCCGTCACGTTCTCCCCGTAAAGCACGTAGGTTTTATAAATTTTACAACATCGTTTGAGGTATTGTCGGATAACACTTTAAAATCAATTTAAGTGATCACGAAATACGATAGCGAAAGCGACATTAACATTTCTTAAACGGTCCTCCAAATCTTGAAAAAGGATAATATGGTGTAAGATAAGATAAGGCTAACCTAACCTGACCTAACCTACAGTTTCGATAGGTTAGGTTTCGTTATACATTTTAAAAAGTTAATAGTTTTGGAAATAAATGATAATTTGGCTTAGACCTACGATTTTCAAAGTAAATTTTATTTAACCTTATTATTATAAGAAGCGTCCCGATTGATACCATTTTTTTTAGTTATCTTCACGATTATTATTACGATGCATCGTATCGGGAAATATTACGATTACAGATGGAAAACGATTCACCGCTTTGTAATCCCTGCATCCCTAGTAACAATTCAACGTTCAATCAGTAAATCGACAGTCGGCTAGATTAATATGACAAATTGTTTTTGTACTTTTTAATTAAAAATATATTTACATTTTAAGTCTTAATCATTGTTCTGCATTACGTCTTAATACATTCAATGCCGACTGCTGATGCTAAATTTCTGACAGGAACGCGACAAAGTTTAAAAAAGAAACATTATAAATTGAACTCCAATCGGCGTTAGTAGCATTACGTTAACAGATTCGTACGCCGATGGGCGTTTGCGGCACTGAACGATTGAAAGTCACCCTGTAGGTTACCTTATTGCAGACGACCTCGTCATCAGTTTTGACGAGCCAGTCGGGCAGCTCTGCTTCCTCGATGAGCCGCGATTGGGTTTCGGTCTTGCGCCGCTCGATGTCAACTTGCTTAAATATCTCGAGTTCTTCCTCGGAGCGCGCTATCATTTCATTGATGAGGTCGTCGTCGGGTAGCTCGTTCTCTTCCTGTTTCATAACGTAATGATACGCATACAATCGTGTGTGCTTGGCAGAGCCCGGGATTTTTGCGGCAAAACAAAAGACTGTGTATCTAGTGTTAGAATAGTACATTTTGTTGCAAGTGCGGAAAGTATGTCATTTTACACGAGTCCCGAGGTGTCTTAGGCCGAGCTGCAAGCGAGGGATAAAACGCTGGACGAGTGAAAATGACACCCAAGTCGCACAGATTGTTCTATAGCAGCCGAATAATGGAGTACGTATACGCTTGAGGCTGAATATAAGAGTTGCATAACGGCTGTATAGCCATCTATTCAGCTCTTATAACTCTTAAATGGGCTCAAATCTGGCAGCCGCAAGTTGACATAGCTACTTAAGAGCGTTGTAGCAGCAATTTAACAGAGTTATAAGTGGTAACAGGAGTTACAAAAGCTGTATTTTGACTGGGTAAGAGACAACCAGTTTCCCCTTATTCAGAATAGTACATTGTGTATTAAGGTCGGTAAGTAAGGAATTACGATCGAGGCTCTAGTAGAAGCCCGAAGTCGAAGACTGAGGGCTTTCTGAGTCGAGGTTCGTAATTCCTGTACCGACCGTGAAACATACAATGTTTTTCATCACATTTGCGAGTAAATAAATAAAATTATAGGACAGAAAACACTTATAATACTTACACAAGTCAGCACAACTATTATTACGAATTACTTGAACTTTTTTTAAGCGGATGACGGGCGGACTCCACAGATTATACAAATGTTTCGTTCAGAAACGTTAAGGGCAAATACTTACGTAGGTATACATACAACCCTGAAGGAGTGTAAAAAAAAACGACGTTTTGATACAGAAAACTATTAAAATCGATTATTAAGAACATTAATTGAGTATTTAAGTAACATGTAGCGAGATTGCAATGAAAATCCTGTTTAAATAACATTTTAAGACAATTTTTCAATTGCGTGTAAACTCTTTGCTTGAACTTGCATGACCTGTGTGCTGTGCTATAAATTAAAAAAAATTTACTTACCGACCTTGGGTTTCATGGTAAATAAAAAGGTCGAGGGTTTTATATGGGGCATTGCGGCCAAGTTAACCTGTATGTTTTGATACTGTTTACGTGCAAGTGTGATGAAAAATATGTCACATATCGTCGGGGATACTGCAATACCGCGTAACTAACAAATTAAATAAGGTGTAAAATGCACCTAAGCAAGCAAGTCAGTAAGGTACATTTTGCAACTTGATGAATTTGTTAGTCACGCGGTATTGCAGTATCCCCGACGATATATAACCTAATACCGGCGGGAAATGTTGACATTGGGCTGAATATAAGATAATTAATCACATACTTTTAAAAGCAAATCAAATAGTTTTATTTACGTTTCACGTATCAAGTAGGTATTATTTATTCCAAGTGTAATAAGAGTACTTTTGAAGTCTACAAAGTACATGATTAAAATGATTGACGACTAATGATTAATAATTTACAATAAAACTATTTGGGATCACTCTATATAGAGCGTGACGTCAAATTGATGTCATCGGCATGCAAATTACGGGCCCTACGTATGACATTGATAAAATATAAATTGCGTCTAGATATTATTCGTTTCTTAAAAAGCATAAAACGGAAGTATTTGATATATAATACCTTAGTATTGCAGTTTTTATTAAAAAGTAATAATAAGTAATGTGCAAGATTGGATAATATATCGTCGGTGAAACTGCAAAACCGCGTAAGTAACATTTTAAATAAGGAGCAAAATGCACCTTTATATTACGACAGTAAGGTTTATTTTGCTCTATCATTAATTTGTTAGTTACGCGGTTTTGCAGTACCACCGACGATATGACGATAGCCAATCACCCAGCATTATCCTATAATGAAGTGACCTCCACTATACAGGGTGACTGGAAATTCGCCGTATTCCTTGAAAGGGGTTATTCTACAGCTCATTTGTAGTTAAGTCCAGTCAACCAGAGGTCAAAACTCATTGGTTATCGAGTTATTCACGTTTTTAGATTTTTTTTTAAATACCCGCCTTTCGACCTAAAACTGGTCATTGTGTAAAAACTTCGTCATTTAGAAATAAAAAAAAGCATTTTTCAAATAGCCAATGAATTATTGATTACGAAAAATAATAAAAATGCCAAAGAAATGCAAAGTTTTGCAAATAAAAGGATTTGAAGTTGAAAGTTCTAGTAATTATTTTCCAAATTTTGTAACATTTTAAAGCATAACTAAAAAAAAAAGTACGACACTTCGCGTACAAATGACAGGAATAGTTTGCTCAATTCATAAGCTTTCTAAAAAGGTACAATTTATGACATTTTACATTGTACAATTAATAATAATAGCAGAAAAATAAAGCAAATTTATTTTAAAAATAGAACACCATTAGCCGAATTTAAAAAAGGAGACCGATGTTCTATTCATTTTACTACAACACTTCCCGCGTTTTTCGGTTATAAATGGAACGCACTTTGTTTTTAAAAAGCAAATTTAAAAGAACACGATTAGCTGAATTTAAAAACGATAACGATTCCGCGTTTTTTGGTTGAAACGATGGAGCTTAACCGCGAACATTTCTGCTATTATTATTAATTGTACTATGTAAAATGTCATAAATTGTACCTTTTTAGAAAGCTTATGAATTGAGCAAACTATTCCTGTCATTTGTACGCGAAGTATCGTACTTTTTTTTTAGTTATGCTTTAAAATGTTTCAAAATTTGGTAAATAATTACTAGAACTTTGCATTTCTTTGGCATTTTTTATTATTTTTCGTAATCAGAAATTCATTGGCTATTTGAAAAATGCTTTTTATTATTTCTAAATGACGAAGTTTTTACACAATGACCAGATTTAGGTCGAAAGGAGGGTATTTTTTAAAAATTCTAAAAACGTGAATATCTCGATAACCAATGAGTTTTGACCCCTGGTTGACTGGACTTAAATCGTTACAAATGAGCTGTAGAATAACCCCTTTCAAGGAATACGGCGAATTTCCAGACACCCTGTATACTGCTCTATGTGCGATATTTGTCCATTACGGAATCTTTCCTCATTCTAGACACTGCTCGTTGTTACTTAAATTGGATTGATTTTTTACCGGTGTTACGCAAATTTTAAGGTGTACTAGATTGAAATCCTGATTATAAAAAATTACAACCAATATATGAAAATCTTATATTAATTACCCAACCTGAACATCATACCAATTACAATTAATTTTATAAATTTTCTCCCTTGACGTCGAGTGAAGTTGAACGTTCATTTAGTACACATAAATGATAAACGAAACTGTCTACTCCCAGAGAATGTTGAGAAATTAATGATTATTTACTCCTATCAATACCACACACCAAATTAAATTTAACGTCCTATGCTGTGTATTACTAAACCGCGATTAGAATACACTTCGGAAGTAACGTCAGCACGCTGTCATTGCATATAAATGACAATTACTAATGGCGGATATAATATGCAATGACAGCGTGCTGACGTTACTTCCGAAGTGTATTCTAATCGCGGTTTAGTAATACGTGTGACGTGGATTTCAAAGAAGAAATTGCATCTGTTTTTCTATATAATTTTATATAAACCTCACTAAACTATATTACACATCTATCGATATATCGAAAGAAACATATTTCTAACACTAGCTAGATTGCGACATTTGCGACAGTCTTTTGTTTCGCCACGATAATTCCGGCCTCTGGTGCTTGGCCACCAGTCATATAGTCAGTACTCAGCAATCAAAGCTTCTTACCTCTTCATCGTCTCCGTCCTGATGTAGAATGCTTTGCAAGAATTGCTGCCGTTCAGAACCGGTAGACTTCTGATCGAACATGCCGGCTTGGATGACTTTCTCGTCCATATTCAATTTGTATCTACACAAAAAACGAACTATTGTAATAAATATACTTACATTTACCCGTTTAAATTAATAAGAATTAATTATCAAATTAATTATGTGTGTAGACAATTTTTAGGACATGGAAATAACCTCAAAGTGACAACTGTGCAAAAATATAAAAAAACTGATTTAATTTCGTGAAACACGATTACTGATTATGAATATGTATATATTTTATTATATTAAGAATGAATTTATTTTATTATACATAGTCCAATTAATTTTAAAATAGTTTTCATGTTTGAATCTGTTGGCTAAATTTGCAATTTAGGGCGTCATTTTACAAAAAAAAAATACACCAAAACTAATTTTTAAGAAACTCTTATAATCAAATCAATAATGATATTTTGTAAGAAAGTCGTTTTTTTTCGTTGCATTCAAAGTGAAAAGTAGTGTTTAACGGTCCGCTTGGGTGGCTAAACATCTCGTGTCATTATGGCTTGTCTTATATAGCATTAATATTTCTATTGTTCTATCTGGCAAGTGACAAACGGCTAACTCAAGCTAATAATCATGCACATTATAGTCGCAAGCGATGAGACGCGAAAACAAAAAATAGTAGAAATAGTAATAGTCAATAGTAGTAGTAGTAGTACAACTAACTAACTAGTAGTAAAAGTAAAACTATGGTTTTAAGAGTTGTTGGTAATTATGTAGCTCTGCCTACCCCACTCTGGGAATGAAGGCGTGAGTTTATGTATGTATATAAAAAAATAAAGTTATAATTAAAAATATTATTTACGATTCCCGTTTTGATTTCCTATCCATTCTCATCGCTATTTATGTATACGTTCTATCCAATGTAAGATTTTAAAGAAAGCTTGTCGTCGTTTTTATGTTATTATAAAATACCATGGTAAGTATATTTGTAGGTGGGTCAATCAACTATTCTTTGTACACTTTTTTTTTAAGTTTGTAAGGCTTTTAAGTATAAAGTAAAACTAAATGGATATTCTTTAAAATATTGCTTGATTTGATTACACAGATAAACAGTGAATTCTATAACCCGGTGGATATATTTACTAAACAATTAAAATATCTTCTTTCACTAGTAACTTAGTGGACCATGTTGTCCCCAGTTTTGTATGAAAATAGTGGTTTGTCCCCTAAGTTACCAGTATTTTCGGCAAAAATGTTATTCTGATTTGGATAGCTTATTTTCACTTGTACTGACAATGAATCTATGGATTAAAAAATATAGTTTATTCCGGGCTTTGGTTTAACAGTGTTGTATAATTAAGACATACTAAAATGTCCGAAGAATAGTTCATTGACCAATGTATTCCAATTGTAACTTATTATGAAGGAAATAATTTTATAAGATTAGTAGATTATGCACATATCGCACTGCTATATCAAAACAGCAGTAAGTCAAAATACAACTGCATTTTAAAATCAACTTTATTACAACTTCTATGAACTTTAAACAAAACTAGCAAGGATTTTGAGTTGATACTGTATTGAGCTAGCGGTGCGATATAATGTATTTAATATCTCGTACTTCAAAGATAAGTTAGCGTTATTTGGAAAATTGACGTTTAACGACAGTTGTCATCGAGAAAATAAATTATTTAAAAGATTATAGACTTGTCAGAAGCGCGTGAAGCTAACCCCATGTGCTTCTGTTTAGTCCATTAGAGAAAATAGACTTTTACCGAACAATTGTCTTTACATGTAATATCCACGGACTTATTTCTCTGATAAGTCCATGGGAGTGTCCATAACTCGACAGTGGCCAAAATACACCTTAACAGGAATGAAAGCCCTTGGTTAAAATTAGAATTAGAGTAAATAAAGATTATAGGCAGATAACATGTCAATACTAAACCCATTGTACGTACATCCATGAAGTTTCTACATATTAATAATATTGACAGCAGTAAAACAATGCTAAACTCATTTGTTGCATTTGAACGAATAGTTATAAATAACAGTATTACTAAGCTTCATAGTTGTAGAATGTGACAGGATTGACCTCGTATCTGCCTAGTACTATAGTTTTACGACACCAATAATAACAAAACGGGTCCATACCACGGTTTAAATAAACATAGCATGACCTATTTAAACCAAACTCGTATTATTAACGTCAGTGCCATTAATAATAACAGTTAGATACTTAGTTCTCAAAGAGTTTGACTAACCTCGCAGCAGCCAAAATTCTCTCCTCGACTGAGTTGACAGTCATAAGCCGCAGCACTCGTACTTCGTTTCGTTGCCCAATCCGGTGTGCGCGGTCTTGCGCTTGCAAGTCCTAGAACACAAATCACTCTTCTTGAAACCTATGTAAAACCGGCATCGAACGGAACTATTTGTGTACCAATAACTTAATCTCTGATCAGGACCTTTTTAAGAAAAAGTGCTCATAGAGGACTAAAATTAAAAACGGTAACTATTCTATTACCTCACAATTAACTATACTGCTAAACTACACGGACAAAAAAATCGACTCAAGCAACATTTTTTAGTTTTGGTGGGGAAACGGGAAATATTTCATTAGAAATGTAGCAGCTTTATAAAACATTTATTATGCAATTAAAAAAAGTAACAACCGATGAAATCAGTTGGGTAATTTTCAGGATATTGTTGTTTACGTGGAAAATAGAATTTTAGCTGCGTGCATACCCCACGAGTTGCGCCCCTTTGAGGGCCGTAAAAACCGGTGTAACCGGTTATTTTTTATCGTATTATTTCTTATATATTCGTATAAATTATTGGTTTTAAAAGCGATTGAAGGTATTTAACAAAAAAAATATGGATCATTTATCCAAAAAACTGGGATAAAAATAGATATATTTTTATCTGTAGCCATTTTATCGAAAACGGCGCCGAATCTATGATGACGTCACAGGTCTGTAAACATTGCATCTATCATTCATGTCGTTCTTACGTTCATTGGTGTCTAGCGGTTACTGCTAATATTTATTAAAAAATCGAGCGATATTGAGTTATTTTACAATTTGAACTTTTTCGTTTCGTGATCTATCAACTTTGTGTAAGCAGACAGCGGAAACCTCCCAACAGTTGATGCCATTATGGTCGGCATTTTCTTAAAAAATAACTCAAATTTTTATGCTGCTGAGCTTCGTAATGTGAAAACAGCAATGTAAGTCTACCATAACCCTGTTTAAGTAAAATAATAGTAGGTACCTAAAGATTAAACTTGAAACGTTTTAATCATGTACCGTAAAACGGGGCTATTTGGTAATCACGGGGCTATTTGGAACTAAGTAATCATAAGCTTTTAGTTGATATATTTTTTGTCATGGCTATGATAGAACTGTAAAATTTGTTGTCAGGCTAAGTTTTTAGTTCTATTATTGCCATGACAAAAATATATCAACTAAAAGCTTATAATTACTTGGTTCCAAATAGCCTGGTGGTTCCCAAATAGCCCCGTTTTACGGTACCTAAAATATTGTAGGTTTAAATTTGGTGTTTTCGTATTTCTGTAAATTGATGTGAAATCGGAAGGTCGATTTAATGTGACATGTAGATTGACCGGTGTATAAGCGGGTCTTTAGTTGCTTGGAATAAATTAGTATAAGAATTTAAAGATAAGTCTGGTAATTACGTCACGCAAATTTCGACTCCATACGAAAACTCTTACAAAAGGGGTAGCCGTTATCAATATCGTGGTTGTGCGTGCTTTAACCCATGTTTTCCTGCCCCGAACGGGAATACTTAAAGCTCGTACATTAAATTATTATAATAGTAAGGAACACAAATTAGGTTTTTTTTAATGGATAAGTAAAGTTTTTTGAAGGGGTGTATGTTATTATTTTCTCTCATAGTGTTTGGCCTATTAACCAATATTCTACAGTTGTCTTATTTTTACTCATTACAGTTCTTCTAAAAAAAAATTTAAGACTGTTTTGACAGGTCTCTGAGCTTTACGGCACTATACGCGTTACCTAAGCCTAAATGGTAATTAAAAAAAAAACGGATTATGACATTACTTTTATTTTTTTGTCAAAATTGTCAAACGGATAATGGTTTAGCTTTCGTTCACTTACCTCCGCGTTATTTATACTAATAGTTGATGTATCCATTATACAAATATGACTATGATGCAAACAACTTGCATCGGAGTCCAAAAACGAATGCAGACGTCGTCAGGAATAGTAAGAATAGTCAGCCAAATACGCGCGGGAGTGGTCAAGAGTAGATCCAATCCAAGTCCAAAAAAGTTTTCCGGAGGTTGTCGAGAAATGTGGTATTATCCAAACCCAAGGGTCTGGCCAGAAGTCGCCGTAAAATTCAAGAAAACAATTGGTAAATAACACGAAGATAAGCAAGTGAAAGTGAAACTGTTATTCGTTTGAGAATTTTGACAACAAAAAAAGTGCTGTCATAATCCGTTTTTTTTTTAATTATCATTTAGGCTAAGGCACGTATAGTACCGTAAAGCTCAGAGAACTGTCTTAACAGACTTAAAAAATAATATTTAGAAGAACTGTAATGAGTAAAAATAAAATAACTAAAGATTATTGTTTAATAGACCAAACACCATCAGAAAAAATATAATATATAGGGTAAAATCACCAGTAGTCAGCCAGAGACCCGTAGTCGGCCTCTGCCTATACTTTGTACGAGTGGGAAGAGTACGAAACATATATTTCCCACTCTTCGCACTCGTATAAAGTCGACTACTGGTCTCTGGCTGACCACTGGTGACTTTACCCTACCCCTTCAAAAAACTTTACTTGCCCAATCACTACATAGTATAAAACAAAGTCGCTTGCGCTGTCTGTCCCTATGTATGCTTAAATCTTTAAAACTACGCAACGGATTTTGATGCGGTTTTTTTTAATAGATAGAGTGATTCTTAAGGAAGGTTTATATGTATAATACATTCCACGCGGGCGAAGCCGCGGGCGGGTCGCTAGTTCTCTATAAAATAAGGTTTTGATTGATGTAAGTACTACAGGTTTATGAAAATCTTTTATTAATTTTTTAAATTGTAATAAACGTTTGCGACAGAACTTAAGGATCAACTAGGTATGTATTTTAAGAAATAAAGATTCTTTGAACCGAAGTTGAAGGCATTTATCGAATTACTGTAGGTTTTGCATCGTCCATACCTGATGCGGATTCCAATCGCTGTCGAAAATGATGACAGTGTCGGCGCTCTGCAGGTTGAGCCCAAGGCCGCCGGCACGCGTCGACAGCAAGAACAAGAAGTACTCGGAATTCGCGTCGTTGAATTTCTTCAGGAGCTCGCCACGATCTTCAGCTTTCGTCATACCATCCAATCTATAGCAGAACTCATTATTATTAGTTAATTATACAGGGTGCCTCTGACCTTGGGGCTTTAAATGCAATGATCGATTCTACTCGCTAAACGGAACTACTTTTGTTCTGCGACATTAAAAAATAACTTAAGTTTCGATAACTAATTGATGTAAAAGTCTAATTGTAAAATCAGTGTATTACATACTGGCCATGTAATCACTATCTCATGGTACGGGGGCGACATTTCCTTGGTACGAGGCCTAAAGGAAAATAGAGAATTGGATCGCGTACATTGAAAATTACATTTAAGTTGTATGAAAAAAAAAATTTTTTTGTTTGGCATATTTTTAATAACTTACAGAACAAAAGAAGTTCAGTTTCAGGAGTAGAAACGTTCCATGCATTTAAAGCCCCAAGTTCAGAGACACCCTATATGTAATCATCAGGGGTCGCATATTTGGTGCCGATGACGTCAGAATGACGAAATTTTACACACAGAGTGCTGTGCTTTCATTTAGCAATGTATTACCTGGTACATACATAAATAACTAATGTGAAACAAAAAGCGGTAAAATTATTTTCATCACACTTGCACGTAAACAGTATCTAAACATACAGGTTAACTTGGCCGCAATGCCCCATATAAAACCCTCGACCTTTTTTTTTTACCATGAAACCCTAGGTCGGTAAGTAATTTTTTTTTAATTTATAGCACAGCACACAGGTCATGCAATTTCAAGCAAAGAGTTTACACGCAATTGAAAATTTGTCTTAAAATGTTATTTAAACAGGAATTTCATTGCAATCTCGCTGCATGTTACTTAAATACTCAATTAATGTTCTTAATAATCGATTTTAATAGTTTTCTGTATCAAAACGTCGTTTTTTTTACACTCCTTCAGGGCTGTATGTATACCTTCGTAAGTATTTGCCCTTAACGTTTCTGAACGAAACATTTGTATAATCTGTGGAGTCCGCCCGTCATCCGCTTAAAAAAAGTTCAAGTAATTCGTAATAAAATAATAGTTGTGCTGACTTGTGTAATATAAGTTTATTCTGCCCTATAATTTTATTTATTTACTCGCAAATGTGATGAAAAACATTGTATGTTTCACGGGCGGTACGGGAATTACGATCCTCGACTCAAAAAGCCCTCAGTCTTCGACTTCGGGCTTCTACTAGAGCCTCGATCGTAATTCCTTACTTACCGACCTTAATACACAATGTACTATTTTTTAATTTATGGCACAGCACACACGTCATGCAAGTTCAAGCAAAGAGTTTACACGCAATTGAAAAATTGTCATAAAATGTTATTTGAACAGGAATTTCATTGCAATCTCGCTACACGTTACTTAAATACTCAATTAATGTTCTTAATAATCGATTTTAATAGTTTTCTGTATCAAAACGACGTTTTTTTTACACTCCTTCTGGGCTGTATGTATACCTACGTAAGTATTTGCCCTTAACGTTTCTGGACGAAACATTTGTATAATCTGTGGAGCCCGCCCGCCATCCGCTTAAAAAAAGTTCAAGTAATTCGTAATAATAGTTGTGCTGACTTGTGTAAGTATTATAAGTTTTTTCTGCCCTATAAGTTTACTTATTTACTCGCAAATGTGATGAAAAACATTGTATGTTTCACGGGCGGTACGGGAATTACGAACCTCGACTCAGAAAGCCCTCAGTCTTCGACTTCGGGCTTCTACTAGAGCCTCGATCGTAATTCCTTACTTACCGACCTTAATACACAATGTACTATAGAGTTAAATATAGCTTAATTGCAATCAAAATACGGATTACGCCAGCAGTTTTTTTTTGTTTACCATTTTTGGCAAAAATGGAAAATTGATTCAATTTTCTTTTATGAATGTAAATGCTAGAATTTACGACTATTTAATAATAAGCAGTGATGGGAAATAGGTGAGCTAAAATACCTATTCTTTGCGAGAGGACATAATATGGAGTGGTTACAACCGGATAAAAGTATATATTTTTTGGATTCCGGGTATTTGATATTTATCCGGGCACTGCGAATACTAGCCGTAATGTTGAACATACATTCTTTTCCTTATAGAATGTTTGTAAAGTTTGTAGTAAAAATGGTAACATTCCTGCCATAAAGTTAAAATTATAAGTAATCCGAAAATGTGAACGCCCATTTGCAAGTCATAAACAAACAATGCGTGGGAAAACCCATATTATTAGTCCTGCTACTACTTTTTAGAAATCTTGTACATTCCTTCTTTTCTCTAGCCCTTTTTACTAAAAACTAACATTAAACATGCCGTACTTTAAACAAAACATGTCATGTTTTACATTACGATAATTACCCGAATAAATATCGAATACCCGGAACAGAAAAAAAAAATAATTTTTATCCGGTTGTAACCACTCTATATTATGTCCTCTCGCGAAGAATAGGTATTTTAGCTCACCTATTTCCCATCACTGATAATAAGGTAATAAATGAATATATGGGGACAATCTCACACCAATTGACCTAGTCCCTTACTAAGCTCTAGCCTTGTACTGCGGGTTAGTACCCAAAAAGTACTTAGAGACAACCATATAAATACTTAAATACATAGAAAACATCCAAGACTCAGACTAGGCTAAAGCGACGTCATAAATTCATCATACTGATTGTTAATAAACATGAGTTTTTTTAAATGACAATGTTTCTCGTTGATTTTTGCTAACGTCCTTCTCAATATCAGTATCGATGAACTGATAAAGTTGAATAGGGATTTATGCAAAACTTGTTCAGCGATAATCTAGCACTTTTATTTTCAATTATAAGGTGCCGATGATGTCAATTTGCATCAAATTGACGTCTCCTGCATCAAAAGTGCGACCTCAGGTAATCATATATATTTCACTAGCTTCTGCCCGCGACTTCAGGATGAATAGTATAAGTTTATTCTAACCGAACCGAGAACGTGACTTTAATCACACCAAGGCAACAATCCGATACCTAGTTTTAAATCAGAGCTAGCGCTATGTAGCTCATATAAGGAGAACTAAGTGTGTTTCTTTAGTAACTTTTGTGTACGCACACGTCAATGAATACAACCTGAAAGGATTACCGGATGACCAACTTTAACTAAAATAATAAACACACTGCCCAAACATGGCAAGCTGAGATACCACCTTTAAAATTTTGTTACTCGTATTACAAAGTGGCGCCACCTTGTGAGCAAATTCACAGCTTTAATGATTAATTTTGATTTCCCGTAGGAATGAGATGTTTTTTCGGGATAAAAACTATCCTATACCCTATTCCAGGACCTAACCTATATGTATGCCAAGTTTCACCTAGATCCGATCCGCGTGAATGAGTAACAAACATCCAAACATATAATAACAAAACTTTCTCATTTATACATTTTAGAATACCTATTAGTAAGATAAGATGCAGCATGGATTAGTCTCAAAGCGCTCAACTGAATCAAATCTATGTGAATTTGTTGATTTTGTGTCTATAGCTATGGATAATGGCTACCAGGTCGATGCAGTGTACACCGAATACTCCAATAGATAAGCTGAAAGCTTTTGGTGTGCACGGCAGTCTTCTCAGGTGGCTAGACTCTTGCCTCAAAAACAAATCACAAGCTGTCACTATCAAAGGGTTCCAGTCGTCATTTATACCTGTAACATCTGGCGTGCTTCAGCGATCCCATCTCGGTCCGCTTTTATTTAATATATTTATAAATTACATCGTATATGTTTTTTCAGGTTCTCACTTTCTTATTACGGCGACGACAGTAAAATCTATAAAATTATTAAATATGTCGATGATTGTATTTTATTTGTAAGAGATTTAGATATGTTACCTATGGAATTATTGTTTGGACAATTGTTTGGAATTAAATATTAAACAATGTCAAATAATGTCATTTTGTAGAAAGGATAATGTAATATAATTTTGTAAATTTCGAATTAGATCGTGTAAATGAGGTGGGAGACTTGGGAGTGACATTAGATAGAAAATTACTTTTTCGGAGTCATATTAATAAAATTGTAAATAAGGCGTTTAAGATGCTTGGATTTGTCCTAAGTGTAAGTATATAAATCATTTAAGAAGCCAGATACACTCGTTACAGTTTATAATTATTTTGTTCGATCTCACTTAGAATATGCGTCTACGGTTTGGAATCCCGTGTATCTTATTTATATTAATAGCATTCAGAAAATACAAAAGACTCATAGGCACTTTTGCTATAGGTTTGGACAGGGGGTTAGAGTGGTGGCGCTTTGTCTAAGCAGATAAATGTACATTCATTGCAATCTCGACGTCTTATTAGAGACCAACTTTTTTTGTTTAAAATTTTAAATTATCGCATCGACAGTCCAAAACTTGTAAATAGGATCAATTTACGTTGTCCGAATCGTGATTTCCGCAAGAAAAAGCTATTTCACGTACCCCTTTATAAAACGAATTATGCAAAAAATACGTTTATTTCTCGAGCTCGTGATTCTTATAATCGTTATTTTAATAATATCGAAATATTCAATATTTCTTTAGTTAGTTTTAAATGTGCCTTGTTAACCTGTCTCTACCTACCATTCATTTATGTACCTACTACAAGTCCAGGTTATGTCTTTCTCAGTCAAGATGGCGCATTTTGCATTTGTGCGCTATCTGTCCATCTCTCTTCCTGTTCTTTGATACTTGACTAGTTAAGAGGCCTGATTATTTTATATTCCACCTGTGAACACTGTTTTGTCAATGAACCATTTTCTTTTTAATCTAATAAGATCTATGTAAATGACTGTTGGCGTTCCAAATAAATAAATAAAAGATAAGACTTGTTTCTTAGGGTGAATGATGATAATCAAGTGTTCACTAAACGCTTAAAGACTGATATGCGGAATGACCCTAACCATGGCAATAACAATGCTATAATAATTATTATGGAACTGTTATTGTTATTACCATGGCAACGCTCATTATAGAATTGTTTTCCAGCTTCGGTTACACTAAAGGTGGTATTCTGATACCATTAACGATATAAATATTCGCGGTTTATAGTACGCGAGTAGTAAAAGTTTGTTTCAAGGTGTTCCCGTGTTTATTGTATCGGAAGTAGTGGTCCTGATATCCGTGTTACACGCGGAACCGTAGCTCCGTGATCTTAGCACCGGCGGTGCTAAGTTCCCGAACTACACGGTCACGCCAAGATACGTATCCGTGTCTGCGTTCGGCTACGTATCTGCGGATCTCGGCTCCGGCTCCGCTCCGCACGGTTATTGAATGAAAGCTTAAAATTAAACGTGACGGTCACGGGCGGATCGGATCTACGTGTAAATAAGAAACGTATCTCCGTGTAACACGGAGCTACGTATCTTAATTACACGTAGCCGAATTTCACGTGTCGAACGGGCCGGATCTCCGTTGCCGTGTTACTCGGTAACGGAGATTCGGCTACGGGTACACGAAACACGGACACGACCAGGAGCCCTAATCGGAAGTCGGGTTAGTCACACCATTTATAACTCAAGAATAGCCAGACCGATTATTATGATCTTTGATTTGTTGGAATTGTCTCTGCCCCAAATAGCAGGATATCGATTAAAACATCGGAAAAAATAAGAAAAAAACATTCTGAGGTGGTACTAAGTTGGCCGGGTCGGCTAGTCCTACTAATATTATAAATTCGAATGTTTGTGTGGGTATTAGTTTGTTACTCCTTCACGCGGCACGGCTAGGGAGCTTTGGATGAAATTTGAAGTGGACATAGCTTTTACACTGTTTTAACACATACGCTACTTTTCATCCAGGAAAAATTAAAAATGCCGAGGGAATAACCATAATCGAAATCTATGCAGACAAAGTCGCGGGCAGAAGCTATATTAATATTATAAATGCAAATGTTTGGATGTTTTTTACTCAATCACGCCAGAACGGCCGAACGGATCTGGGTGATATTTGGCGCAGAGATAGATTACAGCCTGGAACAGCACATAGGTTACATTTTAAACCGGAGAATTAAATAGTTCCCGAGGGAATAGCGATAAACAAATTCTACGTGGACGGAGTCACGCGCAAAAGCTAGTTGCTCATAATTTTATCTCAGTTACCAGAAAATGTAACTTCGAAAAACGTGCGTGCTCATGGTGCTGATAGACTTGAGCAGACTCGCTAGAATACTCGTCGAAATGCTCAAGTCTATCAACACCTTTAGACAAGATATTTTTACTGCTGCACCGTCGATTTATGTAACTCGAAGTTTATGCAGCAGGCGTAATTTGCTTTTATTAATAGCATGCGAAATAAACAAAAAAAAAATATTTTATAATCAAACGTAGAGGGTCTTTGAAAAAATTGAAGCATGGTTTGTACGTACCTTAAATACTGGAAGCACCGCCACGATAAATAGTCCTCTATGATGGTCATGCACTGTGTCATCTGACAGAACACGAGCACGCGGTGTCCGGTTTGCTTCAGCTTTGGCAGGATACGGTCCAGGAGCTCGAACTTGCCGGACGCGCGGTACAGATCAGGCCTGTTGCACACAATGCATTTCATTATCATCATCATCAACATTATTTAGGTGGAGAAGTTCATATAAAGTTATTTATCGATCTACCGATACGAGACTAGAGTTTATTTTACTGGTAGATCAATGCTTAAATAACAATGAATAGGCTTCAAAAAAGGAAAAAAAAATATTTCCAAATGATAATTAGGCCAGTCAAATAAAGTCGCCTTTTGGGTAAAAATATTGTGGGAAGCGAGAAGAGAAGCAGGAAGGAAGAAGAGACTTCAATTGACAACAATTCATTTTGTGCTAAGGTAGTAAAATAAAATACCGTTTCTAGATTTTACACTGCTGATTACAGTAAAAATATCTTTGGATTTTTTTATGCAGTAGTTTTTTTATATTTAGGAAAAACAGTAAAAAAAGTTGGATTGTAAATGTTAGGAATACACTTATAGTGCCCATAGTCCATTTATAAAAAAAAAATACAACTGTCATGTTCATTTTTTATCTGTCTGACGAATGAAACTCAAAGCAGATGCAAAGCAGTAAACGCAAAATAGTTTATTTATTTTAATGGCGTCTACAAATTATGTAATTAATTAAATTACACAAAATAAAATAACAAATTTGTGAACGAACGGCAGCGAATGATTGACATGACATGACAGTCAGTTCTGTATCTGTTTAAAGTTACTTTTTTTATTTTATGTCATGCTAAGATCACGACATCAGTATTCCTAACTTTGGATATACGGTCTTTTTAATGACTATTTCTTTAATAAATTATTAACGACGAATTTAAGTTAAATAAAGAAAAACTGAGAAATACGGGTAGTCTAATTTTTAACCAGCTATTATGTTTATAATAACGGCGAAAAATAAATAACGCTTTTTTTTTTGAAAGGTTGTCAATTATTGACTGCCAGGAATAATATTTTTAATTATTTTAGGCGGTTATTGTTTTTTTAACATTAAATTTTTATTTTATACTTTTTACTGATCTTAATAGGCTGCGTCTTAAGTAATCCAAGTTCTCTTAAATTAATAAGAAACTTTAAGATATTTCCAACTCGCTGCAAGAAACGCTGCGGGGAAAGTAAAAAATATTGAATCATAAATAATTTAAAGGTTTCGTCATTGTCGCTTAATTATCTTCATCGAGAGGAGTTCCGGTGGCCATGTGTGGTGTTCTTCATAAGTTCCACTTTACCCAAATGATAGTTTATACATAGGTTCGTATCATAAAGCATGGTTCATGTAGAATTGGCACGCATAAATGAATTTAAAAAAAATGTTCCTAGAGTTCTTATTTCAAAAGTGACAATCATGGTTTGTTGACAACCTTTTGATGTTTAAATAGTGCAAAAATTATAGACTTTGATCAATGCGTTTAATAGTTATCGACAATGGAACTTGAAAAAAGGAAAGTAATTGTAAACAAATACTTGGAAAATCCATCGTGGTCTGGGTCGCAGGTAGCTAAGGCACTAAATTTCCACAAAAGTACTGTTTGTAGAGTTATAAAACGATACAAGGAGACCCTGTCTTGCCGCCGAAAGACACAGATCAATCTTAACCCTTAAATTGGCAACGTATCTAATAATCAAAGAGCGGAATTCTTCATAGCAAAAATCAAACTGTCAGAGGGATTGACCTAACTGTTTTATCGACTTATCGATAAATATTTGTCACTTAACGAAACAAAGTTAAAGTAATGAAATCAGGCTTTTGGATATACATACAAACAAATTAACGGTGTCCCTAATTAGCTGACCGCCACTGTATTTTACTATAATAGTAAAGAATAAAACAGAAAATACTTTTTTTTTTAATTTTCTATATGAAACTTATCATTAAAAATTAAAAACAAATATTGCTAAGAGTAGGTAACTAATCTTCATTCAAAATAACAAAGTCGAAATCTAAATCTCTATTAAATATGTTTTCTTCATCTTCCCAGTAGTAAAAGAAAATAGTCATTATTTTTTCAACATTGTCACCTTTCAAATTACTCCTTTTTTCATTGTAGATCCATTTATTAGATGAAAACGAGCGTTCTACCTCAGTTGAAGTAACAGGAGCATATTTGTAGTAGGTACTCGATAACGGTGTTTTGGCTGTAATCACTTTTTTCTATAAAATCAGCATATCAGGTCAAATGTTACAGAATAATCTTTTAAGTTGACTATGGATACCTAATGCGATATTATTCCGTAACATCGATAAGTCGAAAAAACAGTTAGGTCAATCCCTCTGACAGTTTGATTTTTGCTATGAAGAATTCCGCTCTTTGCTAATAATGCACATACCATAATGTTCACTTTTTTTATTTTTTGGTTACTATATTTTTTATGCTGATTTCAAATTAAATAGGGTTTGAATTCACGACTTTTTTTATTTTTGCCAATTTAAGGGTTAAAAGGGTGCCAGGGACAGAGAACTTAAAAATAAAGTGTTGAGAGCTGTTGAACGAAATCCAGGGCTGTCCGATACGATCTATCCCCTAAATTTAAAAAAAATCGGGAGTACTGTGAGACGGATTTGCCTTTGAGCTGGCTATAAGAGCTATAAAGCTATTAAGAAGCCAAATCGCACCAAGAAGCAGAACCTTCAAGTTAAAAAGCGAGCTCGCTTGTTGTATGACAAAGTTTTAACCAAATTCAAAGGGTGCTTCTTGATGGACGACGAAACCTATGTTAAACTCGATTTTAAGCAACTGCCCGGTTCAAAGTATTACTTGGCTGATGCTAGAGGAAATGTTGAAGAAAAATATAAGTTCGTTAAATTGGAGAAATTTGCAAAAAAACACATGATATGGCAAGGGATCTGTAGTTGTGGCTTAAAGACCAAAACTTTCGTTACGTCTTCTACAATGACGTCAGATGTTTACATGAAAGAGTGCCTGCAAAAACGAGTTATACCTTTCATTAGAAACCACCTTCTTCCTGTGAAGTTTTGGCCAGATTTAGCTAGCTGCCATTACTCAAAAAAGGTACTACAGTGTTATGAAATCTATCAGGTCGATTACGTGCCTCGTGACATGAATCCTCCAAATTGTCCACAGTTTCGACCAATTGAGAACTACTGGGCAATTATGAAAGGGAAACTCAAAAAGAGTGGCAAAATGGTCAAAGATGTAAATTCGTTGCGATCTACATGGAATCTTCAAGCCAAAAAAGTAGATAAAAGCACTGTTCAGAAGATGATGGGATCTATTACGAAGAAAGTTCGGAATTACATACTTGGTTTTGACAACTGAATATTTTTAGTGAAAATGTAAAATCATAAATAATACATATTTTTCAATTTATAAGACTAATTGTTTTATTTCATTAATTATTTTAAATTTTATAACCCTGGTAATATGTACCAATTCTAAATGAACTATGCTTTAATATATAAGTCCAAAATACATAATGGGTCATACTGTAAACCGAAAGTGTAACCTTTTCAGGATTGCTACAAAACCAACCTAACCTAACTTAATGGGTTCCATAAAATAGTTTATTATTAAAAACCTTAATGAACAACAAGAATCATAATCATAAAAGGTAAAATTATAAAAAAATAACAGATTTCGTTTAGTTTATTATACATTATAAATAATATATTCTCGTTACAAGCTGAGTTTTAGGTTGATATTAAGGTTGTAAAATGTCAATTACGGCTAAATACAGTAACCTAATCTACCTAACTTGCAATAACTGTTCGGAAAGGTGGTCTGCCATAGATAATCCGTTCGCGCGCATGATTTTATTTAATTACCTTCAGCACCTAAAAAAATCTCATAATCGATTCATTATACATCGTAACTTTTTTCAATTTGTAATTATATTAAAAAATTAAACAGTATTTCAATTGTTACAATAAGGAAGATTTGTAATTATCTACAACTTTAAACTTTTTTCTGATTCGTTGTTTTTGAGATTGCAAACCTTTCTAGTTTGAGATTGCAAACCTTTTTCAACGAAAAACGGGACTCATTATTAAAGTAGATACAATACCTACAATTGTGGTACTTTTCTAAGATTACTAGCTTCTGCCCGCGACTTCATCCGCGTAAATATAGTAATTTTGGCATCCCACGGGAACACTTATTTATTTCGGGATTCAAGGTAGCCTATGTATCCAGGGTATAAGCTATCTCCATTCCAAATTTAATACGAATCCGTCCAGCCGTTGCAGCGTGAAGAAGTAACACACACACACACACAAACTTTCGCATTTATAATATTAGTAGGTTATTCGGTTCGGTTTTTACTCCTTCACTCAGAGATTTGGCAAGCGATGTGAATGACTGATCCCTTAAAAAAAGAACACAAGCATATTTTTAAGAGTATAAGAATATTTCAAAGTTTTTTTTAAAGTTATATTTTAAGCCATTACGCGTCTGAAAATATATCAAGTTAACATTTATATTTTAAACTAAGAGCCCACGACACTTAACCTAGTTCGATAAGACTACCAGAGATGATATATATATATATATATATATATATATATATATATATATATATATATATATATATATATATATATATACAGGGTGACTGGATATTCGATACAAACCTTTTAAGGAGGCATAGTAGAGCTCATTTAGAGCCAATAAGGTCATGTCATGTAGTACCCTGGTCGAAAAATATTCATTTCTGAGATATTTGAGATTTAAGTTATTTTCGAAATTGCGGAATTCATGTCTTTCAAAGACCATTCTCCAAATTATAGTCGTGCTTTGAGCAACATTATCAAAAGACTTGAAAGTTTTATTTGTTATTTTACACGTTTGTTATTACATTTTTAATATACAGAGAGTATGAGTAGGTGGTTGAAACGCTAGGTAATGTAATTGTCACTCACCCGGACACGACTCCACCGCCAGTGCCGATGTGATCGCAGAACTTCTCCTCGATGTGCTGGAACATAAACGGGTGGTTGCACAGCTTGCGAAGCTGCACAATGGTGTTCATCAGGGCTTTAGCACCGCCCTTGCCTTTGTTGCCCTTCTCTGATCCGTCTGTGAGAAGAACCCCCTTAGATTGCATGTGCCTGGTAACAAAAAAGTTAACGTTAGCAAAACACACTCCTGATCTGGCTTTACCACCCCTAAAATCCCTCATTTACAATTTTACTAGTATTAAACAAGACAGCAAACAAAATTTAAAATATTTACGTCAACTCAGGGATTATTCCTTACAAGGCGATTTAGTCCCCTACCTTAGGGTAAAAAGTTCCTGCCACTAGCGGCATAATTTATCATGTTGCTGGGTAGAGTATTGTGATTGAGAAACCAATTATTGTTATTTAAAATTAATACTATTTCTTGGTAGATCATTATTATCAATAAACACATTTAAAAAATCAACCCTTGTCAATATTGGTTTTCATACAAAATCATCATCACCATCATCAGCCTATATTAGTCCACTGCTGGACATAGGCCTCCCCTAATGAGCGCTACAGCGCCCTGTCTTCAGCTTGCCGCATCCAGCATCTGCCTGCAGTCTTTCGCAGATTGTCATCCCACCTGGCCTGAGGGCATCCTACACAACGTTTGCCGAGACGCGGTCTCCACTCAAGAACACTCTTACCCCAGCGGTTGTCGGTTCTTCGCGAGATATGGCCGGCCCACTGCCACATCAGCTTGCTGATTCTTTGAGCTATGTCGATAACTTTGGATATCTGTCGGATTTATTCGTTACGAATCCTATCTTTCAGAGAAACTCCGAGCATAGCTCTTTCCATAGCTCGCTGAGCGACTTTGAACTGGTGGACCAGGCTTACTGTGAGCGTCCACGTCTCAACTCCGTAGGTCATAACGGGTAAGACGCACTGATTGAGAACTTTCGTTTTCAAGCATTGCTATGGATGACGAGAAGACTCGACGTAATTTCCCAAACGCTTCCCAGCCCAGCTAGATCCGCCTCGACCTCCTTCTCGGAAACAATTTCGAGAAGGTGGCCGTGTACGACGACCGGTCCCCAAGGACCGGAAAACCCCTTCATTTGATTAACCCTATATCAATAGGCTTAGCCTATCATTCGGTTAGCCAATCGATGTGCTTAGCTATGATTGAGTCACCTTAACGTTAGGGCGAACCCCTTTGAAGTAGTTAACCGCATCCATAGAGCTTACCCGGTTCATTAGGGTTTCGGTAGTTTAATATTTAAGCGCTTAGCATTGACTGGGTATTACCCCTTTGATCGCCTCTCTCTTTTTCGCTCAATTCGCCGTCTCGCTTAAGCAGCTACTGTTTGCCGCCACCCTATCAATTGTTAGGTAAGTAATTCAATAATAAGTCTAAACTCTTGCGCATAGAGGTTAAACCAGCTTGAAACCGTTCAAATAAGCTTGAATAAGGTAACAGACAATAGGGTATTGGGATAGGCTTAGCGCTTAGTCGAATTAACCGTATCGTTCGGTTGCCCTTTCGTTGAGCTAAGTCGACGATAAGCTTAGCGCATCCTTGGGGTTTGTAACAACAAGTCTATCAAAAAGCATATCGAAAACCCCTTTCGCGCTAAGCGGTTCCGGTCCCTGCCGATCCCGGATCAATGCACCCATTGATCATGACTTCGGTTTTATCCAAATTCATGCCAAGACCAATACCAATGCATCGCGAGTCTAGGCAAGCCAGCATCTGGTTCAGCTCCTCTAGCGACTCCGCCATTAAGACTACGTGATCAGCGATTCTCAGGTGTGAGATGTACTCACCGTTTAAGTTAATCCCCTCACCTTTCTAGTCCAGCGTCTTAAACAGATCTACCAAAGCGCTCGTGAACAGTTTCGGGGATATTATCACATCCCCCTGTCTCACTCCTCTGTGCATTTGGATGGGATTAGTCTGCTGGCACTGTACTTGGACACTCATGGTGGCGGCTTCGTAGAGACATCTTAGAACCTCGATATAACGATAGTTGGCAATGCTGTAAGGGTTTCGGACAGCCCAGGTTTCGACGGAGTCCGAGGCATTCTCATAGTCCACAAAAGCGAGACCGCAGGGGCTGATTATACTCTTTGGACTTCTGTATAATCTACCTCACTGTGTCGATTTGGTCTATGATGCCATATCCTCCTCGGAAACCGGCCTATTCCGGTAGCTGGAACTCGTCGTCTCCTGGCGAGACGATTCGTGACCACTCGAGAGAACAGCTTATAGACGTGGCTCAAGAGTGATGGCTCTGTAGTTTTAAGGCGGGTTTTATCTCTTACATACATACATACATTAAATCACGCCTGTTTCACTGTAGGTAGGCAGAGACCACTTCTTTCCACTTGCTACGATCTTGACAAATTTCTTTCGCTTCTTCATCATCATCGAGTCATGCACGCACATCGGTTTCGGGTACTTAAGATTCGGCCCTTCTCCAGTATTTCTCCGATTTGATTCGAAAAAGTACGCCTAGGGCGGCCCCTTCCGACCCTTCCACTCACTTTCGTCAATCTTCTTTCATCCATCCTTTCCAAATGACCGAACCATCGAAGCATGCCCTTTTCAATCTTAGTCACTACCTACATCTTGTTTTATACGACATTTCTCTTTGTTTTTTTTCATTTCTAACTCTATCAATCAGTTTCACACCACACATACTACGCAAAGAGCACATTTCAACTGCATTTACACGACTTACATGCTTGTCACACCCAACATTCACTACCATACATCAGGGTAGGGGCCAGCACTCCATTGTGAACAGCCAGCCGGGCTTTTCTTAAAAAAGAGCACCACCAAACTCTCGCTTCACGCCTTTGGAGTTCTCCCACTGTGAAGGACGGTGTTAAAGAGGTTCTGTATCTCCCGTATAACAGGGGCTTCTCCACCTTTCAAAAGCACTGATGTTATTCGGTCTTCACCGGGGGCTTTCCCATTCTTAAGCTGCCTCAGAGCTATCACGATCTCGTCTTGACTGATGTCTGGCAGTTCGTCGGTATAACGGGTTGGCTTAAAGTAATGAAAATGTATTCAATTACCAATAGCAGGCAATAAAAAAATACAAAAAGGATTTTGACAGATATAATTAATAGAACATATGTAAATTTTGTTAATAAGGCAAAAAAAGATTAACTGGTTCAATAAAAAATGTCCGCGAGGAAGTTATGACGTGAACGTGTCTATCGCCTACTTGGACGGCGTGAAAAATCTGAAGTGGTCTCCCATCACAAATTTGAAAATGTACCTCCTTCTACAATTTAATGTTTGATTCAGCGGTGGGAACTTGGTATTAGGACTAAAGATTCACCAAAAACGGGAAGACCTCCCATTCTTAATGATCGACACCGCAAGTAGGTGGCAACGTTTGTACAAAACAAAGTGGGTCAGTCCCAGACACAGATCACAGAAACAAGGGAGATATGTTATGGGGGCGTGGTTCGTGACGCCTCGATATGGTGAAAATGACCATATCGGCACGAGGCGTGTCAAGCGTTGACATAGTCACTCACTGAACGCTGTCAGTATAGAAGCTCCGTTTAAATGATAAAATGACTGTATGTAGCGTGAAAGTGTGCAAAAATCGAAGTGCAAACGTTGATATAAAATCAAAGGGCATAACTTACCACCGGTAAATTTAGTTTTTAAGCATTATTTATATTTTTAAATTAATATTTTATATTTGAATGGATTTCAGAGCGTAAGGTTGTGAAAGTTGTGTTGACGTGATTTCTATCGACTATCGATAAATGGCTTATTCTACAGCTATCAATAGAATTCAATGTGTTAATAGTTCTAGTTATTTATCACTACCACCACACGCTTAAAACAGAAGAAAAATAATTTTAACAAATTTTCACGTTATACAAAATTTAATTTTCTTTACAATATTAACAAACGACGAAGGACTCTAGCAATTCAAATATAAGTAGACAAATCATACAATTAAGATAAAAATAAATTAACCAACCACAAAGGCAAAGAGCTCTGGCTCAGTATTGAGCTGTGCTTGCACACAGCGCTGATTGACAGCTCGCGCCGACTCACTCTCAAAAGGATTCAAGCCTAAAGGTTGGATGGTAGAGATTGCCCCAAGTATTAAGTCTATCTTTCTGTTTTAAGTAATTTGTACCATTTATGAAATAAAGTTTACATAATCAAGTCGGTAAACTACTGGTTTGTCCCAAACTGAGATCTTGTGACGTGACACTCAACCGAACCCATTTTATTAGTATATTTGTATTAACATCATAAAGTCCAAGCTTACAATTTAGACTTTTATGTACTAATCAAAACGAAAATCTTTAACAGCTCCAGAAAAGAAGACGCACACCTCTTGAAAAAAGTATAACTAGATGTCGCTGTGTGAGTAGTCCTTAACCTGCTGAACATAGGGACTACTATCTTAGCGCCATCTAGCTCTGAGGAATTGATTAATTACTCGTCGCATAGATGGCAGCTAAGTGACGAGTAAGCGCTACCTTACGTTCAGTGACTGAACTACGATGAAAAAAAAACGATCTTTCAGAATTTTTCAACCTTGAGAACTTAGTATATAAAGCTTAATTTTCTGCTACTATCAAAACTATGTTACGGCGTTTTTAGTTCGTAAGCTGTAACCAATTATGAGGAGGTTGTTTTTGTAGTAGTTAATAGAGCGTAAGCGTAAGACGCACACATGTTTAAAAGTGGCGACACCGGGTCTTGTACGAATTGGCGTTCATGACGTATCTCCCTTGTTTCTGTGATCTGTGGTCCCAGATAAGTTAGCTGTAAAATATGATGTTTTTCGTGGGCGAATAAGGAATATTTTAGAGAAATACAATGTTGAACAGTTAAAGTGTCAAAAAATACCCAAATATTCCAACAAACAGCTTGAAGATATTCCAAAGAAGTGCATTAAGTTGCGGAGAAAGTATCACTATGCAGGGAGCAGCCAGAATTGACTAAAAGAGCGTGACGTTCACTTCGTACCGAAGGATTCAAACCATCAGAACGTCCCTATAGCTCGTCCAATAGAGGATTATTTGGTAATTCTCAGTAGACTAGTTTACAGTGATGGGCGGGAAGCAAAATTACAGACTCAGTTGAAGCGCAAGGTACAAAAACAACTAATTAACAAAAAAATGTAAAAATAGATGTTGTCCAACGTATGATGAAAACGGTAAGAAGAAAGCTACGAAAAATTTAAGATACGGGACTTTTTGCTGTATAGGAATGATTGATTATCATATTGGTTTTAGTTCGTTTTTATGTAATAAAAAGCTATATAACCCTAACAAGTGAAAAAATAAAAATAAAAACAGTTTTTGTAATTCTCATTACTTTAAGCCAACCCGTTAGTAGCGTGTCTGTAGTATCTTGGTCGTCTCGTCAGGAACATCCTCTATCTCGGCGGATATCTCCGGCTTCGAAAATACGGTCCTCCAGTCATGCGTTAAAAAAACGATACACTATCATAACGACTGTGTCCAGTGTATCAATTTGATTCCTAGGCCACTATGGACAATGTTAAAGTGATGTTGTCAACTCAACCAAAACGTAGTAACGACGGAAGAAAGGCAAAACCGTCCGGAAACTGTTAATTTAATAAGTCATTTCTGTGAAGCGTTTTGTCAATAGTTGGCAAGCTAACAGTTTTCTTATCCTGCCTGGGTCAAATTTCTGGCTTTTTCTTTTCCACTTCGCCTTACTCGTTGCATCTTTAAGCGTAAGTTAGCAGTTCTCTACTCTACATATTTCTTCTCGACACTCGGCCATCGTAGTTTTGGCCTTTCTTTTCACCGGTCTAATATTAAGGTCGATTGTTTTTGACGTTATAGGATTGTCTTCTCTTTAGATTCCTTAACTTTCTTGTTTTCTAACAGGTTATCGGTAACTCCTGCTAAAACACCCAGGACCAATCTACCTAGCCGTCTGATCGAAATAAACGCCTACGTTGGCCTCGTGAATGTATAAAACTCCATTCAACTTTCTGTTAAGGATTTTCTGTAATTCGCCCAGTAACAAGCTACGAACGAACTTAAAACCACTTACTGCCGAACCTTGATGGTTCCCTTCGACCGATCATAATATACGAGTGAGCCAGGTTTATAGTGGCGGGAACGTCACACGGTTATCATATCATGGTTTGTGTAAAGGTGTTATGATTAGCTCGGAAAACATGTCCTTCAAAGACCAATTACCATACAGTCGGGTTCACTGTAGCCAAGTCTATTATGAATTTTACTGGTTTTCTGAAAGCAAGCGATTCATACGCAGTCGGGTACAATTTCAGTTGTGTGTGGCACATTAATTTGATAGCCCAGTAGTTATTTCATTCGCAACGTCCCGCTACCACTTACACTATAGTAAACTAAACAAACTAGCCAGTAGAATAACTCTTCTATAATAACCTAAACACAATCGCGCCTTAATCGAAATACCGTATGGGCCATATTTGCCATGAGGGATATTTCACCCCTTGCAGTGTTATCTAACGTGATATTCAGGTTCTAGATTACATCTCAAACACTCAAATCTCTCAAAGATTAACAAGAGATTGCAGGGATAAGTTCACCTGAAAGTCAAGGAGAAGGTAAATACATGTCGTAACGTAAAAATACGTGAAACAACTGGCAGAGATTACAGAAGATTGGAAGATTTCCATTCTTTACTTATTACTGTTTGGAAATGAAAAAATGTAAACATACTTGTAAAGTACTCTTTGTAGGCCACTCATATCGCACTTTATGATGTACTCCACTTTGTCTGGCAGCTGACTTTCTACCTCCTTCTTCAATCGCCGCAACAAGAACGGACGCAACACTTTGTGCAGACGGCGAATGATAAGAATCGTTTCTTCTTCGTTTAACTCCACCTGAAACAGATATTTGTTAATATCCTTAATATAGCCGCAGTACCAGGGTCAGGAGGGAAAGTCGAGGTAGAATACCTTTTCTCCAGTAGTAGCAAACGGCGCGTTGAACCACTGTTCGAAAGTTGAACAGCTCTTGAATATGGAAGGCAGCAGGAAGTTGAGAAGCGCCCACAGCTCCGGGAGTTTGTTCTGCAGCGGCGTGCCGGTGAGGAGTAACCGATGCGGGGCAATGTAGTGGGTGTTGAGGACTTGTGTGAGCTTGCAGTGATGATTCTTCATACGGTGGCCTTCGTCGATGATCATGTATTTCCATTGCAACTAGAGTTGAATTTAAACGTCAATTATCTACTCAGGCTACAGTTGTTTTATCTCACTTAAGTGGGTGGGACCATACTTGTGTGTGTAGATGCACATGCACGTTATCTTCGAGTGCGTGAGCTCGGCCGGGAGCACTCAGTTTCGGCCAAGTTGCCGGTTGGGTGAGAAGTGCTAGTTAGTTCGCCCCAGAAATAATTGAAGAGTACCATTAGCAGTCAAAAATTCAAAATTCAAAATATTTATTCAGTAAATTGGCCACATGAGGGCTCTTTTACATTCCGGAGAAGAAGCGCCGCAAGAAACTCCAGCAGAAGGTCATTTTTTTATTTTAATAATAATACTTAAAAGTATCTAAATTACATTACAAGGTAATAAAGTAATAAATAATTACATACATACATACATACATAAACTCACGCCTTCATTCCCAGAGTGGGGTAGGCAGAGCTACAGAATTACCAACAACTCTAAAAACTTATTGATAATTCTGTAACCACATTTTGCAAAATCAGGCTAAGATGTTTACCAGCGTATTAGTGACAGGTTGCAAGCCCATCGCCTAACATTACTACAAGCCTATATTCCCTTAGTCGCCTCTTACGACATCCACGGGAAGAAATGGAGTGGTACTATTCTATCCCGGTAACCACACGGGCATAAATTTTAAAACTAACACAAATAAAATACCTAATGTCTAGGAGAACAACATGACGAGGTCTCTACGTCTGGAACGATAATTAAAATAATTAACTGAATAACAGGTCCTTGCAAGCGTGAACAGACCGGACCCCACAGACAGCACCCGTTCACGAGTATGACGCGTATCTCAGCCATCGCCTCCCGCAACCATGTGTTCGGGAAGGTGGCGACCCGATCAACGACGCCGCCGTAAGCAAAGACCTTAGAGTGAGCATGACATGCTCATGCTGCCGGACAAAATTGAAAATATATCAATAAAAAAGGGAACTGTCCGGCGAGAAACATCACAATGTGGTCTCATTTCTTAAGTGTCTTGTGCACAAGAACCAATAAAAAATACTAACAAAAAAGGATACATTAGGTAAACTTAAATTTAAATGTCGACTTAAATTTATTGAATGGCATATTGACAATATCGGTAGGTATCTTATTGTAGAAGCGTATACAGTTCCCCACGAATGATGTGCTTACTTTACGAAGACGGTGACCTGGGACTACGAGTTTATCCTTATTTCGCGTGTTGAGCTTGTGAACGTCACGGTTATGCCTAAATTCATGTATGTGTTTGCGAACATACATGATATTTTCAAAGATGTACTGCGACGCGACAGTAAGAATATTAATTTCTTTAAATTTATCTCTGAGTGAGACCCGTGAACCCAGCTGATAAATAAAACGTATAGCCCGCTTTTGTAATATAAATATGGCCTGGATGTCAGCCGCTTTTCCCCACAACCAAATCCCATAACTCATAACCAGGGATCGGAAATTCGGATCGATATTTACCTATACTTTAGCGCCGGCTTTGTTGTTCAGTTGTATGGAGGTGGACTCAATCATATAATTCATGTAAAATTTCCGGGATTTCAAAATAAATAAATTACACCGGCATTAATTCATAATTATTTATTTATATTAACTGTTTGAAGTTATTTTCCATGTATATGTTTAACCAAATGTTATTTAATTTACCTGTAACTTATTAATCTAACGAATTTATAGGAGCAAAACAGAACGTTTTATCCTACATGTAAAGTATTATTATATTAACGTTTTGTAGAATCCCAAAATCCCAGAACTTAAATTATTAAAATAATATTTTTAAGAAGCCGACGCCATGTTTACCTATCTTTTTCCGGGATTTTGCCAACTTTAGGTAAATATCGATCCGAATTTCCGATCCATGCTCATACCACTTTGAAAATAACTATAATACACCAGTCTCGCTGTCTCGACGTCTGTAAGTTGGCGGATGCGCTTTACTGCATATGCTGCAGAACTAAGTTTACCCGCAAGGGTGGATATATGCGAATTCCATTGCAGTTTTGAGTCCAAGGTAATACCTAAAAATACTGTTTTATCTTCGAATCCCATTGTCTCATCCTTTAGTCTTATACTATTCCCATTCACTCCTATCACATTTGATAAAGAAAATTTCATACACTTGGTTTTCTTGGCATTTAAAAGTAAGTTGTTGGCTGTGAACCAGTCAACAGTTGTTGACAACGTGTCATTTATGTCATTAACATTTGCCTGTTTTCTATCTACTTTAAATAAAAGTGAAGTGTCGTCGGCAAATAGAACTATTTCATGTTTGTCGCGCACAAGATAAGGGAGATCGTTGATATAAATCAAAAACAAGAATGGGCCCAGAATTGAGCCTTGAGGCACTCCCATAGCAACAGCTGATCCCGGGGATTGCGTTCTGTTTATCTCCACCCGCTGAGTTCGGTGAGCAAGGTAAGAAATAATAAGATTAAGGGCACCGTTTTTGATACCGTAGTAGCTTAGCTTCCGCACTAACGTAACGTGATCAACACAGTCGAACGCCTTGGATAAATCACAGAAAACTCCAATTACATCTAGTGATTTTTCCCAGGCATCAAAGACGCATTTAATTAGGGTCGAACCGGCATCTGTAGTTGACCGTCCCTTGGTAAACCCAAATTGACAACTATGAAACAACTTAATCTTACTAAAATGTGAGGATATTTGGTTGAGAATTATTCTATCAAAAACTTTACTCAGTGCTGGCAGTATAGAAATTGGTCTAAAATTTGTGGGGTCTGTTCTTGCCCATGACTTAAACAAGGGTATAATCTTACTATGTTTCATCAGATCGGGAAACACTCCAATGTCGACACACTTCTTAAATAATGCAGCCAGATATGGTGCAGTTAATTCTAAGACAGACTGTAGTACGGTCACGAACGTAAATTGTTATGCCACTTGCCACTGTTCGTATTTTAGCGGTGTAATACAAATCGGGTTCAGTCGGTTTTACTCGTATATCGAGATAAGGAAATTCGCACGTCTTCGTATAATAGAAGAACAAAATGACATGCAACATTAACGATTGGCTAACCTGAGACCCAAGTCTGCCAATCAGACCACAGAGTGAATTCACCCAAAGTCAAATTGCATGTCTAGTTGCTATGGTTATACATTTAAACAACAGCTACTATTGGTGATACAACGCCCAATCAGCTATTCTACTGAACACAATCGTTTTTGTCGTTTGATAGGGTTGCTATGGCCACGTTTAAACAACGGCTACTATTGGTGATATAGAATAAAAAATTGGCATCCATGACAATGTGATAACTGTTGCAAATATCTGAATATAAGTAACACGTCAAACCCCGCCATCTTGAAAAGAATTGATTAGTCAGCGTGTAAGTCGAAAGACTAATCGTGGCAATAAATAGTCAAACTTTTAAAAATATTTATTCTAGTGTATACTATATATTAAATTTAGAAATTATTAAATATTCTAGTTCTTTTAGTCTCTTTTTTCATAACTATGGCTGATTGAAGCATTACAGTCAAGGACTTTAATTGTTATGCCACTGTAGAACCCTGTCATAATGACAGCGTCAAACCACATGAAAGAAATTACGCCAAAATTAATGATTAACGTTATGCGACAGGGTTCTATAGTGGCATAACAATTAAAGTCCTTGACTGCCTCACAAGTAGCGTAAAATACAGGGTGTATTGCAAGTCGTGTGCCAAATGAATATGGTGGGTAGCTAAGGTCACTTGCAACACGTTTTGGGCCAATTAACACTAATCCTACCCACGGTGTTTTTTTTATAATTTTTTAAAAAAAATCTCGGAATCTTCCAAAAGTTAACCATTTTGTTCACCTATCTTTTTTTTTAAATGTGACAGCACAAAAGTACTTATAGTTTTTTTATCTTTAATGTTTGCGCATTCGAATGAAATGTTATTTTTATTCATATAGTAAACAAATAAAAAAATATTAGCCAACAAAGTGTGAAGAACAGAAAAATAAAATCTTCACGGTCAACTTTAAGGCACAATTAAAAAAAAAGTAGAAGCTCCTCAGATCTTCCAACATCATAAAAACTTTTCCAGTTCCTGACAATTCTTACGGTATACCACATGTCTAGAATCACGTTCAGATTTTCGTCAAAATATGGTTTCAATCTAAAATGGTGGTTTTATTCGGTCAGTAGATCCAGCCAGTTAAATGGGCTAAATGCACAATACAAAACGCAATATGGTTAAAAATCATCTTTATTTTAATAATTACTTCAAATTTTGTTCAAATTGTCTTCCTTCACAATTGATACATTCGCGACACCTTTTTCGTATTTCTACAGTAGTTGTTGTACGAAGTGTCATTTCTTGCCGCATTATTGCGAACGCGTCATTAATTTTTGCGATCAGATGCTCTCTGCTCTCTACCTGTGTTGCGTACACTAGCTCTTTGGCCCTTCCCCAGACGTAAAAGTCAAAGACACTTCGTACAACAACTGTAGAAATACGAAAAAGGTGTCGCGAATGTATCAATTGTGGAGGAAGACAATTTGAACAAAATTTGAAGTAATTATTAAAATAAAGATGATTTTTAACCATATTGCGTTTAGCCCATTTAACTGGCTGGATCTACTGACCGAATAAAACCACCATTTTAGATTGAAACCATATTTTGACTAAAAACTGAACGTGATTCTAGACATGTGGTATACCGTAAGAATCGTCAGGAACTGGAAAAGTTTTTATGATGTTGGAAGATCTGAGGAGCTTCTACTTTTTTTTTAATTGTGCCGTAAAGTTGACCGTGAAGATTTTATTTTTCTGTTCTTCACACTTTGTTGGCTAATATTTTTTTATTTGTTTACTATATGAATAAAAATAACATTTCATTCGAATGCGCAAACATTAAAGATAAAAAAACTATAAGTACTTTTGTGCTGTCACATTAAAAAAAAAAGATAGGTGAACAAAATGGTTAACTTTTGGAAGATTCCGAGATTTTTTCAAAAAAAATATAAAAAAAACACCGTGGGTAGGATTAGTGTTAATTGGCCCAAAACGTGTTGCAAGTGACCTTAGCTACCCACCATATTCATTTGGCACACGACTTGCAATACACCCTGTATAATAAAATAAAAACGTAAAATACATTACATAATGTTCTGTATATTCCGCCGATTGTTGAGAAGAAGCAGCATGAAAGAAATCCAGCAATGCGTTTGCACGGTTTTGTCAGATTTTTTGCGTCGGGCTTTTAACGACCACCTTTTTATAAATGTTAAACCGCAACAAACAAATATAGAAGTAACCAACCCACCGATATTAACAACTGTCTTGCTATTGCTCGCAAACTTAGCCCTTCTTGGTGCAAAGTCACAATCATGTGACGAGTTTCCGTAGAAATTGCTGGTGGCATCTTCTTCTTCTTTCTTTGCCCCCGCGGCGGATTTGAACCGCTACTACCGCGGGGATATGGCGTTTCCACGTGAAGTGATTTCGCCAGTGTCAAGTAGGTATACATAAGTATAAATCAACATAGCAATAAAACACAATCCAATCTTCTCTAGGAAGATTGGGAGCAACGTTGTACGGTGATTTGTAGGTCAGAGGTCAAGATAGTTTTAACCTCTGCACCACTGCGAGACCACTTGAAACGAGAAGAAAGATGCCACATACACAAAATAAGTCCAAGTCTTCAATCACTGTGCGACACAAAGGCATAAAAAGTACAAATCACTATCAGAAAAGAACTTTGAACACCTAATTACCGAAAAATTAAAGTCTAAAACAAATTACACGTCCGCCATCTTTTAACGTTGCAAATTGACCCCCTGGTGGCATCTTATTTTCTTAAAGGCCGTGCCAGGATAAGCTAAGAGATTTTGCCCCCCTTGAGTTTGGGCTTGTAATTTTTATAGATTGTGTGGCTTTGCATTAGTAATTGTTTTGCCAAATTTGAGCACCCTAAATATCATAGTTTTCGTTTAAAAAAAAAAAACTATATTTAATTTTTCTTTGATATTTTTTTTTCCTGTTAACCAATTTTAATGAGCTTGGCATATAATGTACATTTAACTAAGATGATCAAATGGCCATAATTATATTTTCATTATGCCATAGATTTTTTTTTTTAAAACCCATTCAAACTTTTCAGTTTTTTTTTTTATCACTTCCATGTTAGAGACCGCTCTAATTTTTTCACTGGTAAAACTCCCACTAACGTCCTATAATATGTATTTTTTTCAAAATTTTTGCTAAGGGAGAACATGGAGTTATCTTGACATGAAATTCTTTACATACATTTCCTAGAACCGCTATAATTTAAATCGGAATGATTGCAACCTCTTTAGAGGAACGTACATGTTGCATATGAAATACTTACTGGCCACTTACATTTCAACTTTTTAAAGAAGTAAAAAAAAAGACAACAAAAAGAACTCCTTTCAATTGTCGTGCGTTGGTAACATAATATAAACCATTCCAATATGAATTCATTATCAAAAACCACTGCAATACAACGCGTTTTCCGTAAAAAAGTTACAACGCTGTATTGTCTCGCAATGAAAACAATTCTGCAAAGTATAAACGAACAATACGATTTCTTTAATAATACACTTCCAATTTTTGATCAGGTAAATGTCACAAAGGCATATTGTGCATTTGTATAGTAATTAATGGGTCCTTAATTTTAAATAGGTAGTTTAAATAATTAGTAGTAGAAGTAGTAGTAGTAGTAAAACTCTTTATTGTACGTACAAACAAATAATTACCTATGTTTATCCACGGATATGTAATTTGGGAGTCTCAGGTAGTATAACTTAACACGCATGTCTTCAATCTAAATGATAAAAAAAACATAGGTAATTATTTGTGTGTACTTACAATAAAGAGTTTACTACTACTACTACTTCTACTACTAATTATTTAAACTACCTATTTAAAATGAAGTACCTATTAATTACTATACAAATGCACAATATGCCTTTGTGACATTTACCTGATCAAAAATTGGAAGTGTATTATTAAAGAAATCGTATTGTTCGTTTATACTTTGCAGAATTGTTTTCATTGCGAGACAATACAGCGTTTTAACTTTTTTACGGAAAACGCGTTGTATTGCAGTGGTTTTTGATAATGAATTCATATTGGAGTGGTTTATATTATGTTACCAACGCACGACAATTGAAAGGAGTTCTTTTTGTTGTCTTTTTTTTTACTTCTTTAAAAAGTTGAAATGTAAGTGGCCAGTAAGTATTTCATATGCAACATGTACGTTCCTCTAAAGAGGTTGCAATCATTCCGATTTAAATTATAGCGGTTCTAGGAAATGTATGTGAGCATTTCTAAAAAAGTTTGTACATTTCATTTACGACTTCGATTTGCAAAAAAAATTGCAGGTTGGTAGGGTGAATGAAGCTGAGCCTAAATAACATAGTCTCCCAAAATGTCTTCATACATTTGTATGAAACTTTCCTTTTTTGTTACCAACTTTCTTTGGTTCATGGTAACAAAAAAGGAAAGTTTCATACAAACGTATGAGGACATTTTGGGAGACTATGTTATTTAGGCTCAGCTTCATTCACTCTACCAACCTGCAATTTTTTTTGCAAATTAAAGTCGTGAATGAAATGTACAAACTTTTTTAGAAATGCTCATGTAAAGAATTTCATGTCAAGATAACTCCATGTTCTCCCTTAGCAAAAATTTTGAAAATAAATACATATTATAGGACGTTAGTGGGAGTTTTACCAGTGAAAAAATTAGAGCGGTCTCTAACATGGAAGTGATAAAAAAAAAACTGAAAAGGTTGAATGGGTTTTAAAAAAAAAAAATCTATGACATAATGAAAATATAATTATGGCCATTTGATCATCTTAGTTAAATGTACATTATATGCCAAGCTCATTAAAATTGGTTAACCGGAAAAAAAAATATCAAAGAAAAATTAAATATAGTTTTTTTTTTTAAACGAAAACTATGATATTTAGGGTGCTCAAATTTGGCAAAACAATTACTAATGCAAAGCCACACAATCTATAAAAATTACAAGCCCAAACTCAAGGGGGGCAAAATCTCTTAGCTTATCCTGGCACGGCCTTTGCTTATTTATAATAATGACGTCTTAACTTGATCTGTATGTCATTATGACAACGATCCTGCAATATTTCTAAAATGCCAGGTGTCAATATTTTAATCACGTTTAACCTATAACCTCCTTGTGATTCGAACTAATAAATCTATTTATCCGTTATCTTATTATGTAGTTCCCGCGGTGTCATGTATTCGTGATTAATCGTGTAATGTCGTAAATGCTCGTGGATGCCATAATACTGGAAATTTCAATAACTTCACAATGGCATAACAATTAAAATCCGTGACTGTACTGTGATGGAGAGGCCCCAGTGATCTTCAGTCTTTTTTAGATTAAGTGACCTAAAAGCTTTATCAGGAGATGATTGTAATGATTTAGTGGCATCTAAAGGTATATTTGTAAAGAACCGCTCAAACTCTTTAGCTACATCTAGGTCCGAGTTCACCACAGTACCTTCAACGTGCAGGCTGTAGTGCGGGTCTCTAACTCTAATTCTACCAGTTTCAGTATTAATTACATTCCAAACAGTTTTAACTTTGTTATCTGAGTTAAGGATTTTGTTAGAAAAATATTCTGACTTCGCGGCAGTGAGTTAAGAATACTTATATATAATGTTAAGGTACAGTCAAGGGCATTAATATCTATACAGCCATCGCGCCAAACATATGTATACACGGAACTTATTACCAGTGGTATAAAGGTGTATAGATATTTTTGACCGTACTTATTTTTATATTAGAAGAGCAGTTAGGTATTTTAGATTAGGTGCTCGAGGCACATGGAAACTCGTACAGTACTTCTTTAATGATGTTTAACTACATAGAGGCACACCTGGCTGAAGGGTATCGGGGCTAAACCGAGTTTCGTAAACAATATTCTTGAGACATTTTGAAACATTTAAAATCGTTAAATTGAATAGGTATTTAAAAGGAAGAAAAATGAAAGAGCCTTATCATTTACCGGGGCCTAAAATTTAGCCAGGTAAATTGCAAAAGCATTTTTCAAAAAATCTAAACGTCGTAGTTGAGTCACATAAATATTATAACAGAGCAATGTTGGTAACTAAAAATGAATATTCACCAAAATACAGGTCACGTTTGGAAATGTTGTTGCGACATTTTACCTGCAGAGTGATCGAGCATGTTGAAACTTCAACCCGGAGCGAAATTACCCTAATTATTTAAAATTTTACTCTAGGACAACCATCCTTTATTTATAGAAAAAAAAACTGCATTCACCAAATTTAAGAGAATTACTTTCCTTAACAGTAAATTTAAGTACGTATAGTACAGAGGATATTATGACAAGTAAATAAAGATCTGTGTTCTAACAATGTTGTACAGTAAAATCTCCAATGTAATATTATTCGTTAAATATTGAGGCGATTATTTTGTTTTATGTTATGACCAACGCCGATATTGGAAATGTAAATTATAAATTATAATTAACCTTCTATGCAGTACGTAAGTGAACGAAAAGCAAAGAATAAAACCCGTCAATGTTTAGGCGAGAAAAATGGATGTGCTACCTAATTTACTGAAATCTGGAAAAAATAAAAGACAGCGTTAAAATAAAAGTTACTCCCTGTATATTTTGTTTATAATCTGACTAGTGACAACAACTTAAATGTTATAATGTCAGTTAAATTATAAAGGTGTGTGCACGCTCACGTATTAAATACGACGCAGTTCCATGTGTCGTCTGCCGCTATCTACACATCTCTGCAAGCGGCGACCATTATTTTCATGAACTCTTCTCATCAAATTAAAATTTTACCTTTTACTTCGTTTATTTTTGTCGGAAGCTTGTACTATGCGTATTACTATTTCTTCGCGAGTTCTTGATTCCTTTTTGAATACCGATGGTTTCTCCCAACCCCAAAAGTCGGTTCGGCACTTTCCCGAACACATGGTTGAGAGAGGCGACGGCTGAGATATGCGTCATACTCCTGAACGGGTGCTGTTTGTGGGGTCCGGTCTGTTCACGTTTGCAAGCACTTGCTGTTCAAAATTATTCTAGTTATGGTTTTTGAAGTAGAATAGTCATTATTTTTAGTTTAATGCTTAATAGTTTTATTTTTTCTAGTTTTAATAATTTACTATTTATTACTTTATTACCTTATTATTACTTAATGTAACTTACTTTTATTTTGATGACTGATTAATTACCTTTTGCCGAAGCTTCTTGCGGCGCTTCTTCTCCGCAATGATGCCCTAACTGTCATAGTATTCGCAAACAAAACCAAACAGTCAATTCTTAAAATTAATAAGTACTACATTTATTATGGTGGAAAATATATTCCGTCTGCCTTTTTTTTATTGCATGGGAAGGCAAACGAGCACACAGGCCACCTGATGGTAAGTGGAAACTGTGACCCATAGACATTCGCATTCACAAGACTGCAAATGCGTTGCCAACCCTGAGGACTAAGATAGAATGCCTCTATGCTAGTCATTTCACCGGCTGTCTTATCCCCAAACCGGAACACAACAATGCGAACACTGCTGCTTGGCGGTAGGTTAATGGATAAGATGGTGGTACCAACCCGGACGCAACCTGCACAAGGTCCTCCCACAAGTAAAGCCTTATAAAGGGTTAGAGGTTTTTTTATTTTTCTGGACAGGATTTAATTTAGTTGCATTATAACCAGAGGTCGGAATAGGCAGTGCCTGTTTGCCTAAACTTCGCGGGAGGACGTAACTAAGACTGGTTACAAATAATGTTTTATTTTTATTGAATGCGGGATTTCCAGGTATTTTTTAATAATACATAAATGTGGAAATTTATACTAAAACTCAATATCACATGTTAATAACATTTATTGTATACAATTTTACATGATCATCAATAACAAAAACAACTTTCAATCTGAATCATCAATATGATAATTACAATCATTATTACTACTGTTAATATTATTTAATACGAAATACTTTGTTAGTTTATTTACATTAAAAATAAATCAGAATATGTCATTTGATAATGTAAAATTTTAACAAGTGATTTTGAGTTTTAGTATGAATTTCCACATTTATGTATTCTTAAACACCCGGAAATCCCGGATAAAAAAACATTATTTTCGGTGGTTGTAACCACTCTTAGTTACGTCCTCCCGCGAAGTTTAGGCAAATAAGCACTGCCTATTCCGACCTCCTTAAAACGTTCCAATTTTTTAACGGTTTTTAACAAGCAATAATTTTGTGATAAATTAAAATTAGCACAAAAATATGCTAACGCACTATTAATAAAAAATCTTTATACGTAAAAGCAAAACCACAAATTTTTCTATTGTGATGCAAAATGCCCCACGTGTTTTTAATAATCTTCCAGTTATTACGTCATATTTCCGTACGACATTCCCATTAAAACCTTACATTTACTTCTTGAAAGGTCTTTCTAATGATAAAAAAAGAGTTTTTTAAAGAGACGTTAGAAAATTGTATAGTTATTATTCTAATGTGCAAAAACGAAGTACCATTATAAGATCGGAGTTTAGAACGTGCAGATATTTTTGAGCCCTGCGTATGTTCGAATATATCTACCGAACATGTAATGTATGACTTCATATCTTATATTTTTCATTATGGTCGCCATGTTGTTGATAGATTTTCTAGAAATTCTTACCTTAGCCAACCACCCTTTGTCCTTGATAACATATTCGTACGTGGTGAGCAACACGTTGAACTTGGTAGATTTCATCTGCGACTGGACCACCCGGCGTGACTGCGGCGACCCCTTGTACGACACCACGATGACTGTCGGCGCCCATTTTTCGAACTCCAACACCCAGTTGGACAGTGTGCTACGATATAATAATTAAAATCAGGAGAAAATTTCACAAACAAATTAATGTATCGTCGTCCCAAACTAAAGCGATAGGCTTGTACTATATATACTAGATAGATAGCGATACAATAGCTAAAGATAAAGATAAAGATAAATATAAAAATACATTCAGAACTTACGAAACTCAAAAAACGTATTTACAAGTTTTGGGATTGGATTGGGAAATTTTCTTGTTAAATAGAATCCATAATTCCTAAAATCGATGAGAAAATGGCAATGTTTCGATAAACGGTTACTAAATCTAAAAAAAAAGCAATATCATGCACATAATAGTTTTAAAACTTGTTTGTAATTCTTTAGCTCTGCCTACCCCACTCTGGGAATGAAGGCGTGAGTTTATGTATGTATGTATGTAATAGTTTTGAAGAACTATCCAATGATGGCTTACTAAATGTTATTGTAAAAAAAATACAAAGACGTCCGTAAAACTGGTCTACCACGGTTGAGGTTAATTTTAACGTCATGAAACAACAAGGTCGATTAACCGTGCCATGATATGACAGTGATGATTGCTCTCTTTATCATCATTCTAACTTGGTTGTGTTACACGAATCGGTCAAAGAGGGATATATTCATATTAAGAAATGAAATGCTATCCTGCAGACTGCTTTCCTCATCCGCATGACTTGATTGACGAACGTGTCACTTTAATAGATAAATCTTAGGATAAATGACTTCGATAAACATTCTTAGGCGACCAAAGAAGTACTTTACCACTTTGAATGACATCTACTCTATTATAAAGAGGAAAGATTTGTATTTTTGCATGTTTGTAACAACGAATTCATTATTATTATTAATTAGCCCAATATAGTGTCCCACTGCTGAGCAAAGGCCTCCGAATAAATTCAAAAATTCTTTTACCATTGAAATGCTACATTATTCCTGAGTAACAGGTTACTTTTTATCCTGGAAAATGAACGGTTCCAGTGGGATATCAATAATACGAATTCTACGGGGACGAAGTCGCTGGCAGAAGCTAGTTTCCTAATAAAGTAGTATTTCTCTAAGGCTTCATAACCGAAGAAGCCATTGAAAGCCACTGCCATAAGTTTGGGAGGCCATGCGAAGAACACACATTTGTTCACGCCTTCTTGGTTGGCTCTAAGCAAAACGGACTTTTAGCAGTAGTAGAGGCAAGCGATAGAAACCTGGAAACACATAGCTAGGTTGGTTGCTAAAGTATTTTTTAAAACGTTATTGTTAACTTTTATGAAGCACAGATTTTGTTATGTTTTAACTATATTACTTTATTTGATTGTCAATTAAAATCTACCATAAGTTTTTGAAAGTAAGAAATTCAGTGGCATTTCAATGCACGACCGTGAAGTATTTATTTAACATCTCTATAGCCGCTAGCAGATTATCGGATTATCTGTAATAAATACTTCATGACATCACCTTCTTATAGTAAATCACGTCAGACGGTAATGGTATTGTCAAAAAGATGTGTGCTGTTCATATGCGTTCCGAGGGGCAACTGTGCTCAATTATGCGAGCCCGACGGTACGAGCGCGGGTCGATAATTTTCGAGCGAAATAATAGTCCTAAGTAGGGCTTCCAATCCCGGGATCCCGGGATCCCGCGATATTTCATGTCTTTTTCAATACCGGTATTCATTAAGCAATACCGGGATCCCGCTCGCGGTATTAAAAATAAAAATGGAGAAATAAACCATTCGTTTATTTATATGGTTTATTAACAAGTGTGTTTCAATTGCTTCGTAACTTTTGTAAGTTACATGTAATGTAAGAGATTTCGATACTCAGCCGTTCTCTGGTCATTGTTTTAGCAATACCGAAAAAAAACTGTTGACAATAAGGTTCTAACGGTACTTTCGCTCTGACTGCTGTCCTGCTTATACATATGCCTCGCGTTTATCTTTTATCTTTGCATAGCCCTTGCTAAAGGGAGTAAGTCAGTTGCCTGCCGGAGTTTGTCGTGTTTGGTCACGTGCCAGTCACATCACGTCACGTGCCAGTAAGTGTTAACCTATCCGACGGCGTCTCTTCTGGTATTTGGAGTGCACTAAAAAAAAAAATATCTACAGAAAAATCACCAACCATGAGAATATTAATAGGAAATACTTTAACTTTTACTGGTTTCAATTGTGATTCAATTACAAGGATGATTTAGTTTTACGATTATATACATTATATTTGTAACCTGAAAATTAAAAAAAAAACATATTTTATCAAGTTTGTTATTATAAATCAACCAGATTTTGACGCTTTGTGCCAGAATCGAAAAACGCATTCGCAGAACGCCAGATTCGCATAATGTCAGATTTTCAGATTCGCAGTATACCAGAATCGCAGAATGCCAGATTCGCACGATGCCAGATTTCAGATTCGCAGAATGCCAGATTCGCATAGTACCAGATTCGCAGAACGCCAGATTCGCAGAATGCCAGATTCGTAGATTGCCAGATTCGCACGGTGTAAGAGTGAAATAATCAATTTCCGTTGCCAGCTCTTACGCAATCATTGGTTCAAGTACAGTAGTAATAAAATAAACTTTTTCTCAATAATGAAATGATTCAACGCTCTAAAACGACTTGTTCCTGATAAAATAATAGGCAGTAATGTTGCTTAGTAATGTTAGTAATGTTGCTTTATAATTAGATTTATATGGATCATTCCCGCCCTAACGCCGGTAAAGTGATCGTCAACTGATATGGCAAAATGATCTGATAACGGTTCTGTACCTTTTGAGGTATGGAACTCTAATTAATCTTACTATGATAATTAATCTTATTATGTGAAAAATAAATCTGGCACTGTGCAAAATCTGGCAATCTGCGAATCTAGCATTCTGCGAATCTGGCGTTCTGCGAATTTGGTACTATGCGAATCTGGCATTCTGCGAATCTGAAATCTGGCATCGTGCGAATCTGGCATTCTGTAGTTACTTTATTAACTTTGATCTTTTATTTAGTAGGTTGAATCGCAATGTATGAGAGTAGATAAAGTAGTGTATGAAACTGTACATAACTAGGTATTAAAACACTCGTGTGATACTATTAAAAACCTCGCCTAGCGGCCCGGTTCTTAAACACACACTCGTGTTTTAATACCCCTCATTATGCAACAATTTCATCTACTATTATAGTACCCAAAAAAACGATAAGGGATTGGCTAAATTACGTACGTAAAGTAAGAACCAGTAGTACTCGAGTCAAATATGCAAAAACTGATCAAAATTTTGGCCGCGTTATAGTGCTACCACCTTTCAAAGAGGTTTTATTGGTACCCAAAAAAACGATACAGGAAATGAATGAAAATTGTATAAAAAGTAAGTCCGTGTTGTATTCACATCACTTCAGTACGATTATTTCCACTTTGACAATCTTGACATCTCGGTTTTAATCGAAAAGGTTCGTGTTTTTACAGAGAGTAATTAAAATCCTAGAATTAACTCACATAAAACCTTGAATTGAAAATATGATTTGCCGCTTGCATGGTTTAGAGACGCTTTTTTCAGTTTTGGACCTATGTTAATTGATCAGTAGTTAAACCCCAAGGAAAGGTGTCAAATTTTCGATTCCTTTTTCGAATTTTAACAATTAGTTGAGTTAACCACTGATCAAACAACGGGCCCTAAGTACCAATTTTACCAAACGATATTAACCACTTAACAGACGATTAGAGCGTTAACAGCTGTCAAAATGTATGAACTAATAGTCTATTAACATTGATTAAATTTATCATCGTTGGGTGAAATTGGTACCTTAAGTCTGCTATGATTATTTGTCAAGAATAGGTTTGTTTGAAAATTGACATTTGATTGATATGTCAAAACAAATTTTTACTGATAGAATTGAAAACGAATGGCGTCGACCACTTGTTTTTAAACTTGCTATCACTCGTAATTCAAAAATACGTTTTTACCGTTTTCAAAATTTAAACGTATTTGTTATTTATATTGTTTACGAGTGGCCAGTTCTAGAAACGTTCAATGGCGCCCTCGTAACACAAGCTAAGAAGCTACTAAAAAAAGATTTTTACCTGAGCGGCACAATAATTAGGAACGGCCCATTCACTTTCTTCTTCTCCATCAGATAGGTAACCAGAGCGATTGTCTGAATGGTTTTGCCGAGACCCATCTCGTCAGCCAAGATACCGTTAAGGTTGTTGTTGAAAAGTGATACCAGCCATTCCAGACCCTAAAGATGTAAACAAAATATAGTTTTAGATGTTAAACGCCAAATGACCTACAATGTGCTTACAATACAATAAAAGGGATATTATCAGAAGTACATACCTTGACCTGATACTCTTTCAGGTTTCCATTAACCAGAATACTAGCCTGTTCTGTAACTGACTCGTGCACCGTATGAGCAATGCTAAACAAGGAAAAATACTATATCAATTATCATTTATTTATTTATTAAGGACATCAACAGCACAATACAGAAAATATAAAACCGATAACACCAAATAGCAAACAAAGCCAATTATAGATATCCACAGATTACCAGATAACATATTTAACAACACTGGTGCGATTAAATAATAAAAAGAGTTGACTGTGCTCATGCAAACCACAGGTCAGGCAAAAATAAACTTGATTAAACTAACAGTAAACAGAAAACAGAAACGGAAAAAACCAAAAGCCGCGCTAGTATGTCTATATGTGTGTGTGTGTGTGTGAGAGTGAGTGTGTGAGTGATTTATGAAGTGCAACATTTAATTACTGCTGTTTTAAAGGAGGATTTTGACAACGAAAATGGGTCTAAATGACTAAATGTTTTATTATATGTTAGCCAATCATAGCAATGGCGAGTTCAGGGCGTATTTAGTGTGAGCAAAGGGGACATGGAACAGTATTCGTTTTCTGACTGAATGGACTTTACGATTCACATAAACTTGCAGCAATACGGTAACACACCAAATCTCTTGCTTCATAAGTTGGAATTGAGTCTTGTTGAGAAATATAATTTTGGACATACACAGAGATAGGAAGTTTCATTGTCAAACAAAGACTACAATAATCACAAAGAAACACCAAATAATATAAATCAACTAGTCAGTTTAGAAACCGCCAGAAAGAACAAAAGTAATTATATCAAAAACTTTATAATTTCCTTTTTAAGCTTGAAGAAAAAGTTATGTAGGTATGCAATGCAACGGCACATAATTAGCTCAAAGTACCGTGCCGTGAGTGCACGAGCTTTCGAGCGCTCTAATGCACGATTAAGTTTAAGATTCAATATTACTATCACCCCAATGGAGCCCTGACCCACCAAAGAACTGTGTCACATTGATGTTATGATTATAGTCATAAGGAGTGTCAAACAAATCGTTTTATGACACTGTGACACGGTTCTATAGTGGGTCAGGTTTCCATTGGCCTGATATTACTAGTTGCATAATGAACTACAACCCGTCCCATTTACCTATAATATGTTTGTTCTTCGGTCTTGTATTCGTCGTCCTCTACCTTGGCCTTCTTGATCATCTCGCGATCCTTTTCCTCCTCTGACCTATCTCTCTCACTCTTTTCACTTCTATCCCTATGTTTCCTTTCTCTTCTTTCTGTAAGTTAATAAAGCAATCGTGAACCTAGTTAGTTTTTATTTGACTACATACCAGTTTGGATCAGTGACCATGAACATCGATTCGAAGCTCGATAATCCGAAAATACATTGAGAACGGAGGCGGCGCATCTTTTATTGAAAAAAGAAGGCAGACGAGTAAGTGAGTCACCTGAAGGTTAGTAAAAGATCACCGCGACCCATAACCACCCCCAAAACAAGGCATACACATGCCTTTGAGAAAAGAGAAAGCTCGTTGTTTGATGGCTCCCAAGAGGAATCGGTTCGGAATCGAGGACGCCGAGATGTAATTACACAGAATTAAGATGCGTGGCCAAAAGGCTCGCGAGTAACGGACGGTGCGACTCCCGAGCATTCCCATGGCAAAAATGTGCTCAAAGCGTGAAGAAGATGAATTCTGTAAGAAATTGCTCTGCATCGCGCCGCCTCCTCTCTTAGTGTGTTAATAGTAGTTTATGCAATTGATGCATAATGAGAGGCCTTCCAATACGACTGTGGTTTTATGAAACGAGCGCCAGCGCGTTTCATAATAGGATCACACGAGTGTTTTAAGGCCTAATTATACAGTTGCATACACTACTTTATCTACACACATATCATAGGTTTATAATTATCCTACTTTCGTAACAGCAAAAAATTAACAAACATTTATGACCACAATAATGGCGGCAATTCGATCCTCCGTCAAGACGAATGTTTTTATTTAAATCATAGGCCAACGAATAAAGTCCCAATTCTCAAGTCACTCGAGATCAAATGTAGTGTGTTTCCCTATTGTAACTTGAGGGGAGAAGCGAATGCAGTGTATGCTATCTGGGTGACTTGCAAAAAATATCGTAAATAGTTAAGGAGTCAATAGAGATAACTTTAACTTTCTTCAATTGTTTTTCCTTTGTGTAACGAAAATTATCCATATGATTATATGACTAATCACTGTACTTCAACATGTATGGAAGATTTCGTAGCGCTTTCGACTTAGTAATAAAAATACATTAAGAGGATTGTGAGGCGACGCCTAAAGATCGTGGCTGACAAAAAATCCATACAAGTTTAGCTCCGGGTGGAAAAACTATCTCAGATATAATAAGTATAATAACGCACCATCATCGTCTTGACTATCATCTCCAGAGTCATCTGAATCAGACAGCACCTCCCACCCTGGGTGCGATTCCATCCAGTCCTTCAATTGGGAAAGTAGTGGTGCTTCTTCGCCTTTCAGTACCTGCGCATCCAACAAAGGCATTTTAAAATTAAGTATCGACCTTTCATCAGTCTCGTCTTAATAGCCAAATAAACAGTAGTGCTTTATTCGTGGAAAGAAATTGTACATACCTCTCCAGTATTAGGGTCCATGACGCTGACCCGCGAATCTGATGTTTGCGAGCTATCATCCAAGGCGTCTATTTCGCCACCCTCTAGTAGCTTCTTTTTCCGGGATTTCTGCATAAACAAACTTACTTTGTACTTAGCTCCAACTAATATAATTGTATAAATATAAGTAGCATGATTTGATAGCACTTCATACATAATTAACTATTTACGAGGGTTGCATTTAAGTTGTGTCGTTTGAAATAACCATAGCACAGTATAACTAAAGCAGTAAGGAAACTAGGAGTTGTCCTCTAAAATATTGTTAAATAAATAAATAAATGTTTATTGTATCTCAGCTACTTAGCGCAACATCGATATCTGTTGTGGTCTGCGATGGCGAATCTGTTGATAGATTGAGAAATAGTGGCCGCCATCTTTAAGTTTTTTATTATTCGACTGATTGCTCCCAAAATCGATATCTGGGGATGTGTGTGGTCTCCAACAACGAATCTGTTAGCAGAATAAAAAAAGTTGCCATCTTGAACTTATTAATTATTCGATTGATTGCTTAAAAAATCGATACCTGGGGAACTGTGTGGTCTCTAACAACGAATCCGTTGAAAGAATGAGAAAAAGTAGCCGAGGATGAGATATCGATTTTTCAAGCAGTCAGACAAATTAAAAAGTTCAAGATGGCGGGTACTTTTTTTAATTCTGTTAACGGATTCGTTGTTGGAGACCACATAGATCCCAAGATATCGATTTTGGAAGTAATCAGTCGAATAACTAAAAAGTTCAAAATGGCGGCTACTTTTTCTCATTCTGTCAACGAATTCGTTGTTGGAGACCACACAGATCCCCAGATATTGATTTTGGAAACAATCAGTCGAATAACATAAAATGCAAAGAAAACCATTGGTCTAGACATGACACCCGTGTCTTACAGCACAAAGCGGACATGGCACCACTTAGCGGTCCTGTAGAGCCGTGCATCATCTTCATTTGTTCGTAGTTTCTTTACTGGTTTATCTATAATTAATTATACTGTCACCATAGTCAATTTGGAAGTGTTCGACATGAAACCCGTGTCTTACAGCACTAAGCGAACATGGCACCGCTTTGCGGTCTCGTAGAGGCGTGCGTCAGTGTGAGTGCGTCGTTTCAAACATTTGTTCGTAGTTTCTTTACTGGTTAAACTATTATTAATTATACTGTGACCATAGTCAATTTGGAAGTGTACCTATTATCTTGAATGGGCGGACGACGGATGCAACTGATTTCTTCACGGATGGTGAAGACCACAGATCACAGAAACAAGGGAGATATGTTATGGGGGCGTGGTTCGTGTCGCCTCGATATGGTCAAATTGACCATATCGGCACGAGGCGTGTCAAGCGTTGACACAGTCACTCACTGAACGCTGTCAGTATAGAAGCTCCGTTTAAATGATAAAATGACTGTATGTAGCGTGAAAGTGCGCAAAAATCGAAATACAAACGTTAATATAAAATCAAAGGGCATAACTTACCACCGGTAAATTTTGTTTTTAAGCATTATTTATATTTTTAAATGAATATTTTATATTTGAATGGATTTCAGAGCGTAAGGTTGTGAAAGTTGTGTTGACGTGATTTCTATCGACTATCGATAAATGGCTTATTCTACAGCTATCAATAGAATTCAATGTGTTAATAGTTCTAGTTATTTATCACTACCACGACACGCTTAAAACAGAAGAAAAATAATTTTAACAAATTTTCACGTTATACAAAATTTAATTTTCTTTACAATATTAACGAACGACGAAGGACTCTAGCAATTCAAATATAAGTAGGCGAATCATACAATTAAGATAAAAATAAATTAACCAACCACAAAGGCAAAGGGCTCTGGCTCAGTATTGAGCTGTGCTTGCACACAGCAGCGCTGATTGACAGCTCGCGCCGACTCACTCTTAAAAGGATTCAAGCCTAAAGGTTGGATGGTAGAGATTGCCCCAAGTATTAAGTCTATCTTTCTGTTTTAAGTAATTTGTACCATTTATGAAATAAAGTTTACATAATCAAGTCGGTAAACTACTGGTTTGTCCCAAACTGAGATCTTGTGACGTGACACTCAACCGAACCCATTTTATTAGTATATTTGTATTAACATCATAAAGTCCAAGCTTACAATTTAGACTTTTATGTACTAATCAAAACGAAAATCTTTAACAGCTCCAGAAAAGAAGAACATTCATCCTTCATACATTTTTGGGCCTTTTTTTAAAGTGCCGGTCATAAAGAAATTTTGGTATAAATCGCTAGAATTATTTATGTTGAACCACTTTTATTATGGCACGAAAACTGTCGTATCATTGCCTGACTTTTTATAGAGGTTCGAAAGATCGACTTTTCCATAGCACAGACAGTTGATCCAGCAGTTGGTGGACGACAAGCTATAGCACATTATTACTGCACATGCCCTATTGGGAAACGCACAATAGGCTGCTGTTCGCACACAATGACCATTGCATGGTATATGGGCTTCGCACGGCATGAGCCCTTTATTAACCCACCAGCAGCAGGTTTGGAGGACGTTATAGTTACTTAAGAAGAATCCTAAATCGTTGAATCTTATCCTGTCCTAATAAAAAATGATCAATATAACCTACCTATTCTAACAGTGAATAGCATTGTTTTTTTACCATATACCATTTTTAATAAAATGTTAATACTATAGAAAAGTCCTTCTTTCGAAACTCTGTAAAAAGTCAGGGAATGACCCAACAGCTGTCATGCCATAATAAAAGTTGCTGAATATAATTATTTGTAGCGACCTATTCCAAAATTTATTTTTGGCCGGCACTTTCGAAAAAGGCCCAATATGAATGACCTCCTTTAAAATCTTATGTATCAATTTTACGCAAACCGTATTCTTGCTAATAAAATATTATTCTATTCTAACAATAATATATTAAGTTTAAATGATGTAATTGTATTAACCTAGTAGTTATTCTTGACGTGTAAAAGTGCCCGTGCGGCCTACTTACTGAATAAATGTCTTTATCTTTATCTTTAAAATAATAAAAATAGTACTTATTGCCTGTAAATTGAATAGTACCTATATTAACGTTGCAAACAAGTTTGAATTGTTTATCGATATATTTTGAAACATTCCTTGTGGCATCCCTAAGTGGACGACAGGAGAGAAACGCACACCTCTTGAAAAAAGTATAACTAGATGTCGCTGTGTGTGGGTAGTCCTTAACCTGCTGGACATAGGGACTACTATCTTGGCGCCATCTAGCTCTGAGGAACTAATTAATTACTCGTCGCATAGATGGCAGCTAAGTGACGAGTAAGCGCTACCTTACGTTCAGTGACTGAACTACGATGAAAAAAAACGATCTTTCAGCATTTTTCAACCTTGAGAACTTAGTATAAAGCTTAATTTTAATTTTCTGCTACTATCAAAACTATGTTACGGCGTTTTTAGTTCGTAAGCTGTAACCAATTATGAGGAGGTTGTTTTTGTAGTAGTTAATAGAGCGTAAGCGTAAGACGCACACATGTTTAAAAGTGGCGACACCAGGTCTTGTACGAATTGGCGTTCATGACATATCTCCCTTGTTTCTGTGATCTGTGGTGAAGACAGTACAAGATGGATACAACTTTAATTACGAGTACTATTTATGTGTAAAAATAAATGCAGTTTTTGTTATAAAGCAGTACATATTTTGTATATTAACAAAGTACTGAAGTATCACTTAACGAATACGCCCCCCTTACGTTTGTAGATGTGGGGAGGTCATTTTCCCTATATAAGTAGTACATGAACTATAAAGATAAACCATAAATCGGAGAAATACTGGAAAAGGGCCGAATGAACTGAACCGACATGCGTGCATGACTCGATGTACGAATGTTGAAGAAGCGAAAGAAATTTGTCAAGATCGTAGCAAGTGGAAAAAGTGGTCTCTGCCTACCCCTCTGGGAAATAGGCGTGATTTAATGTATGTATGTATGAACTGTAATAGTAGTTTATGAAATTGTTGCATAAAGAGGGGTATTAAAACACGAGTGTGTGTTTAAGAACCGAGCCGCTAGGCGAGGTTTTTAATAGTTTCACACGAGTGTTTTAATACCTGGTTATGTGCAGTTTCATACACTACTTTATCTACTCTCATACATTGCGATTCAACCTACTAAATAAAAGATCAAAGTTAATAAAGTAACTACAGCAAAACGTATTCAATAAATGGCGCCAAAACCTAGCACATCACCGCGCAAGCGTTAAAGCGGGCGCTGTCACAGACAAGTAAAAATTGGTATGAAAACTTATTGTAATTCTGTAAAAATGACGCGAACCGCATGTGCGTTCCATTATAAAAAAATAAAAAATATGGAACCTCATTGGTGACATTAACTTTTTGGATTAACTTGTATCGTAATGGTAAAAAAAATACTTTATAACATTATTTTGTTAGAGAAATAATGTTATAAAGTGATTTTTTAATTTTTTTTCGGTATTGTGTTTATAAAGTATGCCAATATAAATTCGTTTTAAATTTTATAATTCGAACTTTACGATATGAGAGTAGATAAAAGGAATTACTGAAAATACGTAATTATTTTGACGTAATTTGCATCCATCGTCCGCCCATTATATTACACAAGAATCTACCGATTAGGCACTAGAGTTCCGTTTCTTTAAACATCAAAATCCTATAAGATATATTCCACATTTCATTCTTTAGCTCTGCCTACCCCACTCTGGGAATGAAGGCGTGAGTTTATGTATGTATGTATATATTCCACATTTGGATGTCCAAATCCTGGAAGACCCGTTTCCTAAGATATTCAAATCCCAGAATATCCGTTTCCAAAAGCATCCTAATTCTAAAAAGTATTTAATAGTCAGATAAGCAACTTTAAAAACTTATTTAAAAAAAAGTAATCACTTAAATCATTTTTTATATTTTGTTTTACTTACACGACATAACAGTCATTTATTATCGGCATTAAACCTAGAATTACCTGTAGGTACAGTCACCACACGGGATTGTTGAGCCACTTGCCACTGTTCGTAAATTGGCCGTGTTATGCAAATCGGGTTTAGTCGGTTATACTCGCACCCAAAGTCACCCAATTGCACGTCTAGCAACGGTAACCTAGCGACAATTGTTTAGCAAAGCGATAAATTATTTTATGATTTGTCACTATGATTTTATCCGAACGCTGTTTACGTGTAATAGTCATCGTAATGAATCGTCGATTTCCCGCCATTGATTTTATAATCTTTGTTATGTCTTTTTTTTTTTTTTTAGTTATATTTTCCGTACGGAAGTATGAAGTATTTAATTAACTTTTCCTTGTAGGCTGACAGATCGAAGGATTATCTGAAGTAAATAGAATTGACGCCAAAGGTTATCTATGGCACACAAAAAGGTTACACCTTGAACTCATTTAGTAATATTTGCATTTCTCTTTATCTTATATTTCTATCTTTATCATTTCGAGTTTGTGTGTCATTTATGAATCAATTGATTTAAAAAATTAAATTTTCATGCAATTTAGGTGTTGGCTAACCCAAAGACAAGCCTGCCAACCTAACAATAGAGTGACCAAAGCCAACCAATTACAGGTCTAGAAACAGTAACCTAGCAACAACTGTTATTACGTAATCGGTCACACGACATCGGGAAAACTCGGAGTCCACGACTTTACCCGAATGTTGTTTAAGAGTCTAATAAATTTAATAAATCACCGATGTTCTGTCAGATTATTTTTGACAGTTGATTTGATAGAAATACCGAATGACAAAGATAGACATATTTTTCTCTTTCTGTTACACGAATATACGAGTAGACCATGTCATCATTCGTTATCAGTCGTTCACGACGATGTCACACGAGTATGCCCGATTTGCCTACACGGCTAAATTATGAACTGTGGCAAGTGGCTCAACAATCCCATGTGGCCACTGTACACGTTTAAGAATAAGAGACAGAAACGTTATTAATTTTCGTACATTTCACAACTAGGCAGGCAGATTATGTACAAAACATCGACTTTTTTCTAGCTTTCTAAAGAAGTATTACAACTACGTATTAGTTTTTTTTTTTACTCGCTTGCTTTGCCCGGGTCTCGAACCAATGCGACAAATTTAAACGAGATAAAGTCAATTTGAATATAATACGAGTATAGTTAAAGTTATAACATTTATTACGCGTTTATGTTATTTCAGCCCTTTATTTCTATAAAAAAGTCAAACATTTGATACTTTTAAATTCCTACGCTGTAAACGCTGTTTGAAAAGGTTTAACTTATTAGTCTCAGATATTTAAAAAGTAAAATGTACAAGGCAGAATTTTAAAAAGTAAAACGTGAGATACGTAATGAAATTTTATACATTGGTAAATAATAACATTTTTTTTAAATTGCATTCACTAGAACTCAGAACTTGGCGGGAACAGTAAGGTTAACATTTCCGAGCATGTGGGAGAAAATAACTATTAAAGTTTATAGTTATAAATGATTTCAGGTCAGACAATATACCTGTGGTAAAATTGTTGCCAGGCCGGAATGATTTAGCGCTAATACAATAATAATCTCACCCGCTTCCTGCGCTCCTCCTCTTGCTGTTTTTTGCGTTGCTCTTGTTTGTGTTGTTTCACCATTTCGGTAAGACTGGCGATGTATTCGTCAGTCTGCGATAGCAGGAACGCGAGACGTTTGTCTTTCTTTTGATCGATAAGCTTTCGATAACCCTCTTCGTCTTCCGCCATCAAACTGCCAATGTATATGAATAATTTGAATACAATAAAAAAGCGGACATGAGCATGTCGGACCATGCTCTGTGTAGGGTTCCGAAGCCGTTACTACAAATACAACAATGTGCACCAGCAAAAGAGCGTACCTTTATGGCACTTACGTCCTTTTGTTGAGAAGCTCAGTTTTTCGGAAATAACTCAGAAACGGTATATCTGATCATATTCAAGTAATTTTTGATAAAAACATTTTTTAAGCGTACCTTTGTATTTGTGTTTTTATATTTTATGAACATTACTTGTCCCCCACCGACACCATTCATGCAACTTTCGGAGCGGTTATTTACGACAAAAAACACTTAATCAAAAAACGTTTTTAGAAAATGTTTTTATAAGAACTGTCGAAATATGTTGATGTTTGGTGAAAGTGTTTTTCCTTTTGATGCATATATGGAGTGCCCCTTCTAGAAATATTTATTTCTGTTATTTAACTACCATACTAAGCAGCGGCTTATACAAGACACCTATATACTCCAAATTTCATCAACATACATCTCTTAGCTTGTAAGTAAAAGGCCTGTGACTGTACGGACGGACGGAGACGACGAAATTATATATAGGTTCCGTTTATGCCATTCTGGCTACGGAACATGATATGTAGAGGCCATAGTCTGCTTTTCATAGTAAATCGGTCAACCTTACATAAAATTGACCAAGGGTTTTTGTGAGCACCTCTTAGTGAGGATTACGTATAGCATGCATTTTAGCATGATGCCGCGATATGATCCGAATTAAATAAAGAACATTACAAAATTAAAAACAAATCGCGTCAACAAATGTCGAAAAAATAAAGTCCTCATTGTGACAATCACTGTTAATTTCATGTTCATACTCAACATAGACAATCCTCACTGGGGCGATTTTGAAAGCCGACTATGGCCCTTAACGTTTCGGTACCCGCCGGCTCCCAAAGGAGCCAGTAAAAAAAAGTATTTGAATTCTAATTTAAGACATTAATGACTGTTTTGTTTTTTCGGTATATGTATCGCGTTTCGAAAGGTTAATCACGAGTTACATTCCATAACATTATTTATTCTAGTTATAGGAACAAAACTGTCCTTACCGTCTCATACGTTCCTTTTCTATGCGCTCCTGCTCCTTCTTTTGTTCTCGCTCGGCGTTTGCGTGGTAGTTCATTATCGCCTTGTTCATTCGCGACAGCTTACCCACATTGTTGCGGTGATACTCCTTGAAATCCTTGGCTAGAAATTAATTATAACGTAGTAACTGTTTTCAGTTTATTCCTATTTAGACGGGTGCGCTTCAATCAGTCTAAAAACGTTGTGCATCATTTCATTTAACTACCATACTAGAACTACCTACGAAATTAATAATAAACGTCCAGCATAAAAACAAAATGTATTTTTTTGCATTACGTAAATTTTTTGCACGAAAATCAGAAAAAAATCTTGGCCAAAATGTAATATAGATACAGAAGTTTCTTTAATATCATTTGATAGGGCTACAAAAACGCATCCACGGGGAGGTTTTTGTGAAGGTGCAGTACTTAAGAAACATGATTCATTGATATTTCTCTAAATTTGCTATTTTATTCTTCGGAACACTGCCGTATAGGGGTCAGTTTTTAGTCTTGACAGTATTTCAAAATACAGAACATTTTACTTTCCTTTTTAATTTATATAACATAAATAAACTTCAGGACTAGCTGTTACAATAATTATGCACGTAAATGTTATTGAAATTTAACCAAAATACAATTTAATTTAATTTGGCGTACTCCGATTCCTCATTAAAGTAAAATTCCTTTACTCGTGCTCGTACATGTATACCATTACCGAGAATATTGGAGATTATTTTTATTAAAGCCGATATAGTAATACACAACAAGGACATACAATTTACTAATTTTTATCCAAAACATTGAACATTGAGGTAAACTAACTATAGAGGCGCAAACTTAACTTAAACGTGTCACATAAGCGTGCCTCGAACCAATAATAGAGACGTAGTTTCGAAAGTAATATTTGAAGAAACTATACGCTAGAAATACGCAGCCATTATATGGAATAGGAAACGTTCCAGAGAGGATTTTGTATATTCTTTTTCTAATGTCAATGTCTGTTTTTTTCCCCAATAAAGAAAAAAAAAACTAATTTTATTGTGTGTGCGTGTGTATGTGTATGTGTGTGTGTGTGTGTGTGTGTGTGTGTGTGTGCGTGTGTGTGTGTGTGTGTGTGTTTTTGTTACTTCTTCACGCTGCAACCGCTGGACGGATTAAGGTGAAATTTGGAATGGAGATAACGTATACCCTGGATTACCACATTGGCTACTTTTCATCCCGGAACATATAAAAGTTCCTGAGGGAATAACTATATTCGAAATCTAAGCGGACCAAGACCTTAAGGGCTAAAAGGAGGGGGAAGAATTTTGTATGAGTTTCGTCATTTTTGAAGTTTAAAACGTGAATAATTTGTATACAGTGTGTCTCTGACCTTGGGGCTTTAATTTCAACGATCGATTCTACTCGCTAAACTGAACTACTTTTGTTCTGCAACATGAAAAAATAACTTAAATTTAGATAACTAATTGATATTAAAGTCTAATTGTAAAATCAGTGTATTACATACTGGCCATGTAATCACTATCTCATGGTACGGGGGCGACATTACCTTGGTACGAGGGCTAAAGGAAAATGGAGAATTGGATCGCGTACATTGAAAATTAGATTTAACTTGTATGATAAAAAATAAATTTAAACTGAACATATTTTTAACAACTTACAGAACAAAAGAAGTTTAGTTTCAGGAGTAGAATTGATCCATGCATTTAAAGCCCCAAGGTCAGAGGCACCCTGTATAGGTTACTTTTTACTAGTTATAATTTATTGAGAAAGGTACAGTAACAAATTAAAGATATAAAAATACAACAACAGAAATTTAAACTTACAAATAACACTAAAAGCCTGCAATTCAACATTAACTGTACTCAACATTTGCATAATACCTACTTGTAAGGTCAGATTTTGGAAAAACTACCCCTAAGGGATAAAAGGGGGGTATAGAAATTACTATGAGAGTTTCGTCATATTTGTAGTGTGAAAATTGAAAATTGGTATTACTACTCATAAGTAAAAAATATTATTTTAGGCGATTTTGAAAAAAAATATCCTACGATACGAGTATGTATCGAAGTTAAATAAACTAATAGGTATGTATGAGCTATACTAATAGCTGTAATGTAATGGGAGTAAGAACAGTTGTTTAGGTTAATTTTTTTTTGGTCACTCTGGGTACTCCGAATGCAGTCGGTTAAGGTAAAGTATTTTTTTTTGACCAGCCAGAATCCCAACAGGCTATGTTAGGTTAAGTTATTGTTCGACCACCCAGTACCGAAAATAAAACATGTAAAAAAAATCACTAACTATTCTTTATAAAATATTTAACTTTAGAAGTAAAAACTAATTGGCCACTTACATTTACTTACTTATTTATTTAGTGTTGTACAATACTTGACGCAATAACGTCTAAATAGTAAAATTCGTTCAGTGTGAAATTGTGCGGCTTTCGATTTTACATGAATGTATAATATACATGGACAAAGTTCTTCGTAGCGTGTCGCGGACGCCGGGAGTGGTAAATAGGAGTGGCAATGCCCGGTCGCGCTCATTGATCGACGAACTTCGGCCTTCTTGCTTTGTTTGGGATATTGTCAGTTACGATAAAAAAAATGCAAACCATTTTTTTTTTTTGTATCGTAAATACGGTAAAACACACAAGCGTCAAATTACAACCCTAAAAAAACTACAACTACTGAAAACCGGTCAAGTGCGAGTAGGACTCGCGCACAGAGTGTATTTTTATTGACTACGATTTCGGCAAGAGCGATTGTGTGCGCTGGATGTACCAATTTACATCCTATCCTACATATATTATTATGCGTGCACGAGTTTGTTATTTCTTCGCTAAAACGGATGGACGAATTTGGTTGGATACAATTTAGAATAGTGTTTGCTTATACACTGGATAATCACATATTGAATTTCGACTAATTATTCGCGGACGGAGGGCAGAAGCTAGTTTAAATAATTATGTTTTACTGTAGTGCCTACTGATGTGCCAAAGGAAACTTTCCAAAATTGCGGAAAATTTCATGTAGGAAAATTTCGGAAACTTCTCACAATTTTGTATGGGGATTGAAACTTTCCGTTTCTTAAATTTAAATTTCCTATATTTCTTGTGAAAGTTTCCGGAAATTTCTTGCAACTTTTCCAACTTTTTGGAAACTTTCCGCAACTTGCACATCAGTAGACTAGTGCCTAAAGTGGAGTTCGCGCATACAAGTTAACTCATTAGTAAATATTCATTTACGTACATTTTTTATTAAAAAAAATAGAGACTTTATTGTATTATTAATGTCAGTATTAATAATACAATAAAGTCTCTCCACCCTTAACCCCTCTGGAACTGCAACCTCTCTGCTGCCCATTCCATTGAGTTGGCGAGTCAACGCCTGCCATTTCAACTAAAGTGTAAGTAAGTGTAAGTAGCTTTGGCTAGGCAGACGCCATAGTTTTATGAATAGCCCAATTCACCAATCCATATAATTTCATTCATATAGCCAATTATTTAATCCCATCCTTCTAAAATAGTCCTAACACTAACCGGTGTTCGTCCGTGGGAGAATACTTCTATAGTGTGAACTCAGGGAAAATCGCCAGTCGGTATCCCATCACTATACTAAATTGAAGTTGTCTAAAGGGTTCTGCGTGCTGGCTTCGGCTCCATATACGCCTTCCATAGTCCCGTGATTGGTAAATACATACAATAAATATAAATGTGATATTATCGCTCAACGTTACATTGGGACGTTTGAATCGGGGCATTTCTTAAAGTAACTACTACTGCAATAATTCAATGAACAAGAATGAAGATAGAACAATGTTGAACATCTTACCATGTTGCAGCACGGTTTGTAAGAACTCTTGGTGTTTCTGCCTGCGCTTTCTCTCAGCCTCCAGTTTCTGCTGTTTCTCCAGTTTCTCCGTGGCGCGCGCCTCGCGCAATCCTTGGCGTTTGGTGCGTTTGTATGCTTTTATATTGACCGCGGTTTCAAGAGTTGTATCGCGTCGAACTTGACCAAGAATCTAAAGGCAAAGAAAAAGGAAACGTTCAAGTTATTTAACGACGCGCTGGCCTAGTTGGTAGTGACCCTGCCCACGAAGCTAGAGGTCCTGGGTTCAAATCCCGGTAAGGGCAGATATTTGTGTGATGAGCGCGAATATTTGTTCCTGAGTCATGGATGTTTTCTATGTATTTAAGTATATATTTTTCTATATAACTATTTATATATCGCACGTTTACTCAAACAAAGAAATAATTCAAAACAAAATTCACTTTTGATTAGAAGTCGAATTTCGAATGTATTTTAATTTTGAGTTATTTCTTTGTTTGAGTAAACGTGCGATATCGTTGTCTAGTACCCATAGTACAAGCCTAGAGCTTAGTTTGGGACTAGGTCAATTGGTTTGACATTGTCTCCTGATATTTTATTATTTATTTTATTTATTTATTAAGTATACTAAATTTAAAGTCACACGAACACAATGCGCAATTTTATAGTAAAAGAAAATTTATCCCAGACATCATAAGAAATAAGATCACTAATACATACGCGGTTCTATGAGACATACGCCCTTTTTTCAAAGGAGGGCAGCGCATACATTATTTCGTACTGGTTTAGAAAAAATAATAATTAAGAAGTTAGCTTATTTCCAGTAGGTTATCAGTTACTTACCTCAGCTCTTAACTGTTTCTGAAAGTTTAGCACCCTTAGAGCTCGCAACTCTATTTGAGCTTGCATTCTCAAATCCTCTGATATGTTCGCCGGTAAATTAGACAGCACTTCCATACGGTGCGCAATTCGGACGGCAATCCTATAAAATCACAATATGATAGTCAAAACTAAAACCCGACTTCGAAATCAACTAATTTTAATCACGTCGCCTCGAATGCTATTTGAATACCCAAGTTACGTTTAGTTTTATTTTCCTTCTATACAAAACGACAAAGAAAGTCCGATCAATACCTATAAAGTATTGTAGGCATATAAAGACTGTACGCGATAAAATCTTGGCATGCATGCTCTGGTGTATCTTTGCAACGAATGCATATTTTCAAGCAGTTTTTTTTTCATAGCTTGTATAGTTATATTACTATATAATAAAATCATATCACATAATGTATGGGTATGTGTGAGTTTTCGTCGAATATATTCTATCATACCTTTCCACTTCTGTGCAGCGTTTTTTGACAATCTTCACTCGCTTCCTGCTACAATGTCACAACTGTATTTATATTTTTACAAGCTGTTTTACTCACATTAGAATGTCGTCTTACCAAAAAAATACTTTTTCTAACTCATTTCTATTTGTAGTAGTCAGGAAGACTTTTTACTTCAAGCACTGAAGGTTGTTTTTGTATGGGAGGCATTTATTTGTCAAAAAGTCAAATTCGACAAAGTTAAAAAAAATCAGAACTATCTCAATCTCAATACAATTAGAAAAGTTTTTACTACTGTGAAAAGATAATGTAATAAGGTATAATTTGGCTTGTATAATAAAAAATAAAAAAATGATTTTAACACGAGAATTTAGTAAAGACTGTCAGAAGACCGTGTACAAAAAAATATTGGTACTGCGGATTATATAATGGTCTAAGGGCCACTTGCAGCAAAAATTTAAATCGAGATTAATGCTAAAGTTCAGTTTAGCTATGTCAAAATGTATGGAACTGTCAGTCATAAATATAGATTTAAGCTTAATCTCGATTTAAATTTTTGCTGCAAGTGGCCCTAAGTCACAGACGCTCTAACATTTTATTATGATTGTATTTTTATTATGTCGTTTCATAACCACTGACTATTACAAAAAAGGGCTGCTTGAAAATTAGCATTCATTCAAAAAATACACCAGAGCATGCATGCCCGGATTTTATCGTGTACAGTCTTTATTCATGTATAATGCAGCCCGAGCGCGCCTAAATAAAACTTACTAACTTCTGTTAAAAGTTATTTTGTCCTATTTTCCTGCGATGTATAGTGATACCTACGTTTGCACGCTGAATCGAAAGGGTTGTCAACACAATTAAAATATGTATATAAATACATAAGTATTATAAGATAACCAGTTACACAGCAATAATGATTTATTTTACTCACACAGAAATAATGAGTCATTTTTTACAATATAAATTCACCAACACTACACAAAAAACAACGACACATCTATCCGGAGTTGTGGACAGTTTGGCGGATTGCTATCTTTAGGCACCACCACGATCCAGACAGATTTCTAACAATCCATAACAGATTTATCGTAGTGACAACTAGCCAAATCTGGCCAAAACAACGGATGAGAATTGTGCTTTCTAAAAATGGCAGTAATCGCTTTTGCCAACACACTTTTTGATAAACATTGCCGTTAACTGTTTCAGTGGTGATAAACGAGGGGCTTCTTTTTCCATAGCTACAAATTGCTTGCACAAGTAGGCGTTTATTCAGAAATTTGCCTGGTTAGAAGTGTCACTCCATGTCTTCCCGTGGATGTCGTAAGAGGCGACTAAGGGAATAAAAGCTTGTAGTACTGTTAGGCGATGGGCTTGCCACCTGTCACTAATACACAGGGAAACATCTTAGCCTACTTGGGCAAAATGAAGCTACAGAATTATCAAGAAGTTTTAAGGCTCGTTGGTAATTCTTTAGCTCTGCCTACCCCACTCTGGGAATGAACGCGTGAGTTTATGTACGTATGTATGTATGTTTTTTTATTTTACAATCTTCTGGGGCGTCTTTGCGATTTTTACTGGTATAAAAGTCTTGCCCAGGAATTTAGTTGAATTCAGCTTTGATGTACGTTTCGTCGTCCATCTCCACGCATTCAAATTGGTTAAGAAAATGTCATTAAGTTTCCTCGACCGCCTTTTTGATCATTAATTCGGTTTTGAGTGCCGATCAAGTGCGACCTGGGCTTCGTAACTTCGTAGCCCTGCTCTACGTTTCACTTTTTGCACTTAAGATTGAGACATTCACTTTCTTAGCTACAGTAGCGACCAAAAGTATTTTGACAACAGCAAAAGCTTTGATATTTTATGCGGAATATTAGTAATTTCAAATTAAATTATGGTAAGGCAATTAATGGCTTAAAACCTCCTAGAAACAAGTAAAAAGTTTAGTTCCATTTAATAAAAATATAGACCCAGCCACAAAAAACATCAATTTACTGGTTAAAAATTATTTTGACATTAATTCCATTTCAATTCTACTGATAATAGGGCTGCATAATATAAGCATTTTAGAAGTTAATATTGCAGGAGACTTCTTACAATATGCCAGATCATAAAGAATATTCGAGCTGAGGTTTCGCGAACTTTTAATGTATCACGGCAACTGATTAGTGTGTGGAATAAACTGTTCAAGGCTCGAAAGAGCGTCAATAATAAACCTAGATGCGGTCGTCCTCGAAAAACGACTTCTACGACTGATCGTGTAATAAAAAAGCTGTCCGTAGAAGACCCCACGGAAAAGTGCAGTGACGACTAAAGATGAACTAAAAGAAAAGTATAACAGTATTATCCATGTTTCCACTGTAAAACGGCGACTCATAGAGCACGGATTACATGGCCGCCGCCCATCTAAAAAAACACATATATCAGTAAAGAATAAGGCGTCCAGATTAGCCGATTAGATTATTCGTCACAAGTCTTGGACAAGTGTTGATTGGTCAAAAATGTTATGGTATTAAGTATGTGCGTCGCCCTCATAATAAAAGACACGATGTGCGATACCAAGTACCCACAGTCAAGCATGGTGGCGGTAATGTAATGGTATGGGGATGTTTTTCTCGCCACGGGCTCGGGCCTCTCGTGCGGATTGATGGGATAATGGATCGATTTGTGTATGGAAATATACTCAATACACACATGATACCCAATGCTAAAGAATATATGCCACCTAGTTGGGTTTTTCAGCACTATAACGACCCTAAAAATAAATCTAAGCATATCCAGGATGTCTTAAAACGTAAAAAAATCAAGGTATTTGAGTGGCCCAGTCAAAGTGCTGATCTCAATCCTATTGAGCATCTATCCAACAAAGAAGCTTTTTTTCAAGCAGTCCAGTCAGAATGGACGAAAATACCGTATGTACGTATACAGAAGTTAGTAGACTCTATGCCGGCTCGATGTACTGCTGTTAGAAAGGCCAAAGGATATGCAACTAAATATTAATGACATGTTTCATTTACGCATCTTAAATGCTCGGCAAAATTATTTTCAAGTGTCAAAATATTTTTAAGCTACTTGAACTGTATATTTTTAGTTTTACTATTAAGTTAATTGTTAAGATTTATTTATATAAGTGGAAACGTAACAGGTAAAGGCTCACAACATAGAATTGTAGAGTAATAATTAAATGTTTACTCAATTCATCAACATATTTAAAGATTTTTATTTGTCAATATACTATAGCCCAAAAGGGCGCTACTGTACATCGCGAAATGAAATCTTATGATTTGAGGAAAAAATCTTTAAGACGCTCTCTTACTTTTTTTTCTTTAACACCTTACAACCCTCCACATGTGATGGTATGGTGGACGTTTCGTATGAAGGAGTCACTCTGCTCCATTTTTGCAAAGCAAAAAAATATTAAAGTGACATTTTACAAACTGTTCTGAAACCCCTGTCTAATACTTCACAACAAAGATTGGATTTTCCAGCAAGACTAAAACGACGCAAGCCTGGTTTAGGTAAAATTTGCCGTCCTAAACTCAACAAACTATTCTCTGTGGACTGAACTTGAGCACAGGTCCTGACAAAAGTCCCACCCTAACTTGGATTCTCTAAAGCGCGCCCTCATCAGAGAAGAGAAGCGAATCCCACTGAAAAAGATTCGTACCGCGATCGAAAACCGGCCAGAACGTCTAAACGCTTGTATTAAAAATAGAGGCGATAATTTTCAACTAATAATTGTTTGTAGTTATTGGTTCATAATGTACATATTTTTTTAATATAACACAAGCCTTTAATTTTTTATGAACATTATATTTCATTTTGAAACTTATGTTATGAACACACGAGTAGGCTTGCCAGGTGTCCGGCTTTAGCCGGACATGTTTGGCTTTTTGCGGTCGCGTCCGGCCAAATATGTACGTGTTCGGCCTGTCCGGCTTTTGTCAGGCTTTTTATAGCGATTCGTACGGTTTTTATTATAAATATTATGTCCATCTTTAAATAAATATCGAATATGCATATACTGGTACACTCCATCTTCGATCTCATCCTTACTTTACATCACCTATATAAATACTTTTTTCAATAACCCAGCTGTAAAAACATTATGTTTGGCAATAAAAAAAACATGTCCGGCTTTTAGGGCAAAATGTCCGGCCTTAAATAGGGTGCAGTCCGGCCTTTGCATTTTATGGCCTGGCAACCCTACACACGAGTAAAGTAATATTTTCGCTTAGCATTTTATTAATGCATGTGAAATCCGTCATGATGGATTTAACATGACGTCACCTATGATGACATGGGCATTCGGAATAAGACAAAGCCACTGACACAGAATCTGTCAAAATATGACAGATATTCTAGAAGCTACGAGGAAATAGATTAACATACTAACATACATAGACTGCCAAATTCATTGAACCTCCTTCTACTAATTCGCCATAGTCTGTTCTGTTCTGTTTTGGTGACACCTCCAGCCAGCAGTTCTGCTGCAAGGACCCGTACGCGCTGACTGCGACGGAGAGGAGATGTTAGATTAGGCTAGCGGGGAGAAGCACGCCCGCCGGACCGGTCCAGTAAGAGTAGCGAAGAGCCGGCAGAGCACGAGAACCTTAACCCGCACCGACCAGCCACTAATACTAAACCGATCAGGGCATGCGAGCTTCGTCGCCTTTGCTGCACCATCTATCTCCGCCCGACGCAGGCAGAGCGCACCTGCCCGAGACACCGGAGAGTCAAGTAGATAGGATAGGAGTGTAGGGTTTGCAGTCGATATGACGGGAGAGACGGAAGGTGGAGCCAACCAGAATTCAGGCATCGTTAAGTCAGCATTAGGGAGATAGATAAAATACTTGGTGTGTTATATATACTAAAGGTATGGACTGCTTAAAATGAAATCTAATATTGAAAATCAAATTTAAATATATATACAGGGTGTCCGGTAAATAGTGGACTATCTTAAGAGGGGACTATCTTACAGGGCTGGATAGCTCAGATCAGGAGTGGCCAAAATATGATAAATTATGTTTAGTAAAAGTCACACCAAAAACGAGATCTTTACTTTTAAAAATTTTGGAAATGCGGTACCCTGGTTCACCATTTTCGATACCGCGGCCACATTTATTAGAATTTTTCAGTTTCGTTTGCTGTGAAAGATAGCTGTTTAAATTTGCTATAAGACCCTATCAACAAAATGAATAAAAATTCAGCAGTTTTTTAAATTTTTCAAATCAAATTTAAAGTTTAGGGATCTGCGTTTAACTTGCGGCAAGTTTAACATAACACGGTGTAAAAAAAATGTACCAAGACTTGTAGTGCTGCTTTCCTAAAAGTTGGCCTGGTTAATGGAGATTCTAAAATGATATAACAATTGAGTTTATTGATTACAGCAGCGATGTTATTATTAAGTTTGTCCAACAAAGACTGAATTTTATCAAACTAGCGAATTTAATAAACGACTTTTGCTTCCGTTTAAAATCTGGTTAGCTGGTTCTAAATGTTTTAAAAGACAGTTTACATTAATGTGAAATACAACGACACTACGATAAAAGGTAATAACATACATTTTCTTAAATTTAAAGCAAGTGTTCGAATTGCTTGCCGCCAGCCCTAATGCAGGCTCGGCAGCGTTTCATAAACGACCTCTTGAGTTCGGAGGCATATCGTCGCTCACCAATTTGTCGGCTAGCTTCCAAATAGGTAATTTTCACATAAACTCCATTCTGATTAATTGTTGTTAGTAATACTGGCCACCAAACTTTAAATTCCAAATTGAATTAATTAGACAATTACATCGTTAGTTTTTTGTTTTCTTGTCAACAATTCAATGAAGTTGAAAGCAAAATTAAACTATCTTATTGTATCACACGAAAAAAAATGTCTCGAGGGCCGTACACATCGGCAGAGTATGCAAATATGCATTATTCTATTAGTATTAACCTCCACAATCTACACTATTGGGAGGTACGTGACCACAATCCCCACGTAATGCGAGAAGACCGAAGCCAGTATCAATTTAAAATCAATTACTGGACGGTCATTTTGGACGGCAATATCATTGGACCTTTCGAGCTGCAAGGAAACTCAAACGGAAGAGGGTACCTGCAGTTTCTTCAAGAGTCGCTTCCGATACTATTGGAAGATACGCCCTTAGAGCTGAGAATGATGGCTGTTCAGCCCACTATGCACCAGTGCGAAGGTTCTTGGACCAAACATATCCTAACCGGTGGATTGGTCGTTCAGGGCCAATTTTTTGGGCTCCTCGTTCACCGGATTTGAACCCTCTAGACTATTTTTATTGGCGTTGTTTAAAAGAAAGAGTGTACGGCAAACCTCTTTGGAAGAGCTGCGTAGTCGCGTCGCAGAAGCTAGCCGACAAATTGGTGAGCGACGATATGCCTCCGAACTCAAGAGGTCGTTCATGAAACGCTGCTGAGCCTGCATTAGGGCTGGCGGCAAGCAATTCGAACACTTGCTTTAAATTTAAGAAAATGTATGTTATTACCTTTTATCGTAGTGTCGTCGTATTTCACATTAATGTAAACTGTCTTTTAAAACATTTAGAACAAGCTAACCAGATTTTAAACGGAAGCAAAAGTCGTTTATTAAATTCGCTAGTTTGATAAAATTCAGTCTTTGTTGGACAAACTTAATAATAACTTCGCTGCTGTAATCAATAAACTCAATTGTTATATCATTTTAGAATCTCCATTAACCAGGCCAACTTTTAGGAAAGCAGCACTACAAGTCTTAGTACATTTTTTTTACACCGTGTTATGTTAAACTTGCCGCAAGTTAAACGCAGATTCCTAAACTTTAAATTTGATTTGAAAAATTTAAAAAACTGCTGAATTTTTATTCATTTTGTTGATAGGGTCTTATAGCAAATTTAAACAGCTATCTTTCACAGCAAACGAAACTGAAAAATTCTAATAAATGTGGCCACGGCATCGAAAATGGTGAACCAGGGTACCGCATTTCCAAAATTTTTAAAAGTTGAGATATCTCGTTTTTGGTGCGACTTTTACTAAACATAATTTATCATATTTTGGCCACTCCTGAGCTGAGCTATCCAAACCTATAAGATAGTCCACTATTTACCGGACACCCTGTATATGTAAGCATATATATTTAAATTTGATTTTGATTTTTTGAGCAATAATATATATATAATAATAATTCTTTAATAATTCGCCATAGTCGGGTAAAAAAGAAGCGGAGATACGAATATAGACAAAACTGACCTGTTTTCTCTCTCGTTCAATATCTGCAACGGATCGATACCCACAGGTTTGGGAATACTCGTGATGCGATTCTGTTTCGCTCCTGGAGTATGTATGCCAGGCTAAAATGTTTTTTAACAGTAAGTAAAAATGAGGCCTATAGTGTAAAAAAAATAATGTTTTAAGAAACAAACTACAAAAACGTAAAAAAAAAAATTTTTTTCAATGGGTTAATAGATCTGCCCAATTTTTTTTTATGTTTTTGATGGCGGTTTTTTAGTGTTTTAACCTTTCGAAACCCGATACATATAGCGAAAAAACAAAACAGTCATTAATGTCTTAAATTAGAGCCGGCGGGTACTAAAAGGTTAAAACATTTATTTTATTTTGTACTTTTTAGTGATCATAATAAGCTGTTATGTAGCCCCACGCAACTTCATAGTTCACTTCTTCTTTAAGACATTTCAAGCTCGCCTCAAGCAACAACGTCATAGTCATATTTAAACAATTAAACGTTCTTCGTTATAGTCTCACAACTATCTTAGTCGAAATATGTTATCGCCATCGCCACCCTTGAAATATGTACAGTTGAAGAGTTCCGGTGGTCATCTGTAGTTTTCATCTTTCATCAGTTCCAGTTCACCAAATATATGTATATTTTTGAAGGTCAAGTAAAGTTGCAGTTAAAGGAAATTAAGATTAACTTTTACCTGCTGATTCGACTGCAAGGCTGTGTTGCCCGGGCCGGAGGGGCGAACCGGAGCTGCCCCACGTAATTGTGGTGCACCGCCACCCATTGCCTGAAATATTGGAACGAATACAATTAATTAATATGACTGGCATAACCCTGTATGTAAGTCACAATGTTTGGTAGACTTGCTGCGATAATTAAGGTTTTGTTTAACATTATCTTACATTATAGGTTATAGGTTGTGGCGGGCTCTGATCCATTATCTTACATTTTGATGATTACAAGGGACTGAGTAAGTTTTTAATGTTATTAATTGCTTCGCTTAAAAGAAAACTCATGGACATGTGCATTCTTCCAATCCTCACCTATGGAGCACAGACTTGGTCTTTGACTTATATTCAAAAATCTGCCCTCATGGTTTGCCAAACAGCTATGGAGCGTAGTATTTTAGGCGTCAAATTGACTGATCGCATCAGAAATACTGTCATACGCTCCAAAACCCAAACAGCTGACGTAGTCTTAACAGCTGCCACCCTCAAATGGAACTGAGCCGGACATATATGCCGCGTACCTGGCGACCTTCGGGCATAACTAACCACAAATTGGATACCACAAGATCGAAAACGACGATGTGGCAGACCCCGGCGAAGATGACTAAATGAGCTTGAAAGGTGGGAAGGAGGCCTTTGCCCAGCAGTGGGACATTCCGGGTTAACAATGATAAATAATAACTGCTTTACACACAATTTTAAGATGCGACACTATTCCATAGTAACAGAACATTTTGAAAAATTGGATAATATTGGATTAAAATTCATTTTGAAGTAATTTACGTCACACAAAAGTTAAAATATTAATGTAATTAATTCCCTTGACACGGAAATAGTTGTTTCTAAACTGTATTTGCATAGAAATAAAGTAAGTTAATAATAACGTTCAAGTGTTTAACCTTTATATGTAAGTATATAAGATTCTTAGTTAAATCTTACCAAAATCTCAAGAACCTTAAGTGTACTTTTAAGAGCAAATAGGATCAGACTGTATCTGCCACCCGGATTATTATCATTTAACAAAATGTCTATTCTTCAACTTAATATCTAATTCCTTGGGACGAATTCGGATTATTGATGTTATGCATAGCTTAAAGTCATTATGCAAACATGCAATATAGGATAACTTGTACGAAAACAATATGCCGAAGAAAGGGGATCCATTAAAACAGCCAGATTTACCGTTAGGTGCAAAACTGAGTCATTATTAGCACCTTAGTGGATTGTGAATACGTCGAAGATAATTAATAGTTATTTTTACATTTTGTATATGCAAGTATGCGGAGTACTTACTCCTCGAAAGGCCGTAGCAGGATAAGGGAAGAAAAAATGCCCTTCGTGATTAAGAGCTGGTTTTTATTTTCTATAGTTTCTTACATCTATTAGTGCTATTGTGCCAAGTTTTGTTGAAAAATTCCCAGTGGTTCAGCCGAGAAAAAATAAAAACCGAAATAATTAAATATGACTTTTCTCTAAAACTATAAAACTTTAATATAACATTATTTTATCATTTTGTTAGGCTTAATAAAATATATGTTTTAAGAGAAAATGGACTCTCTATCTTTAACACTTATGTAAAAAACAGGCAAGTCATTTTTTTTTTTACTTATGATTGATGTACCACTCTATTTGTTATTTCTAAATAAGCCTTACTTAACGATCTATCACACATATTAATTTGATGGGTTAAATCGGAAAGCAACTGTGTCAAAATTTAATAAATTATTGGGTTGGATTTCATTACATTATACACTGGCCCGCAAAACCAAGTATCACACTTTTCTTTTTTTTTCTGAACTATAGAAGTAAGAGATTTAAAATAAAAAACGTTTTATAGCAAAGAATGATGGGCAAAAATGTATGGAGCCCAGCCCAAACACCAATACTATTATAACGTCTGTAGGTAGGCTTATTGATCCCACTATTTGCTGTAATTGTTATTATGACGACTAGACTGTGCAGGCTGGGAGAATCGAGATAATTTAATAATCGAAATATTTAAGTTCGTACAGACCCGGAATGACAACGTGGGTAACTTTCAACTCTATGGAGATGTGTTAAGGACAAACCCTCACAATCAGCAATTATGGACTGATCTCGCTTTCCATAAGGCTCTTAACTCTGTGCTATGGCACATGTTGAAGATTTGATTTGCAACTATTTAATTAGTACTATTGTATTTATTTTTAAAGAATAAATCTATACTAATATAATAAAGCCGAACAGTTTTGTGTTTGTGGGTTTGTGTGTTTGTTTAAACGAGATATCTTTCGAACTACCCGTCGAATTGGAATAAATCTTTTTGTACATGATAGTCAGTTTCATGAGAGATAGTTATGTCAAAAAAAACTGTCAAGCGTGAATCGGATAAACGGGAAATAGCATTGTAACGCATGCGGGGCACAGCTAGTGTGTAAATATTTGAAGGCTGATAACTCTCTTCTCCGGGGTTTTTGAAGTTTGTCCCCGTATTAGAAAATGAAGCTTATATAACTACCTTTCACGTGGTATACTTGAGATTTGTATAGGTTATATGGGCCAATTCGCCCATCATTCTTTTATCAGCTTTCTTTTACAACTATTGTTAACTATACAGTAACATTTTCAACTTAAAAAAAAAAAGATAAAACAATAAAATAGCCATTTTTAGCTTAATTTAAAAGCTCAATTAACATTTATAAGTATGGTTTACATGTTGTTATTTAATTTTTAATAACTGGTATTGCCTCCTCGGGCTCTGACTACAGCTTCGAGCCGGTTTGGCATACTGAACACGAGGTTTCGGAGCCGATGTTGGGGAATATTCTCCCATTCTTCTATTAGGGCCTGTTTTAGAGCCCTGAGGGTGGTAGGTGGCGGTCTGCGGCTTCTGACTAGCCTCCCTAGCTCATCCCAGGCGTGCTCAATTGGGTGAGTATAGTTTTTTGAAGTGGTGTATATTTTATTTCGATAGGAATTATTATATAGATCTGAGAATAAAAATCCTTTTATTTTTATCTTCTATAGTTTTTCCGAAATCATTTTTTAAAACACTGAGGTGACAGTTCATAACTTTCTATGCCTGATTCCCTCTTACGCCTTAGTCTCCAAGTAAAAAAAAAAGAAATGAGAAAAAGTAATCGTTGACAGTTCTCGTTTGTCAAACAATCCTTTACACTTACACCTGTATTGATTGTTTTGATTTCGTTTGCAAGTTTGTTTCGACTGTATTTTAACGACGACTATTACTTACACCTGGACTTTGGGTTTTCTTCTTCTCTCCTCGACCCTGTCACGGATTTCGGACACCGATCGATTCTTATCTCGACGATTTGCGGCACTTTAATAACGACTTTCTTTTTGGGCTACACAAACAATTTGTTTTGTTCAAACCTCTTGGACGATTCAGCGACTGTTGTAGCGATGGAAAAACAAGAATCATATAATCGTGCATATAACTCGGACATAGCACGGTGCTTTGTACCGACGTGCAAATCGTGCAATATATTAAAATAAACAATACAGGTGTAAGTGTAACGGATTGTTTGACAAATGATAACTGTCAACGATTACATTTTTTCACTTTTTTTTTTTTTAATTGGAGACCAAGGCGTAATAGGGAAACAGGCATCGAAAGTTATGAACTATCACCTCAGTGTTTTAAAAAATGATTTCGGAAAAACTATAGAAGATAAAAATAAAAGGATTTTTCACTTCTCATGCTCGTAAAGTCCATCTTTATGCTGGGTATAGGCTGCATAAAATCGCATTTTATGCTCTAGTGCATAAAGTAATTTCTTCTTTTAAGACTATGGTAATAAGGCCTTACAGCCACATACACAATACACCTTCATTTTATTGATATATTTTTATGAGATTTAGGTTATATCTTATTTTAATTACGACATATGTAATACTATCTAAATACTTAAAGATTAATACGGGCGTGCATTTACGTAAAAAAAACATAAGTAACGCAAATATTTATAATAACTTGGCATTAAGGCTCAAACCTAGTGTCCATTGTCAAACGTCACATAGTTGAAAATTAAAACAAAAAATTAAGAAAAATTGTGTAGCGGGAAGCTAATTATTCGTCAAACAAAATTAAAAACTAACTAAATTTGTTGTGTTGCGGTTGAAAAGTCAATAAATTATTCGTAAGTAATTGAACAATGTCTTCAAGTAGTGATAGTGACGATCAAAAAATGATTTCGCCTGAGACTAATGTACAGAAGTGCGACAAATGTAATTGAGCAGATATTGCCGCCTAAATCGAAGAAAATCTATCTCAGCACATACGAAAGTTTTTTGATTTGGAGGAACCAAAAAAGCGTAAACACGTTTGCGGAGTGTGTTTTTTTAAGCTAATTTGACGAACTGTCGATGAAATTACATTTTATGCGTGATAGAACATATTATATTTTTAGAGAAAAGTCATATTTATTTATAGTTTTAGAGAAAAGTCATATTTAATTATTTCGGTTTTTATTTTCTCTCGGCTGAACCACTGGGAATTTTTTAACAAAACTTGGCACAATAGTACTAATAGATGTAAGTAACTATAGAAAAAAAACCCAGCCCATTATCATAAAAGGGCATTTGCCCTTCCCTTGCCCTGCTACGATTTACGTAAAAACTGTTCTATTTAATTTTTTTATTGGTCTAATATTTTAATTTTCGCTATGGCAACCTCAAATAAGGACCCTGATAAAATTATAGAAATTTAGCGACATTAGTTCGGATAATTTAGCCATACAAACAGGATTTTAGTTCATTTTTGTAGCGACTTAAAATTGTGCAATAACTAGAAAATTACGTCCCTGATTCAAGCAGTTATACAATACAATACAATACAAATACTCTTTATTGAACACCAAAAAAACCTCATTTTAAGGGTGGGTCTCAAAAATATTAGAAGTAAAAAAAAAAACTCGATTAAAAATCCCTTAATTTTCGTCACACAATGGAAGAAACTTAACGTTGTCTCAATTAAGTCCTTAACACTATGTACAATATTTTTGAGATCCACCCTTAAAGAGGATGGAATTCCCTATTTTAAAAAGTTTTGTTATTTGGCGTTGCCATATAGAGAACTAACGTACTAGTAAAAACATATTGAAATTTTAAAGTTTTTGGTTCAAAATGACTTAACAACTATATCACTAATAAATGTCAAATAAATCGTTTGTATATTGTTTTCTCTTATTAGCTGGGGGAGCTTCGGTCCTATTTGTCGAGTTTATTACACGGATGTAGTAGGGTATGGTCGCCGTCAATAGAACTTGTGAAAGATGTAAACAAATTAGTACTGACTGACACTAACCTCAAATATTCACCAAGCGTGTTTTTATTATGAATAACGTATAATGAATAGTTATTTCATCTTGAACTTGTATAAATAATTGCAAAAAACTCACTTGATCTTTGAAAGAACTTTATCGAGTTATCATGGTGAATTGGTTCGTTTGGTGTTGTTTACATCTTTTGCAAGTTCTTTGACGGTGTCTTCGTTATTTTTGGCATTAGAAATTCGGTATTTTTATTTTATTTATTTGTTTACTTAATCGAAAAATTAATCGCATTAACAAAAAAACAATTAAAAAATCTGGGACAACTAGGTACCTACCTAGAACGTACCGCACTCGCAAGACATACAACATGATATGAGAGTGACATCTAAAAACAAAGATGAACAAACAAGGTAAAAAGATAAAGGTAAGACCCATACAAGAAACATGAAAAAGAACACACAAATTATTCATGTTTCAAGTTCCTATAAAGGCCCACGACACGCGTACCCGAGATGGCCCGGGGCCCCGGGAATGGAAAACATTTCAAAAAGAAAAAACGTTATTTATTTTTCGCGTTTATAATAGCTGGTTAAAAATTAGACTACCCGTATTTCCTAAATATAAAAAAAACTACTGCATAAAAAAATCCAAAGATATTTTTACTGTAATCAGCAGTGTAAAATCTAGAAACGGTATTTTATTTTACTACCTTAGCACATAATGAATTGTTGTCAATTATTAGGACTAAGTATAGAATATCGGTAACCTTGGAGCCAATGAAATTAGTCCAGTTAATAGTATTAGTTCAACGGAACTTATTTCAAAACTTAAGTAGAATTTTCTACTTTAGGTTTGAATTTAAAGTTCTCACATGTTTAGTGCATTTACTTGGTCGAATTTATAATCTTCTTTAATATACTTAACTACTCAACGAGGTGCTAAATAAAAGAAAAGTTTTTATTTATTATGTTTAGAATGTAACTCAGGGCCTATTAAGCTTTGGGTCCTTGATACTTGGTTTCCGAGTATATCACCGTTTTTTTTCTTGCTCCTAATAAGGCCCACCGAATTGGTAATTGTTTTATAATTACATCGTGTTTTTACTTAAATTTATTGTTAGAATAACGGTACAAAAGTGTTATTTACTGAGTTTATTTATACGTTTTTGTTTGGAGTAAGTTTAAGTTTGGCTAAGCTTAAGATGGCTAACCGTACAATTTATGACCAAAAAACTAATGTAAAAGACTGATTACTTAACAATCTGATATATTAGGTTATGTTTTGCGTAATTTATATTTTTTGTTTTGATACAGTTTAAAAAGTAAGTATTTGATGTCGGGCCATGACAAGTACCTATGTTCTTAAAAAAGTCTACTTTTTCAAAATATTTATTTTCTTAAAGAAATTTTATCAAATATGTTAATTTATATGGTTATTTTAATCACAAATAAACCAGTAATATTGTGATAAAGATTGTTTTCTTAACTTACTTAAAAATATTTTTTTGGGTATTGCAAATAAATGGTCTTACAAGGCGCACGTACCTTATTCAAAGTGTAGATAAGGCCAGGTTAGTTAGAACGGTTTAACCCGTCGAGCGATATGTCAAAATTGTTGTACATCAAAATTAAACTTTAAGTCAAATGAATAAGTCACGTAATGTCAAAAAATCTACGCACACATGTTGTGCGTAGGACACCTGAGGGGTTCAAAACTTAACGGCAATAATATTGTGATAAATTAAAATGAACACTTAATGCTCCGACATGTTTTTATTAATTTTCCAATTATTCGATCATAATAACGTATGATATTTTATATAAGATACGTCATCTGTGTACCGGCATCACTGTCACCTATGAAACATGAGATACACAATTAGATATCGCATGAGTGCGATAAAGACGGGTAGCTCTAGCTACATGGCGCCTGGCGCTTGTCTTAGCGAGAACGGCGAGCAATTTGAAACAACTATTTATCTCTTTCTAACAATAGCGTTCGATACGGATTGCCGTCTTTGCCTGTAGAAATATGGTAACGTAGAAACTGTCAGTAATTGGTGACGGGTTTTAAATGCGTTTAGTATTAGCATAACATATTTAACCTCGTAAGGCCCACCATACTGAAAAATGGGAGCTTTTATAACTGGGACTTTGAATCTACAATCAAGGGAATAAAGATCAATTGCGATTGTTCGAAAATGCCATTTTCAGTAAATGAACATAGGAAAATAAACCATATTCTTATTGCTACAGAGTTCAAAGTAAATTGCCTTGATTATGTACATCCTATTGCACACCGGGCCTTACGAAGATAATATCATTGTAAAAAATCCCCAATAAATAAATAAATAATATACTTTTTGAAAGGTCCACCGCTTTTCGGAGGAGATACCTGGTGAAGTGGAGTAGGTATATTATTGTATCTACCATGGCTTACGCAATTTACCATTTTGTGGTCGTAAGTTCCCCAAGTTAAAACCGTGCATTATCCGATGCTCTTACGGTAAAAAAAACCTGCAAAGCGTTTAAAAGAAGAAGGTCACAAAAAACTTACAGGGTCAAAGAAAGGTCCCTTTATGTGAGATAAGCAGAGCTCGGCGGGGTGAGCCATTTTTACGTCATTGAAGTCAAGTGTCGATATTAATATAGATACACCTTAAAAATAAATATTAAAAGAAAATAAAACTTTACTAATTGTAATTACTAGGCTTGGGACTTTTGGATGCTCGCTATGGTTCTAGAATCCACGGAGTCACCATTATGTTAAAATATTTTTTTAGAAGTCAAAGTCAAAGTGGATAAGTACATACAACTTGTATGTATATAATTACCAATAATAAAATACTCTATTGCTAGTAAACAAAATAAACTAAAACAAATAATTTAAGTAACAATAACAAAAATGTATTTTTCAATCTAATATTAGTCGCCACTTCTAAGTTTTTGATGAGGTACAGGCTTTTCGAATCAGTGCATCATAATCATCATCTATTACTATTTCATGTTCATCATTAAAATGGTAGTAAGAATGGATCACTATTATTTTTTCTATATTTTGCGGGGTTAAACGAGTTCTGGACCTATCAAAAACTCTTTTGTGTGTTGAAAAAGATCTCTCCACGTCCACTGATGTTAAAGTTGTATTCTCGAGATTTTTTGCCGATTCGTCATCTTTGTGGTGCGTTGTGGTAAAATTCGTTGATGTAATTTTAAATTTTATCAGAAATTGCTTAAACCGTGTTTAATCAAGTGACAATTTATTAATCAAGTGTTTTTTTAATTGCTAAAATAGATGTCAGTCAGTAGTCTGTCACAACGCAAGTATCAAAGACGATGCATAATTAAGTAAATCGTACCTATATTTGCATATCGCGTCACCTGTGAACTGTGACATGTGTGTGTAATAACCAGGGATCGGAAATTCGGATCGATATTTACCTATACTTTCGCGCCGGCTTTGTTGTTCAGTTGTATGGAGGTGGACTCAATTATATAATTCATAATAAAATATCCGGGATTTCAAAATAATATATTACACCGGCATTCATTCATAATTATTTATTTATATTAACTGTTTGAAGTTATTTTCCATATATATGTTTAACCAAATGTTATTTAATTTACCTGTAATGTACGAATTTATAGGAGCAAAACAGAATGTTCTTAAATGAATCCTACATGTAAAGTAATTATTATATTAACGTTTTGTAGAATCCCAGAATCCCAGAACTTAAATTATTAAAATAATATTTTTAAGAAGCCGACGCCATGTTTGCCTATCTTTTTCCGGGATTTTGCCAACTTTAGGTAAATATCGATCCGAATTTCCGATCCCTGGTAATAACTAATAAATTTATGATAAAATTAATTGCAGTCATAATAACGTGGTTATTACCGATCGATATAACAGCGTAAATCTAACATGTTTTATTTTTACACTTTGACTTTGACTTCGAAAAATTATATTTTAACATAATGGCGACTCCGTGGAATCTAAAACCATAGCGAGCATCCAAAAGTCCCAAGCCTAGTAATTACACTAAAATGATAATAAATTATGTGCAAAACGAGTAGGTACTATATTTTTTTTAATTCTTCATTTTCTTTGTACATACATAAACTCACGCCTTCATTCCCAGAGTGGGGTAGGCAGAGCTAAATAATTACCAACAAGTCTTAAAACTTCTTATTCATTTTCTTTGTTATTGTTAATAATAAGTTTTTCTATATTTTCAATTTTCAACGCATTTCTGCTTGAGTTTAATATCCACTTATAGATAAAAAAATTATCTTTCTACATCCACTGAAGTGAGTGCAGTGAAATTGTACATTGAAATACTGTCAACATCGGTTCCTTTAAAGAGGTTTGCTAGTAAAGCTTGCTATAAAATTAATTAGTTTTGATGGCGATGTAAAGATCGTAGCCTTAATAAAATATTTTCATTAGTTATTATATTACACCACATCTACCAGTGAATGATAAGGTATGTCCATGTTATGCAAACTTTGAAAACCGCTCACCCCTGCCGAGCTCTGGAGATAAGATATGATAAAAGTCTAGGATCATCTGCTAACGTCGAAGTATAGGTGATTGTTAACGTACAGGGTTGACGAGAGGCGGCGTGGGTTGGGTTTGCGGAGCCATCTGTCCTGTCATGGGCAGCGGCGTAGGCGGTGCGCCGCCGGCCCCGTGCGCAGCCTCCCCTGCCGCGCCGCCCTTGCCGCCTGCCGCAGCTGGCGGCGGCCCCTGACTTTGGCTGTAAGGCGACGGAGGCTGGGCCGGCGGCGTCGGGCACTCAGGCGGCGTGTCTCCCGAACGCTTCCCCGCTGCCATCAACGAGATCTGCTGCGACACAGGCTGGTTGCGCGCCAAGTTGCGGTATGCCGCTATCTGCGCCCTTCCACAACATTGTATAATTAGTAAAAGCGCAACCAACAAAAACATATCTCAATGTTAAAGTCAATTGTCTGTTTATTTGTCACTCTTTCACGGCTAAAATTTGGTAGGGAGATAGCTTGAGCCCCGAGGAAGGACATATATTTACTCGCGAGTAGCGATAATCGACTTCATCGCGGACGGCGTCGCGGAAAACCGCTAGTTATTGTTATCATAATAAAATCCGATGCTTTGAAGTTTAATCTTAACGACGGTGCCGGTTTAATCTTTACTCTGTGGTGACAGCAAACCAAAAATGGATTTTTTATTAAGCTCTGCGTCTGGTTTGTATGACAAAAAGCTTCCCCTTGTTTTATAAACAGGTATAACAAAAAGCGTATGTAGATGTTGGTTAACCTACGTAGCTTCAGGACCCCGCTGCTGATTAGCCGATTCGAGCCGTTTAGTCCACAAAAGGTCACAAAGAACTATGCATGGCTATTTTCTATAAAATAAATATATACGAGGCTGAGGATCTTAGAACAAAAACTCTTTTCAGGCGCCCAGGTAGTTTTATTTCAATTAATAAACTTATTAAACTTAAGTTCGCGAGCAATGAACAGTTCAGGTACCCTAAGAAAGTATTGAGCATGACTTGTCATAAAGAACTTTAAACTAAACAAAGAAAACTTGTACGATTTGGTCAACAACATTGTTATTTACATGACATACATAATTAGTTTAGATAGCACGGTAGGAGTACGAGTATTAGGCTAGTTTTAATTTTAATTTGGCCTGTATCTCTTTAGTTTTACCGTGCTACAAAAACCCCGAAGCCTACATAACCATTACCATATCTACTCAACCATTACATTATTTCATTTAAAACGTCATATTAAATTTTAGAGCAGGGTTAAATCTAGCTGGTACTTACTTCAGCTGACTCAATTGGCTATTTGAGAAGAGCCCCTTGCTCGGGTCCTGAGGATTGGCTCTTGCGCGCAGAGCTAGAAGTTGCGAGTATCTTGGATCTTCCTGAAGTCCCTTTTCTTCCATAGAATCTATGGCTCTTTGGAGAGCGTTAAGGTTGTCGGGCCCAGGGTTTGCCAAGGACTGCAAGGAGGAGGAAGATGCCGCGCCGTTGGAAGAAGTGGAGGCTGGTGCTCCTTGGTTGTGCGGTGGGGTTTGGGAAGAGGGCGGATGGGAAGGGGAGGATTGGTTAGGCGGCGTGGAGGCGCCAGCGTGCGCCGAGTAACTGGCCGAGGGCGTGTGCGGTGGCGGGCCCTGGCCGGCCATCATGGCGTGGTGCGGCAGGTGGGACGGCGCGCCCGCCGGCATTCCGTGCGGTGGCGGCGCACCCCCCGGTCCGGCCGATCCGTTGCCCTGTGGTGGAGCGCCCCCACCCATCGCCATCGGTGCCTGAATGCAAAATACTGAAGGTCAAAATCAAAGTATTATGTATTATAATAATTAGGAAATAGCGACTCCATGGATTCTAGAACCACGATATGCCACCAAAAGTCCTAACCCTAATTATAACAAACTGTTTTTCTATGATAATTATATTTTCTCCGACACGCTCGAAAATCGTATCCTTATTGTTGTAAAACCAGCCCGCAAAGCATTGCGTGAAGCGCAACACGCTAGATTTTTGCCAACGTGAGATATTATACTGCCGGGTAGTTAAAATTAGAACCTGCAATGAGTTTTAAAGTTACAGTGAAATACTTCATTGGAACATTGTAGCAAGACACGCAATACGAATCGTTTTGTGGACGAAACTGTTAATCACTTTAATATCGGTGATTGCTTTATTTATTCGGTTTCAACCTACCAATGTTCATCGGTGTAAAATGATGGAAATCAGCAAAAGCAGCTAGACTAAAATCTCAAACTTTGTATCATTCGCATTACATTTTTTTCTTTAATATTTGCTCTTTGAGAATAACAAAAACGGTTAAGATTATGTTCTGGCCTTAACTTTGAGTCTTCGGCAACGGCGCAGCGATAGATGATAGCGAACAAGTAGGTACATACATAGAGATAGAGACGAAGAAATCATGTAAATGCCACCCGACTCAAAATTCTAAATTCTAAATACTTATTCAGTAAATTGGCCACATGCGGGCTCTTTTACACGTCGGTAATGTACAGTGAATCTACCAGCGCTTCGGACAAGACCATCATTGTGGAGAAGATGCGCCGCAAGAACTCCAGCAGAAGGTATTTTTTCAATCATAAAACATAATTATACTTAGCAAAAATAAAATTATTTCAAATGTAAGTGACCTAATATTAAAATAAAATAATAACTAATTAAACATCAAAATAAAATAATGACTATGAGAATAACACGACGAGGACTCTACCATGGACCATGCACCAGGTAAGACAGGAAGAAATAGAGTTTGCACTAAGGGTTTGTAAGAGCTCTGAAGGGGTCATAGAGAAAATACACACCTCAACATTGTCTAGGGATATTTTAATTTTATTGACATAACTCAAAAAGATTTAAAGCTATAAAAAAGTTTTTAATCTGCTTTTGTTACTGGCTCTATGTCATATAATTTGAAAAATTAAAAAAATTAAAAATGGATGGGGGAAAGTTGAATGAAAATTTACTTCGCCATATTGAATTTTCTGATGTTATGTATGCATTGGTTTTATTAAAAATTTAAATGATTTTTTTAAATGTGAATGTTTTAAATTGACTCTTATGATTTTGTCGGAATCATGCAACGTCGACATCGAACCCGGGAACGGGACGTTGCTTGCCATGGATACAGGGCACACCACTGAAAAATATAGCAATGATGTGCTGCGAACAGTAATCTTACCACTTCGATCACAAATTGGTCAAGATTTTACACTCATGCAAGATAATGCCCGGCTACACACGGCTCGACGCGAGAGTCAATGGTTAGAAGAGCACAATGTCACAGTCCTGAACTAGCCCGCCCAGTCCCCCGACTTATATTCCATCGAGCAAGCATGGGATATGCTCCAGCGAAGGTTTGTTTGAGCAATTTCCCTGACAATCTCAGGACGGAAGATGAACTATTTGAGCAACTCCGCCGCACCTGGAGTCTTATCCCACAAGAAGACATCGATACCCTAATTTTTAGCATGCGGAACCGATTTGTGATTAATGTCTGCGGTGCTTTTACAGATTACTAGTGTATTTTTTTTTTGTATAAATGTAATGTTCAAAGCTTTTGTTTTTAATTAAACCACTAATGAATTAACAAAAAAAGCCAGATGTTTTCTATTTTCGTTTTTATTCTAATAAAATATAAAAGAAAACAAGTACTACTTTTTTATTATAACGTCATAAGTTTTATAATAAAATGAGGTATATTTTGGTATATGTTCTAAGCAACCTTTCGTAGATTTTTAGATATTTTAAAATGTTTTTCCTACTCCTGTACTTTTATCTGTCATTTATATAGTCACGAACACTAATATAAGAATATAGATAATATGTCCGCAGAACATTCCGTAGAAAAGTCTATCTAGTATATTCCCCTTAACAGCACTTGTGCTTTTTTGAGCCAAAACGATATGCCTAGCTGCCAAAGCTTACACCTAGGTTAATTTGACCAATCAAAATACTTCACCAAATTAAACCACCAATCACAATACACATTGACTGTCAATCGGAACGTTAGGTTCTTTTTGGTATGTAAACTCTTTTACTAATTTAACTCTTTAAAAAAAAACATTTTATTTGGTATCAACCAACCAGAACGCAGCTTTATTAAAATCGACCAATCAGGTAAAAGAATTCATTTCTCAAATCATTAGGTGTTTTTTAGTCCCTATTTCACAAGTTAAATCGATTGTGCAACTTTTTTGCACATCAATTTAAAAACAAAGTTAACCATAGACACATATTTTGTTGTTTTCGAATGTTTCCCGCTCGTTTGTTGTTCTGTGCTTCGTTCGTTCGTATTCTAACCTAGGTATATTAAAGAGTAAAAATCTATAAATAAAATTTTGTTAATTTAATTTTGAATTTTATTTGAAACCTATTCGTAGAAAAAGTATTGTATGCAACGGTGTATAACTAAGTCAAAAAATACTCGTGGCGTCTTGCTTTACGATTTTCGCCTGCGGCTCACATCGTAACCACACCACTCGTCTTTTTTGACCTCTCTTATACGACTGTTGCATAAACTACTATAAAATATCCCTACCGTGTGATGTGTGTAGGAAGTAATCAATTGTCAGAAATAGACGTATCAAAAAAAGCTGGGATTAATGCGGAGGGCATTTATTAGACCTAAAAAGAGATAACATGAGTGAATTTTACAAAATTAAATGGAGCGTTTGTTACGAGGGCTACAACTTATGTAACCAGAAGCCGGGATTCCAACATTTTTAAACGCTGTATCTGACCTCCATGGTAAAATTCGAACTTTTTTTAATACGGGCCGTTATATGTTTTTTTCTCATGTTCACTCTCGTCTTTTGTTTTTAGCGGGCTTATAGTGTCATCTCGCAGCAAGAATGGAACTCACGCGTGAACATTTTCGTGCTATGATTTATTACGATTTTCGGCGTGGTTTAACGCAACAACAGTGTTTAGATCAATTAACTTCAACTTTTGGTGATAAAGCTCCATCGAAAACCAACGCGTATCACTACTTTAGTGAGTTCAATCGTGGTCGTAGTATGCTCACGGACCAGGTTAAGGATGGTCGCCCGAAATCGGTCGTTGTACCACAATAGTAGTTTATGCAACAGTTGTATAAGAGAGGTCAAAAAATACGAGTGGTGTGGTTACGATGTGAGCCGCAGGCGAACATCGTAAAGCAAGACGCCACGAGTATTTTTTGACTTAGTTATACACCGTTGCATACAATACTTTTTCTACGACTAGGTTTCAAATAAAATGCAAAATTAAATTAATATACCTAGGTTAGAATACGAACGAACGAAGCACAGAACAACAAACGAGCGAGAAACATTCGAAAACAACAAAATATGTGTCTATGGTTAACTTTGTTTTTAAATTGATGTGCACTTGCCAGGTTTCATATTTTTTTTAAAGTTGCACAATCGATTTAACTTGTGAAATAGAGACTAAAAAACACCTAATGATTTGAGAAATGAATTCGTTTACCTGATTGGTCGATTTTAATATAGCTGCGTTCTGGTTGGTTGATACCAAATAAAATGTTTTTTTTAAAGAGTTAAATTAGTAAAAGAGTTTACATACCAAAAAGAACCTAACGTTCCGATTGACAGTCAATGTGTATTGTGATTGGTGGTTTAATTTGGTGAAGTATTTTGATTGGTCAAATTAACCTAGGTGTAAGCTTTGGCAGCTAGGCATATCGTTTTGGCTCAAAAAAGCACAAGTGCTGTTAAGGGGAATAGACTAGATAGACTTTTGTACGGAATGTTCTGCGGACATATTATCTATATTCTTATATTAGTGTTCGTGACTATATAAATGACAGATAAAAGTACAGGAGTAGGAAAAATATAGAAGCTGTGCGAAAACTTATAATCAGACCTAGGAATATATGGGGCAAAATTAAATGACAGCTAGAGATTGCCTTTATCGATAATAGTAGTTTATGCAACAGTTGTATAAGAGAGGTCAAAAAAGACGAGTGGTGTGGTTACGATGTGAGCCGCAGGCGAACATCGTAAAGCAAGACGCCACGAGTATTTTTTGACTTAGTTATACACCGTTGCATACAATACTTTTTCTACGACTAGGTTTCAAATAAAATGCAAAATTAAATTAATATACCTAGGTTAGAATACGAACGAACGAAGCACAGAACAACAAACGAGCGAGAAACATTCGAAAACAACAAAATATGTGTCTATGGTTAACTTTGTTTTTAAATTGATGTGCACTGGCCAGGTTTCATTTTTTTTTTTAAAGTTGCACAATCGATTTAACTTGTGAAATAGGGACTAAAAAACACCTAATGATTTGAGAAATGAATTCTTTTACCTGATTGGTCGATTTTAATATAGCTGCGTTCTGGTTGGTTGATACCAAATAAAATGTTTTTTTTAAAGAGTTAAATTAGTAAAAGAGTTTACATACCAAAAAGAACCTAACGTTCCGATTGACAGTCAATGTGTATTGTGATTGGTGGTTTAATTTGGTGAAGTATTTTGATTGGTCAAATTAACCTAGGTGTAAGCTTTGGCAGCTAGGCATATCGTTTTGGCTCAAAAAAGCACAAGTGCTGTTAAGGGTAATAGACGAGATAGACTTTTCTACGGAATGTTCTGCGGACATATTATCTATATTCTTATATTAGTGTTCGTGACTATATAAATGACAGATAAAAGTACAGGAGTAGGAAAACTCCATTATCGATGCTTTTCCCATATACTAGTGATCGCTCCAAGTTTTGTTTGTAAAAATATTTTTTTATTGAAAGTACTTAAGAAAAAGACACAAAATATCAATATAATTCTGATTTTTCTTTATTTTAAAATGATTTTTGAACCTTCACTCGTAATCATCTTTTTTTTTTGTCATGACCAGGGGTCGGACAAAAAGTGCGGATGACGTAAAATTTACGTACCTAATCTTGCACACAGGATGATGTTTGTATTTAAACTTCCGTGTGACATGTAGTAACGAAGGAGTATTAATGAAGTAACAAAATAATCGTAAATAAATCATGGAATTAATAATACAAGTGGTAGGGTGATGTAGTTTATAAAATAAATTTCACGAAACTTGTTACCATAAGGTACGATTATTTAAAATTAATTAGAACAAATCTCTGGGAACCTCAGATAAATAGGTTTAATACTCAAAGGTGGGAAGAGTAGGTAAGATAGTAAAAAAAATATTATTTAATTTGATGTTATTATACTTATTATACTTATTATTTAATGAAATTATTCCCTTAGTCGTCTCTTACGACATCCACGAGAAGACATGGAGTGGCACTATTCTAACCCAGTTTCTACACAGGTAATAATAATTGATTATGAAAATCAAAAATACTATTTGAAATCATCCTATAAGTGGTTTGACGTCATCCGCACTTTTTGTCCGACCCCTGGTCATGACTTATGAATCCATTTTAGGTAGCTAAAAGACTTTTCAATTTCTGTGGAAGTGGTAGGGGCAAAACAAAATAAAAAAATACACACTTACAAACAATGCTGGGGGCGATCACTAGTATATGGGAAAAGCATCGATAGTTGAGTTCATCGATATAGGCAATACCTAGCTTTCATTTAATTTTGCCCAGTATATTCCTAGGTCTGCTTATAATGCGTGACCGTCACACAGTGGGCTGAATGGCTCGAAAAGAGGACATTCGCACTTTTTTCAGAAAATCATTTTTTGAAAAATGCTATCCGATAGAGAATTATATAAGGAACAATAAATGTGGTATACATTTTTTCGAAATAAGGCATATTGACAACAAAAAAAAATAAAGTCTGTTTTTTTTGTATGGGACCCAAAAATAGGTATCTTGTTTCTCACTTTTTTTTTTTTTGGTATGTCATTTTTTAAGAAATATTTTGTATCAATTTTTGTTGTTTATTGTTTATTTTAAGTGACATGTGTCTATTGTTAAACATTAGATTATTTGCTTTTTAGTTGTATCAAAAATGTAAAAAATATACTTAGGATTTTTTTCATAACTTAATAAACGTTTTATCCATTATGTGTTATTATCATTTTTACTTTTAACTATCGAAATATAATGTAAAATCCCTAAAAAGACATAAACGAAAAAATCGAAAATGTGTGGACTTTTTACTGGACTAAAAAAAAACTGCTTATCGTTTCCTACTCTATAAAAATAGAAAAACAAAGTCTTGGGAGGTAGAAGACGGGACCTCTAATAGTTTCTGAGAAACAAGATACCTATTTATGGGTCCCATACAAAAAAAACAGACTTTATTTTTTTATGCTGTCAATATGCCTTATTTCGAAAAAATGTATACCACATATATTGTTCCTTACATAATTCTCTATCGGATAGCATTAAAAAAAAATGATTTTCTGAAAAAAGTGCGAATGTCCTCTTTTCGAGCCATCCAGCCCACTGTGCGTCATGTTACGTATCGCGAGATAGAGGCGACTCTGGCATATGTATGACGAGCATTAATAAACATGAACATTTAGCTGTAAAAATAAAGTGGTTCGCGTTGGATCCCGCACAACTCTTAACTACGGATCAAAAAGTGGCTCGCGTCGAAAGGTGCAAAAAAATGTTGATAGAATATAACCATGGTGACTCAAAAGCTGTTTATAATATCTACACAGGTGATGAATTCTGGATCTATGCGTATGATCGTATAAACAACCAGCGACGCAGAATCATTCTTCACCGTGACAATGCCAGCTGTCATACATCACTCGAAACGACTCTATTTTCGGAAGTTCAAAATATAGAATTAACGGGTCATTCACCGTACAGCCCTGATTTGGCACCCAATGATTTTTATTTATTTCCAAACGTAAATAATAAATTACGAGGTCAACGATTTTCGACCCGTGAAGATGCCGTCGAAGCATTCAAACAGCACGTTTTGGAGATACCTCAGTCAGGGTGGAAAAAAATGCTTTAAAAATTGGTTTAAACGTATGCAAAAGTGCATCGATCGTCACGTAGAATATTTCAAAAAACAATAAAACCATATTTAGTCATATACGTTTGTTTATTTTTTCTATTCCGGTTACATAAGTAGCAGCCCTCGTATGTGCAGATTTATGTTAAGTAGGACACATGTATCTGAAATACGGTACTTTTGACTTTAAATTATTCAGGGTTTAACAAGAATTTATGAGTGACTTTAAATTAAATCCGGCTATAATATAATCTATGCTTTTTACCCTAATTATACGCTAACATATTCTAATTCATGTCACAGTTTAGTCTCTTTTACTCCGATGCACTCTTTCAAGGGGATTTCCCAAAACACATAGCGTTCATTAACAAAATAAATTGCCGAATAACCTTGAGCGCGTTTTAAAATTATATTTTTAACCCTTCATTTATTTAAATTAGTACATTTTAATTTTATACTAAAAGTATGTCGTACAGTCCACATCGAAAGAAATATGATCTCAAAATAGCATATACAAGAAAATGAGTCAGATGTCTGTCACTGATTATTGTGGCATAATAAAAGTGTCCGCTGATATTTGATATTTATTTATAGTATAATTAAATGAAGAGTCATGTGGTGACCACATCAATTTCGAAACTTGAAAACTAAGAGACATGCCAATGAGTAATTAAATTAATTTTCTTCGCAAAATTGTCTCTTTTAATTACTGATTTATTTTTCTATTGTTTACATTTCTTCGCAAATGTATTAAAAATCGTCGCTTTATACAAGTGCATAACCGTCATTTTCACTCGTCCCAAGTCTTGTCTCCCTTGCAGCTCGGCCCAAGACAGCTCGGCACTCGTGTATAAAATGACATACTTTCCGCACTTAATACTCTTATAATAGATACCGTAGCAATTAAGCCCTGATCCGTAAAAAAATTTAAGATTGAAAAAGCTGTAACTGTGACAATCGTCATCTCGATGCCCTTATCCCAACGATCTGGGGTCGGTTCGAACGACATTCTCTAATTTGTACCTACACTTCTCTAATCTACTCTACACGTCGAGGCCTTTTTCACCACCGAGCAGTCATCGACAAACAACATACCTACACCAAGCACCAAGCAGCCTCTTTCCTGTATTAATTGTTGAGGTTTTTTTTAATTATACCAGTTTTGGCACTTTAGTTAAGAATCCCCCCCCCCCCCCAGGACTACCCATTAATTGGTTATTGGTTATTGGTTATTGGTACCCATTAATAAATTAATTTAGCGTTCGATTAACCATGACCTTATAGATATTACTAGATTGTGTCAAACAAATGGTGCCGTCAGTTGGTAGGATGTTACAATCAATTTTATTTATTTGTTTACTAACAAATTCCGTTGTATATGGATTACATAGAAACTATACGTTATACCAGATTACAGCTTTTACTAAAATGGAGAGATTAATATTGCAAGAATTACAACATTGGGCTTTATTTGCTAGCTTTTTGAATGGAATCACCAATGAAGCTGCATTACCTATTTATGTCGCTGTAGATACAAATTATACAGCTACTTTTTCAGAATTGCTTACAGAGAGACATATTATTTTTGTAAAAAAATCAACGTATAAGTACCAGTAAGTTGACTTTTAAAAATAATATAGCAAATCTATATCTATATAATAAAAATTAATCGCTTAATGTGTTGCTAAGGCCAAAACTCGAAAACTGCTGAACCAATTTGGCTGGTTTTTTTTTGGTTGTGTTCGTCATTGTCATTGAATTTTGCAGCGGGACGTAGCCGCTGGCGCACAGTGTATTATTTTGGGTGAGTTGCGGCCATCCTGTTTTAAGTACTCAGATGATAGATCAATATGCCCGAATGCTTTCAAAACAATTCCGTTGAATTTATCATGAATAATAAGTTTTTTTGAAATTTCGACAAAAGACCAAAGAAACGTCTTTACTTGTCTATGCATTTGTATTTTCTTCAAATAAACTTACCTTTCGATAGAAAACGTATAATATCACCATATTTATTGAAAAACAATACAAAAGTAATTCTCACACCACAGATAGAGCGTTTTTTCCAACAACAAAAAAACTCGTGACCCGTGCAATATCCGCATTTTATTTTTTACTTATTAGTTACCTTAGGTTACCTTTTATCACTGTATTAAATTTAAATTTAATAAGTAGTAGGACAACTGAGTTATTTAATTTTGAATTTCTTGCTTAGGGTTGTCAACAAAAATTCTATGTTCGAATTCCGAAGTTTATAACAGTGTTATTGCTATAGTATTTGGAACAAAAAAATACCTAAATGATTCACCTCATGCATAAATAATAATCAGTTGTCGTTTTTTTATCATTTCAACTCATTGGGACTTATAGAAAAAGTATTTACTTCAATTAACAGAACCAATCTTAACAAACCTTGGCAGAAAGTTTTACTGTTTACTGGCTGGTAAAAAGTAAATACGCCATTGGCCTAAATGTCACAACATTTCAATTCTCAAACCAAATTCACGTGAATTGTCTGGTCAAGCGGGGGTGTCATGGAGCCGGTAATAGCCCATGGCGTTAATTTGCCTCAGCAGACCTTGACTCATTCTGCTGGAGGATGTGGTTCCCGGCCTCAACCTGAGGATCTAGTGATTGAGGGGCACGAGGGCGCCAACCTTCACGTTAGTCAGCGAGCGATAACTGCTGATACTTTTCAACCTCCGGCAGTACCTATTTGAAGAAATGTTAGGGGATGAAAAAAAATGTGTTGCGGATTACAATAAAATTACACGATTGGAAGTTTACCAATTATTAGAAAAAAGTGCACGCTTACGTGGAGCTAAAGTAAGGCCTTTAGACATAGGCATTGATGAACGTACATCTATAATAATGCATGCCATTTTGGAGGTGGGAGGACCTTGTGCAGGGTCCGTCCGGGTTGGTACCACCATCTTATCCATTAACCTACCGCCAAGCAGCAGTGTTCGCATTGTTGTGTTCCGGTTTGGGGATAAGACAGCCGGTGAAATGACTAGCATAGAGGCATTCCATCTTCGGCCTCAGGGTTGGCAACGCATTTGCAGTCTTAGGATTGCGGTCTTATGAATGCGAATGTCTATGGGTCACAGTTTCCACTTACCATCAGGTGGCCTGTGTGCTCGTTTGCCTTCCTATGATATAAAAAAAAAAAAAAAAAAAAAAAATGCCCTTTACCCTCAAGTCGTTCCTAGTGAGTTAAGTGAAATTCACGAGTAGATGCGAAAAGTTGTACAAGGATTGCCACCGAAAGATATCCGTTTTTAAAAAGAAACACAAAAATTGGTTGTCCGCATTGTTTGACCTGGGGATTCCCTGTGCACAAAAGCAGGCCAAATTAACTCCAGTTAAGGACTGTTCAATTTACTAAGCGGACATCAAAAATAGGTTCATTTACGGATTTTTTATAACAAATTATATCTTTATAACGGTGAATATTTATTTACAATATTAAAATAAAGTAATATATAACACAAGAAAAAAAGAATTAATTACAACGGTAAAAATTTCGGACTTTAGCCCGGATTCGTCGCATAAGTGTTTGCACATCGCTTTTGGATACCTTTCTACAAGCAGCAAACCACATGCGTTTAAATTCTGCCAATGTACTAGCTTCTCGGCCATCCTTCCTCAAGTATCTTTTTACAATGGCCCAGTATCGCTCGATGGGGCGGAGCTCCGGGCAGTTTGGTGGGTTGTCTTCTTTCTTAACAAAATCGATGTTTTTTGAATTTAATAGCCCCACAGTCTCACCAGCATAGTGAGCACTCGGTAGAGTCGCTAGATCAGGCCAAAACAAAGGGGGAATACTGTGCTTTCTATTATATAGGAAGTAACCGTTTTGTGATGCATTCCTTTCTATAAATTACGCCACCAATAGTTCCAGTTGCAAAATAAGACGTACTTTTGAGGCCACAGGAACAAATTGCCTGCCATATCAGGACTTTCTTCCCGAATTTGTCAATTTTTATGGTTTTTTCGGAATCGTGTACAATTTCTCCTACAGCCGCATTATAATACTGGGGCCCCGGTAACGTATTTGTGTCAAATTTCACGTACGTTTCGTCGTCCATGAGAATGCATCGAGATTTATTTTGCAGCAAAATATCGTATAAATTGCGGCATCTTTTTTTGGACCGTATTTGTTGCTCGGCACTTCTCTTCGGCATTTTTTGCTTCTTATATGTCCGTATATTATTTCTTTTCTTGATATTTTGTACAGTGCCTACGCTAATACCTGCTTTTTTAGCAATTTCACGAACGAACATGTACTTTGTTGATTTTAACTGCCGCACGACTTTTTCTTCGACATTTGGGTTTGCCGGGCCACTTCTCCGCCGCGATTTTGGTAAATTGTCGAGCGTATGGTGCTCTCCAAATTTTCTTATGATTTGAAACACGGCTGACTTGGAACATTTAAACTCATTCGCAATTTTCCGCAGTGAAAATTGGCCTGTACACCATTTTTGCAAGATTAATTTGCGTTCTTTAATATTAATTCGCTCCATCGTGAAAAATATTTAGACAATTAAAAAAATAAATATGACACTTGATAGACTTGTTTATGTTTATTTTATAACCAGCCACTGCCTATCAGTATTTTTTTAGTTGAAGGATTAATATTGAATTAAGTATGTCCGCTTAGTAAATTGAACAGTCCTTATAGAGGAAAGTTTTTCAGTTTCGTCCTCTACTTCTCCACTGTTTTTGAGTCAAGCCCCCATAAATTATGGTAAAACGAATTGAGATTCACGCATCCCTAGTTTTACGGTCTACCTCCACAATATATTCGGATGAAGCTCCCCCGAAATATCAAGTTTCAACTATTGAACAAGAACCCCATGCATCTTCAGCTTTATCGTCTGCGTCCAAACTGCCTAAAACATATGAATAACTAAGCGTTCGTCATAAGCGCCGTGAACATAGAAAACTAGAAGTTTTGCTAAAACGTCAGCCGCCACCTTCAAAAATTAGGAAAGTGTTACCAAAGGTTCTAACTACCAAAGGGGGTGGAATATTATCAAAAAAATCTGCTCAGGAGCTAGAGTTTGTCATAAACGAATGCTTAAAAAGTCCAAAGCACCCTCAAAAAATTGCTAATATTATAAGATCTAAAAATAAACTAAATCCTCAATCTTACAATCCTGACGAAGCTAATAGACAGAAAACTCGGCGTTGACGATTACAAGTCTATGCAGCAAGATTAAAAAAAACGAGGATTTAATGCATATCCTCCTTATTATAAGGTGCAAGCGGCTAAAAAAATGTGTTACCCTGATGAAGATCTGAATGTAACTGAAAGAGAGGCATCAATATCTTTACAAGGTTTACTTATGCACACCTTTCGTCGAATATTATTTATGAGAAAGTCAAAAAGTAGATTTGTCCGACAAAATTAATGGGGACTATGCGCCAGTCGGACATACTGAAAATGTTGGAAATTCCAACTCAAAAAAGTTATTAATATCAGGCTAATATTTTTTTATGGGTTAATTAAAATTAATATAATACGAGCCCCAATGCATAATAGATCGTCTAGTTGCACTTCAAAATACAATATTGAATTGTAAGGCAGATATTTAATCTCGGATTGACTGATGATTAATGGAATACGCTACACACGAAGAATAATATGGAGCGACGAATCGAAATTCGACGTCACAGTTGGCGACGAACGAAGTAAAGTCATTCGAGAAAAAGGAGAGGCATTTCATAATGACTGTCTTAAGCGAAAGGTGAAGTTTCCGGCATCTTTGATGATTTGGGGCTGTATGTCGGCACAGGGTGTAGGCCGTCTGCAATTTATAGATGTAACCGTCAATGCCGAGAAATACAAAAGCATCTTGGAAGAGAGTTTGCTGCCGTCTATACCGAAGTTGAAACTTAGAAATGCATTTACTTTTCAACAAGACGGTGCCTCATGCCATACCGCCAAGTCAACGATGGCGTGGCTGAAGTCCAAAAAAATCCCTACCATGTCATGGCCGTCCACCAGCCCAGAGTTGTCTCCCATAGAAACTTTGTGGTGGAAAATGAAGATGAAGTTGCGAAAAGACCCTCTAGGTCAAAAGCTGATCTTAAGGAGAAACCAAGCTGTGTCTGGAATGGAATAACCCCTGAAGAGTGTCGAGAGTTAGTAGATTTAATGCCGTTCAGGATCAAAGCCGTTTTAGATGCAAAAGGTGACGCCACCAAATGGTAGACGTTCTATTCTGCGTCGGTTGAACTAAAGACGAACTTTTTTGCGGGTGTTACATTTTGCGAAATAATGTTTTTTTTTTAAATTACCGTGGAATGTTATAATTTTTTTTGTTGGAAAATAAAATATTATTTATAATCTTTATGGTTTTTATGTTAGATTTTCTACTAAACATCTAGGTCTCCCTGAATTTTATGTTGAAGTTAGGTTAATATTTTTTTTCCTGGCGGACGAACTCATTTGAATTGGGGCTCGTACAACCGTAACGTTGTCCGACAAAATTTATGGGGATATGCGCCAGTCCGACACTCTAAAAATGTCGAAAATACCAGCACAAAAAAGTGATTGATACTTGTCGGACAAACATAAGTAATTGTAGATTAGATCATTTATAACCGAAATATACTGATGTCCGACAAAAATAATGGGTCATATCGCTAGTCCGACAAGAATAATGTATCTGTCGCACTATATAGTATACAAGAGGTTTTAACCTCTCTACCACAATTAGAAGTTTGTGAATAAATGTAGCTCGAGCATTCTTAAACTTGTGACAATTTTCCAAAATATTTTTGGAGAACTTTTTAACAGTTTCTTTCACTTCTTTGAAAATATCTTTTTCACTTATTTTTAATTCGCACAAGAAACACTGCATGATGAACAATTTCTTCTATACAAGGGCAGCACTTCAACAGCTGAACAAAAAAAGTTTTTTTTTATTTAAATAAAGAAAATTCGGTGTGGGTTGACAAAAAGGATGGCGTGGCTGCGTGCATGTGAATAGGTTATGGACGCCACGCGGCCAGTGTTTGCGTTTGTAACTCTGGGTAGTTGGGTGCGCTCTCTGCCCCATCATCTTTCTCACTCACTCTCATGCAGCCAAACACAGAACAGAAACACACAGACAGCGTTCAGGGAGAGAGTGGAGATATATATAGGTATACTTAAATGCTGTTTACAGAACGAATAATTTTAATAGATATTTTATCGATTTTTATTAGTATTCCCCACATTTCTTGTCGGACAATCGTAGAATCACGTTTGAAACATTATTTTATTACTGAAAAAATAAAAATTAGGTTGATATCAATCACTTTTTTGTGCTGGTATTTTCGACATTTTTAGAGTGTTGGACTGGCGCATATCCCCATAAATTTTGTCGGACAACGTTACGGTTGTATTATATTAATTTTAATTAACCCATAAAAAAAAAATTAGCCTGATATTAATCACTTTTTTTGAGTTGGAATTTCCAACATTTTCAGTATGTCCGACTGGCGCATAGTCCCCATTAATTTTGTCGGACAATCTACTTTTTGACTTTCTCATAAATTAATCTTTAAATTTCAATAAGAATCGGCTTGGTATTAGTAAATTTTTGGCACCCGGACTTATCGACATGTTTCAAGGTCTCTAGCAAAATTAGTCCCCACTACCGAGATTTTTGTCAAATATAAAGTTTGTCCGACTCACTGAAATGAAGCGATCTAGAAAGTTTCAGCCTGATATTTATGACCCGACAAAAAGGTCTACGGACGCAGACCTATAATGTCAGAGGAAGGTTTTGTATTTTGGTGTAATCCCAATCTCTAATCTTTTAGATTTTGCCGCCCGGTGCATATACAATATCGGAAAGAAACAAAGGATTTAATCCTAACTGAAAAGCACAGAGTAGAAGAAGAAATAAAAAATCTGTCCCCAATATACGCGGAGACAACCTCAGGGTGCACTGTTATTGCAAAACCAACATTATACTTAACTATCATAGATGGGAAGGTTTACAATGTAATATCTGACACATCTTCCCAACTAAGATGTGCTTGTTGTGGAGCTACTGCTAAAGATTTCAATAAACTCTAATTGATGGAAAATAAAACGATAAACCAGCAAGCTTTACTCCACGGCTTAAGCCCTTTACATGCATGGATAAGGCTATTTGAATTTTTGCTCCATTTGGGGTATAAAAACGATCCTGGAGTAAAACAGTGGCGAGTAACAAAGAATTCGCCACAAGCTCATATTGTTGCTGAGAGGAAAAAGAGGATACAGGCTGAAATAAGACAAAAAATGTCTCTTCTTGTCGATGTAGTAAAACCGAATACAGGCACAACCAATGATGGCAATACGGCAAGAACTGCACTATCGGACTTACAACGTAAAACACTCGCGGATATTCTTGGACTGGAGTATTGGCTTGTTGATGGAATACACACTATTTTAGTCGCACTTTCTTGCAGTTTATCAATAGATACGGAGAAATTCCAACTGTTTTGTGCGGAGCTTGCCAAAAAATATGTGGAAGCGTATGGCTGGTGCTATATGTCATTCACCTTTCATAAAATATTGTTACATGGAAGACAAATCATAGAGTCCAGTCCACTGCCAATTGGTATGCTATCTGAGCAAGCAGGTGAGTCACGAAATAAGTATTGGCGGTACGATCGGGAACACCACACCATAAAAATGGATCGTAAGACGACAATGCTCGATCTTTTTCAACGAGCTTTAGAGTCATCAGATCCATACCTCACAATGCTTTCACTTTCTTCTCGTCAAAAAAAAAACAAACGACTCGTTCTCCCAGAAAAGGTACTATCGCTATTGAAACCTTATGAAGAACATGAAAAATTCAATGCATCACCTGAGATTGAAGTTGATATGAATGACCTAGTACTTGCTACAAAATAAAATGTAATTCTGACGAAGACGATTAGAAGCTTGCCTAAAAATACATCAAGCATTTCTATCTCTAATGTTCGAGTACCTAATACCCCCTAACTTGTCTAACTTTTTACTAACAAATTAACTGTGTCCATTTTTATCATCGAATGTAACCCTCTCTCGTCTTTTTCCAGTTCCAGCAATCAATAGGTACTATTCAAGATATCATGCATATATATTTTTTTTATCGAAAGTTGTCTGTTTCTTATGGTTGACATCCCTATTTTCGTAGAAATTTTCAATTTTTTTATAAATGCAATATCTCTGTGGTCCTACAATAGTGAAATTTAAAATTTTATAGGGTTGTAAGCAATTGTATTTTACGTCTTTTACAAGAAAAATTAAATGCGGAAGTTATTGAGGTCAGAAATATAAATAAACGTCAAAAATATGTAAACTCCAATAATTATCTTCTTATTTAAACTACAATACCGAGTTTAATGCGATTGGTATAACTTATAGTATTTAGAAAATCTTCATACCCAGATAACCATTTTTTTTTATATTTAAGGGAGTATAATGGAAAACCAAACTTAAGGAGGTCATTGACCTTTCACAAAAATAATCATATCTTCCAAAACTTCCTAAATACGTCCATCGGAGCTGCACACGGAGCTTCAATATATATCTAACTATCAAACGAAATCATAAAAAGGTATGGCCGCAACTCACCCAAAATAACACACTGTGTGGCGGGCCGCTAGTATATATAAATAAAAATTAATCGTTAAATATGTTGCTAAGCGCAAAACTTGATTTCTTTTTTGTTGTGTTTGAAAATGTCAGGACAAGATTTTTATGAAAGAAAATAATTGAAAAATCCACCGGGAAAGTCAGGAATTTTCAGCGAGGCCAAGCCGCTGGCGGGCCGCTAGTATATATATAAAAATGAAACCCTATTTCTCCTGGTCACGCTTTAACGTAAGAACGGGTGAACCTATTTGGCTGATTTCTTTTTTGTTGTCTTCGTCATTATCAGGACATGGTTTGTACGCAAGAAAATAATTGATAAATCCACCGGGAAAGTCAGAAATTTGCAGTGGGGTGAAGCCACTAGCAGGCCGCTAGTAATAAATATAGGTGGACTATCTTACAAAAATTTACCTAGTCTCAATTTAAAATGTTCAATTGCCGTTGAAACTTAATTTTTTTTTGCACTTAACCAGTACTTTTGTTGTTTATAGGTCTAGTCATAGTGATACAGACTCTGATATATCTAACACTTTTTATGATTGGTATGTTATTCTTATATGGATTCAATCAATGGAAAAGAAATATCCAAACATTTTTAAAAAGATTGTTATTGGACAAACACATGAGAAGAAAGATATTGTTGTTATAAAAGTGTCTACGAAGGCAGATCAGCCCGCCGTGTTCATGTTGGCTGGCGAAGAAGGACACGACTGGATGTCACCCGCTATCATGCTTAATTTTTTATATCATATTTTAGAAGGACATTTAGAATACCTAACTAACAATTTGGACTTTTATATTCTACCAGTATTAAATCCTGATGGATATGTATATAGTAGGACTGTGGTAAGGATTTTAATCAATTTCCGTATACTACACTCGTCGAGCGCCCTTTATGGACATGGTGCCCATAATGTTTGCCCTACATATTTGTGATTGCCCTATGATTCGATTTGATTAAAAAAATGTTCTGGGGCTCTCCACGAGTTGACAAATATTTTTGACTAATGAATTGGTTTACTTTTCAAGAGTTGGTACAAATGTGTCAAATAGGTGAACCAAATTAAATAAGAATTAGTTAAAAGTAGATCAAGTTATGGTAGATTTAACCTTGTTAATTACATATGTATCAGCTCTCGAAAGACTTTCATTAGTTGGGTATATCTAAGATAATCACGATGATTACACAGCATTTATATATATATATATATTTATATATACAGGGTGTCCCAGGAAGTAGTGTCAAGCGGAAGTCCAGAGGTAGAGCACCTCAAGGGGCATCTGAATCACCCCCATGTATGTTCAGCAATTGTTATTAGTTTCCGAGATATTGATCATTTTAATCGGAATTTTTGTCATTTTTCCTTATGTCCGTGTAGTGATGGGTCGTTACCGGGAATATTCCCATGGCGGGAATATTCCCAGTAATTTTACCAGTAATATTTCCAAGTATTGGAAATTTAGGGAAATATAGAAAAACTGAATTATAAAGTAATATTTTTTTTGTGTTTTATGCTTATTTGGTGAACATAGGAACAATTTAGAATTAAAAAAAATACGGAGCTCCCCCCCAGAAAGTAAATTCCCAATGTTACCGGGAATATTCCCAAAATTACCAGGTATTTTTCCAATGTTACTGGGAATATTCCCATCGTGTAATTATGGCCAAGTACACTTTAAATCACGGTAAAAACATCTTAGTTTCGATCGGAATGAAAGAAAATGTCGGAAAATCAGTTTAATTATACAAATACACGCGGCGTCAAAAAAATCGCACCTTTTGAAATTTTGATTTCAAGCTAATAAAGCTCTTAACTTATTTATTGTACCCTACCAATATTAGTATCATTTGAAAGCACAGTTAATCAACTTTAAAAACGCGAATCGTTCTTTTTCGTAAAAACAATGATCACGACACGTTAGGGTCTTTAAAAAAAAGTGATGGAAAACTCATTAGAGGACTCACTACTTGTGCCACCCTGAACACGAATAAAAGGGGGGGGGGGTAAAAATGAATTATGGGTAATTTGCTATCCAGACATCACAGAAGTCACACCTGAACAGCTCCAGTAAGAGAAAACTCTGAAAAATTGATATCACGGCAGAAGAAGCAGCTCAAGTGGTAGCACTACTGTTATCAGGACTACGGCAGGTTGATGTTGCTCGACAACTCAACATAAGCCGTTTCCGGGTGAAACGAGTATCCCAGCGGTTCCAGGAGACTGGAGGCTACATCAGGAAGCATGGATCTGGGAGACGACGTTTCACTTCCGACAGAGATGACCGCTATATTGTGTCAACGTGTTTGCGTAACCGATTCTCCAACGCTGTTGAGGTGCAACAGCAGCTCCGAACAGCTCGGAGGACGTCGGTGAGCGTTTCCACAGTAAGAAGAAGGCTGCGAGAGAAGAAAATCCTGCCTCGTAGGTCTGCTACGTGCCCCAAATTGACAGCAGAGCATAGGCGAGTCAGACTTCAGTCTGTCCTCTTCTCCGACGAGACGAGGGTATGCCTTTTCTACAACGATAGGCGTAGAAGAGTGTACAGGAGGCAGGGAGAAACCGTCAGCTACGGAGGAGGATCCTGCATGTTCTGGGGCGGAATTTCAATCCAGGGCAAAACCGACCTTGTGTGCGTCTCCCGCACTGGAGGTGGACGTGGCCAGGGGTCCCTGACTGCTCATCGGTACATCACAGAGATCCTGGAGGACCACGTGGTCCCGTATGCTGGTTTTGTCGGGCCTGAATTCACATTCATGCACGACAACGGCCGCTCTCATACGGCGTTGATTGTTCGGGACTACCTGGATCAGGTTGGGATCCCCGTGATGCAGTGGCCAGCGAGAAGTCCTGACCTGAACCCCATAGAGCCAGACCTTTGGGATGATCTGAAACGCCGGGTGCAGTCTCGTGATACTGCCCCTGCTACCCTTGAACAGCTTCGGGACGCCGTCGTCGAGGAGTGAAGTGACATTCCTCAAGAACGAATCGTGACGTTGGTGAGGTCAATGAAGGATCGCATGGAGGCTGTAATTAGGGCTTGGGGAGGTAACACTAGGTTTTAAGTTTAGTTTTAAGAATTTGTTTTACTGTATTTTTTTAATTTTGTCATAAATACATGACAAAATTAAAAAAATACAGATTGTGTAATTTTGGCGTGAATAAATGTTTTTCCTCTTTTCATGAAAAACGATTTTTTTTAAGCTTAGTAATCATTATCACATTTTTCACTATCATCACAAAAAGCACGTGCACTGAGTCGAGTCAAGGGCAAAACTAAGTCCTTTGTGTTTGTGCCATTTCAGATAAGAAGTTTGTGTGAAAGAGAAAAAAGGTGATATGTGTAAAAGAGAAAGGAATATATCTATGCATATTGCTTATTTAACTAACTATATAATCATTAAATCTCATATAAATCACCAGTATAGTATATTCCCACCTTTTGGGAATATTACTGGTAACATTAGAAACTTACTGGGAATATTCCCAAACGGAAACTTACTGGTAACGGGAATATTACCGCGGCCCATTACTATGTCCGTGCTACGAAAAATCCCTAAATTCATGTATTAATTCACATTTTTTTCAGTGTTTTCTTGCATAATTAGAATCACTGTAAAATAAGGAAGTTTTTAAAGCTACATGCCAAATTTTTTTTCGTTACAATTTTTTGAGAAAACTCACAAAGTTTGTTTTTCCATACTAGGTGAAAAACAAACGCGGGGTTCTCTTAGTATGGAGAAAGTATCTCTGTGCGTTTACTCAAACATTTGTAATAAAAAAGAAATTGGCATGTAGCTTTAAAAATTTCCTTTTTTCACAGTGATTCTAATCATGCAAGAAAACACAAAATAAAATATGAATTAATACATGAATTTAGGGATTTTTCGTAGCACGGAAATAAGGAAAAATGACAAAAAATCCGATTAAAATGATCAATATCTCGGAAACTAATAACAATTGCTGAACATACATGGGGGTGATTCAGATGCCCCTTGAGGTGCTCTACCTCTGGACTTCCGCTTGACACTACTTCCTGGGACACCCTGTATATATAGAGCTAAAGCAGTAAAGAAGCTAGGACTACTTTTAGAGATAAATACATACTCTCCAAATGAGCGTAAGAGCAAGGCGCAAAGGGCGTTGTCCTTTAAATGCGTTCCCAGTAAAATATCCATAGCAACATATTTTTTATCACAAGCGCGACCATTTGGAACGTCTGACAAATATAACAATATACTCCATATATTGTAATTTTAATAACAGCCGGTAGAAAAAATACAAGCTTTGCCAGCTTTCAAACTAAATCTTGTATTAACTTGTCATTCAAGTGTCAATTATAGTATCAATCGAAACTTATAGGAGACCACACACACACAGATCCCCAAATATCGACTTATGTCGGGTTCCTATATTCAATCCGAGGATAGATAAGGCTTACCTCGGGTTAAAATTTGACATTTGCCCATACAAAATGTGTCAAATTTTAATCCGAAGTAAGCCTATCTGTCCGCGGATTGAATATAGGAACCGGACGTTAGAGAATTCGGCCCAAAAACTGGAAAGTTCAAGATAGCGTCTACTTTTTCCCATTCTGTCAACGGATTCCTTGTCGGAGACTACACAGATCCCCACATATCGATTTTGGAAGCAATCAGTCAAATAACTAAAAAGTTCAAGTTGGTGGCTACGTTTCATCAATCTGTCAAACGATTCGTTGTCGGAGACCACACAGATAACTAAAAAGTTCAAGATGGCGGCTACTTTTTCTCAATATGTCGGATTCGCCTTCGGAGACCACACAAATCCTCAGATATCGATTTTGGAAGCAATCAGTCGAATATCTAAAACGTTCGTATCACCTAGGGTTGCCAACCGTACTATAATATATAGTATTGTACTATATTTTGACTCTGTGTACTATATACTGTTAAATAAATATATAGTACGCAAAAATACTATATTTCGGTCATTCCTTATAATATATATTCAGTTAGGGTTGGCCGTTTCAACCAGATTTTAAGCACCAATGTACTTGGAGTGGAGAAATAGCATTTTTCAGCTCAGATAGTTGCCAATAGCAGGCAGAATGTTAGTAAGTAGTAAATATTGTGCATTATATTTAATAAAGTACTAATTTACGCACTTTGTCCAAAAAACTTCAAAATACTATATTTTCTTTCAGTGTACTATATTTTTTATACTTTGGGCTTGAAAATACTATATTTGCCCAAGAAATAGTTGGCAACCCTAGTATCACCATTCCCAATAAGGATCCCCGGAAACCAATGCTAATAATGTAAAAAATGATCGAGTCCTCTACAGTATCTCAGTTGTATGTGCTCTTTTGAAGAATATCGTTGATTTTTGGTTGATCAAGGTTCAAAGATAACAGGTTTAACTTTCATTCGTTTATTCACAATAAATGTTCAAATTGTTTCCCCCTGACTCTACCTAATGCCCAAATGACCTTCTCTGATAAAATTACGGTTTAATTTTCTTAAACTGCTTTCCGATATGTCTCGGGTTGCATCGAGGACACGTCTCCGTAGGTCTTCTTCGTTTCTTATCGGTTTTGAATAAACTCTATCTTTTAAACATACCCAAAAAAAAAGTCCAATGGGTTTAGATACCATTATTTGGGGCCGGTAGAGTTGCCGCTGATTCTGAATGGCCAGAATTATCTACAGTGTTTGGAAAACGATCTGCCTATTTTATTGGAGTACACGCCATCGGCAATGAGGCAAAGGATGTGGTTCCAGCAAGATGGCTGCCCGGCACACTACGCTTGCTCAATGCTCAGTCCGCGTGCACCTAAACAACGCGTACTCTGGCAGGTGGATTGGGCGTATCCTCCAATTAAATAGGCAGATTGTTAAATTGGCATAACTAGAGAACGGTGCTACTTTTAATGACGAATCTGCGGTGCCACTGTGCTACTTTTGGGAATGTTAGGTAGGTGCCGTAGTCAGAGATGGGCAAATTTTAATCGACTAACGATTAACGATTAAGATTAACCTATTTAATCGCGACTAACGATTAAAAATGACGATTGATCAATCTTAATCGTAAGAGTTTCGACTAATTTAGTCGCGACTAAATTAATCGTCGATTAAATGGCAACGACTAAATTTTTAATCGATTGATTAATTAGATTAATTTTCTTTCGATTGATATCAGTAATAAATAAGTTATTTTTATTTTTTGGACTTCGTAAACCCTTTTCTAGGTAACCTTTAGAGGGTAAAAACAATCTTGTGTCACTGGAACAAGTTTTTAAATATTTATATCACATCACACAGCAAACCAACTAGAATGAGTTCCAAGAAAGTAAAAGACATTGAACAACGAGACATAACTATTTTTTCAACGTGCTGTGCTGTCTTCTAATATTTAGTCGAAAATTAATCGTGACATTTAGTCGATTAACATGACGATTGATCAATCGTCAATCGTATCATGCGACGATTAATTTAATCTTGATTAAATTAATCGCGATTAATTTTGTGACGATTGATTTTTTAATCGATTGATTAGTTGACTAAAAAGTTAATCGATTAATGCCCATCTCTGGCCGTAGTGAGTCATTTTACACGAGTCCTGAGGTGTCTTGGCCCGAGCTGCGAGCGAGGGACAAACCTCGGGATGAGTGAAAATGATAGTTCCGCTCGTGTATCAAACGACGTTTTTAATAGGTACCCTTGCAAAAAAAATAAAAATAAAACAATAATTAGGAAACAATTTTGCGAAGAAAATTAAAGTCACATGATAATTTAATTACATTAAAACATCAAGAGATAATACTGACTTAAGTGTACTTAAGTATTTGATTTAAGAGCAAGTAAATTTATTATTTGGTGTACGAAAGTTAACGATCGTTCATAAAACTCAACCAGTCAGGCGGTCGCTTATTTCAAATACTTACTCTTTTAGCCTGTGCTAAGCCAACGGTCACGCATAAACGTGGATTCACATTACTCCATGCTACCCGGCTTCGGCATGGTTTAACGTGAATCCACCTTCATACTCATCTCGATTAGATGAAAATCCCCTGGGTGCGTGAGTCCCACTCGCACTTGACCGGTATTCATTATTTGTTGTTTTTTTAGGGTTTGTACAATGTAGACAGACAAATTTTGTAGCTAGTGTTTTACCGTTTTTACGATACAACAAAAAAAAAAATGGTTAGCAGATTTTTTATCTAATATTTGTTTTACAATAATACAAACTGACCATATCCCAAACAAAGCAATAAGGACGAAGTTCTTCGATGAATGAGCGCATTATAGGAGCTACTTACTATAGCATTATACCACAGAACAGATAAGATCTGTTCTGTGATTATACTCCCGGCGTCGGAAGAACTTTGTCGCTGTACTTTCATGTTAAACTTAAATCGCACAATTTTACGCTGATTGAATTTTATGATTTAGATGTTAGTGCGTAATAGTATTTTATATAACTGGTACATAAAGAGGGTCCTTAAAACACGAGTGTGGTTTTGTGAAACGAGCCGAAGGCGAGTTTCATAATAACAACACACGAGTTTTTTAAGGCCTAATTATGTACAGTTGCGTACATTACTTTATCTACACACATATTATAAGTACTCTAAGATGCGTTCAGTAGCCGAAGGCAAATAACCTTCATAGCTACCAGTGCTACTGCTACCTGAAAACTGAAATAAGAAATAAATCAAATCAGAGAAAAGAAGTATTTATTTATTATAATAATTGTAAACATTAACATTAGTGCAATTTGTGTTCAATTGACCTGTTTGTAGTGTTTGTCCTGCTTGAGTTGTTAAGGGCGGGTTCCCGGGTTCCTGGTTTGATGTATTTGGCATATTTATATTTATGACTTCTTTTTTTTGTATTGAGTCTATTATTTGGTTAGATACCTACTTTAATTTTATTCCGGATTTTAAAAACAGGCGGCAGAACAAACAAATGGCGGCAAAGCTAACCTGTGTCACGAATAAGATTTTATTTTTTTTATCAGACAAACTAACAAAGTCCCTATTCTAATGTCATTCGACATCAAAACGGCGTACGACACTTTAATTAAAATATACCGAGTCGACCTTTAATAGATAGATACTAGAATTGACCCCCTGTTTGAATTGTGTTGGTTTTGGAAGATGTTCCAAATTTGAACAATATTACTTTATCAAAAGTTGTATCGTGTTGTCATAATTTTAAAGTTTCATTACAGCTACAGATAAGAAAAAATATCATAGTAAAATTGTATGTTGTAATGATGGTCATTGTCTACGGATTCTGAACGCATTACAGAGGACTTATGATATGAGTGTAGATAAAGAAGTATAGAAAACACCCTGACCTAACAAAATGTACTTACTCCCAATACATTACAGCTATTATCATAGCTCATCATAGCTATGGGTTTATTTAACTTCGATACACTTCTACCCCCCATTTCACCCCACAGGAATATTTTTTCAGAATTGCCGAAAGTAATATTTTTTATTTATTTTATTGAGTAGTAGCCTAAACACAAATTTTCACGTTTTTAAATACAAAAATGACGAAATTCATACCGTAAAACGGGGCTATTTGGGAACCACGAGGCTATTTGGAACCCAAGTAATTATAAGCTTTTAGTTGATATATTTTTGTCATGGCAATAATAGAACTAAAAACTTAGCCTGACAACAAATTTTACAGTTCTATCATAGCCATGACCAAAAATATATAAACTAAAAGCTTATGATTACTTAGTTCCAAATAGCCCCGTGATTACCAAATAGCCCCATTTTACGGTACAAAATTCTACACCCTTTTATCCCTTTGAGGTAGTTTTTCGAAGATCGCTGATAGCTATATTTTTTATTTTTAAATGGCTTCTGCCCGCGACTTCTTCCGCGTAGATTGCGATGATGTGTTTATCCGGGCTCAATCCGGGGTATAAGCTATCTCCATTTCAAACTTCATCCAAATCCGTCCATTCGTTGCACACGCTGCAAGACCATCATACTTGTTTTTTTAAGAGATAGTTTTTGTAAAGTAACGGCTTCGGAACCCTACACTAAGCATGATCAGACATGCTCCTGTCCGTTTTAAGATGTTTAAATTTAATTAAATTACTTACAATGTGACATTAAATTTCTTCGCAAAATTGTCTCTTTAATTGGCGATTTATTTTTGTTTGAAATGAATTGAAACACGTAGTTTGATACACGCGTGAAATTGACATTTTCACTCGTATCGAGTCTTGTCCCTTCGCTAGCAGCTCAGGCCAAGACACGCCGGGACTCATGTCCGTGTGTGTAGTTTAAGATGATTTTTGAAACATACTTTACAATCAATGCTAGAAGTCCATTTGCGTGGTAAATGTAAAACCGAACCGCTTATTATAGGTGCGTTTTTGGGCAAGAAACAGAAAGGAATTCATGCCAATATTGCTGTGTCCTGACACCACATCCGCCTTAGGGGTAAATATTGACAGAAACTGGTTCAGTGGTTCTGGAGGTAATTATGTTTTTATTAATTTTAGATGTTCAATTTTGATGCTTACCGAAATACGTGTTTAGGTATTTACTTGAAATAAAATATAAAACTAAAAGACTATCACAACGGATAATCGGATAAATTGTTTTGATGCCAGCCTTGAAAGCGTTTGTCTGTGTAGGAAGTCTTCTCTCTTGTTATACCTAATAAACATACCTCGAACAAATCATGCGGATGACGTCAAACCACTCATAGGATGATTTCAAAAAGTATTTTCATAAACAATTACTACTTATCAATTATCAACAGTGATAGGATTAGGTAGTGCTATTTGGGGTGAATGACCTTAAACGCTATCCTTAATATGTATATGCCCTGGGGATTTCCGGAAATCCCGGACTCGTATTTTATTGACGGTTGATAATATTATGTATAACATAAAAATAATTAATTCTAGGTTTAGGAAAATTTTATACTTTCGTCTTCCGTCTCTTTTGCATCTACCATGGTAATTGTTGTAAACAATAGAAAATTAGAAAGCGCCCTTGAGTCAGGTAAAGGGTTGAATGCAGACTTCAGTTTAATAAATAACACGTGTACATAAAAATAAGACATGTACGGCTGAGCACAGAAAGATAAAAAGTATATAAAGTATGTAACGAATTATTGTTTACGTAAACTTTGAATCTTTAGTTAATAGGAATATTATTAACTAAACATTTTCATTACATCCCATGCTATAATATAAGCACCTATCTACTTTTTTATAAAAACTTACTATTTAAACTTTATAATCATAAAAATCCCGGGATTAAGTCATATCCATATTAATCTTTCGCCACAAAGTCTCGGGTCATTCGCCCCAAATAGCACTACCTAATCCTATCACTGATTATCAACCTCTTTAATAAAACGATATCGCCACTTAACATGAGCCGAGTAGGTACATAACATCTTTGACTGACATTGTCATTCAGTTGAACAATAAAGTGACTTCGTAATTATTTAGATTTTTCATTACAATTTTTTCAAAAGACGCAAAAGAATGTCGCGTTTACAAGAATATTGTTGTAATTTTCCGTTTTTGGAGATACGTGATAAAAACGTGTATTGCTCGTGCTGTGATCAAAACATAGCACCGAAAATAAGCAACATTAAAGTGCATTTGGAGACAACCAAACACATCAAAAACATAGAACAAAAAAAAACGCAAAATGAATTTAACATGGACTTCACAAATTTTATGATTGCCGCAAACATACAGTGGGTGCAACTACAAAATAAAAATTTCCGCAGTTTCATTAAAAAATGCATTGATGGTGAATATGCAAAAACAGTGACTTTTAACTTATTAATTAACTTTCCTTATCAATTATCGTACTTACGTAAACAAATCTCGTAACATTTATTTTATTCACTAAGTACATCATCCTATCATTCAGATAATTCTGTATAGATTTCTTGAAATTATACGCGGTTAATCTGTTACTTTGTGCAATATGACATACGGATGTTGCAATACAATATCAACCTCTACCAACAACAAAACAAAAAAAACATATATATGTGCTCTGTAGCTTAGAAGGGGTTTTTCCGTGTGCTTGAGCAAAATCATTTCACGCTGCTGAAGTTCAGGGCTCTCCATCGTGAAAACGAATGTACGAAGTGACATGCTATCACAATATTTTTTGTTCATTATACTATGGAGTTTATAAATATATTACTAAATAGTTTGTAGTCGTAAATAAAAAAAATATAAGTACATATGTATGCCCACGTTTTGGCGTGTTCAACCTTTATATTGCATTTCATTAAAATAAAGTATCAGCTATCGATGTTGGAACCGATACTTTAATACGAACATTAAGATACAACCACATCGATAACTGATACTTTACATTAACCACGGCAGCCACGCTTCTCACATTTTTGTAGAAAACTTATGATATGCGTGTAGATAAAATTATGTATGCTACCGTGCCCATAATTAGGCATTAAACACTCGTGTATTAATGCCGTTCATTATGCACCAGTCACATAATAGTAGTTAATGCAACCGATGCATAAAGATACGAGTGTGGTGTTATGAAACGAGCGTCAGCGAGTTTCATAATAGGATCACACTAGTGTTTTAAGGCCTAATTATGTACAGTTGCATACACTACTTTAACTACACACATATCAAAAGTTTAGAATTGTCCTACTTTCTTAACAGCAAAAAACCAAGAAACAAATGACAACAATACTCCCTCCTAAGCAAATAAGCAGTATCCCAAAATCTATAACCAAAGCAGTTTTAGTTCTCTTCTCTTAGTAATAAGGTTGATATTGCTACATGAATTGTATCTGACACACTGCGTATTAGGTATTAGCTTAGAAGGGCAGAATAATGGCGGCAATTCGATCCTCCGTCAAGACGAACGTTTTTTTTTAATCGTAGACGAACGAATGATGTCCCTATTCTCAAATCACTCGAGGTCAAATGTCATGCGGTTTATATTGAAAAACATACTAAATTGACCTTTCGAGTCGATAACTGTTTTAATATATTTGCTATGAATACTAGAATAGAGTCCCCTTGAGTTTTGACAGCAGTTCCAAATTTTAACTCAGAACGTTACAAAAATCTAATAACATTACAGTACAGATATACTTCCACAGACAAGAAAGTTTTCATATTAAAATTGGTTGTAATAATGCTTGTCATTTCCTACGGGTTTTGAACGCATAATAGAGGACTTATGATATGTGTGTAGATAAAGTACTATTATAAATTATAACACAGATGAGAGAGATTGCAGAAAAGTATTTGGAGGTCAGAATTCACTTTCTGAGTATGAAACTACCGCCCTGTCAGTGAAACTGGATGAAATATCTTCACATTTGATTGCGTTTCTTAACTTGAGAGGATATGACCGATTGATCACTACACCATTTGCCTCAAAGGAAGAACGATCTATTAATCATGATACAACGGCGAGTAATATTATATTTCTCAAACATGCTCGGAAAAAACGGGTTTCCGATTGAAACACAAGGACGGAAAGAGCCTCATTTTACTCCTAGGAGTAAAAAAACCATATGAAAACACTTTCCGTCCATGTCCATATATTTCTTAAAAATGCTGTCAATTTGCATACAAAATCAAAAGGACCAAGACAAAAATTCCAAACAGCCAAGGTTCTTTTTGAATTTGCATTCCAATGTCTATGGTTAGTATTTAAAAACAATTGACAGTCGGTAACATTCGTTCATTCTGCATAATATAATTGTGAAACCGAATATTAAACTATTTGTTGTGTGAAATACTTTTCTCAAACATGCTCGGAAAAAACGGTTTTCCGATTGAAACACAAGGACGGAAAGAGCCTCATTTTACTCCTAGGAGTAAAAAAACCATATGAAAACACTTTCCGTCCATGTCCATATATTTCTTAAAAATGCTGTCAATTTGCATACAAAATCAAAGGGACCAAGACAAAAATTCCAAACAGCCAAGGTAACTGCTCGCTTTTTTAGCACAGTGCGTGTGTTTCTTTTTGAATTTGCATTCCAATGTCTATGGTTAGTATTTAATAATACATTGATGACCAACATAGCTTTTAATGTGAATTAAATTAAATTACTTGCTTTTTAGAAATGTATTTGTATTATTTCCTCACATGTTTGAGAAAAGCATTATGTATGCCTCGGCGGAAACGAGGATTTCCTGACTCGTATTTTAGCAGGCCTCGCTGTTGCTCGGCCTGCTAACCACCTCGTCAGGAAAACCCTTACTTTCCGCGCCTAGGCAACAATGTACTATTTTAGAAATGTATTTGTATTATTTCCTCACAATATGTTTGAGAAAAGCATTATGTATGCCTCGGCGGAAACGAGGATTTCCTGACTCGTATTTTAGCAGGCCTCGCTGTTGCTCGGCCTGCTAACCACCTCGTCAGGAAAACCCTTACTTTCCGCGCCTAGGCAACAATGTACTATTGTACTATTCTCAAACATGCTCGGAAATTCCTTTTGAAAAACTAAGACGCGATGGGCGATATTTTCTTCCTAGGAGTAGAATAAAATGTGTCTGGTCAACCTCTATTTTTCGAGGCTCTACATACACAACACAAGCTTGTTAAAACTTGTATCTATATCAGTTAAGAGGATTGTGAAGCTAAAAATTTCCGAAATGCGAAAACGTTTCTCTACCTTTAAACCTAGTCCGATTTCCACGATTTTTGAATATGTTGTAGAATGTATATTATGAAAAACTATGTCTGTACGTTTTCCTTTAAACGAAAATACTTCTTAAAATAAAACAAATTTAAAAAACAAAAAACAGAAACGTACACACCTACTTCTTTAAATTAACTACAACATAATTCAAAATCGTGGAAATCGGACTCGATTTAACGGGTGAGAAACGTTAACGGCCGGAGCTAAATTTGTATGGATATTTTTACAGCTAAGCGATTGTAGCGGCGCTTCACAATCCTCTTAAGATATTGCAAATAAGTTTTGAACATGTTCCCGTCAGTGGAATGTTCTAAAATTTGTACCACATAATGAAGACCCGATGAATGCAATAAACATGGTATATTAGAGCTGATCTGATGATGGAGTCGGATGGTGGCGACCGGACCTCCCTTATATTTAACGTAGACCCACCGTGTTGGAACTCAAAAGTTCAATCTTGATATGAAAATAAGGACTTTGCAAAAAAAGTAGTCGGCAACAAAAGCTTGCCCCAAAAATAAACTTTATATTATCAAATCGCGATTGGAATAAGATTCGAAAGTACAGTTGGCACAACAGTACTTATAATTAATAAATATAACCATCATAAGTCAAGATATTTTTTTTACAAAATATGCTTTACCATAAATAGTCATAAATAGGTACATTCTTGATAAATATTGTGATATTTGTTTATTAAAAATATGTTAATGTCATATTTGACAAATCTGTCCGTTTCTTACTTAATTTACACGTTGTTAGTACGACGGGAATCGCATGCTTTCGTTAAAATTGTGCACAAACACTATGATAAAAGTTTATTTTTTACCATTTGTAGGTTATATTATACTACACGGTGATCATGTTAAGAGGTGGAGGCAAGCTGGATTTGACCCCTAACGCATGATAGAGGTCAAATTGTTTATTACAGAACTATAATTCGGATTTAATGTATTATTTTGAAAGCTAATTGTAGAAAGGGAGAAAGCTGCTATAAAGCAATATATAGGTACATTAACATAAAATCCCCTTTCCAATGACACCTCAATCATCAAAATCGGTTCAGTAGTTTAGACAGGACTGATCGCCAAAAGTATAGGAATCTTGTTCAATAATGTAGTTTTTAGAATTCTTACGGGTAAGTACCAATTTTTTTTTACATTAATCTAGAAAAAAAAATGAATGTCTGTCATGTCCCCAAAACAGGTCACGCACATCAGCTCACTGCTGCAACTCTTTTTGTACTTCTCCAAGAGGCAAGTAAAGATGAGTGATGGATGACAATAATGATACTAGAGGCACAGTCAAGCCCACTTTTGAAGCGTGATGTCAAGAACATGACAAACAATAATGTCAACTTTTAACTATTGGCCAAAGACTTTTTCAGCTTCTCTTATTGCAGTACATCAGGTCGCTCCGAGAAGGCAACTTTCAGCTGTATGTCAAGTCGCACAGGAACGAAGACAATCTTGCTTAAATGTCCACACCTAAATTACCATTCACCAGCCTACGGCCTTGACTATTTTTGATGGCGCAGCAATAGTACAATTCCGATTTGACTAAATTTTGCAGCAAGCTCACTGGAGCGGCCGACACGCGTATATTTTTGCAATTGGCAGATTCTGTTCAGAAATAATGTAAAAGGCTTACGGTGGACTCCGACGTCTTAGTAATAACCTTGCATTTTTTGAAACAAATTGCTCCTGAAGAATTGTGTCTTTGGTGCCGGCGCCTTTGGTATATTATATTATATAGGGTGGAAAAAACGAACGCCACATGGACGACAACTACCCTAAATATTGGAAATAGCAAGTTCTACGCAAAGGAGACTTACTTTTATACAGGGTGACTGGAAATTCGCCGTATTCCTTGAAAGGGGTTATTCTATTCCATTTAACCAGGGGTCAAAACTCATTGGCTATCGAGTTACTCACGTTTTTAGAATTTTAAAAAAATACCCGCCTTTCGACCTATAGCCATTGTGTAAAAACTTCGTCATTTAGAAATTAAAAAAAAGCATTTTTCAAATAGCCAATGAATTACTACTGATCACGAAAAATAATAAAAAATGCCAAAGAAATGCAAAGTTTTGCAGAAAAAAGGATTTTAAGTGTTTGCGGACAGACGGCACTACTTCGACGAGAATTGTGGCTAACCGGCTCGGTATGTCTCAGTGGAAGGCGTGGTTTACACTGCACTCAGCTCGGCAGTACCCGTGTCATTACACTCCAGTACACGCTATTGAAGAGGGAGACCCAGCGAGAAGGATCTCGTCGAAGTAGTGCCGTCTGCCCGGAAACACTGAAGGATTTCTTCATCTTGAGCAGTAAGTATCATGTCGAGGTCTTCCAGCGTCACACAGTGTTTCGATTAGTACAAGCTAGCGGGACAAAACTATTTCTTGTATTATTTTGATTGTTTATGTATTTTGCAGGTATGTTATGATATTTTAACAGAAAATCAAATAGAATCAGAGACTTTACTACCATTTGGCACGTTTGGTCAACATCTATGGGAAGACTGTGGGTGATTACTCTATAATTAGTCATGTTTACTCGTACTATACATACCTGTAAGGCAGGCATAGGTTTAATACTTAGTACCAATAAAACATACAGTCAAATAAAACAAATATTTCCAGGTTCTATATTATATTTACACAATTTTTACACATTAATAATATAATAACTAAATGTAGGTACAATAATTAACGAAAACACTCAATATTCAAATTATAGTTATTAAAACTAATAATAATAAGCCTAATCATTTAGTCAAATACAATAATTAAAAAAAAGATTAACACTAACGGTCATTATCAGACAATGCTTTGTCTTGGATATTCCTAAGTACCCGCTAACGAACAACAATTTTAAATCTACAATAATTAACTTAATCACTCACAATACCAATTATATCTATAACTAATAATTAAATAAGTACAATATTTAAAAATAGATTAACTCTAATTGTCACTATCCGATAATCCTTCGTCATTACTTTCGTATTCGGAACTATCTGATATTAAATAATCCTCCTTATTCAAATCGCGAATTGGTAATGATTTAGATGGTAATGAAGGTGGGACAATCAACTGCAGAACCTCTGCCGGCAAAGTACTAAGCTTTTTTCGCGGTAACTCTCTAAATGTGTTAATAACAGGATCCGACGTAATCAGAAGCATTCTCAAAAGATCTGTATTCGTGGCAATACGGCTCCGCTTCCTTGTGTGTCGCTCACGGAATCTACGGCAATCCTTATTTCTTGCCTCCTGAGCTTCTTCGGAGAGCTGCCCAATGGGAAGGAGACAAGATTTTATTACTTCAGTACCGTGCACAAGAATCTTATGCACAGTAACGGGCATGGAGTACCACGAATACAATTCTAGGTATAACTTTCTTGTTTCAAAACAAAACTTTTCAAATTCTAAACAATTTATGTCATATCCCGATGACAAAGTTCTTAAAATTACATGAAATCTTTGAATAAGAGTTAGGTCCAATCCTGTTATTTCACTGCTCAATTCAGCATTAGAAAAAAATCTACGAGCTGTGTTTCCATCATTCGAGTTGCCATAGCCAGGTTTTGGTTTATCTACTACAAGTCCCATACGATCTTTAAACTCTTTTTGGATATTTTGTGAACGTTGCTTCACAATAGCTTTATCGCTGTCTCCTCTAACTTGCCACTTTTTTATTTCTAAACGATAGCTAATATGAAGCATACATTCAAAAGTGCGAATCCACGCATGTAAAGTAGATAAACCAAATTCAAAGCGTTCTTCGTTGCTAGGATAGTTCTTCGAATCATCGTTCATAGTAGATGGGGTTGCACCACAAATAAAACACCTTTGTGCTGACCGTGTATCTGTTAAAGCGTTACACACTTTGCCATCCGTCATTGTCAACAGCAATTTGTGTTTAACAGAGATTTGAGATTCATCAACTTTACAAAGTGTTGGAAGAAGCTGACTTACTTCATGTAGTATTTTAGAAGTTTCTACTTTCGTTAATTCATTTGTCTCCTTGGCAAAAATGAACTTGATAGGACGACAATATAGGGTGGAAGAAGGTCTTGGATTTTGCCAGATCACTGTTTCGTCGTCCAACAATCTCAAGGGCACAAATGAATACACGAACAGAAATTCGTCTGTAGCGTTAGTGTTCTCAAACCTCTGCTTATACATGCTATGATTAGAACTCCCATCACAACCCCATTTACTTATCAACGTATATTGTGAACGAGGTAACACACTTCTTATCACTTCAGACTGAGCTTCAACTAATCGTTCAGCCGTTTTATTTAAAATCGCCTGAAGATTAACTTCAGCTTTAGTTTCAGTTACAGAAATATGCTCGTCAGAAAGACAACAAGAACCTTTGGATTTACCTAAACTGTAGAATGATGGATACACTTGATGTCCCGCCTTCATTGCCCACTTCCTAGTCTGTTTATATGAGTGACTCGTCAATTTAGAGTCCACATAAAAAGCTAACGCTTCATCCGAAGTTAGCTGCCTGCTATTTTCAGAACATTTACTTCTTTTTGGACTCTCACAGACTTCTTTAATTTGTTTTGCAACACTTCGATGGCCTTCCTTCCGATTCGCTAATTCTGCGGCAGTAGTCAGTTCACTTGCACTTCGCGTTTTTAAGAGATCGTCTACTTTACGTCTCTTCGTTTTCATTGATGAATCTTCAAATGTTTTTTTAGGTCGGCCGCCTACGGACCGAACTCCTGATGATGTTGATGGGCACGGCTGGTTTAAAGCCACATTTATTTCAAGTGCAGAACCTTCTAACCAATTCTTATGTTTGTTTAAAAACATTTCTTTATTACACTTCGATGAAGTCCACTTTTCATTCAATTTCGTAGAAAAACTTGAAATTTTCATTTTCAGTTTTCTTAAAGATTCATCAGTGGCATCGGTTATATTATGTTTTTCGCATAAATAATTAAAAATCGCACTAATCCTCTCACTTTTCTCATGTTTTTGCCATTCTGCGAAAAAATCTATTTTCGTCATAGTTATGACTCGTTCTGAAACAAAGATAATAATTTTAGTGGCGGGGCTTTTCGGGATCTAAAATATGCACCAGTCTATGCCTGAATGTTGTAACTATGACATATAGAAGAATCTACGTGGATACATTTGGATAAAAAAAGTTGCAACCCTTTAAAGTTTACACTTAATGAGAAATATATGGAATTTATTTAAAGATTTTCAAACAAACATAACAACAAAAATAAAAATGTTTTTATACAACAAAAAAACGGAAAAATGATGTACATACCTTCAACAGAATATTCCATCACAAAATTTTGTTCCACTTTACTAGCAATTTTAAGAGGTCTTATCACAAGTGTGCAACGAATGCAACTGATTTTCAAATGCAAATCGATCTTGTTTTATCAGTCAACTTTTGCACCCGATGAAGTACCTTAATGAGGTGATTAACGTAATTAGTTTTTTAAATTCGGTACCTGGGAAGGGTTGTTTACAAGTTGTTATCTATAGTTTCTGGAAATGACGTCATGAGTTTTGTCCCGCTAGCTTGTACTAATCGAGACACTGTGCGTCAGCTTGGCGGCGTTGAACTGATCCTCTTTTCCGAATAAGACGGTACGATGAACCAAACACGCTTGCGTGAGGTAAACGGCGGTTAGGGTAACGACGTTGGTATTCCCTTCTAGCTGCAGCCGCGTCTCCATCGCAGAATCCGTAACAATAAATGATATCTGCGTATTCTTCGAATTGGCACGCAGGCATTTGAGAAAGAAGCCTAGTTATCAATATCGTCCGAAATGGAAATAAAGTTGAAAGTAACTGATTACTAGACCTAGAGATTTTCCTAGCACGAACGACGTGTTTTTAGTGCTTAACACAATAAAAACATCGACCATCTTGTTATCGATAAGTCCACTTCAATGTCGTCGAGCTATTTTCATTGAAGTATGTGCCTAAAATATTAAAACATTGAAAGTTTTGTTATTAACTTATTATTCTTATCTTACTTTTTAAAACACACCACATTGTTATATATAATATGACATAATGATTGTATTTTTTTCCTTATTGAAATGATTTTGCTATTTTCTTATTAGGCACTTCAATGAGCTTTAATTTTGATTATTTTCTTAATAACTATGTTATAATGATGTACAATTATTTCCTCTATGACGTTGAAGTAATGGTTATCGAAAGCAGGATTGTCGATGTTTTTACTGTGTCAAGCACTAACAACACGTCGTTCGTGCTAGGAAAATCTCCTCTAGTCCCAGTAGTTCGGTTGATTAGTCCGGGGCCGAACTACTGCCACACTTTTCTTCCCATTAGTTCGGTTATAACGTCAAACCGAACTATTGGGAAGTGGTGTGTAGTTCGGTTAATGATGTGCAAACAACTTTTATTATTAAAAAAACGGACCAAGTGCGAATCGGATACGCCAAAAAATCTGTATTTTGGATTGAGGGACAAATTTAACTTAGCCATTGAAAAAAAATTGTCCCTATACCTACCTACAATATCCATCGAAATAGGTCGTGGTTAGTTTGTAAACTGCAATTTAGTTTGTAATTACAAACTAAACTATTTTTATTGTGATGTAATATTATGATTAATGTCGAATTTCCTGTAGATTAGGATAGCATGTTCACTTATTTTCTAGAGGTCAGGGCACTGTATATTATATTTTATTCTAGAATAAGCGTATTTTATTTCATTTGCTAAAATGGTGACATTTTTAGTAATCAGAAAAGGCTGACGTCACTGTAACTGTCAAAACTTGTTTTGATGTATATTTTTTTGTAAAGAGGATTTATGCTTTGGTTCTTTGGCGGTGTCAGAATAGCTTACTAATATAATGTAATGAAATCCAACCCAATTATTTATTTAATTTTGACACAGTTGCTTTCCGATTTAATCCATCAAATTAATATGTGTGATAGATCGTTAAGTAAGGCTTATTTAGAAATAACAAATAGAGTGGTACCTCAATTATAAGTAAAAAAAAAATATTTAAAATTTTGACTTACCTGTTTTTTACATAAGTGTTAAAGATAGAGAGTCCATTTTCTCTTAAAACAAGAAGAAGTTTGACGTTACTTTACCTTTTGTTATTAAAAAAAATAATGTAATGAAAATGCCTCTTGGATTTTTTAATTAGCTGCATCCTTAACCGTACTTTTGAGTCGTTTTAATTCTCAGTAGTTCGGTTTGACGTCATAACCGAACTAATGGGAAGAAAAGTGTGGCAGTAGTTCGGCCCCGGACTAATCAACCGAACTACTGGGACTAGAGGGAAAATCTCTAGGTCTACTGATTACGTAGGTCACTGTAAATGACTTCATTGGTGACCAAGATGTATTTTAGTAGTGTCTAGGATATTTGGGTCAATCAACTTTTCTTTGTAGCTCGTTGCCATGGTGACGTCTCCTGGGTCACTCTTTAATTAAACCATGATTTCAAAGGATATAAGTCCACTAAAAACTGTTTTATTGGCAATTACACACCCATTCTTTTATGGCCTTTCTCCTGAGTGTGCTGGAAGTATATACTATAAGATTTCTTATAAGAAACTCTATCACTGTTGTCTCCTGGCTTACGGGACAGAATAACAACAACAAAAAGTTGATCCACCCATTTACAATATAAAATAGCCTCTAAGCGAATTATGTATTCAAGCACTGACTCAGTCAGTCGACTGTGATTTACTAATTGTATTTTATCTCTTCTACTCTTGTGTGTACAAGAAGATTTTAAATGAGAACACACTGTGATGTTTCTCGCCGGACAGCTGTTTCACACAATATTACTTTTGTTGTCCGGCAGCATGAGCATGTCATGCTCGCTCAAAGGTCTTTGCTTACGGCGGCGTCGTTGATCGGGTCGCCACTTTCCCGATCACATGGTTGAGGCAGGCGATGGCTGAGATACGCGTCATACTCGTGAACGGGTGCTGTTTGTGGGGTCCGGTCTGTTCACGTTTGCAAAGACTTGTTGTTCAATTTATTATCCAAGTCATATGGCTTTTGACGTAGAGACCTCGTTGTGTTGTTCTCATAGTCATTATTTTATTTTAAGGTTTATTGACCTTACATTTGTAATAATTTTATTTTTGCTTGTTTTAAGAATTTATTGTTTATTACTTTATTACCTTAATATTATTACTTAATGTAACTTACTTTTAAGTATAATTATGTTTTTATGATTGAAAAAATGACCTTCTGCTGGAGTTTCTTGCGGCGCTTCTTCTCCGCAATGATGGTCTTGTCCGAAGCGCTGGTAGATTCACTGTACCTTTCCGACGTGTAAAAGAGCCCGCATGTGGCCAATTTACTGAATAAATATTTTGAATTTTGATTTTTTTTTGAATTTTGAAAAGTTTTGAGATGCTCGAAATTTCAAAATGGAAAGCACTTTGTTTTTAAAAAGCAAATTTATTTAAAAATAGAACTCCATTAGCCGAATTTAAAAAGGAGAACGATGTTCTATTCATTTTACTACAACACTTCCCGCGTTTTTCGGTTAAAAATGGAACGCACTTTATGTTTTTAAAAAGCAAATTTAAAAGAACACGATTAGCTGATTTTAAAAACGATAACGATCCCGCGTTTTTTGGTTGAAACGCCATCGCTTAACCGCGAACATTTCTGATATTATTATTAATTGTACATTTTTAAATGAAAATTAATTTTAAAATGTCATAAATTGTACCTTTTTAGAAAGCTTATGAATTGAGCAAACTATTCCTGTCATTTGTACGCGAAGTGTTATACTTTTTTTTAGTTATGCTTTAAAATGTTACAAAATTTGGAAAATAATTACTAGAACTTTCAACTTCAAATCCTTTTTTTTGCAAAACTGCATTTCTTTGGCATTTTTTATTATTTTTCGTAATCAGTAATTCATTGGCTATATGAAAAAAAAAATCTTATTTCTAAATGACGAAGTTTTTACACAATGGCTAGTTTTAGGTCGAAAGGCAGGTATTTATATCATTATTATTAAGTACTCCGCAAAATATCCCTCACATGTCAAAAGAACTTCCGCCTAAGCTACTGAACCGATTTTGACGGTAGGTGTCATTATACAGGGGGTGGTATGTAGACGTGTTTTCAGATGTCCATTTCTTATGCCCTTCCCATTTGGCTTCATAAAAAGACATGACAACGGAAAAAACGTCCTTGATATCAGATATAGACAGCTCTGATGAAGATGGTGTTATGTTATGAGGGATTCATTTTTGATGGTGTTTTTAATAGTTATTTATGTAACTGGTACATAATGCAGCATCTTAAGGTACGAGTGCCGAGGTTAGAGCGTGAGCTTGCAAGTGCTCTAATTACAGGCACGAGTACCTTAAGAACTAATTATGTACCGTTTCATACATATAATTTTCTACAAGCTTAAAATGATAATGACATAAATAAACAATGGCTAACATTTCTTGTATACTTTACTTGATTTTTCTGCTAGCAAATTATTTGTCAGTAAAGTCATTTTCATTATTTTGATTGGCAATAATAACTACTGAATTTGACTGTTAAATTTTTACAAATAATTTCATGCAAAGGACATGGCTAAACTACTGCCCTAAGCAAGTATAGAAATGTCTTACTTAAGGTCTAATTCAATGGAACTTGCTAACTATGTAAACAAACCGCCATATTGAAATTGTCTCTGAATGATGAATTTACTAGTGATGGGCAATACTCCTTTACTTATGTCAAACCATATCGAATATTAAAATACCGAAAGTAAAAAACAAGTAGTTACTTATTTCTAATTTGTTTAATCACGATCTGAAGAAAAATCGGTACTTGAAGATGATATATCACCAGTATTTATTACAAAAGGTGCTGTTATATCATCTGTGAGTGTGATCAGCGTGAGTTAGGTGATGTGTAGGGGCCTTAATATATCGCCAACTTTAGCCACAACACTACCCATCATAGACAATTGTAGATTTTGAAAGAAACAAAAAACGTCATCCCATCAGGTCCTAATAACCTAACTTATGAAACCATTTAAACTTTTAATGAAATATCCAAGTTAGAGTTATATATATTTGGTGATTTTGTATTTTAAAGTAACGACCGTTTCAATAGTTTATGGTTTCAATGATGTTTGATGAGGTGGTGTGAAAATTCAAGGAGAAACAGTGACAAAACAAAGTTAAGTCTTTTGTCTACATAGTCAGCAAGTTCCATAGAAATACACTATACTAACATTCGAAAATTCAGTAATTAATTATTACATGTTTATTATTCTCCTAGAATTTTCGTGAAATAATTAAATATTTAAAAGGTGTTTACTTGGTTTTTCATGTTTTTCTTTTGCCATGACACCTGACAGATAACATAAGATTATGACGATCCATTTTGCGTAAAATTTGGACAATTAACTTGCATGTAAGGATGAGATAAACTGTATTAATTATTATATTATTTATATTTTATCACAATACGTCTCTAAACGAGGATTGTTTTGGTCGCTTTCATTGGATTAACAATGCCGCATGGTGTCCAAAGAAGCTTCGGCTAAGAAAATATTCTGATGGACAATTATAGAATTGGGTTAGGTATATGTGAAGTAGAAAAATATTTAATTCTGTGTAGTTCGTTTTTCTTAAGAACTTGTATAAAATAAAAATTAAATTTTAGAAATAATGGTATTAACCCTTTACTCGCAAGATCTCTTATTTACAAAGTATCTCAATAGATGGCTCTGTCAGAATGCTTTACAATAAGAGATCATATCATCAATGGATGTAAAAAATATTTTAAGAATTGTAACGAAATGAGTTCCTAAAACTTTATTCATGCTGAATAGTAATATTCAGTTTATTACCATAACATATTACTAGTTATAGTATGAATCTTCTCAAATGAACTTTTCGCTTCGAGCCCTAATCTTCCAAACAAAGGCCATTGTTTCTATTATCGCAAAACCGCTAGCTACCGAGTTAGCACGTGCTACTACAACATTGATATTGAAAAACAAACGGTATCGTCATAGTATTAAGGTTCAAATTGAATGTCACTGACATTCTAGATGTTACGTTTTGGTATTTGCCGTATTGCCTCGGGGCGGTATCGTCCTACACTACCAAAACGTAACATCTAGAATGTCAGTGACATTCAATTTGAACCTTAATACTATGACGATACCGTTTGTTTTTCAATATCAATGTTGTAGTAGCACGTGCTAACTCGGTAGCTAGCGGTTTTGCGATAATAGAAACAATGGCCTTTGTTTGGAAGATTAGGGCTCGAAGCGAAAAGTTCATTTGAGAAGATTCATACTATACAATGTTTATACATTGCAAGGGCAGTCGCCCATACTTCAGTTTAGCCATGTCCTTTCAAAAGTTAAGTAAGTACTAAAACAGTTCAGACAATTTATTTAAAAAAATGCAATGCCAAACTAAGCGCCATTGTTAATATCTATATATGTATATTGAGCATAACAAATAACAAGTCGACGAATATTAATCATATTTTTAGTGATTTAGTCAAAATCAAATTTTAAGAACATTATTAGTCTCTAAATTAATTTTGTTTTTAATATACGTCCTTGTATACGTTATTGTTAATAAAAGATTTGTAACGATTTATTATACAAATTAGGATGTCAAGTGTTCACTAAACGCCGAGACTTATATCCGGAATGACCGTAACCATGGTAATAACAATGCTATAATAAATATTATAGCACTGTAATTACCCCGGAAACACTCATTATATAAATTTTCACGCTTCGGTTGCGCAACAGGTAGTATTCTAATACCGTTAACGATATCAATATGAGCGATTTATAGCATGCGAGTAGAAAATAGTTTTTTACGTAACTGGTACATAATAAAGCTACTTGCACGAGTACCTTAAGAGCTAATTATGTACCGTTACATACATATTTTTTTCTACAAGCTTAAAATTATAATGACAAAAATAAACAATCGTTAACTTTTCTTTTATACTTCCCTCGATTTTTCTGCTTACAAATTACTTACTTGTCAGCAAAGTCATTTTCATTATTCCGATTGGTGTTAATAGTTTGTGAATTTTATTGCTAACTGTTTACAAATGTTATGCAAATTTTATAAGTATTAAAATTCTGTTACTGTGACTAAAACAGTTCTGACAATTTATCACAAAAGTTGGAATGCCAATCGAAACGCCATTTTGTTGATATCCATATTGAACGTAAGCATGGTAACCAAATAGCAAATCGATTGATATTAATCATCTATTTTTAGTAACTTGATGAAAATAATTTCAAGCACATGATTAGTTTCAAATTAATTTTGCTTTTAATAATCGTAATTATAATTGGGGTTAACATATTTTTAACGGTTATCAAATTAGGATGTCAAGTTTTCACTAAACGCCCAGACTGATATCCGGAATGACCTTAACCGTGGTAATAAGTATAACAGTGCTATATACGGCGGAACCGCGGTAGACCGCCATTTATACAAAAGAAGAAGAAGAAGAACAATGCTATAATAACAACGCTCATTATAGAATTGTTTTCACGCCTTGGTTACGCAATAGGTGGTATTCTATTACAGACATCAATATTAGCAGTTTATAGTACGCGAGTTGAAAAAAGTAACTACAGCATAAATAGCATAGATAGCATTTATACATTTTAGGTTAACGCTGACACAAGCAGTATGCGTTTATGTTACAGCAAACTATAGTGTTACTGTACAACACTAAAAGTGTCCAATTTGACGACGCGCTGGCCTAGTTGGTTGGTAGTGACCCTGCCTACGAAGCTAGAGGTCCTGGGTTCAAATCCCGGTAAGGGCAGATGTTTGTTTGATGAGCGCGAATATTTGTTCCTGAGTCATGGATGTTTTCTATGTATTTAGTATATATATTTCTCTATATAAGTATTTATATCGTTGTCTAGTACCCATAGTACAAGCCCAGAGCTTAGTTTGGGACTAGGTCAATTGTCGTGAAATTGTCTCCTGATGATATTTATTATTATTTAGACATTTATTAAATTTTCTGCAAATTAGGTTTTTTCTAATAAGTATATATAAAAGTAAAATAACAATACCCATACAAAAAAATATTATTATTATTATTTGTATGTGGTTGTGCCGCCGTGTGGTGCCGGTAGAGTAGAATAGCACCACCCCTTATCCTCCCGTGGGTATCGTAGAAGGCGATTAAGGGATTAAGGGATTATTATACTGGTAAAATCTCCTCCGGCGGGATAGGCGTCGTTAGCATTGGGCTGCTACCTATCTAGGAGAAGGAAAACTCCGAATTCAAACCCGGCGGGATAGGCGTCGTTAGCATTGGGCTGCTACCTATCTAAGAGAAGGAAAACTCCGAATTCAAACCCGGCGGGATAGGCGTCGTCAGCATTGGGCTGCTACCTATCTAGGAGAAAGAAAACTCCGAATTCAAACCCGACCCTGCATAATCGACCATGCGAGGACGATTTAAAAGGTTTATACCCCAGGAGGGTACTGGCAATGCCAGAGAATCCCTCCCCAGGCCTAGCCTGGGCAGCCCTTCGTACTCTGGGTGGGGCAAAAGAGTGCTAGTATGTTCGGATCCCTCCGGGGATCGGAACGGCGGCGATGCCGTTTGCCACGTGTCACGCCGTGTTCGCAGGGGGGTTGGCAAAAAGCGGGCCGCTGAAAGCCGCCTTGCTACGATGAATGTTTGTGGAGGGATGGAACATAAATTAGATGAGGTATGTATGATGATGAAAGAGAGAAAGCTAGATTTTCTTTAGTGTGACTGAGACGAAGAAAAAAGGGGTGAATACGTCCACACACGGAACCTTGACGGCTTTGTGGTCCGGAGTTCCAGTATCCGAGCACGGTTGTCAGGGAGTTGGTATCGTACTCACAGAGCGAATGGCTGAATGTATGCAAGAGAATGAATGTGTGAGCCCAAGACTTCTTTGGGTGAGACTCAAGGTAGGTCTCACCCGTTTATTCGTAATTGGGGCTTATGCCCCAGATACGAATAAATCGAAAAAAGAAAGGGAGGAGTTTTGGGAAAGTTTGCATGAGGTTTCAATTTTGTTATTTATTTTGTTAGGCGATTTTAATGGTTGGACAGGCGTGCAAAGGGATGGTTATGAATCGGTACTGGGTAAGTATGGTGATGAGCGAGTGAACGAGAATGGCCAATGTCTTCTCAATGTATGTTTGGCCAAGAATCTCTGCGTGACAAACACTTTGTTTGATCACAAAGAGATTCATCAGTATACATGGAGACGGCAGAATGAGAAGTCTATGATAGACTTGATGATTGTGGATGAACGGATGCGTAACAAAGTTGTAGATACCAGAGCATTTCGAGGAGTTAGCGTAGGTTCAGATCACTACTTAGTGGTAACACGAGTAAGGGGTCTGTTCACACGTTGGCGCCATCGTGTTCCCGTACCTACCACTGCGTTAGAGAGGATAAAAGTAGAGAAACTGAATGACGAAGTTATACAAGATGAGTACGTAAGAAAGCTGAAAGATTGTTTTGAATGTGTTAATAAGATGAAAGACAGTGAAGTTGAGAATAATGTAAATAATGTATGGGAGATTATGAAGAATGGAATGGTCAAATCGGCCACTGAAGTATGTGGTGTCGTAAAAAGAAGGAAAAGCAGGAATGAACGACCGGAATGGTGGGATAGAGAGGTAGATGATGTAGTGAAAGAGAAGAAAAAGTGTTGGTTGGATTTTGTAGCTGTAGAGCCAGGACAAGAACTAAGCGACAGAAAGAAAAAAGAGTATAATAGATCAAAGAAAAGAGTGAAAGAAGTTGTGGCTAGAAAGAAAGATTTACTGAATGAAAAGTATGATAGGAGTTTCTCTGACAACTTCCAGTCGAATATTAAACTCTTTTGGAGCTTGATTAATTCGGCTCGGGGGAAATCGGAGAAAACTAAATTAAGCGCGGTGAGGGATGAGTCTGGAGACTTAATATGTGAGGAAGAAAAAATGCTTGATAGATGGAAAACTTATTTTGAAAGCTTGTTTGAATGCGAAGATATTTGTCGTGAGCCAGAAAGCATGAGTAAAGATGCAAGTAGCGAAGATGAAAGTGTGATTAGTATGAGTGAAATAATGAAAGCTTTAAAAAGTATGAAAGCGGGAAAGTCAGCAGGTTGTGATAGAGTGTCGATAGAAATGCTGAGGAGAGGAGATGGCGTGGTGGGTAGTCTGTTGTACCGTCTTTTCAATGCATGTTGGAGTAGCGGCCGAGTCCCGGAAGATTGGGTCAAGGCCGTTATCGTCCCTCTGTATAAAGGAAAGGGGTCACAGCAAGACTGCTAAAACTACCGCGGTATCAGCCTCTTTAGTGTTGTCGGCAAAGTATATGCGAAGATTTTAATTGAAAGGATATTGAATGTTACGAATTACAAAATCTGGGATGTACAAGCGGGATTTCGAAAGGGAATGGGATGTACGGATCAGGTCTTTTCATTACGGTCCATCACAGAAAAGTTCTTGGCGGTGAACCAAAAGGTTTTCTGTGCTTTTGTGGACCTGGAAAGGGCCTATGATAGGGTAGATAGAAAGGAGTTGTGGACGGTGCTGTCTATGTATGGAGTGAGCAGCAACCTGGTGCAGGCTTTGAGGTCCCTTTATGAGGGTTCCAAAGCCTGTGTCAGAATCAATGGCGCATACTCGGCCTGGTTTAACATCTCTAAAGGTGTTAGACAGGGCTGTGTTGCCTCACCATCGCTGTTCAATCTATTCATGGACAGTTGTATGTGGGATTTGAAAGGGTATGATAAGGGTTTGCGTGTGCAAGAGTTGCTAATCAAATGCCTCTTATATGCCGATGATCAAGTTATACTTACCCCATCGGTACTTGAGTTGCAGGAGATGGTGACAGTGATGAATGAGGGATTTAAGCAAAAGGGAATGAAAGTAAATGTTGCCAAGACCAAGGTCATGGTGATAGAGAAGGATGAGGAGATGACTGAGTGCGTGATAAATATAAATGGTGAATTAGTAGAACAAGTGAGCGAATTTGTGTACCTGGGAAGTATGTTTACAAGAGATGGTAAGTGTGAGAAGGATATCGAGAGGAGGGTGAATGCAGGGAATCAAATTAATGGGGCCCTGTACTCCTTTGTGAGCAGACAGGGCGTTTCACAAAAAGCCCGGCTGGCTGTTCACAATGGAGTGCTGGCACCTACCCTGATGTATGGTAGTGAATGTTGGGTGTGGCAGGACAAGCATGTAAGTCGTGTAAATGCAGTTGAAATGCGCTCTTTGCGTAGTATGTGTGGTGTGAAACTGATTGATAGAGTAAGAAATGAAAAAATCAGAGAGAAATGTGGAATAAAAGAAGATGTAGTGACTAAGATTGAAAAGGGCATGCTTCGATGGTTCGGTCATTTGGAAAGGATGGATGAAAGAAGATTGACGAAAGAGATATACAGATCGAAAGTGAGTGGAAGGGTCGGAAGGGGCCGCCCTAGGCGTACTTTTTCGAATCAAATCGTAGAAATACTGGAAAAGGGCCGAATCTTAAGTACCCGAAACCGACGTGCGTGCATGACTCGATGTATGAATGTTGAAGAAGCGAAAGAAATTTGTCTAGATCGTAGCAAGTGGAAAGAAGTGGTCTCTGCCTACCCCTCTGGGAAACAGGCGTGATTTAATGTATGTATGTATTTGTATGTCTTTACCAATCACGGGACCATGGGAGTCCCGGATCTTTGGATGGCGTACATGGAGCCGAAGCCAACAAGCAGAGGCCCTTTAGACTAGTTTAATTTAGTAAAGTGATGGGACACCAACCGGCGATTGTCCCTGAGTTCAAACTATAGAAGTATGCTCCCGCGGATAACCAACGGTTAGTGTAAGACTATTTAAGAAGGATGGAAGTATTAAAATAGGCTCTATGAATGAACAGATATGGATTGGTGAACTATTATTAATTGCTATACCTCAAAGTAATTTAATTCGAACCTTATTTTTATGCCATCGTACTGGAATAAGTATTTTGACACTAACATTGACAATTTCGTTTCATGTATTAATTCAACAAATAAAAAAATATGAGCAAAAGTGCTATTCTAATCGCCGTTTGATAATACGAGTAGGACTATATAACATACGACTACAAATACGTAATGTGACTATATATATAGTCACATTGGCTTTAAAGAGAAATATTACATGGGTTTTTTGATGCAGATGGAAATTTTCAATTTTGCATGTGAAAGTTTGAGAAAGAAATACAATGCAACATATTTCCCTGGCAGTACTCACAGCCTCTTGTGTAAGTATACTTTTTGGGATTATTTACGTCGCTCAGTAGCAAAATTACGTTTCATATTCAGGGAACATCTAGAGAGAATTCAGGGAATCATGAGTAAAAGATTCCTTGAATAAACGCTTTAGTACCTTTATCACTATTGCAAAACTTGCTTGGGTTGTTTTCACACTTTTTACATAGATACGAGGGCTGCTAGTTATGTAACCGGAATCCGGGATTCCAACATATTTAAACGCAAATCTGACCTCCATGGTAAAATTCGAACTTTTTTTAATACGGGCCGTTATATGTTTTTTTCTCATGTTCACTCTCGTCTTTTGTTTTTAGCGGGCTTATAGTGTCATCTCGCAGCAAGAATGGAACTCACGCGTGAAAATTTTCGTGCTATGATTTATTACGATTTTCGGCGTGGTTTAACGCAACAACAGTGTTTAGATCAATTAACTTCAACTTTTGGTGATGAAGCTCCATCGAAAACCAACGCGTATCACTACTTTAGTGAGTTCAATCGTGGACGTAGTATGCTCACGGGCCAGGTTAAGGATGGTCGCCCGAAATCGGTCGTTGTACCACAAAATATAGAAGCTGTGCGAAAACTTATAATCACACCTAGGAGCAAAATTAAATGACAGTTAGAGATTGCCTTTATCGATAATCTCCATTATCGATGCTTTTCCCATATACTAGTGATCGCTCCAAGTTTTGTTTGTAAAAATATTTGTTGGATCCCGCACAACTTAACTAAGGATCAACAAGAGGCTCGAGTCGAATCGTGATTTTTTTTTTTAAATAATATGGTAACTCAAAAGCTTTTTATAATATCTACACAGGTGATGAATTCTGGATCTATGCGTATGATCCCGAAACTAAACAGCAATCAACATTGTGGGTGTTTCAAAATGGGCCGAACCCTACGAAAGTAACTCGTGCGAAAAGCACCCTGAAGCAAATGGTGGCCTGGTTTTTTGGTATTAATGGCTATGTGGCTATAGTGCCACTAGAGAATCGTAAAACGGTTAATTCGGAGTGGTACACGACCATTTCTTTGGCGGAAGTATTTGAAGAAATACGTAAAAACAACCAGCGACGCAGAATCATTCCTCACCATGACAATGCCAGGTGAAAACGAAACTATTTTTGGAAGGTCAAAATATAGAATTAACGGGTCATCCACCGTACAGCCCTGATTTGGCACCCAATGATTTTTATTTATTTCCAAACGTAAAGAATAAATTACGAGTTCAACGATTTTCGACCCGTGAAGGTACCGTCGACGCGTTCAAACAGCACGTTTTGGAGATACCTCAGCCAGAGCGGAAAAAGTGCTTAAAAAATTGGTTTCAACGTATGCAAAAGTGCATTGATCATCACGGAGAATATTTCGAAAAACAATAAAACCATATTTAGTCTTTGCGTTTGTTTATTTTTTCTATTCCGGTTACATAATTAGCACCCCTAAAAGTAAAGGGGATATATTTTAGACCTGTACTTAAGCCTACCTTGATCTGTAGGATGGTTGCTGGAACTTCAATACTACATACAGCCATTGAAATAAAATAACTATGGAAGGTATCTCAAACAAAAACGACTGCCAAATCAGCTCCAAAACACCCACTTTTTGAAATGAAAAGATCTTATGTACGAGTGGTTTTGATAATCAGCTAAATATTAATTAAGCTAAGGCTTGAAGTTATATATGTCAGATATTGATACAACGTTTGAGTAGACAGTAATTTCAGCAAAGTTTTATACCGTTTGAAACCTAAAAATATGCAATTGGTTACAGGTCTCTGACACAAGAATTTTATTTGGCTTTTTTTATAAGGTTTTATGAGCGCATGCGAGTATTTCAACATCTTGCGTGGATAATACAAATTTAATACAAAAATAACACATTACCCAATTGAGTAATGAATTATATAAATATTACTTTATTTATGACCCGTGTGGTTGCCGGGTTAGAATAGTGCCACTCCGTATCTTTCCGTGGATGTCGTAAGAGGCGACTAAGGGAATAAAGGCTTGTAGTACTGTTAGGCGATGGGCTTGCAACCTGTCACTAATACGCTGGTAAACATCTTAGCCTGTTTATGCAAATTGTGGTTACAGAGTTATCAACAAGTTTTAAGAGTTGTTGGTAATTCTGTAGCTCTGCCTACCCCACTCTTGGAATGAAGGCGTGAGTTTATGTATATATGTACTTTATAGTAATATTTTGACAAACATACTGATTATTTTATTCCCCTTGAATCATTTAACATTCATATGCAGTGATCTGAATTGGTAGTGCCATTTCGCGGGACTTCGGTACGTAAGATTAGTATGGATATAGTTTTTAACCCCGGGATTTGATATGAAAAAAAATAAGTTTGTGTTTAAAAAATATTTAAAGAACATGTAATGTGAAATGATATATGGAAAATGTGCTTTCAGATAAATGCCCTGAATAAAAGTCTCTATAGTTGCTACCACTGTTATCGGGTCCCTTTCAATGTTTCGACTGATTTTGTACTAGATAGCAAGTAGTAGTACTTTAATAAGTTCCAATTATCCTCTATCTATTTAAACAATTGACATTAGTTTAAACCTATTTTGTGATAAGCTGGCCAGTTAAATAGAGATAAAACGATTGCAATGTTAACTTCATATGCATGTCAGTGTCATATGCAATCTGTACCTACCATATAAATATAAATTCAATAATCGCAAAAGTTACCGGACTTTGTGATATTCTTATTGTGACTATTTTGGCTGATCTTTACTGGACTCCGATTTACTTCTGATTGGACTAAGTAAAGTCTTGTTGTTGTAAATAAGTATCAGATCTTTCTACCTCACTGAACATGCCTCGGAAAACTAAGAAAGAAACTGTTCTAAGTTGGATTGAACTATATCCCGATTTAAAGTATGACTCTACAAGACATTTAATACACTGTAAAAAATGTGAAGTTGATATAGGGTGTAGAAAAAGTACAGTGAAAAGACACGTCGAAGGACCTGTACACACAGGATTGCCTCGCAAACCAGATGAAGGTTTTTACTTCGACCTGATCGAGTTCCTCATAATGTGCAATATCCCATGGGTGCAAATCGAAAACCCAGCATTCAAACCTTTCTTTCAAAAGTACTTTTGCTGTACTTGTGCAGATCAGCCTCTTCGAAGTCTACCCAGTGAATCAACGATAAGAAAAGTATACCTGGATAAGTTTTATCAAGCCAGAATATCTGCTATAAACAATAAAGTAGCAAATTTTTTTTTTTGGATATAGCTTGATGAAACGACAGACTTTTTAGGCAGATATGTGGTCCATTTCTTGGTGAAGCCCTTGGATGCAACTGTTTCCCAAAAAACTTATTTAGTGGCATGTAAAGTGCTAGCAGTAGTGAATGGGCAGACTATTGCTAAGTTTGTTACAGACTGCTTACAAAATATGTGGGGTGAATCCTATGAAAATCAACTCGATAGTGTTCTTCTATTTTAAAAAGTGGCGAATTTAAAAAAGTGTTTTACCGAAAATGAAACATATTACATGCTTAGCTCATGCTCTGCATCGGGTGGCAGAGCAAATAAGATGTCAATATCCGGATGTAGACACCCTGATCGCTAACTTGAAAAAAGTATTTTCAAAGTCTCCTAATAGAGTGCAACTGTTAGAGGAAATTTATCCAAATTTGCCCTTACCTCCTAAGCCAGTAATCACAAGGTGGGGGACCTGGCTCGCTGAAGTGTCTTACTATGTAAGGTACTTTAATTAAATAAATACGGTTATGTCACAGTTAAGAACTTCAGATGCAGTCGATTAAAAAGGCTAAACAAGTGCTTAAAAAATCCAACATTAAAAACGATTTAAATTTTCTTCATGAAAATTTTAATATCATCGAGGTGGTTTTAACTCGTTTACAGGAACGTAATATGTCAATGGTCGATGCCTTAATAGATTTTGATCAAGTTAGGATGGTCATAAATTGGTCTACTAGTTTACCCGTAGAAACCAAACTTGAAGCGGTCATGGCTCTAAATCCGATTTTATTTTATTTTATTTTAGACACTATAAGAGACTACGCTGAAATTATTTCAAAAGAAACCGCATCTGATGACATTTCGTTTTATAAATTTGCCCCGCTGACATCAGTAGAGGTCGAAAGGTCATTTTCTACATATAAATGGATATTAGACGTTAAAAGAAATAGATTGACAGAAGAAAGTATAGAAAAAATTATGGTTTGCTACTATAATTTCGAAAAAAAGTAAGGAATAAAAGATGTTAAATAAATTTAATAATGTTCATTTCATATAGTGATGTTGATGTTTTATTCAATGATTGTATTATTGTCAATTGTAACTGTTAAGTAACTGGAAGTAATTTTAAATGAATGATGTATTTATAATGACAAAAAAAATACTTTTGCGTTTTGAAGATACATTTTTTGTGAAAAAATACGAATCCCGGAATCCCAAGTCTTATCCATGTTATTTACAATGTTTAAGGTCATTCACCCGAAATGGCACTACCTATTCCGATCATTGTTCATATGTTACACTATTATAAAGTTGTAAGTAATAGTATATTATCGTCTAGGCGCGGAAAGTAAGGTATTTTCTGAACAGGGGGTTACGAATGGTGGAAGGTGGTTAAAATACGAGTCAGGAAATCCTTTTTTCCGCCGAGGCATATACAATGCGAGGAAATGATACAAGTACAAGATTATAAGTATTTTTAAAAACCTTTGACAAATTCGGAGAGAATGTTTGTTTGAAAACTACGAGTGTTAGTTAAGATAGTTCCACGCACAACGACCCGCCGCCAGCACCGATGAGCCCCGCCGCACCACACTCCTCCTCCCACAAGTTGGGTGTAAGGGATTTTTTTATGGTACCTTCAATTTTATACGCAATAGAGGCCAAAATGGACATGGACGGAAAGTGTTTTCATATGGTTTTATTACTCCTAGGAGTAAAATAAGGCACTTTCCGTCCTTGTATTTCAATCGGAAAACCGTTCTTTCCGAGCATGTTTGTCACATGAATAGTATTTAGCATCCAATGTGCCAAATATATCGCAACAGATCTTTATTCTTATAGGCATAAAGATACGTGATAAATGTGATAATATAGTAGTAGCAGATGGTTTTGTTGTAATAATAGCTTAATTATTAAGATCATCATAGTTAATTAAGTTTTTGCGATTTTCGGAAGCCTTTTTGAGTAGATTTTCAAAATCTTCCATGGTACCGTAATCGGGATGAATAATGTAATAGTCGGCGATATCGTAACCAAAGTCTTGCAACGGTGACTTGAAGATCGGGGTCAACCATATCGCATCCACTTGTAATTGGCTACTTGACAGTTTTCAGAAAAGTATTTTAAAAGGTGCGTTTGCTTATTTTATACATCTCACAATATTTTTTTTCTAGAAAAAATGTTAATTACTAGAAAAAACACGTATATAACGAAATTAATTTGAAATACGCGCGTAAACGGTAGGTCACGTGACTTTTGTCGTTGGTGACGTCACTACACATAAAACAACGAACCGAATTATTATAAAGCCAACTTAAGCGAAAGGATAAAGTTTTAAAAATATGTTTTGTGAAAATGTCTAATTATAAGACGTGTGCCGTACCAATGTGTGACGATCAAAACTCCTGAAAAATTATTTATACACGTAAAAATCCTCAACATCGAAAGAAGTGGTTGCAGTTGGCACGGCGAGATTCGAAGTTAACATCTGTCCACTTTTGGCAGATTTGCACTATCTGCCTTTAAATATCCCGCCTCCATTTAGTGCAACTTCTCACGAATACAATTATGGTAAGCTTACGAGTCGTTTATTTTGACTACGGAGATGTTTGACAACTTTGTATTTAGGCTGCAGTGACGTCACACGTAAATCAGTCATGGCCGCTAGCGTTTGGGTTCATTGGAGCCACAGGTAAAAAACGACGATGTTATTTTCCAAAAATAAAGTACTTATCATATTTTTTATTGCAAATAAAAATATGTGCAGTTATTTTTTTAGTGTAAACTACCATATTCAACACTTTTTATATTTAATTACTACAACTGTCAAGTAGCCAATTCTTTTAAGTACATTAGACGCGATATAATACCTTTAAAAAGAACATAATAATATGAAGACGAAATATATAGAGGCGTTAAATATAAACAAAATTAGTAGGTCAACATTTATGTCACTTATAATGAGTCCTCTATGATCAAGTTATTTTTAGGGTTCCGTACCCAAAGGGTAAAAACGGGACTCTATTACTAAGACTCCGCTGTCCGTCTGTCTGTCTGTAACAAAGCTGTATCTCACGAACTGCGATAGGTAGACAGTTAAAATTTTCACAGAAGATGTATTTCTGTTGCTGCTATCACAAGAAATGCTAAAAACAGAATAAAATTAATATTTAGGGGGGGCTCCAATACAACAACCGTGTTTATTTATCAGATTTTTGCTAATTTTATATAGATACATGGGTACGGAACCCTTTGTGCGCGAGTCCGACTCGCTCTTGGCCGGTTTTTATAATTAACGAATGATGAACATAGATGTGTGATTGATAAACCACTCTACGTCTCTAACTCGATGTCATTAAAATATTATTAATATAAACTAGCTTCTGCCCGCGACTTCGTCTGCGTACTTTTTGAGTATCGATATTCCCTAGGGACCTTTTAAATTTTCCGGATGAAAAGTAGCCATTGTTCCGCCTTATTCCGTCCCGCCGTTACAGCATGAAGGAGTAACAAACTAACACACACACACACACCAAATTTCGGATTTAAAATATTAGTAGGATAAATGTTGAGTACAATTTGGGACTGATGTGACTTTTAAAAAATGTCTTCCTGTTTTAGAGATGACAATAATCCGATACATCAAAATGGATGCCGCAAATCCTGTGTCTGGCGTTCTTCATTTTTTGGAAAACTTAAAAATATCATATTAACTATTCGTTTTGTTATCTATACTATAACTAACGATAGTAAAGATGACATAAAGATGACATGTATGCTTTAATGTCACGAAATGAAGACATAAAGTTTCTTGTTTATGGCTCCCTACATTACTTCTTGGCCTTGAAGTTATGTATGAAAGCCCGAAGAAAAAATATTATAGGCTGCTCTAACTTTTTAAATTTGCTTCCTAACATTAACCTGACAAAGGAAAAATTACATACTGCCAACCACCACCAGTGTAACCTTAATAAGTAATCTTACGACATTATAAAAATAAACAAAATCTATAGTACTACATTTATGTGCAGTCTTGAGGTTGCCATCGTAAGATTGTAATCGTGATATTGCAGTCTTGAGATTGCCATCGTAATATTGTCGTCTTGGGTTGTCGTCGTAAGATTGCAGTCTTGAGATTGCCATCGTAAGATTGCAGTCTTGAGATTGCCACCGTAAGATTGCAGTCTTGAGATTGCCACCTTACGATTGCAGTCTTGAGATTACCAACGTACGATTGCAGTAATGTACTTTTAATGTTTCCTCGCATTGCTTGAGAAATGCACTACACAATCCTCGGCCGGAACAGGGATTGAAGGACTCGTTCTATCCGGCCGAGTCACCGTCTACCCCAAACTCGTCCTTAAATCCCTGGCTTCACGGCCTCTGCAGTAATGCACTATTTCTATTCATTCGATTCACATTTGAAAATTGAAATTTGTAATTCACATTTTTCAAAGATATGTTGCATAACATCGGTCATGACATTTTATTAAGGGGAAAATTTAAATTTCAATAACTTACTAGGGAAAATAAATATAGGTACGCCTTGTTTTCACCTGTGAGGGTGCTGCACCAATTCACAAATTGTGAATTGGTGAATCACAATGCAAGTTGGCATTTTTGCAGCATTATTTGAATCCAGTAATCATTAAAATCGAATAATTTTTATGGGTAATCATAAAACCGTTTGAAACTTCGTTAGAAAGTCGATTGATAGACGATTCGGCACTAAGTATTAGCAGGCTATCCCCACGCGTTCAAAGCCACGCGATAAATGCCGATCTCTAAGTGTCTCCTAGAGGACACAAATGCTGGTCGACTGCCCTGCCTCGCTGCGCAGGGACGGTTCTGCCTACAATTAACGTTTCCCGCGCAAACGACTCCCGCACGCAGCGCGTGCGTCCAGTGTAATATCAAAAATAACAAAATGTCGGACGTACTGCGCGGTGCACCAAGGAAACAGTCAAAAAACGAATAAAAAAAATTATTTAAAAAACTGCCGTGCGAATATGAAAGTTAAAAAGAGTTATTTTACTATTCGTATGTTCATTTGTTATGTCTTGGAATTTAGGTATTTACTTCATTATTTTTTTAGTAGGGAACTACAAAATAAACCTACGACGATTCGAAACTGGTTCTTAAAGTTTTCGTATTTGAAGTGATTTTAATGTTTAATATCCTATTACCAACTAACTCAAAATGAAGAGGAGGCTCTCAAGTCTACAGGTTTTTGATCATTATTATTTTTTATGCTTTTACCTTACAACTCCGCCATTTATGAACAGATTAAAAAAAAAAATTATGGCCTTATGGCCCCATATAAATTTGGTTCAGATCGGATTCGGATTGCAATAGGCTTTTATACTTTTTTCATTTAGTATTTTATTAGCTTTCTTTGTTTGGTGCAAGTCCGGCTTAGATTTTTAAAATTAATTTATGTTCAGTTGAATGAAGTATCCAAATACTCATGTACATACATACAAATTCAATCAGTGTGTTGTTTTGTGGAATCACCTTGCCCCCTGAATACATAAAATACCAAACGAAGACGCCAAAAAAAAAGCTAGCGTTTAGATAACGGAGGCAACCCTAGCGCACAATCCAATGACGTTGCGTCACCCGCGTCAAATAGGAGCGGTAGGCATCGATAGCGGCGGGAACGCCCTCCCTCCATACAACTGGTGTTTCTGTTACGTAGTAACCTGTATATAATGTGGTATAAGCTCAAAACCCGCCGGCACTAAGTCAGTGGGGCTGATTTTCAGCGTCAGTTACCCTTCCATACTTATTATATTGCGATGCCTACAGCTTATTAAATTATGTCGCCCCGCCTCTACAATGATGTACTACAAATTATCATAAAATACTTTTATGTTCAAGCTTTTGATTATTAAATTTGCTATTGCTAATTGTCAACCGAGCAGAGATTCTAGGCAGTAAAAACCATATCTTCTTTGACCTGTTATCGTATTGTCAACGTTTTGATAGCTCTCATTTACCTGACAGTAATGGCGGCAGAGTTAAAAACAATACCATATCTGGGCCTCTATTCAACATGGTAAAAACCATATCGTGTTTGATCTGTTATCGTATTGTCACAATTTTGATAAATCTTATTTACTTGAGAGTAATGGCGGCTGACGTCACAACAATACCATAACAGGTTAACTACGATATCGTTTTTACCGCCACGAATACCCGGCCCAGGTCAAAGAAGATATCGTTTTTACCGCCTATAATAGAACCCAGGAAGGATTAATAAGAAAATCTGAAAAAAAAAAACATTCTTATAGAGGTTGGTCTCAAAAGCATACTATTTTATTATACAATTTTTTATTCATAATTTACTGAAAAAATTAATAAACAAATTTCTGCTAATGGCTATAGAGCTTAAACGCCACATCGTAATTTTTACGTCACCGCTAGTGCTACGTAACGTAACGCGGTTATATTGTTGTTTATTTTTAACAAAACATTTTTATAAAAAGTTCCTTTTTTCAATTCATTCTCTACCATAAAGATAATTATTGCCAACGTCAGTCAGTTATATTGGTTAGTATCCTTGTCCATTTTCATTGATTTATATTATATATTTTGTTCTAGTCAACATGACTGGAAGCTGTGCTGATTGGGTTAAATTAAATTTGAATGTGCCAATCGTCGCTACAGTTTATATGAAAAATGAAAACAATATCATCGGAGATGAGACTGACATACAACCTTTGTATGATCAGTACCAATCCCTCATGCAGGATACACTACATCTTGCTTTAGATCTCTACGGGCCACTTTTCAACAAGCAACTAATCTACTTGACTAATATAACAATTTTAATAATAATGCACATATGTTACATAATTATATCCTAGTTGGAAGATCAGTGTTAGAAGTTAATGAAGAAACATAAACATTGATGCAAATTATTGAATGAATGATATTTAATGAGTTTGTTACTGTAATAAACCATCAGAAGTAGGTAGGTAATTAAAACTAGCTCTATCGCATAAATATCATATTATTAAATTTTCACAACACTGCTCGGAAATATGGCCATAGATGCTCTTGTTTGGGGTCACAAAACGTCACTTATAAGGACAGACCAAGAATGTTTTTGTCGGCATTTGCTGATTGGTAGAGAACATTGTTGTCCAACTTTAATAACCAATGAAAATCAATCAATCAATTTTTGTGTCATAGCTCCTTAAAATTAAAAATTGGAATCGACCAATCATAACCAAAGAGCGGAATTCTTCATAGCAAAAATCAAACTGTCAGAGGGATTGACCTAACTGTTTTATCGACTTATCGATGTTACGGAATAATATCGCATTAGGTATCCATAATCAACTTAAAAGATTATTCTGTAACATTTGACCTGATATGCTGATTTTATAGAAAAAAGTGATTACAGCCAAAACACGGTTATCGAGTACTACAAATATGCTCCTGTTACTTCAACTGAGGTAGAACGCTCGTTTTCATCTTATAAATGGATCTACAATGAAAAAAGGAGTAATTTGAAAGGTGACAATGTTGAAAAAATAATGACTATTTTTTTACTACAGGGAAGATGAAGAAAACATATTTAGTACAGATTTAGATTTCGACTTTGTTATTTTGAATGAAGATTAGTTACCTACTCTTAGCAATATTTGTTTTTAATTTTTAATGATAAGTTTCATATAGAAAATTAAAAAAAAAGTATTTTTTGTTTTATTCTTTACTATTATACTAAATTACAGTGGCGGTCAGCTAATTAGGGACACCGTTAATTTGTTTGTATGTATATCCAAAAGCCTGATTTAATTACTTTAACTTTGTTTCGTTAAGTGACAAATATTTATCGATAAGTCGATAAAACAGTTAGGTCAATCCCTCTGACAGTTTGATTTTTGCTATGAAGAATTCCGCTCTTTGATCATAACACACCATTTTGTTTCGTAAAATATTAGGTGTATTTTTGCTAAAAGATACACAGACTAAAAACTATGTCACTGCTTTTTTTTTATGTAATTCAAACTTGGCCCCTAATCTCGAACCACTAGAGATAAAATTACATGGGAGATAAGGCGAAACAAATACAATTTTATATGGAGTTGACATATTCATCTCGAATGTTAGTTTATTAATCTCGAAAGCCACGAGAATAGGGGTCCAGATTTAAAAAAAAGTTATCTATGGTAAAATTGGCGATAGTACATACAGCTTCTATTCTACTTTTGAAAAACCGACGCCATTTGACTAACACTATTCACATTAACATGAATTAAAAATTGAGTTTTGAATATGAATTTTTATTTTATTTCCTCTCAGTAGTTGCACTATGTCTGCCTCGGTAGAAAGTGCAATTTATGGACTCGTACACTAGAGGGCCTCAACTACGTTTCGGCCCTCTATATGACTCGTCCAAAAATCTCGTACTTTCTATCCTCTGCAACAATGTACTATTTCTATCTTGTACGTTATAATTATTTAATCATAAAGAATTCCATGCTCTTAATCTTGAGTTTCTGCAATGTTCGTACCGTCGTGTTAAACCTCTTGGAAAAGCTCAGCACACAAATGACGCACATTTATCATACTCGTATCACAGATAACTTTGAAAATAATTTGGGAAGACGAAGAAGATGAAGTTACGTGTAGGGGAAGTACACATTTAATTTTCAAGATTTTATTACTTCTACTAATGTTACGCTACTTTGTTAGCGTGACTAATATGTATATTCATGCCAAATTACAGATTTCTAGTACTAAACTGTAGCTGGAGCTGTAGGTAGGCCTCCAACACGATGGAGTGACAACCTTGTAAAGATTGCGGGAACGCGGTGGATGCGAAAAGCACAAGACCGGTCTGAGTGGAGAGCCTTGGGGGAGGCCTATGTCCAGCAGTGGGCGTCTTTTGGCTGTCATGTTGATGATGATGATGAGGACTAAGAGTCTCTGAGCTAAGCTGCGGACGGACAGACACTACGGACAGACATGGCGAAACTATAAGGGTTCCTAGTTTAACTACGGACCCTAAAAAGCTGTCCACGTCAGGTTTGTTAATATTTAGACGAAATCACTTGAGTATTTGATGCTGATGCCATTAGATTCCTTGTTAACTGTTGCGTGCGCAGTCTCTTAAAATTGTATTTCTACTGTTATAAACAAAAACGCCTTATATTGTGCTAAACGCTATGATTCTTCGTGTCCCACACAACTTGCGTTTAGATTTTGGAAAAAGCAAGGTACAGTCCAGATTATACACAAACTGCTTCAAGGGGTAATGAAAATGGTAATATTAGAATGATAAAATAACTGAAATTTACGAGTTTTTTTTTTTTAATATGAATCTACAATAATTACGTCAAGTTGCTTATGTCGAATGCCAAGTCTAATAAATGTGTGTAAAAGTGGGAAGGATGCCTTGCCTGCCACCCACCCGCACACAGCTCTTCATCCGTCCGTGAACTGCCGACAAGCTACATCATCGAGCTACGTATTAAAAGAAGCAATTGTTTCCAGGCTCTCCCTCCCCAAGTAACATTTCATTTGGGCCTAGGTTGTAGTAAAAAAAAAACCCCGACTCATGAGTCAATGAAAAAACCTTTAAAAAGTAACAAATAATAAGTATTGGCCCTATAAGTTTAATAAAAGGTAGGTAAGAAATTTTGGATACAAGTGTCGACACGTCGGGGGACCGCTAAGTAAATGGAATAATATAAAATACCCCAGCTACTTATCCTTCCGGCTGATTTGACACTATTCCCAAAACACTCTAGTCGTTAATAGACCTTAATTTCAAAATCTCCTTCTCACATAAACCTCTTTTTTACTCTCGATACAACCCAAATTCAAGTGGACTGCGTCCCATTACGAATGAGTGTCAAAATACTCTATTCCCAAAATACCCTAAAAGGGCTACACCTAACAGTGGCGAAATAACCTAATGTCATAATCGCTTATTCACAAAACCCTCTAGTCCCAAAATACCCTAAAATTCCATTTTCGTCAATTAATGCCACTTTTAATCGATTTAAACAGGAGGTTCGCATGTTAACAAATAAATAAGTCTAATAATTAGAAGCATTTTACTATGAATAAACGTGCGTGCGTGCGTTTTAGATTGATGTTATAAAGGTAAACCTTTTTCCACTTTATATATTACGCCTTACCTTTTAGCATTTAATACTAGGCACTTATGAAGACAGACTGAAGTGTCAATACCACGTCAATACAATGATAAAAAAGGGGCCATTTGCAACGTTAAAAGATGGCGGACGTGTAATTTGTTTTAGACTTTAATTTTTGGGTAATTAGGTGTTCAAAGTTCTTTTCTGATAGTGATTTGTACTTTTTATGCCTTGGTGACGCACAGTGATTGAAGACTTGGACTTATTTCGTGTATCTGGCATCTTTCTTCTCGTTTCAAGTGGACTCGCAGTGGTGCAGAGGTTAAAACTATCTTGACCTCTGACCTACAAATCACCGTACAACGTTGCCCCCAATCTTCCTAGAGAAGATTGGATTGTGTTTTATTGCTATATTGATTTATACTCATATAAACCTTGACACTGGCGAAATCACTTCACGTGGAAACGCCATATCCCCGCGGTAGTAGCTGTTCAAGTCGCCGCGGGGGCAAAAAATAAATAAAAATAAATGATAAAAAACTGTATTTGCCGTATGGTATTGTTTCCTGTGAAATCAGTCATTCACAATGAGCAGCGAAATAAGATTCATAAAAAATCAGAAAGGAAAACCTACCCTTATTTACCAAGGTCACAAATATAATTACAACCACACCAATAAAAAAGGTGGTACTGTTAATTGGAAGTGTGCAAATCGATCCGAAAGTTGCTACGCATCGATAACCTTAAGCCAAGAAAAAGATGCCGTCCTGAAAAAGAGCGCTCATGTCTGCAAGCCACATCACAATCAGAACGTAAGAGATGTCGCCATTGATTCGTGTAAAGAAGAAGTGTGCAGGACAATGAAGCCGGTGAAACATATTTACGAAAAAAAAGTTATTGAATTGCAAGAGACCAACACTAACTTCAGTATGTGTTCGTATGAAGAGGTCAAAAGTTCGTTATATAGGTCGAGTCACAGGTTTTTAAATCAAAAGAACACAGAGTTCTCTCGGTTACAAGATGTACAAATACCGGCCATTTTACGGGAGAACTTCTTGGTTGTAGAAGACGGTGACATGGAAAAAATTGTAATTTTTTCGACAAATATTGCTAAATAAACAATACATAAAATCATCATCATGCTACAAATTGCAATATTTCGGGGACGGCACATTTAAGAGAGTGCCTAAACCGTTCCATCAATTATATACTCTGCATGTTGATGTGGACAGTAACAGTAAAACAACAAATGTTATACCAGTGATATTTGCATTATTGCCAAACAAGACTGAAAAAACTTACCGCAGGCTATTCACATTACTTCGCGACCATATGGGTGTCGTTATCCAAAAATTCAAGTGCGACTATGAAATCGCACAAATAAATTAAAAAACATCGAAGCAACCACCCAGTCGAAGGCTGGCATAGGCGCCTGAATATCCGTCTACCACACAAGCCGACCGCTGATCAAGCCGATCAAGCCGCGTTGATCCGCTTCCTATATAAAATAAAAAAAGAGGCCAGGTACCAAGACACTCGCATCAGCAATTCATTATTTAGCGGAGCAAAGCGAAGACGATGCGATATAGTTTTCGACAAACAATATAAAATGCAATTAACGAATCTAAGCGAAGGACTTATTGATGCAACAACATTTTTAAATAATATCATCAAACTTAGGAAGCGAATGCTATGAGTTACATTCGCTTTGTTATAAAAATAGAATGCAGAGTATAAGCATAGTTAGTTTGGCTACTGAAACCGAGAAAAAGGGCTTTTCGTTTTATTTGTTTTATTTTATTTAATAAATATATAATTCAGACATAAAAGATTTTCATTTAATTAGATACTGTAAGGAAAGTTTTTGGCAGATTGGCAGGCACGGTTACAAGTTAAATTCAAAAAACACACAATAAAAAAATAAAAAAATAAAAATTCAACTGATGAAAATTTGCAACCGTCACCTTTGACAGTCAAACGTCAACCTCAATTTCAGGGATAAATAAACCTAAATAAAAAATAATTCTGTTTAAATCGATTAAAAGTGGCATTAATTGACGAAAATGGAATTTTAGGGTATTTTGGGACTAGAGGGTTTTGTGAATAAGCGATTATGACATTAGGTTATTTCGCCACTGTTAGGTGTAGCCCTTTTAGGGTATTTTGGGAATAGAGTATTTTGACACTCATTCGTAATGGGACGCAGTCCACTTGAATTTGGGTTGTATCGAGAGTAAAAAAGAGGTTTTTGTGAGAAGGTGATTTTGAAATTAGGGTCTATTAACGACTAGAGTGTTTTGGGAATAGTGTCAAATCAGCCGGAAGGATAAGTAGCTGGGGTATTTTATATTATTCCATTTACTTAGCGGTCCCCCGACGTGTCGACACTTGTATCCAAAATTATTACCTACGTATAATTAAACTTATAGGGCCAATACTTATTATTTTTACGTTTTATAGGTTTTTTCATTGAGTCTTGAGTCGGGGTTTTTTGTATTTTTTTTCAGCGCCTAAAACTGGAAGGACTTCGTCGTATTACATCAATAATAGAAAAAAGAGTAGTGTTAAAAGTTTATAACGTGTCTCTTTGTCTATGTATATATATGTACACACTCTCACACACACACACACACACACACACACACACACGCACACACACACACACACACACACACACACACACACACACACACACACACACACACACACACACACACACACACACACACACACACACACACACACACACACACACACACACACACACACACACACACACACACACACACACACACACACACGCATTATGCTAAAGTGAGATCTAAAGGATTAATTTTTAACTTGGATATAACTTTACAGTTATGGCATTTTGAAATCGCTTTTAAGTAATTTCTAAAACCTACCTAAAGCTTTTAGGCTGTATTACAGTTGTCTTGGCAAACAAATTAGGACTCTGTGGTGAAAACCCAAACCAAAAGCTATTGTTTAGGAGCTGAAGGCATGATTAAAGTCCTTTAAACATATTTTAAAGCTTTAGAGGCATCCTCAAAAAGTGACAGTTGTCTTACCGACTTCAAAGCATTACGTTGTTTTGTTACATGGAGCGACACAGGTGATGTACAAAAAAAGGGAGTGGAAATTTTAAACGTAAAGTGCGTAAAAAATCTTACGAATAATTAATAAATCGGTAAGTTTTTATTATTTTTATCATTTATCAAGGCAGGTAGTGTGGTGACTGGTTCAGACTATTTAGGGCTCTTACATGTCGGTAACCGTTGCCAACAATTATCGCCGACGACGGTTACCGTGTGCAACTGTCGGCGACTGTCGGTGAAGATGTGAAAATATGGCCGATATTGACATGGGGTCTTATGATTAAAACCGTTTGTTAGTCATGTACCTCGAAACCATTAATTTCCTTGTAGCTATTCACCTATTCTCGTTTTGCCGCGAATTTTGTTGTACCACGTAATACCTATCGGTGGTATATTCTGTTACTCGCATATATTTTTAATCGCGTTTTACAGCAATAGCATATTTTGTTGTAACATGGATTATCGATCGCCTATTTAGTTAGCCGCTAATATTTTTAGTCGCATTTTACCTCGGTCGCTTGTATTGTTGTAGTGTACTCGTATAGTATTAATCGTATATTTTATTAATAACCTTTAATACTAATCGCTAAATAATTGTCTATGATCGTGTTAGTCACTTTAAGAACAGCCTGTAGCTGTTTGTTTAATACAAGCGCACATCTTTCTGCAACCAAAACTTGAAAGCAACTAATAGTGCGCAGAGGTTGTTATCGCGCTTAGCAGGTTTTAAACTACTCCTGGCGATAACCTTAAAGCTGCGAAAACAGCCTTGTCGCTTTAAGTAGCTCCGCGAGATTACCTTTAGCTCATATTTTGGCAAACTTTTGGAGCTTTTAGCTGTTACATTTCTGAAAAGGTTAATTTTAATGCTTTCTAGTAATTTCCTAACGCCCACCATATTTTTTCACAGAAATAATAAAAAACAAAACAAAATACAATATTTAAATTCAATAAAGCAAAATTATGTGTTGCGTGCTATAATTATTTAAAAAAATATATATATATATGAATTGAAGTTTTAATTCTAATACGATTTACCACCAACCGCCTAGCTTTATAATTTTCATTTCATTAAAGTATATTCAAAAAAAATAACTTGCGAAAGGCCCGTCTCGTATACTTTACTATAATCCTTAAGTTTCAAGATTAAGTGCCAGTTGCACTGTTGTTTTAGTTTTACTGACTTCAGCAAGGCATTTATAATTTTTGTCAATACAAATTTACTTAGCCATTTTAATCTTGGTATAATGACAGGTGGCTCCATTATAAATAAGTATCCACGATTGCTGTCACTGTGTAAAAAAACTAACACAGAAACCTTCTCAAACCCATTTATTTATGTACACAAAAAGGTTTTAGGTTGTTATCGAATTAAATCCAATTCTAATTTAGAACTTAAAAGCTGCCTCGCAAGGTCATAGTAACGTTAAATTAAGGTTGTGAAGGTTATATTTGGGTTCTGTGTAGTTCGAAAGGTTCCCATGGGCAAAAATGTCCCCACCCACCAACAGAGATGAAACATGTCCCAGTTTATAGATCTTGGCAATATGATGTATTTTTACTATGGCGACGATCGCCATATGTATGAGGTTTTTTCGGAAAGTCATTATCATATCGTATGGAATTTGCTTAAAAATGAACACGATTGCTTGACTCTTGAAAGGTTTTTTTCATAGAAAAAATACCATCGATTTAGCTACTAAAATTATTATTAATAAGAAATAAATTATTATTTTGTCTTGTTTTGGGTCCTACCAAACATATAAACATGCATCCCGTGAGGGTGGGGACGGGGTCCATACCAAATTGCCCATCACCCTTTGCTATGAGTTACCTAAATTTGAGGTAAGTGTCATTTGGCAAGTATTTGAGCGAGTTTCGACGTATTTTTGCCTTATAGTCATTGTTGTCGATGCAGAAGCCCTTTAGACAAGTTTAATTTACTAAAGTAACAGGCAGTTATCCCTGAGTACAAACTATAGAAGTATTTAAATCAGTGGAAAATAGGCATAGGAATCTTCTCGTCCGCCAAGGGTAAGAGTTGGTCAACAACAAACAAAGAAACAATTGTTAAAAAAAATTTAGGCAGCACATGAAAATTTATAAAAGAAGGTTGTATCCATCGACATACCAACCAATAGACACCGGGTTCCATACAAAATTCTCTTCGAAAAGTGTCCTAGGGCGACCTATACAAACTTCATACTTGTATAAAATCATGGTCAAAATAAAACATCCTAATTTAAATGGTATATCAATAACGCAATGCTTAATTTTGCTTGAAACAATTTGTCATCTTATGTTGCTTCGACTAGAGGCTCATTTTTTTACCTTATGCAGCTTCTACTAGCGGAGTGCCAATGTCACCGCGAACAGAGTACAAATGGAGTAGCTTAATACTTAATAATATTATTTCTGTTTTGACGTCTCAGGTGGGTTTAATATAAACAACAACGCAACGCATTTTTATTATTTAAGATATTATATATAATATTGTGGGCTCGTAACCCATCATATATTTGTTAACCTTTTGAACGCCGTACGTCAAATACAAAATGCGTCGCTCACACGCCAAACATGTTTGCTATGCTACGCAAATTACAACTTAATCCATACGAAACAAAGTCTCTTTTAATCTCTAACTTGTGTCGGCTGTGGCCGACGGTGGCGTCAGTGGCACGACTTTCAGTTGTGGGCAGAGCCGACTGTGGCGTTCAAAAGGTTAAGTAACAAAAAATCCTAATAGCTACCTGAAAAACTTATACCTAACGACTGACATGTCAGTGGCAAAAATCATACGGCAGGTATACTTACATAGATAGGTGTAAGTATACCTACTTGACACTGACTTGGATACATAAAATATCAAATATTTCATACACCTGTTAGGCAACGATAGGCAATTTCTAGGAGACCGGTCATTTATTTCACCTTGTTCAGTGGGTCAAAATTATGAATGTAGAGGAAGCGAAAGTTATACTTGTATGCTTAGACAGGTGCACCTGGCGTTCCGTAGTCTCTGCCTACCCCATTGGGAAACAAATGTGAAGCTAATATGTATGTTTAGTGCATTTTTGAAGACGGTTTTATTTCTAAAAAGAAAAAAATGCTTTTTAGTGATATTTCTAATATTATTCTGAGATTCACAGCACATAATTATACTCGTTCATTACATTAAGAAACCTTATAGTCTAATATCAATTTCCAATCAACATTAACAATATTTCGCTAACCAATATGCAGGGCCGTTAATCATTAAAGAGTTCTCCCAGTACTTCACCATCAATTGCACTTCACTACATGCATTATGCTGAATTCATATTCTTAACAGAGAAAAATCATCAATGCCCGTTAAACAATTATGGTTAATGATTTCCCGTGTTCATCTCGTCTTCATCAGTTAAAAAACTCCTCCTACCGTTCACTCGCGACAATATCGCACAATGAAATGGATCACGAGGAATCCACAAACAAATATTTAATTTATTATTGCAATAATATAAAGTATTAAACTACTCCATAGACGCACTGTTCTGCAACAACCAAATATTGACAATTGTTGGTCCGAAACTGAAATATTTTTTTTTTATTAGAAAGACTAATGTTATTTATCAATTAACTAGCGACCCGCCCGCGGCTTCGCCCGCGTGGAATGTATTATACATATAAACCTTTCTTAAGAATCACTCTATCTATTAAAAAAAACCGCATCAAAATCCGTTGCGTAGTTTTAAAGATTTAAGCATACATAGGGACAGACAGCGCAAGCGACTTTGTTTTATACTATGTAGTGATATTACGAATCGACATTTACATGCCGAAAAAGTATGATATTCCGTCTGTAAGATTTTTGTAGTGGTGATTATTTTGGCAGATTCTGAAAATGCATTGAGGCATTGTGACTAGACCCCGCTATCGGAGGTGCAAAATGGTAGCTGTCACATACTTAGGGATGGGTAAAAATATTCATGATGTCGATATCGATATTCTTACTTTTTCTGTACAATTAGTTTTATATATGTACCTTTACCATTTTTTAGACTACAATTTAACATGTGTTTTTTTTGGAATTTATGATAATCATTGTCGTCAAAAATGTAAACCATTATCAGTACAACAAAAACACTATGGTTGCTATTTTACTTTTCTAATGTTTCGGGTTGCAGCACCACTGCACTGCAGCCCGAAACATTAACGCTCTTGAGATACACTTATACTGATAATAAATTATTCATCGTGACTGCACTAGATTAATGCAGAGAAACTGAAAAAAATATGAATGGTTCATGCTATGAAGATAACGATAATTTGTTAGTAATGATGAAATATTGAAGATTTTTATTTATAACAATTAAAAATACTTACACATACATAAACTCACGCCTTCGTTCCCGGAGAGGGGTAGGCGGAGCTACAGAATTACAACTTGAAAAAAGTTGTTGATAATTCAGTAACCACAATTTGCACAAATAGGCTAAGATGTTTACCAGCATATTAGTGACAGCTTGCATGCCCATCGCCTAACAGTACTACAAGTCTATATTCCCTTAGTCGCCTCTTACGACATCCACGGGATGACATGGAGTGGCACTATTCTAACCCCCTTGTTCGGTATATGCCAGATTCTGTATTGGATAGATTCTGCGATTGGGCAGATTCTGTATTGGACAGATTCGCGATTAGGCAGCTTCTGTATTGGACAGATTAGTGACTGCGCAGATTCTTTATTGGACAAATTCGTAACTGGGCAGATTCTGTAGTGGACAGATTCGTGACTGGACCGATTCTTTATTGGACAGATTCGCGACTAGGCAGATTCACTACTCGACAGATTCTTTATTAGACAGAATGGCCGTTTGGCAGATTCGCCATTTGGCAGAAATAGTACAGTAAGGAACAATAGTCTTATGCACGTAATCTTATATACCACCAAGCCTACTATATGAGCTTATAGCCCGGTCGACTTAGCCTAAAATGTACGGGAAAGGTAACATTAATTCGCATAAAGCTGAAAATTAGTACGAATGTTCGGAACATCATTATAAATAAAATGTCAAAAGTCCCCATCGATCGTTTGCGAAAAAAGTTCAGGGTCAAATTTTGCTTCGAATATGGGTTTGTTGCATTTTCCATCCAAACGGTAAGTTTTATGATAAAAGTATGTATGTAAAGGATTGATTGAAGATCATGCAATTATTCATCAAAATTGTCGTACACTTTTTCTCCTATGAGCCACCGTTTCGGAGATATGACGATCCAAAACTTGTAAAAGTTGTATTGTGTTAAAGTTAAAGATAGTATTGTTACTTGTATTACAGCTCCAGTAATGTAAGTACGCGGTGTACCTATGCATTATTATGAAGAACACAACTTTTTCAACTTTCTGAACCATCATAATATCTCCGAAACGGTGACTCATAGGAGAAAAAAGTGTACGACATAATGGCATGATCTACAATCGTTCCTGTGCTTTATATTCTCCTGGCAAATAAAAGTCAAGCTATATACGAAAGACTTTTTACCATATTAAAGGAACCATTTGGGGTTATCATAGAGCACTACAAATGTGATTATGAGTTGGCTGCTATTCGAGCTGAAAAAGCAGTTTACCCGAATGTTAAAGTCACTGGCTGTTATTTCCACTACTGGAAAGGCTTATCAAAAATGAGCAAAAAACTTGGTTTCGATAAGTCAGAAAACGGAATGCATATTACGCAACTTTACATGCAATTACCTTTGCTGCCTCCGTTTTTGTTTAACGAAGGCATTTTAGGTATTCAAGAAGAGGCAAATGATTATAAAAGATTTAGCAATTACTTCTCAAAAACATGGATGGGAACATATACTGAAAATGTCTTTGCTTACTATAAAGAAAATTTGAAAACAAATGACTCTGTCAAGGGGTGGCATTTGCGGCTGAAGAAAAGATTTCCAATTAAACCACAACTGTATCATTTTATTCAATTATTAAAGTAGGAATCGCGATTTCAGGACAGAAAGATAAAGACAAATCTAATTTATTGCAAAGGGAAGCCGCGTAACTCAAAATTGATAGAAAAAAATATAATTGTTCAAGCAACTTTAAATAACGAAATAAGCGTGTCAGAATGTTTGAAACGATTATGCAGAATAAACTGCATATACAAAAAGTAGATCATATAAGTCATAATTGTTTATAATTTAAAATTTATTTTTAAATGAAGTATGGTTGTGTTTTTATTTTTCTGTAGTGATGGATTAATTACTGACATTAAATATGGAAAGTTTACTTCAAGTTAGTTTTTTTAACATACCTACATTTTATTATCGTCTTAACTGTACTTCTGGCCAATAATAATTCTGTCGAATTCAGAATCTGTCCTATCCAAGATTATGCCGAGTAGCGAATCTGCCTAGTCACGAATTTGTCCAATAAAGTATCTGTTCAGTCACGAATGTGTCCAATACAGAAGCTGCCTAATCGCGAATCTGTCCAATAAAGAATCTGCCCAGTCACGAATCCGTCCAATACAGAAACTGCCTAATCGCGAATCTGTCCAACACAGAATCTGCCCAATCGCAGAATCTGTCCAATACAGAATCTGCCTTCTAACCTGGCAATCACACGGGAATTATTTATAAAATAAACATGTTTAATTAAAGTCCTAGACTCTCATTATGGCAAAGAAAAATTATCGACATATAGCTATAATTATCGTCATATAGCTAGTATTTCCAAATAATTTTTACCCATCCCTAAGAACTTGACAGCTACCATTTTGCACCTCCGATAGCAGGTTCTAATTGTGACACGTGTCACTGTTGGCTTACGTCCGGTTCCTATATTCAATCCGCGGACAGATAGGATAACTTCAGATTAAAATTTGACACATTTTGTATGGGCAAATGTCAAATTTTAACCCGAGGTAAGCCTTATCTATCCTCGGATTGAATATAGGAACCCGACATTAGTTGACAACAAACTAAATTCAAGTAAGGTCCCAATTTAAAGTGAGTATATATTCGCTGTGCTGTGTTTTGTTCTCTGACCCATTATCTAGTTGTATTGTTGAGCGAAGGGTGTATCATTCATGGCAAAATAGACTAGCAATAATAAAAATTGCAGAAGTTGATTGCCCTCTTACATTAACTTTGGCTTTAAAGCAACAAGCACAATGTCTTTTTAATAGACTTCAAAAAAGGACATTAATTTTATGTTCCACTGTAGGTATTTTTTTTAAAACGTCACCAATTTCTCTGTTAATTGAAGACTGATTTAAAATGATATTTTTTTGTTTGATAGAGTATACTTCCGAGGTGGTACCATTGTCACAAAATTTGAATCTGATGAGAAGATCCATAAGCAATTGTGGGAACTCCTCAAATATTATAGAATAGAATAATTTATTTAGAGAAAATTGACACTCATATATTTTTAGTAGTTCCTAAATCCTAATTGTTAGCAACTAATTACACTAACTGTAAGGGGCATGTAGCCCACAATAATAATGCATGTAAAGGCAGTCGACCCTGCTCACGATCAAGCTGTGATCACAATAAGTGGGGCTACGTAACAGCTTATTATGATAACTATCATGTTTTAAAATGTTTTTGTAACCAAACATTCAATTACCACCCTAATTTAAACCAGATACATCTGTATAGTCAAGGAAATTCATTCCTAGACCATTTTGGACAATGTCATAGTGACGTAATCAATCAAAACATAAGAGACTTCTTATGATTTTGTTTACAGTGTCACTTTAAAATAGTTCAAAATGGTCTAGGAATCAATTTCTTTGACTGTACAGTAAGCCTTACTTTGTCTCTTTAACGCCTTTAACAGATTAGTGCGGCATTCCAAGTATGATATTGAAGTGAGAATGAGCAACTTACAAGGCTGACTGTACAAATATTTAAACAGAACATTAACTGATAAGAACTTACTTGTCCTGGAGCCATGTGTCCTATCTGGTGCTGCATGTAACCATGGGGAGCCCCCTGCCCAGGCATGTTAGGGTGCTGAACACCCCCTGGCATATTAGCCAAACCATTAGGGCCTGATGGATGTGATCCTGCTGGCATGGAGTGTCCTGGACTGCCCATGTGCCCTCCTACCATGTGCGGGGGCATCTGGTGTGAGTTGGTAGGTATCCCTGGATGTTGTTGTGGGGGCCCGTTTGAGTGGGGCGCTGGGCTAGACGACATATGATTCGACATCGGACCCGGAGGCGCAACAGCCTGGTGCGATGTAGGCGGCCCGTTGACATGTTGCTGATTGTACGGGCTGTGGGGTGACTGCGGAGGAGCCGGGCTTTGAGTAGGCGGACCCATAGGGCTCGGAACCTGCGGCGGCGGCATGGGACTGCTCTGAGGAGACGGACTAGCCATCTTTAAAGCGATCTCGATATCACCAGATAATTTCGCTAGTTAATTCGGCATTGCGATGCTCGATGATATGGCGGCGCGTCACCCGATATTACTGACTTAACTCTTGAAACACTGCTAGCACTCAGTAAATTAGATAGCTACTAATGAGTTCTCTTCGCTTCCAGCACAATATAGAATAATAAATAATGTTATTTCAAGAAATGTAAATCTACCACGAAAACTTAGATACAAGCAAGCCTCGATGAAAAGGTATGTTTAAAGAAAGTAGATAATTAATCCACAGACTATACAAGTATGTCCATAGAGTAACCATTAATGTATTCTGTTTATGCCTATCACCATAACGCACCTTTAGAACAGTAGTGACATACATAATTCAAAATTTCAGATTTCAAACTTTAAGTCTTAAGTAAGTTATTATAGAGACAGAAATCGAAATTAAAAAAATCTGAATTAGGTCACTATTGTTCTGAAGGTGCGATAAGTGCCTGTAGTCGCATCATTCAGTAGAGTAAATTTTGCGGTGTTTAAATAAAATATAAAAAAAAGTTTAAATACTTTGAATAAAATATTTTCATTCTTGAATTAAGAAGGGATGACATCCAAATTTTACAACATTACGTCTAAGAATACGGACTAGCATATAGACGGAGTTATAAAATAAAAAAAAGTTAAAAACAACAGCTGTCACCTTTACTCTAGGGAGAAATTGAATATGCTTAAAAGAGAACACTATATTTCTGAAAAAGTAAGGTTATTGTTATTATTTGTTTATTTAATGGCAACCGGTCGAAATATCGAGCAACCATTTCTGCCAATGTCAAGTTTATATTTTACATTTACATATTAAAAAAAACACAAGGCAACGTTGTTCGTGGATCCTCTAGCCTCCGTGAAGCGATGTAGTAGAATTTAACGAAGACCAGTGGCCCGTTTTACGAAGCTACAAGTTACAAATTACAAGTTCACAAGTAACAAGAGCAAAAAGTTACAATTTACAAGTACAAGTATTTCTCGAACGCGGCCTGTGGCCCGTTTCACGAAGCTACAAGTTACAAGTTCACAAGTAAGAAGAGCAAAAAGTTACAATTTACAAGTACAAGTGTTTCTCGAACGCGGCCTGGCATGGTAGAATAATAGGATCGTATGGCAATCTCGATTACAAGTGAATGACATCTCGATTTAAAGGTGGGTACAGACTGGTGAAACGTAACATGCAATGTGTCATGCAATGAAAGAATTCACCGTACAAAGTGTGTTACCTTTCATGATACATTGCAGCAATGTGTACGGTCAATTCATGACACATTGCATGTTACGTTTCACCAGTCTGTACCCACCTTAACAAGTCCCTATTTAAAAAAAAATCTAAATGTCAAATCTTGAAATATTTATATTTATAATCTGTAAATCCGATGATGTCTCCACTCCAGTCTCGCGGAGTCTTCGGAGTTGTCTCTCGTTATCGTTAAAATTTGAAAGTAGGTACGGGAGTTATTTTAGTTATGTAAAGCAACCGGAAAATTTTGAAGGCAACACTTCTAAAAGAAGTGAAGTTGCTTAAGAAAAAAGATTTTTTGGAGCATTTTCGGCAACCAAGACCGTTGCGTGGAAAGTCATACACGCAAAGGCACAGGCTTTAGGACTTGTGCCAAATTCAAGGGATTTTTCATATACCCGTGATGTACTTCCACATTCCACAAGCTTATGAAACTTCACTTAATATTTACAGACAAAATAACAATAACAACAAAATTTAGCAGAGAATTAACTCAACAACTAACAAAAACAAAATATACAATAACAATAACAACAAACTTTTTTAACAGAAAATAAACTCAACGACGGTACGACATGAGAGTGACGTTTAAAAACAAACGAGGTAGGTACTATAGTATGAATTATTTGACAGCGACTCTAACAAATTACAAGTTTACTTAGCTCGGAAGCTAGGTAGTTTTTTTTACTAATTGACAAGTACAAGTTGACAATTTAACAAAATTTTCGAGAAACGTTAGTTCGATTGAAGCAATTTCTAACAATAAAATAAAAAAAATGTCTATGGTTCAAATTTTACACTTGTAACTTGAATTTTACAAGTTGTAGAAAAGTAGCTTCGTGAAACGCTTGTAGTACCTTTTTTGACCAATGTTGCCAGTTTACACTTGTAAAATTATAACTTATAGCTTCGTGAAACGGGCCAAAGGTTGTGCAAAATATGGTTACAGAATTATCAACAACTACTGCCTACCCCACTCTGGGAATGAAGGCGTGAGTTTATGTGTTATGTGTGTGTCATATCATATATATCTTAGTATTGTTTGGTTCTTTGCTATAATGTCATATATTCCGGTATATTAATATCACTACATAGTATAAAACAAAGTCGCTTGCGCTGTCTGTCCCTATGTATGCTTAAATCTTTAAAACTACGCAACGGATTTTGATGCGGTTTTTTTTAAAAGATAGAGTGATTCTTAAGGAAGGTTTATATGTATAATACATTCCATGCGGGCGAAGCCGCGGGCGGGTCGCTAGTATATTATAAAATCCGTTTGTTATGGGCTTTTAGCGGCGCGGCACAGTCGTTGTATTTGTTTCACCGCGTGTGTCACACTGTGTGTAAAATGAATTAATGGAAAATAGATAAGAATAGTATTTTGTAATAAAGCTTTTTTAACTTATTAAAATTAAAATTTATAATCCGGCAAGAAACGTAAAATGTAACTCGGGGTCACAGACTAATTATCATATTAAAGATTGTTTATAGACTCGGTTCCGTGTTTTATAGATGATTAATAGCCACATAAGCCATGTAATTTTCTGGAATCTTAATGTCACCAAAAAGTATTATTAATTTATTAATTTATTTAATTAAATCTAAAAAACTCATTTTGCATCAATATTTACACGTTGAAGAAAAATATAAATAACATTTCATGACTACACTTGTATATATAACACATCCATAATTCGATTAAAATATTTAGCAAGTGCCAGCCGGGTAAAGGATATTTACCTCTATATTTACCCCTCTTTATGGGCTGGCTATATACATAAACGCAAAGAAATAGGAAGGAACAAATCTTTGTTGGCTTATGTCTTGGTTATTTGCATAGCTATTAAAAGATATATATCTAAACTGTTTGTTACATGAATCAGCATTAATTGAAGCTGTGAAAAAAAAACTTGAATATTCCCTATTACCTTCCTATTACAAGAAACGTATTCATAAAAATAAAATGTTGTAAAAGGTTAGCGTTTTTTTTAAACAACCTAAACAATCTTGTAATCTGACAGTGCTGACAATAGGCTGACAATCAATATGGATCGAATGACAACAACCTCAGAAGTATAATGTTGTAACTCTAAATTTAGGACTCGTCATTTACAACATTATTTACATTACAGTAAAACTGTAGATACTGACACTTAATGTAAAGAAATACTATTGTTTTTAGGAAGGTTAAAGATTAAAGGAGTTTCAATTTTCATTTGATTACTTTCAGTACTTTAATTTATAGCTCAAGCTCACTGTAGACTCCAGCTACTTAGTTTAGGCTTGGACGCTCCCCATTTTAATATTGATTGTGACACGATTCTTTTAAATCACCATAGTGCGCTAATGGCAAACGATAGAGAAGTGTTGCGTGAGATATGGTTCGGAAAGTTGCCAATATGCTTTCAGTTAGACCAAGAAGAAATCATGGAAATTCAGCAACCAGACCCTTTCTATGTGATGGTCCCGAGGTTAAGTTATTTTCCTTTGGTGACTGATAAGGTCAGTTTTCTTTGTTTTCGTTCTTCTTCATCTTAAAATAACGTCTCTTTGATTGAACTAATTCAAAACTTCTCAAACAGAATGAGTCTATACATAGCTTGGGTGATTCCAATTGGTTCCACAACTTTGAATTTTGTATTGGACCTCGACATACATTGTCGTTTTCGGGTACTGCTTGGGCTGGGGTGGCGGTGCCGCGCGACGTGTTTGCCGAGGTGCTGGCCACGAGGAGATCAATATTTCAAGGCTTACACATTTGTTAACAGCAGATTAGATTATGCCGGCACTGTCTGGAACCTGTTCTGCAACATTTAACGTAGTCACACCAAGTAAGAGGTAGGTTCAGGTTATGTTAGTTCTTTAGCAGGCCCGGAGGGCCAAACTACCCAGAAATGTCGACTCTGTGGATTTTGATTTTGAAAGAGAAAAGGACGCAAATTCGGTCTTGGTGTGACTACGGGTAAATAAAATGAACCATAGTCACACCAGTGTGGCAAATTGGTGTGACTACGGATCGGTTGGGAACATTTATATTAATCACATCAAGCGTGAATCACAGCAGGAAACATGACCCTAAAGGATACTGGGCAAAAAGGTTTCGACGGCACACCCAAGTCCGCCACAGCTTAAACTACTTTTGTTTGGAAGGTATCAAAGCTATGTACTTCTGTATGAATGTGCATCAAATTCTACCCATGGGTTCTATATTTATTATAAGTCGTGCGGGTTTAACTTACTGAGCATGATTGAAACAAGCATAACATATTAAACCTTTTTTTTAACATAATAAACTCAATAATAACGATATAAACAAAAAAAAACTATTTAACAGTGTTTAATTATCATTACAATCTATTATTATTATTTTTGTTAGATGTTTCGAGTCATTTTCAATATATGGCTGGCGGAGCTGGGTGTATTTTGCCCACTATTGTTAGTGAACAGCATGCTAGACTTACCAATTTAGCTCTTATCAATTTGAAACCTTGCTCTCTAGCAGATGAGGTACCCAGATATTGCAAATTTCTTGGTTCTGTTTAAAGTTGTCTAAAAGCAATATACCTAGGCTGCTTTTACCACTGAATATGATACTCGTAATAGCTCAACACCATTCTCTTAAAAAACATAGTTTTACTAAGGAGGTTTTTGTTGTAGTTTTTCAAGTATTTACCAGTTTTAAATTCAATGAACATTTTCATTTTGTTAATTTCTGGTTCTTACCATATTGAAGTAAGTATGGAAACATTTCTCAATATTTTTGTTTTTTTTTTGTGATTTCTCTTAAGCAACCTGTCGCGTGATGTGGTTGTCTTTTAGTAGCGTAACATGTGGATTTAAATCTATTTGTTAGTCCTTTACCTCAAAATCATAAATTCCTTGTAGCAATTCACCGGGTCGCATTTCACCTCGAATAAAAAAAAATCAATAGACTCTTTTACCTGAAGCAATTTTTTGCATGTCTTTTTACATTAGTATAATTAGTTTGTAGCATTTATTTTTCTTGTAATATTTTACCCTAGACGCATTTCGTCGCGATCGATGTTTGTTTGGAACTCTATTTAATTTGACGCGTGAATTGATATTCGTAATTGGTAATTCTGTGGCTCTGCCTACCCCACTAACTGGGAATGAAGGCGTGAAGGTAAGTATCTATGTATGTATGTATGTATGTATGTATTTATATTCGCACTAAAATTCTGTAACATTATTTTTTAAAAGTGTTTTTACCTGTAGTTTCATGTCAAGTGCCATCAAACTCATTGAAATATTATCTTTGGGACTAATAAATAATAGAATAATACTCTATTATTGCGACATTCAAGTGCAATGACATTGAATTCATACAATAATTATATTAATTCAATATTGGTGAGAAAATATGGAGCTTGAACCAGGCTCCGCCTGTGATAGGCGGGATAGTTTCGAATTTATTGATAGTTCGAAGTGGAGTGGAGGGAAAATTTTAATAAGGGCAGGGTACAGACACCGCATCAATAGGACAAATGGCTACGGGACATACATTTATACATGACATGTATTTATACATGACATGATATTGAACATTGTTCAACGAAATCTATGGCCAAATTAAAAAAAAAAACATTACCAATTACCTACAGGCCGGTGCCACATTTATTTCAAGAAGAAATGTCAAAATTCCGTTCACTGGAATATGCTGACAGTCTCATAATTTTTTAGTAAGCGTCATGGAATCTGTAGAACTAAAAAAAATAATTCAAGTAACAGTAACAGTATATTTCAAAATGTATACCCTAAAATGTTGTTGTAGAGATAAAGTGTTACTAAAAATATTAGCGAACTGTGACATTAAATGTTCACGATGATATGCTTTTAAAAAAATAAGCGAAAAAGGTACATTGCGACTAAAGATATTGTTTAATTTAATACCTACTGAAATAGAAGATTAGACACAAAGCGAAAATTTATCATACGATCGTGGTAAAATGCGACAAAAACTAATACCGTCTAAAAAAATACGATTGAGACACAACGCGATAGTTAAATGCACGATCGAGGTGAAATGCGACTAAAACTTATAGCGAATAAAGTAGTTTAACCATTGAGACACAATGCGATAGTTAAATATACGTTCGAGGTGAAATGAGATTCGGTGAATCGCTTTATGGAATTTATGCTTTTGAGGTAAATGACTAACAAATGTTTATATCAAGCATGTTTCCTATTGTTTTCCACTAAACTATTTTAAACTGTTGTAAACACCTCATAGCTTAGTTTTTGTTGATATTTGTACAAATTAATTTAAAATAATTGTTATTCCTCAGATGAAAAGACATTTTTTAAGATATATATCACAGGAAAATGCTGATAGTGAGATGTGGTTGGACTTCAATGGACAACCCCTGAAGTGGCACTATCCAATAGGGTTCCTCTACGACCTGTTCTGCGGCAACGATCCTCAACTGCCGTGGACACTCACTGTGCACTTCACTAAGTTCCCAGAGGCGGTTCTACTCCATTGCCCTAACAAGTATTTATATTTTCTGAGAATATTGTAGAGTCCTGTGGCCACATATCACCGGTCTTACATTTATTTAACCTTTTGAACGCCTTACGCCGATTACGAAATGCTATGCAAATTACAACATGATACCAAACAAAATCTTCAACTTGTGACGGCTGTAGCCGTCGTGGCGTCAGTGGCACGACTTTCAGTTGACGACTAGAGCCGCCTAACAGTCTGTTGAGTTCAAAAGGTTAAAATAATTATTGAGTTTTTGGTATTTGTGTAGATAGTTACAAAATATATAATTACTAATCTACCTAATCGGGTCATAAGTTCTTTTAATTTGATTTATTACAATGTGTTAATTAAAACCACACTAACTAATAAGTTTTAAAATTTAAGCGGAAATGGCGTTAGGACAAACGAAAATTCGGACTAAAGATGCATTAGGACATATGAAGATTAGGGATTCCATAGGGGAACCTATAAAAATACTTAAAACTATGAATTTACTTCACTGCGATAAACGAGTTCTAGGCGGACGAAGTCGCCGGCAAAAGCTAGTTATTGTATAAACTTTTTAAGGTAATTTAAAACACTAATGAAAACCGGGCAAGAGCATGTCTGACCATGCTCAGTGTAGGGTTCGGAAGCCGTTACTAAACAAAAATCTCAAAAATAACAATTATGAACTAATTGTCTTCATAGGTATTTAAAGTTATTTGGTGCAGCTGTCTTAGGTGATTTTAGTAGGTATAAACGCTTTAGTCGCCTGTATCTATCTCAGGAATCAATCAATCCTTTTAGTAGTGATACTTTTCTTTTAAAATTCGTTATAAAATGTGCTTTCATTTAAGATATTTTTTAGATTTTTAGTATTTTTAGTTTTGGCTCTAGGTGGGGGTGACTCTTGACTCTAACAAAAATTGGCACTATAAAACTTACTATTTCATAAACGGATCTCTTCATCGAAAAATTGTTTTCACAAACCCGCAATATTGAAAGACCTATCCAAAAACATCCCACACTATGGGGTAGACGAGAAAAAAATAACCCACTTTACGTGTAGGGGAGATACCTAAGCTAAACAAAAAAAAATGTCATGACTTTATTTTACCACTTTGTTGGCGTGACTTATATGTATATTCATGCCAAATTACAGATTTGTAGTACTAAGAGTCTCTGAGCTAGGCTGCGGACGGACGGACGGACGGACATGGCGAAACTGTAAGGGTTCCTAGTTTGACTCTAGAACCCTAAAAACGACCATACAGGGTGTTAAGTAATGAGTGGATAATCCTTGAACTATGGATAGAGGGCACTTAGGAGGTTATGAAAAAGCTAAAATAGGTCGAGTAAAAGTCGCACGGTTTTCGAGATATTTGGACTTTTAGGTTTTTTTCGAAAATGAACGCCCTACTTGTTCAATGTTTCAATTGACAACATTTCAATAAAAAAAGCATTATTGTTTTTTCGCGTTTATAATAGCTGGTTAAAAATTAGACTACCCGTATTTCTTGGTTTTTCTTTATTTAACTTAAATTCGTCGTTAGTAATTTATTAAAGAAATAGTCATTAAAAAGACCGTATATACAAAGTTAGGAATACTGATGTCGTGATCTTAGCCTGATATAAAATAAAAATAAAGTAACTTTAAACATAAACAGAACTGACTGTCATGTCATGTCACTTACTTGTCAATCATTCGCTGCCGTTCGTTCACAAATTTGTTATTTTGCGTAATATAATTAATTACGTAATTTGTAGACGCCATTAAAATAAATAAACTGTTTTGCGTAGAATCGAAAGCGTGTCGTTTGAATCAAGTAATCCGTCAGACAACATGACAGTTGTATATTTTTTTGAATTCCTTTGGTAATAAATGGACTAAGGGCACTATAAGTGTATTCCTAACATTCACAATCCAACTTTTTTTACTGTTTTTCCTAAATATAAAAAAACCTACTGCATAAAAAATCCAAAGATATTTTTACTGTAATCAGCAGTGTAAAATCTAGAAACGGTATTTTATTTTACTACCTTAGCACAAAATGAATTGTTGTCAATTATAGCACCATTAGAAGGTAATTTTTTTTAATTTTTATTTTTGCTCAATATTATTGAATACTTGTGTTATCAGATAGGAATCACCATTTTTGTGAGACATCAATAGATTAAAAAAAAAAACGCAAACATGAATTTTGCATTTTCAATCGTACATTGATCGAACTTTCAACTCTCATGGTGAAAAAAAAATACACTACCGTCTAGTTACCCATAAGCTTAAAAATATGCTTATTTAATGGAGATTTTAATCGAAACATTGAACAAGGGTGTTCATTTTCGAAAAAAACCTAAAAGTCCAAATATCTAGAAAACCATGCGACTTTTACTGGACCTATTTTAGCTTTTTCATAACGTCCTAAGTGCCCTCCTACCTAACCTAACCTAACCTAACACCCTGTACCTATATCAAATTTTATTTTTACTTGTCAAAACTAATTCAGCACATTTGTTTTAGGAGAAAATGACATCAAACACGACCTTATACAGATAAAATTAGGGTATTGTGTATGAAACACCTCCCTTCAATTACGTATAAATAAAATAAAATGAAAAATTGACGGTTTGCCCCTTCTTAAATGAAAGTCTGTAGGGTACATTTTTCGTGTTACACGAACAATTGACCCTACAGACTTTCATTTATGCGACTATATCCACATTCCTGAACTATGCATTCAACTCGTGTTGTAGTCTGTCCGTCAAATTTCCCTGCGTTCGCCGCATGCCTCAATACTACAGTACGCGTCGTTTTTATAATAAGCCGGTCGTAGTCGTAGCTGTCACGATCGAAGGCGACCGACTACTATTGTTTTTACACTGTTGCAGTGATCGGTGCTTATGCATGCGGTGGACTACACAATGTTATTACTGTCTTGATTGACTTGAATCTTATGACCGAACCATTATTTCAGTTTTATATAGTTTCCTCTGAAGATTCTGGAGTACAAGGATTATGACTACAAAGCATATGTTTATTTTGAGTTCATATGAATATCGAGAAAAAGTTTAGTTTACTTACTAATCAGATCCCCTCCCTCAGTGTATAATTTACAATGATCGGAATAGGTAGTGCCATTTCGGGTGAATGACCTTAAAGCAAGCATGAGCTAAGCATGTAATATGTTTCATTTTCGGTAAAATACTTTTTAAAATTCGCCCCGCCTTCAACATATACGCAACGCTATCGGTACATAATAGAAGCACACTATCGAGTTGATTTTCATAGGATTCACCCCACATATTTTGTAAGCAGTCTGTAACAAACTTAGCAATAGTCTCCCCATTCACTACTGCTAGCACTTTACATGCCACTAAATAAGTTTTTTGGGAAACAGTTGCATCCAAGGGCTTCACCAAGAAATGGACCACATATCTGCCTAAAAAGTCTGTCGTTTCATCAAGCTATATCCAAAAAAAAAAATTTGCTACTTTATTGTTTATAGCAGATATTCTGGCTTGATAAAACTTATCCAGGTATACTTTTCTTATCGTTGATTCACTGGGTAGACTTCGAAGAGGCTGATCTGCACAAGTACAGCAAAAGTACTTTTGAAAGAAAGGTTTGAATGCTGGGTTTTCGATTTGCACCCATGGGATATTGCACATTATGAGGAATTCGATCAGGTCGAAGTAAAAACCTTCATCTGGTTTGCGAGGCAATCCTGTGTGTACAGGTCCTTCGACGTGTCTTTTCACTGTACTTTTTCTACACCCTATATCAACTTCACATTTTTTACAGTGTATTAAATGTCTTGTAGAGTCATACTTTAAATCGGGATATAGTTCAATCCAACTTAGAACAGTTTCTTTCTTAGTTTTCCGAGGCATGTTCAGTGAGGTAGAAAGATCTGATACTTATTTACAACAACAAGACTTTACTCAGTCCAATCAGAAGTAAATCGGAGTCCAGTAAGGATCAGCCAAAATAGTCACAATAAGAATATCACAAAGTCCGGTAACTTTTGCGATTATTGAATTTATATTTATATGGTAGGTACAGATTGCATATGACACTGACATGCATATGAAGTTAACATTGCAATCGTTTTATCTCTATTTAACTGGCCAGCTTATCACAAAATAGGTTTAAACTAATGTCAATTGTTTAAATAGATAGAGGATAATTGGAACTTATTAAAGTACTACTACTTTGCTATCTAGTACAAAATCAGTCGAAACATTGAAAGGGACCCGATAACAGTGGTAGCAACTATAGAGACTTTTATTCAGGGCATTTATCTGAAAGCACATTTTCCATACATCATTTCACATGACATGTTCTTTAAATATTTTTTAAACACAAACTTATTTTTTTTCATATCAAATCCCGGGGTTAAAAACTATATCCATACTAATCTTACGTACTGAAGTCCCGCGAAATGGCACTACCAATTCCGATCACTGATAATTTACTATAATAATATATGATTTTAATTGTTATTTTTTCAGAGATATTGTGGAAGCACATTATATGTCTACAGTGAAAGAAGCAGATGTTCTCAAACATAGAGGGCAGGTCATGTCCACAATGCAAAAAAAGGATCACAATCAACTGTGGCTCGGCTTACAAAATGGTATGGATGGAAAATAAAATTACAAATCATAGGTCTAACGCATAACTGAGTATGTTCCTAAGGTATAGGGAATGGGGACATGTTTTGTCATTTCACCACAAACTCATTTTTTATATAAAAAAACACATGTCAAAGTTTCATAAATTTCGTCTTGTTCCATGATCTCATGGTTTATGCTTCCGAAAAAAAAAAAAAAAAACAATTGGCGGTTTTAAACTTATAAAAAAAAAACTCTGAACTTTTTATTCTTTTCATTGCCGTTGTCGTTTTGTATTCATACACGAATGCTTATATTACAAACAAGTTAATGCAAAATAAAGCGCATTTTTTCTGAACATATTGAACACAGGTGCAGTTATAATAATGTCCACACTCGATATAACAATTTTCAATACAGTTTTTGCAAAAGACATCGCTTATCAATAACTGTTTGGGGTTCTTGTAACCGAAATCATTATTATTTCCGCAAACTGTGCATTTTCGGCAAAAAATTATATTTTCTTCAGAAAGCATTAATTCCACAATCGGGAATCAGGTCAAAAAATATTTGATATAAAATAGTTCTTGGTAAGTTTAGTAAGGATAACTTCTTTTTCACAATATTAACCTGAAATAAAATACAAAAATAAATCAACCCCGCCATAACCAATTTGATTTGAATAACAATAAAGCATAATATGTATGAGTATACTTACATCATAAAGTGAAAATAATTACTCATCAGATACATATGGGTTTACGTTTGATGTCAGAATGTTCATCACTGTACTATAAACAGTATGGTATAGTGTGTTTGGAGTATTTAAAGTCATCTTTTATTTAGGTACTTTAAATAGGTTTTTGTTTAATAATTACCATTTGACACAAGTAAAACAATAACACCTTTCGAGACAATTTATATCTCGAAATAAAATAACCATTAAAATATAGAAAAAATACTAATGGTTCAATGATAAGTATTGTTTATTTAGTGCATAGCACGATTATAAAATTTTAATGCGGAATATATAATAAACATGTATATGAGCTTTTAAATAATATAATTTACTTGTCGCATACACTGATATACGATTATTATTATTATTATTATTTTACGATACCTTTGCATAATTTTGAGGAGTTTTGGGTTATTGGGTTATCATTCACGTACGGCGCGGCGGTTGTGCTTTCAAGTCTCGCCACTATATTACTACTCTTTGAGTCTCGCGCGCCGCGCCTCCTTGATCCGCACTCGGCGCGACGTGGGCGCGACTCCTTGCTCCGCGCGCGGCTGCTTCGCCGCGAGCCGCGGCCTTGCGCCCCACCATTGTTTATTTTCAGAAATGACAGTTATACTTTGATTATTGTGGTTGTGTTTTTTATAAGTCTTCTTTTTTGTGTTGTATAGGTAATCTTTTGTTATATTTTTGGTATTAAGTTGATGCCCTCTCAGCCCTGTTTTTCGGCAGTAGATTTTATAGGGTGCCCAATATGTGGGGACAGTAAAAAATATAAGGGTCAGCGTGGGCTAGCGATACACACAGCTCGTCGACATGGCACGCGCATGGAGGTCGATCCCCCGCTGCCGAGCGCTTCGCAGCCCTTGCCGCCTCCTACCCCCGCGGGCACCCCAGCCACCCCTGAACTCGCCGAAAGACTGGGTTTGCTGAAGCATAATGTGCCCATTATAAAAAGAATACCGCGTGGTGCGCGAATATCTGTGGCCAGCTGCCTCTCGGACTGTGTCGCCAAAGTCGTCGCGGAGAATTCTCCCGCAGCTTGGACGAGTCTGCTCACATTTCCATATTCTGTATTACACGCAAATAAATCAAAAGCAGAATCACTTACAAACCAAATAAAAAATAATTGCGCAATCTTTTCCGGCCTACTTACTGATTTCCAAATTTCCTATAAAAAAAGGACCATTAGTAAAAAACCACCCATTCATTATTCAAAAATAAAATCAATAGAAAATAAACTATCTGAAGGAAATGTGAGTGGAGCTGCCCGGTTTTTATTTTCTAACGACGACTTGGCTGCGCACTCCGCCGAGACCTTTGCTGCCCTGAGGGATAAACACCCTCTCCCACCAGCCCACACCTTGCTGCCTGACCCACCCTCAGCTGATGACTCTGGAATAACAGTTGGTGAAGATGCCGTACGGTTGGCGATCATGTCGTTCCCCAATGGTTCTGCAGGCGGGTTGGACGGATTATCACCTCAACATCTTAAAGACCTATCGACACCGTCTCTAGGGGATGCGGGACAAAATTTGATAAAAAGCCTCACAGCTCTACTTAATCTCATGCTATCAGGTCGTGTGCACATCGAAATTGTCCCACTCCTCTATGGCGCTAATCTCGTAGCTTTAGCAAAAAAAGACGGTGGTATCCGTCCGATAGCCGTCGGCTGCACGCTGAGGCGCTTGGCATCGAAGCTTTGCTGTCGAAAATTTCACAAGAGGCTGTCAGACACTTTTAAGCCTCGACAGCTTGGTTTCGGTGTCAAGGGAGGATGTGAGGCAGCTGTTCACGCTGCCCGTTCTTTTTTGAATGGTCCGGACTATGAGGTTTTTCTTAAAATCGATGTCAAAAATGCTTTTAATTCGGTCAATCGTGGTGCCCTTCTAGCAGCCATTAAAAAGGAACTCCCAGAAATATACAGTTATTTGTGGCAATGCTATGGGGCACCTTCAAAATTACTTTTTGGGGACAAAATTATTTCATCCTGCATGGGTTGCCAACAGGGAGACCCTCTTGGTCCTGCCATATTCAGTTTAGCCATTCATCCGATTATTTCAGATCTAAATTCCAAATTCAACCTTTGGTACCTTGATGACGGATCTCTTGGCGGAGATGCTTTAACAGTATTCCAAGACCTACAAATTATCATTAACAAATTTTCAGATATTGGTCTCTCATTAAATTTCACAAAGTGCGAAATTTATCTACCCGACAGCCTTTCTACAGATAAAAAAATTGAAATCATTTCTAAATTTAACGCAGTCATGCCCAACATTTCGGTCCACTCTAATACCTCTCTTACTCTTTTAGGTTCCCCAATTTTCGACGAAGCCATTAATCCCATTATAAATTGTAAACTAAATCATTTTAAAAATACTTCAGATCTTTTGTTTGAAATGAACCCTCACATGGCATTGTTCATCATTCGGTTTTGTCTTTTTACTCCAAAATTTATGTATCTACTACGCAGTTGCCCAGTTTGGAAATTTCCCTCTATAATGGCTGCTATTGATAATTCCCTTCAGGACACTCTTTCAAAATTATTAAATATCCATTTTGGCACAAGGCCTTGGACTCAAGCGGTTCTCCCAGTACGTTTCGGTGGACTGGGTATTCGTTGCTCATCAAGTGTAGCTCTACCGGCGTTCCTGTCCTCTGCTTATGGTTCGATGTCTCTCGTCAGTATTATATTAAATCTCCCACAGATACTTGACGTTGAGATACCGAACCTGGTGGAGGCCAGGGATGCCTGGTGTGAGTCATGCCCTGGAGTGGATTTGCCAACGCATAAACATATACAAAGAGCTTGGGATAACCCTCGTCTTATGGCAATTCATGCAGCCCTTTTAGCTAATAGTCCGGACGATTCAGATCGCGCCCGTCTTCTCGCTGGCACTGCTAGTGAGTCGGGCCATTGGCTCCACGCCCTTCCCTCTCGCAACATTGGTACAGTCCTGGACTCAAGCTGCTTGCGAATATCCATCTGCTTGCGGCTTGGAGCCAAGATCTGTGTGCCTCATTCTTGCACCTGCGGCAAGGAGGTGGATGAGCTCGGTAGACATGGTCTTTCTTGTTCAAGGAGCGCTGGCCGCTTGTACCGCCACGGCGCCATCAATGATTTGATCCGTCGTTCGCTTGCCACCGCCTCTGTACCTGCTTTTTTAGAACCAGCCGGTATGATCAGAGACGATGGTAAGCGCCCCGACGGAGCTACATTGGTGCCGTGGAAGCTTGGTAGGGCTCTGGTGTGGGACGCAACTTGTGTCGACACTTTTGCCCTATCTCACATACAAGCAACCCGAAATCAGGCCGGCGCAGCAGCTGATCAGGCCCAGACCCTCAAGCGTCGCAAATATTCATCATTAATTAATGATTACGAATTTGCGGCGCTTGCAGTGGAGACTCTGGGACCTTGGTCAGCTGACATGAAACGTTTCATAAAGACCCTGTCTGCCAAGCTCATCGACGCCTCCGGGGATCCCAGAGCTGGCGCTTACCTCTCCCAAAGGATAGGTTTGACTATCCAGAGAGGTAATGCAGCCAGCATCATGGGTACAATGCCGCGTGCCGATTTGCTAGAGGGAGTATTCTTTTTGTAGTTGTGCTAGTTTTAAGTAGATAATAGTTTACTTTCTTATTTATTATAATTAATATTGTATAGTGTATATTATGTATAGTGTAATTTTTTGTATTTTACTTTATTTGACTTAACTAATAAATGTTGAAATTGAAGATACGACAACGGCAATGAAAAGAATAAAAAGTTCAGAGTTATTTTTTTTATAATAGTTTAAAACCGCCAATTGTTTTTTTTTTTTTTCAGAAGCATAAACCATGTGATCATGGACCAAAAAGTTTTTAAGCAAAAAAATAACCATAAGGAAGTGAGTGTAGCGACGAAATTTATGAAACTTTGACATGTGTTTTTTTACATAAAAAATGAGTTTGTGGTGAAATGACAAAACACGTCCCCATTCTTTATTCATGTTCTCCAACATATAACGAAACCAGTAATTAATTATCAATTTTTTTGAACAAATCTCTTCTCAGAAATTAGAAGGTTCGGTCAATTTTCAGTACTTTGAAGGCCATTTTCTCCTAACAGGTTGAGTTTGGGCAGCTAAAAAAAATACGTGTCCGTTATTTTAGTGTTATTGATATCAAAATGAATCAAATCGGAGTCGGACAGTTGGGTACCCTTCCTTGTAAGACTTTACTTAAAACTAGTAGTATGGAAATGGGACGGAAGTTCGTTATATCACTCATCTTACCCGATTTAAAAAGAGGTACCTATGGCTTTACTATATTTCATGAGATCTGGAAAGATCCCCTCTGATATGAAATTATTGTAAAGTAGTGCTAGATTGGGTTCAATTATATCTATGATATGAAAAAGTACACTAACAGATGTGGCCCACCAATCCTCAGTCTTTTTTAAACTAAGCGATTTAAATACTTTGGCTATTGAATCTGATTTCACTGGTCTAAATTCAAAATTTATATTACATTTACTGACATTAGTGCAAAGTAATGATTGAGCTTTTACCGCGGATGATTTAAGACATTTCGTGGCATTAATGGCTGTTGGAAAAATAATCTTGGAATGCTAAGGCAACGTCTTTATTTGACGTGATTTGTTTGTCACCTGTGTTTACCGTGACATGATTATCACGAGTTTTAGATTTTCCCGTTTCTCTATGTATAACATTCCATACAGTTTTTACCTTAGTCAGTTGATTTGAGTTAAACAAACTTGCTTAAAGGCCCTCGAATAATTCTTTAACATAAGTTAGGAAGTCGGCGTTCTTATTGTCCTCCCTCTCTCTATACCGTGGTAACAAGGAATCCGACAAACTTTAACCATCGATACTAGGGCTTGCAAATATTCGAGAATTTTCAGTATTCGAATATTCGAATTTTTTTCTGGTATTATTCGAATAGTTAAAAACTGTTGTAATAATCAAGTTTTTTATTGCCAATGTCTTATTTGGATTCTAATTTATCTGTATACAAACAAAATCTAGTTAAAAATGAAAGAACAATTTGTTTAATTTGGTGTAAGGCAGCACTAAACTATCACATTCACAGTCTTACAAAAACTTGGAAAATAGTTGGTGGTTAACAACAAAATCAGTCTTATAAATCGAGGTCTTACTCAGACAGACAATAATATTTTTTATTAGGTCCTTACCTATGAAATTGGCGTTTTATATGGAGAATTTTATGAAAACGGTGGTTTTCATACATTTAATTTTGCGGATTATTTAGTAACGTCAAATGCAAACCAAGCAAAATTCTGTCAGGAATATTGGTTGGACACTTCTAAGCTATATTATACATATCTTAGTTACTTAAAAATAGTTCGCTTCATAAAACTCTGCGTAATTGAAACACTTGAACTTGCAGCACTTAAAAAGAGTTAAGTTCACACTTTAATTTTAAACATTAAGTAAGAAATTGAACCATATTATTTGTATCTAAAACCTTGATGATGATGATGATGATGATGATAAGTGGGGACGCCCAGCCGAAGCAGGCGGGCAGTCGATTCGGTTGCCCGTTCATTCTGCCCTATTCCCCTCAGTCGTGCCTCAGGTTACTGGCCCGGCGGCGCTCCCATCCAGCATCGATCCCATCTTCCTGTCTTCCTACAGAACAACAATGCGTCCCGTAAGTTGATGCTTTTGAGATCTTCTGTGGACAAAACGTCCTTTCCGAATGTGTGGTATCTCAGTGACGAGTACATGACACACTCGGCTAGGACGTGTTGACTAGTTTCCTCTTTGCCACAGTGTGGGCATTGAGGGTTCTGTTTAATACCTATTACCGTCAGATGTCTGTTGAGCGGACAGTGTCCAGTCAGAATTCCTGTTAGTATGCTTAGGTTGTACTTACCCAGGTTTAGAAGGTACCTTGTTCTGTTTTTATTAACCCTTCCTATCATGAGTTTGGATTGTCTGCACCCTTGCGTCATCCCCCATGCCTCATTTGTTTTCTTTTCCATTCTTCTGGCGATAACTCCTTTGGTTACCATCTCCGATATTGGTAATACCGGTTCCGGGCCTAGGTACTGTTGGTCCGCACCTGCTCTGGCTAGTTCGTCTGCCTTCTCGTTTCCCACTGCTCCACTGTGTCCTGGCACCCACGCCAGTGTTACATGGGATGTGGTGCCTAGAGTGTTCAGTTCATTCCTACACTCTTGTACTAGAGATGATTTGATCACCGGATTGTCTAGTGCTTTGAGTGCCGCTTGGCTATCTGAGTATATTATAACGTGACTACCCGTTACATTGCTTTTTTCCTTGAGGCTCAGGGCACACTTCATGATGGCGAAGACTTCTGCCTGAAACACACTGGTGGAGCCCCCTAGTGGTATCGTCGTGTGCTCATCTGATTCTTGGCTATATATGCCCGCTCCCGCTCTTTTGGTTGAGGATTTCCATGAACCGTCTGTGAAGCATGTCACTTTGGGTTGTGGTATTTCTCTCTCCCAGCTGTCTCTCTCTCCTATGTGGATTCTGTATTTCTTGTCGAACCTCTTTCTTTTCTTGATTAGGTCATTGTTTACCATGAGCATATCCATGTTTGACATTGACTCTTTCTGTATGCTTGCGTGTCTCTTGTCCATCTCGGACCCGATCCACTCCCTGCTCGCTTTTATTCTATACCACTGTTCTGTGGCTCTCTTCTCCACCTCTATGTGTACCGGGTTCAATCCTAGCATGATCTCCAACCTTTGTTGCATAGTGTATTAATGAAATTTAAAAATATTTTGGAAGTTAAAATTGAAATAAATAAATTCCGTACGAAATAAAACACGTAAAAAAACGCCAATTTCATAGGTAAGGACCCAATATAATACAATCAAACAATCAAATCAAAAACAATCAATACTCTTTTTTAAAGTTACTAGAAAAAATAAATTTAAAAAAAAGCCGCCAACCAGCGCCGTCGTCGCACTGATTCCCGCCCGAGTTCCCGATCGCTTCCGAGCTGTGACGAATCATGTCGGGTCGGGCGGACCGCGGAAACATCGCGAGACTTGCGCGCGAACTTTGAAAGTTGTATTTTGAATGCATCAAATTCTGAGTTTGGCATTCCGGAAATTGGTCGAATATTCGAATATTGCAAGTTTTATATTCGAATTATCGAACCAGTTTATTATTCGAATAATTCGAATATTCGAATATTCGAATGCAAGGCCTACTGACAACCCTAGCACTGCACCAAAAATGCTGGAAAAAGTACGATCACTGATTATAACACTTAAGTTTTTTTTTTCATTCTCATAGTGAGATTAATTTTATTCTACAAGTTTTCTACGTGAGATTCACGACTTATTAAAGATATATTAAGCATATGTCTTTTTGGTAGAAAATTACTGAAATTGGTAAATTCCTCGATTAAATCCTAATAAAATTAAATTAAATGGCATATTTTGCTATTGAGAGACACTGAATCCGACCATATTTTATCTGACGTTTGCTGTCTCGAGGCCCACTCGGCGTATATCGTATCTTGTCGGAGTGGTTCGTGAAGTGTCAAGTTTTCCAATTCATTCCTTTGGTTAGGAATTGTTCACAAAGAAGTAGGTACTGTAGTTAATTGATTTATTTTGTTCTAGAAATTAATTAACTTAAAACAGCAGACTTGGACCTATGTTTATTAACATTATTTACTCATAACATAATACACTCAGAAATACGTAGTTAAAATCTGTCGGATTCCTCGTTCCCACGGTGTATATAGGTCATAACATAAAGCATATTTCTTATTATTATACTATGTCTTATATGCGTTAGACCTACAGTTTTATTTTCCATATTTTTTCAATTATATGTATGTGTTTTTATTGATATTGTTATTTTATTTTCAGACAAGTTTGATCAATTTTGGGCCATAAACAGAAGATTGATGGAGTCGCATGGGGACTTTGAAGGGTTCAAACATATTCCAATACGAATATATTCTGACGATGGAACCTTCAGTCAGTATTTAATCAATCCAAAAAATAATGACAACAGCAGAAAAATTCTACAGCAAATGTTATCAGAATTGTATCCTGATAAACCTGAAAGTGGGTATACAAGTTTTGTATAAAATTCATAGATACGCATTTTTACGTGTACACCAAAAGGATTCGGACCGTTCTGTCCGTTTCCCAAAAAATCCTTTACCAAAACACCCGTTCGGAAATAACAGTTTCTTTACATGACCGTAGGCCAAAATGGTCTGAGATTCGAATAGGAGACGACCTTCACCCAGCTGTTGATATCAGTCTTGGCGTATAGTGAACACTTGAGATCCTAATTTGTATAATAAACCGTTTACAATATTTTAATAGGTACCAATTACTTTTTGGTCTATCCCAATTTGGGACCAAAAAATATAACTCACGGTTTTACGTTCTAATTCGAAAGAATAGCTAATTTTAAGAGACCTTTTCATTAATTTTGTATTTGACCCAATAGTTTCGTTTTAATATCTTTATTTATTTAGCAGACATTTTATGGATGACATGGCTATTTTAAAATTGGGATGGCATTTTCAAATAAATTACAACAATTAAATGATATCTAATGATAAAAAGTGATTGTAATTGTGTATTATAAATTATAACATACTATTTCCAGCGGTTTACGCTTACGCCTAACCCGTAAGATACACCGAGGAGGGCTTTAAGCCGAAAACGAAGGTTAAACAAAGGTCAAATATACTTTTGTCAAAATATCCGAAATAAATAAATATTCAAAAAACTTAATAATGCAGAACGGCTTTAAAACCTTATTCCTCTAAATGGTTTTCGAATTAGAGTAATTGTAAAAATATAAACAATCCCAATAACGTATATTAAAAAAAATTAGAGTAATTATATGTATAAAACTACATTTTTATTATATTACTAAAAATAGATGGATCCATCGATTTGTTATTTGGTTACCATGGATACGTTCAATATGTGTATCAATAAAATGGCGTTTCGTTTGGCATTCCAACTTTTGTGATAAACAATTTATGAACTGTTTTAGTAACAATTAAAATTTGCATGAAATTTGTTATCATTTACTTAACAATAAAATTCACAAACTATTAACGCCAATCGGAATAATGAAAATGACTGCTGACAAGTAATTTGTTCTTCCAGAAAAATCCTTTTAAGTAAGTAAGTATACGAGAAAAGTTAGCGATTGTTTATTTTGTAGAAAAGGTTATGTATGCAACGGTTCATAATTAGCTCTTAAGGTACCTACTCGTGCCTGTAATTACCTCAGCACTCGTACCTTAAGAAGCTTCATTATGTACCAGTTAATAAATAACTATTTTATCAACTTGAATATGGTAAGTCCGGTATGGCGACTAGGTTGGCTGAAAATTCTCAGTCCAGTATACAGGTGATTGGTATTTTCAACCAACTTATTCGCCATATATGACTTACCATATTAAATTTGATATAAAATACTTAGGATCCCTTTGAGTGTCATACATTTATCGTTTCGATTATTGAAAGTCAGACTATTGTACCCGTAATTTATGTTCATAACTATCGCAAGTCATAATTTTTTTAGGTCATATCGCTTTATAATTCGAGCGTTAATTACCCATAACCTAAACTAAAACCCTATAACATTCAAAGGCATAGTTAATCAGTCGGAAATATATTAGGACATATTTTTTATAGTATCAATTATTTTTATTCATACCTTCATTTTGGTTTTAATGTTCATAACATAACTCTATAATTGAAATCATTAAAAGGCAACACTTAGTGGAAGCGGAGGGGGGTACGGGGTTCGGAGCCCCCGTCTTAAAAAATAACCATTGCTACCAGACGATAAATTAAGATCAATCAATAGGTTAGGTTTGTTTAGTGTTGGTAAAGACTCAAGATTTTGAAGTCTACATTGCAAGTACTCGAGTCATATTTGCGGAACTCAGCGCTTAAAAGACTTCAGAGTCTTTGTAGTCGTAAGTCAGGTCCTTTTTCGAGTCTTATCGAGTCCTGTAATCAATCACAACTCAAGCTTTAGATATGGCTCGAGTCCTATAATGAAGACTCACTTTTGAAGTTTATATCCAAATATATGAAAGATGACTACCTAGTGAAATTGACACGATGGATGTCATGTTCCAGAAAGGTTTAAAAAAAATGAACAAAATACATGTTTTTTTAAACAATACTCGTAAGTAGGAATGCTTATATGGTTGTCAATTTCAGTGAAAATTAAAAAAAAGTGAAATATTAATTTTTCTTATTGGATTAAGCAAGATCGGACCGGGCATGAAATAGATACAGCCTAGTTGAATTCTAATAATAACGTAACAGTCTCTATAGAAAACTGTCTCTATAGAAAACTGTCTCTATAGAAAACTGTCTCTATAGAAAACTGTCTCTATAGAAAACTGAGTCTCTTTAGAAGACTACAGAAAACTCAAGTCCGTCTCAAGTTTAAAATAACTCTAGCTTCGATTCAATGACGAGAGTCTAAAAAACTAAGTCGAGTCTTAGAATTGGGTCCGTCCGGGTTGGTACCACCAGGGTGGATCAACTTTTTGTTGTTGTTATTCTGTCCCGTAAGCCAGGAGACAACAGTGATAGAGTTTCTTAGAAAAAATGTTATAATATATACTTCCAGCACACTCAGCAGAAAGGCCATAAAATAATGGGTGTGTAATTGACAACATTTCATTTTGGTGACACCTGCAAATTACTAAACGAATCGAAATGGTTTTGCCTCCTGAACACGGCAAAATATTTATTTAGATTTATTTTTCTTTATTGACAAAATTACAAGTAAGTTAAAAAAAAAACGAGTTTTACCAATACTATGCCTGAATAGATATACAGGGTTGGGCAGATTAAGTGTCCTAGTTGTGTATGGCTTTTTTACTTAAATATAACTAAACTTCTTATTCACTTCGTATTTTTTTTTGTTGACAATTTAACCTTCTTTATGATTTCTACACGTCAGCTTGATATATTTTGTTTTTATATTGTTTTCAACAATGGACGCGAAACGCCAGCTCGTGTGCGATTTGTACCAGAAAAAATACCGACCGTGTGAGATATTGAAGACGCTGAAACATTTAAATATCAATATAAGGTTTATATCGCGGACCGTCAAGTGATTCAAAGAAACGGGATCTTCACAAATCAGGCCCAAACCTGGGAGAAAGCCATTTGTTCGCACCAAAAACATCATTAAAAATATTCGTGAGCGTATTAGACGAAATCCAGCTCGAAGTGCAAGCAAACTTGCTAAAGATATGAAAATATCCCGTCGAACAATGAGTCGTATTTTAAAATATGATCTTGGGCTAAAGGCCTACAAAAAACAAAAAATTCATGGCTTAACAGATGCCCAGAAAAAAGCTAGAGTGAAAAAATGTAGGGAATTGCTAGCTTGGCACGACGGCGATGATATTATTTTTTCCGATGAAAAGATGTTCCAGTTACAAGACAGTCACAACCAACAAAACGATCGTGTCTATGGTGCTTCATTGAAGGATATTCCTGTGGACAAATTAGCCGTACAACGGTTCCAGAGTGCATCAGCTGTCATGGTATGGGGTGCGATATCGCCTAGAGGCAAGTTACCGCTGCTGTTTATTGATCGAGGTGTCAAAATTAACCAAGACTAAATATTACATCCAGAACGTGTTACAGGGTCATTTGCTAGAAAATGCTCAAAAATTATATGGAAACGACTATTACTGCTTCCAACAAGATAGTGCCCCATCTCACAAAGCTAAACGCACTCAAGACTGGTGTAGAACAAATTTGACAGATTTATACCTTGGCAAGAATGGCCTGCATCATCGCCGGATTTGAATGCTTTGGACTTTTCGATATGGGGTTACATGCTGAGCAAGATTGGGAGCACACAGGGCATGAATCTAAACTCATTCAAGCATCGATTAGTTAAGATTGGGATGAAATACCAGACGAGGTAGTGCGTGCCGCGTGCAATGCATTCTATTTTGCATGCATGTATATAAGTATGCATGCGATTTGAACTTATGAATTAGTTTTTTTAAGTATAGAGTACGCTAAAAATAAAAACGTGATAACTTTTAAAAAAAACTGTCTTGTTTTAATTGTATGGCTCTTTTTAACTAGGACACTTAATATGCCCAACCCTTTAATACCATTGCCTTTTTCACGAGAAAAAAAAGCTGTCATACTTCAAGTTTGACATTGACACTATTGACAGATGGATAGATACTTGAGATCGGTTGACCGCCATTATTAAAAAGAAAAACTTTTTTTTATACAGATTGGACTAACGTAATATGTCCATTGTGTCGTAGAAATGAAGTTACGCCCTTTTAGAATAAGAACATCTTAATAAATTAATAATAAAATAATTATACATCCTAGGGAAAAAAAAAATTAGTGTCTTCCTCCTTCCAAACAGTATCTATAAAACGAATAAAATTAAAGTCTTGAAAATATGAAATCTTGTCAATTGCCAATAAAACAGTTTTTTAGTGGACTTTTATCCCTTGAAATCATAGTTTTAAAGAGTGACCCAGGAGACGTCACCATGGCAACGAGCTACAAAGAAAAGTTTATTGACCCACCATCTTATCATTAACCTACCGCCAAACAGCAGTGTTCGCATTGTTGTGTTCCGGTTTGGGGATAAGACAGCCGGTGAAATGACTAGACTAGAGGCATTCCATCTTAGTCCTCAGGGTTGGCAGTGCATTTGCAGTCTTGTGAATGCGAATGTCTATGGGTCACAGTTTCCACTTACCATCAGGTGGCCTGTGTGCTCGATTGCCTTCCTATGCCATAAAAAAAAACTACCCAGAAATAGGAGCTCCGCAATGCGGGGCTCCGTCGGCCCAGTCACATTATACATGTTTATTGTAAGCTGTATGTGTTCTACTTTTATGTCTAACAAGTTTTGACCTAATAATATTAATCACAAGTACTATTACTACCTGCGAAAGTATGAAGGTTAATTATTATAACATAAATTGGTGTGACTGTGAATTTTATGACTTCCAACAAATATGACCCGCAATAATTAACATTCCAATTAATATTATTCAATATTATGACTTTTAGCATTATGTATGACTAAATAATAAGTAAAATAATGTAAAACGTTTTGGACAACACAATCGAAACTGTCCTTTATGGCAGTCAATAGAGACCCAAAATACTTAATATCGAATAAACAGCTGGGTGATGGTCGTCTCCTATTCGGATCCCCTACTAAAAAGACCCGTTTCTTACCGTAACAAAAAAAACACCCGGTTCGCAAAACACCCAATGCCCAAAACGGTTTCCCACCCGTTTCTTACGACATCCGTAAGGAAATCCTGATTTATCTTTTTGCCGTTCAAAGCAAAGGGGGACGGAGTTATTGGTAGCATTTAAAACTGCATACTACTCGTATAAACTAGGGAGATGGCACTAGTTTCTGTTATTAGCAATATACCTAGTATTGATTCTTGTTAAGTTAAATATGGTATACTTCTTACATTATTGCTTGGTGCCGCATGGCTGACAGCGGTGATTATAACGTGACTATACTTCGTTTTTTAGGGCTCCGTAGTGTACAATGAGGTCCTTATAGTTTCCATGTCCGTCTGTCCGCGGTTTAACTCAGAGTCTTTGTAATACAAAGCTGTAATATAAAGTGTTTAAATTACCTACCGAAAATAAAATGACGTATAAAAAAATGTCGCGCACCTGGTCAACATTTTTTTTAATTTGTGTCATCGATTGAGTTATTTTTGGATAGATCATAAAAAAACATTATGTTCTTACATGTTATTATTCATATTAGAAGTTTAATTTCGGCTAGAGTTACGTTAGTAATAAAAGTCTTTGATTTTTTTAAGCTCTTAAATGGAAAACTATCACGATTAATTAAACCTACAGATATAGGTAATGAATAATGGGTAGTTCTCACGAAATCTCGAAATTCGATTCTGACGATAAAATTAAAAATAGTATGATGATTTAGATATTTTTTATATGGATTTTATAGTAGTCATAATATAAAATTTTGGTTAAGTAGTGGTCCCCAGAATAAGAGTTTTTTTTAAGAAGTATAAGGCTTCTTAAAAAAGATAAAGTGAGGGAATGATGATGATGATTTTTATAAGCAATGATGAACATTTTTAAATAAAAATGGTCAATTATTTTGTTAAATATTTTGTATTGAAATATGAAATATATTATTTAACATTATTAGGAACTATAGTCCAGAAAATCACAATTTCTTTGCAGTCTGAGGCTGATTTCAGGTCAGATTTCATTTTTTCCCTTCGCTTCCTATCATATTCCTTCTTTTTTAATTTAGCTTCATCTTTACTGATTTTCTTTTTTTTTTCCATTATTGTGCCCTAAAACAAAATGTTAGAGTAAAATTCAAGGGCTTGCTACAGCAAGCGACAATAAAAAAGAATTCCAACCCAGTCAAAATCATTACCTCCTTAATTATAACCTCACTGTAAATATATATGAGGGAATGGCGATGAGGGAATGACGAAACAAAACATAACCCTAAAAAACTAGTGACACGGCCATGCTTTAAACAAGGTTATTTGCGGAAGTAAACTACTCCCAAAACCCTACCTCATCACGCAATTAATTATTGTTAAAGTACTTCCCTTCCTTTTTTTTAGGACGTGATGTAATGACGAACACAAATGTAATTTTAAGAAATTTTGTATTCTAACTTTTTTCAACAAAACCTCGAACGCGTACACAATGAATTCGCCATATTGGCAAAATGTCAGTGCTGCCAGCTATTAAAAACAAACAGTAGCGTTCACTTTTGATTGAAACAGCGTTCAAAAATTAACTGTTCGTAATGTCATGAGGGAATGATTTAATTTCATTGGACACGTAGTTTTAATTATTTTTTCAATTAATTTTTATTTTTTTTATCCTAATAAAGAATACATTCATAATTTCATTGTTTTTAGAATAGGTTAATGAAATTTTCATCGGTTTTACTTTATCATTTTTTTAATAAAAAAATTAAAAGTAATTGTAAGTGGATGTTGGGACATAGTGAGGGAATGATTTTAACGGCATTACATACACTGTGTTTTTTTTATTTACACATATGACTCAGAAATTTTAACTAAAACGCATACCGACGGTGATGTTTATTGCAGGGAAATTACACTTGCCGCTATATATTTACTATTTTTTTGTGAAAACCTGAAGGACAATAATTTCGAAATTTCGTGAGAACTACCCTAATATGCTTCCATCGGTAAAACTCGGATCTCATTCGGAAGACGACGAGACCCGAAGTGTCAATTCATTATTGTATTAAATGAGTGATATATTTATATTCATTAATATGAAACTTTATTATTTAGTGTCAAATGTCAAAATAAAAATGGCAGCATATGGCCCTGTATAATATAGAGATGTTATAACCACCCTAAGAAACTTAGAAATACTCACACACTAACACCTACACTAATAAAGTATTTTATTGTCATTCGTAAACGAAACACTCTCCCTACGTTAACATAAAATGCGGCAAAATTACGCATAGGTACGTATTTAGAAATATTAACAATAATAAAACTCAGGACGCTTCGCACTTAAAACATTACGTACTTGTTAAAATATTAATATTACCTATTGAATATTTATATTTTCAACATTTTCCATTTCACAATCTGAGTTACACTCGAACGTGTCATCGTCAGTCAGTACTTACATTGACGTGAATGACAATACGGACAATACTATCAATATGACTGTCCTTCGACTGTTCTTGTGAACGATGTTCATTTTCACGTTTGATAGCATGATCACAAACTATGATCACCAACTTTCTTCCAGTCATCCGGGCCAATCATATTTTTTTTTATTCAATCAATTTCTTTACTGTAGTCATATTCATGTCTGTTTCTTTTTGATACGTAAACTTTCATTTGGGACCATATGTTTTCAATTGGGTTGAAGTCGGGATGGTATGGCGGTAACAACACTGTGTGTCCATGTTTATGTAAAATCTTGCCTATTGAATATTCTACATAGTCTTGTTTATGACGACAAATAATTTAATATAGGAAGTTGTACCTACCTTGGTTAATGTTGGATCAAAGGGAATATTATAAAATTAAAATAAATAAATATCAGTGGACAATGTAACACCAATTGACCCAGTCCCAAGCTCTAGGCTTGTACTATGGGTACTAGACAGACAACGATATAAATACTTATATAGAGAAATAGATACTTAAATACGTAGAAAACATCCATGACTCGGAAATATATATTCGCGCTCACACACAAATATCCGCCCCTACCGGGATTTAAACCCAGGACCGCTAGCTTCGCAGGCAGGGTCACTACCAACTAGGCCAGCGCGTCGTCTTTGGCACTACCCGCATGTAGGTACTATAATAAGACATTGGCCTTTTGAAATTAAGTGTTTCACTCCTTTACCCGTGGAGTCCGCCCAGCATTTTCCTGTTAAGACTGCGCCGAGCGCACGCCGGATGTACAGTGGCGCCCTCTTTACTATTATTGAGATTTCTAATAAACTAAAGTATTTTCTTGAATTCGGACGATGCATTTTTGTACTACAAATAAAAACACAACTTATACGATAAATCCCATAGTTTACTAACAATTGACCTTCGAGTTATCAACTTAACGGAAAAAAGTGGCCACCTTTTCCCGTTAAGCTGACTACTCAAAGGGTAACTATTATCAAAGTTTTTTACGTATCCCATAAATTGTGTTTTTACTTGCGCTACAAAAAAGCATCGTCCAATTCCATGGAAATTCTTTCGTTTATCAGAAAACACAATAATAGTATTGAGGGCGCCACTGGACGCTCGACGTTTGCTCGGTGCAGTCTTAACCCTTTAACCGCCTACAATTTTTCATCGAGCATGCTTGTGTCGCCGCCGATACGAAGATGCACCACGCAGAGTAGGGCTTGAATAATCCATGTTACGATATAATGGATTTATTTTGAAATAAACTAAACACATACACATTTATCTTCGGTAAAAAAAATATTTACTAACTACCTACCCTATCACATAATGACACTACATATTATAATTCAGAACGTTATCTTATTAATTTATTCAAGAATTAAATGAATTATCTATGTTTATAATATATAGTCACAGACATTAACATTTTTATCATGGTCGCATCACTATATTTGAAATTTTACATCTCTGACGTCAGAAGCGGTCTACTAAATAAGACATTGGCGTAGAAAACATTATTCATTCACTTTATTAGTTGACATTGTTGATATTACTAGGGAAGCGATTAAATATATATTTGGAAAATATCAAATTTAAATAATTTTATTGTTGATATTGTAAGTAGTATTGCATTTTACTTTATTTATATAGAACTAGCGACCCGCCCGCGGCTTCGCCCGCGTGGAATGTATTATACATATAAACCTTCCTTAAGAATCACTCTATCTATTAAAAAAAACCGCATCAAAATCCGTTGCGTAGTTTTAAAGATTTAAGCATACATAGGGACAGACAGCGCAAGCGACTTTGTTTTATACTATGTAGTGATAAATAATGTGTACCGTAAGGGTACCTAGGTATTACAACTATAGCATATATAGTTACTAGACCCCGTTATCAATTGCTCAGATTGGGGGCAAACGTCACAATAGGGTGGTCTGGGGACTAAATGGAACGGTGTTCATTAACACTACAACCTAGTGTATTGGTGTTCAACGGTTTTTTTTTTTAAATCGGTACACCCCGTTATCTAACGCTCTGTTTGGGGGCAAATAGTGATGTTGCTTCACATGATTAGTCGATCGATTCATATTTATTATTATAAAGAGTTATTTGTCAAAATAAAATTCTTCTTTTGTGAATGCTCTTGAGATAACTCATTCATTGCATCTATTTGATCAGATACGAGGGCGACAATTATTGAATAGTACAGAGACTACTTACTAGGTAGGTGCCTATTAGGTATGAGCAGTACACGATAAACCCGTTTTGTTAATAATAACGAGCAGTAAAAAAATATATAATTTTGTGGTAGTATTTTTTCTTTAAAATTATAAAACCTTTTTCATATGTTCTAATATTTTTTATATGTACGTACAGTGAGAAAGCATGGCCAATCTTTTACTTGATATTGATGAATATTAAACAAAAACCCTGGCTTTAAATCTGTAATAAATATGAATCAGTTGTTAGAAAATAAAGAAGTTTAAATTGATAACAGTATTGTAAACAAAAGCTGCATAGAGCATTACAAAAAACCACAGTTTTTGCCAGTTACATCTGTAGAGCTCGAAAAATATTTTCATTTTTAAAATGCATTTTTACAAGCAGGCGACGAAGTTTGACTTCATATAATTTAGAAAAAGTATTGATAATTTATTATGAAACATACAATAAAATAAAAAAATACAAAATCTTTAATTTCATAATAATTTAAAAAAATCATTAAAGCAGAGCTCTGTTAAGAATTAATCAGATCTTTTGATATGTTATTGAGTGAGTAAATCAACTTCATTTTTTATCGATTCAGATTATCAAAACTGCCCCATCACTTGCCCCCAAACTGAGCGTTAGATAACGGGGTTTAATCACTACATAGTATAAAACAAAGTCGCTTGCGCTGTCTGTCCCTATGTATGCTTAAATCTTTAAAACTACGCAACGGATTTTGATGCGGTTTTTTTTAATAGATAGAGTGATTCTTAAGGAAGGTTTATATGTATAATACATTCCACGCGGGCGAAGCCGCGGGCGGGTCGCTAGTCATTGATAAATTAATCAATTGACAATTGACTTGTAAGTAATTTTTTATTATAGTTTAATCTATATAGTGTTAATGAACACCGTTCCATTTAGTCCCCAGACTACCCTATTGTGACGTTTGCCCCCAAACTGAGCAATTGATAACGGGGTCTAATAGTTACTTATAGAAAGTGAATAGTGGACTGTCGTATTATCGCCATTGTCGCATCACTACGAGTATGACTTTCATATCTCTGACATAACATGCTGTCTGAAAAATAAGACGGCGGCGGACAAACTATGGTCCTTTATTGAGGTAAGACATCATAGTGTAGAGTCGGGCTCCAAGTTACATCGATAAAATCGAATTGATCATCGAGGACTTCACTACGTCGATAGCGACAAATAAACAATCGATATGGTTTTAAAAATGTATTTGAAATAAAGTAGAATCTTCTTGAATAAAAAAAACTTGTTGGAAAGACTACTAGGTACTGTAGCGTTACCGCTACAAAATCGCGTCAAATTCGCTTCAAATATCGTGTGTTTATTTTGTTTATTTTTTAGGTGTTCGAACTCTTTTGTGTTAGAGTTGGTGGCCTGCGTTGTTGATGGTATTGATTATTATTTTAAAATTTTGAATGTATTGTCAGATTGTTCGGCATTGATGTAAGAGTGTTTTTTTTTGACATTGGTGCTTCAGTCTCGTAACCGAAGGGATATATTTTTTGTTCTTGACTTCGTACATTTAATCAATTGCAGTTTTAACAGTGACCTAGTTCGCATAGTTGGGTGCACGGTCACTCTATTAACATTATCTGCTGAGCGAAAGGAAGGAACTTCCTAGTGGTATTCGCACCATATAATACCGGCTTGGTCCGGGTAAGTTACTATTTATTAAGATCTTAAGCAGTAAAGATCTTTCCTCGCTAAGCCCCGTTCTGTTTGTCTTGTCGTTCGTTTCTTATTGGATCTTTTTATTCTAGTCCACCTACCCCCTTTATTTTATTAATTATAGGTGTCGAAAATAGAAAGTTGCGACAAAGATTAGTATAAAAAAATAAACAGAAGCTAGTTTGGGTGAAGTGACGATAATATAATATTAACAAACAAATTTAAAGGTTAGAAATGACGAGAATTAAAGATTAACACAAAAATTTAGAGATAAGAGTATTTCCAGAATGATTTAAGTATCGTTGCCGAATATTGGCCGAAAAAGAACAAACGTTCATGGAGTGCGCGGGCTCTTTTAGAATTTGGAGAAGAAAAACCCTACCAAATTATTAAACAAAGGGGCCCTAAAAATATGCATATTCTTACGGTTTAGTTTTTCGAGATGGGGAATTTTAAATGCTTAAATCATTATCAAATTAAACATGTTCGCAAATATAAAAAAATATTGAATGTGGTTTCTTTTTAAAATAACAAAAATTAGAAGTTATTTTTGTGGCTTATCTTGAAAAAGGGTGAAGGTAAACTCTCGCAGCCGTAGTCACCGGAGTCACACGCGTTGGTACGAACGACGCGTGTAAATACATGCGTGTCGCTATACGCGTGTGATAGCCCAATATTATCGTCCGTAGCTGTTAGGTGGACTTGGTACTTCTTAACAATCTTTAGGTTTCAATTTTTTTTTGTATTTTTAAAATTTCTACGTTTATCCTAGGCACAGTCCTAGGATCAGTTAGTGTTCCTATCCCCAAAGGAGCGTTACAGTACTCAGTGATTACAAATTTTGATAAAACATGTCATCGTAGTTAATATCCCTTAAGGTATTGCGTTACCATACCTTTTTGATGAAGTTGGGAAATTTTAGGACCCGGCATGCTACATTTACTATTTAGTAGGTACTATAGCTGTTCGTTGGTTAAAATTTCCTCATCTGATTCAAACCCTTCGCCAATTAAATGGAAATTATAAACCATACGTTGTATTACTGCGTAATCAAAGTCATCAAGATCTAAACAGAAAATTTTGCGTGGTCTACCTAACTTAACATTATTTGGATTTGAATTTTTGTTTTTCTTGTTATCTTCCTTGTTATCTTCTTCCCTGTTAATTTGTTTTCTTATTGTTGGTCGAGAAATGCCCGTTGCATCTGAAATTCGTTGTTGAACTTCGCCAAGATATTGAGAATCATTGCTATTTCCGAATTTGCTATTTTCTCATAAAAAATACAGGCATTGTAATTAATGTAAGTATGTATATAAGTGTGTTATAATTTTTGGGTCTATAAATTTATGTCGAGTTTTCATCGTGAAAATTTGTTTTCTGCGTATTATCTATTACGCAAAAAGATACTCCCACGCAAAGCCGATTCTGGGTGGCAACCCGACTGGGCCGGATTTAAGGGAGGGCAAGCGGGGCAACGGCCCGGGGCCTCCACAACAGAAGTCTCACATATTCTTGGTAACCTATTCTTCATAAATAATTAGGTGCTTCCATTCCTTTGTTGCCCTAGGGCCTACACACCTCTAAATCCGGCCCGGGTTGTAGCGATGGAAAAACAAGAATTAAATAATCGTGCATATAACTCGGACATAGCACGGTGCTTTGTACCTTCGTGCAATAAATGAAAATAACCGATACAGATGTAAATGTAACGGATTGTTTGACAAATGAGAACTGTCAACGATTACTTTTTCTCACTTTTTTTTTTACTTGGAGACCAATGCGCAAGATGGAAACAGGCATAGAAAGTTATAAACTGTCACCTCAGTGTTTTAAAAAAATATTTCGGAAAAGCTATAGAAGATAAAAATAAAAGGATTTTTATTCTCAGATATTAATAATTCCTATCGAAATAAAATCTAAAATATACCACTTCAAAAGCTATACTCACCCAATTGGTAATATATGTCTTTAATTGTTAGTGTAAAGTTTGAAATATAGTATACTAGCGACCCGCCCGCGGCTTCGCCCGCGTGGAATGTATTATACATATAAACCTTCCTTAAGAATCACTCTATATATTTAAAAAAACCGCATCAAAATCCGTTGCGTAGTTTTAAAGATTTAAGCATACATAGGGACAGACAGCGCAAGCGACTTTGTTTTATACTATGTAGTGATTCTACATATGTATTTACTGAAAGTAAGACACTCCGAACGATACATTTCCTTTTCGATTGTTATTTTTGCAACTTTTAAATGCACATGGTGTTGACATTGGCTGTCTGTCAACATAACTAGTCAAAATTAGGACCTCAAGCCGCAAGTGAGCTGTTATTAACCAAAAAGTTTTTTTTGGGCTGACCCGTTATCTAGTTGTTATTGTTGATCGAAGGTCGTAAGGGCTAGTTTTCGATAATAAGTAAATATACAGGGTGGAAAGGGACGAGGGCCGTTCCCGAAAATATAATATCACATAAGTGATGTACATTCGATGTGCAATGGTTAGAAACAATTATTATAAAGAAAACAAAAAAGTTAAATTAAGTCATGTTTAATATTGGTGACAACCCTATGTATGTTCCTAACTACATTCCAACATTTGTAAGGAGAAAAGGATACCTGTTATCTTAGGGATCTACACCCGATGTTCAAATATTCCACCGCGTCTAATAATACAGGCAGCAGCTCGTGCCCGAGTATGGCGATGCACCTTCGATAATGTATTTTCTTCACGATTTTTTTTACGCAGTTGTTCGAAGGCAGTAATTAATCTTTCTTTCATTTCCTCGGCAGTATCACATTCTGTCCTGAACACTTTGTCTTTAATCGTGCCCCACAGAAAAAAGTCCAGTGCCGTGAGGTCCGGACTCCTTGGGGGCCAACGGTGTGGCCCGAATCGCCCTATCCATCTGTCCCCAAACTCAGTGTTTAATTTCTTACGCACTTCTATCACGGAACGAGCTGGTACTCCGTCTTGTTGGTACACACTCCATTGCGTGTAAATACACTTTCATCCGTCCAAATAATGCGGCTAATGAAGTCACGGTCTCCAGCTATTTTGTCCAACAACCACCGGCAGTATGCTTTCCGGATGGGGCAGTCTCTGGGCAATAACGCTTGAACCCTCTGTATGTGATAAGGACGACGACGGGCACGTTTTAGTATCTTCAATACTGTCGTATGAGTTAATCCGAAGTGCTGACCCGCCCGCCTGGAATTTGCTCTTGGATTTCGATCAAAATAACGCAGTACTCTTTCTTCGAGCCCCGCAGCAAGTCGTACTACACCTCCTCCGCGTTGGTCGTCTTGAAATGTTCGGGGGATTATAGGACGATTGCTAGCAACGCGGTCAAAGGCACGTAAAATCGTTTGACGATCTGATGGATGCGGTGGAGGATATCGCTGTCTGTACTGACGCAAAGTCTCAGAGGTATTGTATGTGTAGTGATATGTATCTCTGCGTATAACAGTAACAAATTAAGATAATCTCCAGCCTCAAATAGTGGCATTATTAAGCATTTCATTAGTTTAAGAGTGTGACATAATTGTGACGTGCTTATTGTCATTGTAATAATTATCTGTGAAACAAACAGGTTGCAAAACAAAAATATTGTCAATGCACCTACAAAATGTCATCCATCAATAACGTCACAAAGTTAGTGTTTACTAGTTAGGTCAAGGTGGGGTCATTGACCTTATCAGCTGTTAGGGTTGAAACTACTCGGTTTTTGTATTAAACTTTAACGAGCTGTAACTCGAAAACGGCTAAAAATATTAGCATAGTTTCTTGGAGAAAAATATAGTACTAAAGATACATAATCTCGAATTTAACGGAAAGGCCGTCGTCCCTTTCCACCCTGTATAAGACCTTTCAGACAATTTACGCTTAAGAGTGAAGCCACACGAACGTAATTTTGTGAGTTGTGAGGCGCGCAATTTCTGCTTCATTCGGTTTCATTCAAAACTCCTATTTATTGATTCACACGGCGACGCAAAATCAGCTGGCCTTTTGTATGCAGCAGATATTACGTGACCGAAGTTACGCGACAAACGACTCAAAAAATTACGCTCGTGTGGCTTCACGTTTTTCATAAGTAATCTGTAAGCTGAATACATAAATATTTTTAAAGGACTTCAAAGAAATAAAAAATCTTTTCTTTCTTATTGCGCGCCGAGCATTTATTGTTTTATTTACACGTAGGTATTTTTTGTTTTGGCTTGATGAGAGCTGATTTTAAAGCGTGGCCTGGTGTATAACTGTGTGTATTATTGTTACTTTTGTTTTCCTATTTTATGTAACTTCTTCATTGTTCGCAGTCAAATTAAGAACACATGGTATCCTGCTACCAATGGACACTCCGCTACAGTGGCTCTCTGAGCACATGAGCTACCCTGACAACTTCCTCCACCTGTGCTTATGCTAATCATTCCACTATGCTATTCAGTCCAAATGTAATGCAATATTCATTTAAAAATAAATGCATTCCTCGAAACAAATTTATTACTTTAATTAAATAAGCTACCTGTAGAGTAATTTAAATTTTAAAGTTACATTATACGAAAATATTACTTACAGCGAATTCGGAAAAAGGTTTGAAGTGGGGGTAGGGTTTGTACGATTTTTTTTTCATTTTTAAAGTGACAAATTTGGAAATTGGTATTAATATGATATCCAGTGATCGTACTTTTCCAGCATTCTTGGTGCGATGACGTCAAATGACACACGACAGCGACCTAGGGTTGTAGACGTGTATATAATATGATTGACGTTTAAAATTATGTAATATTATGTGGTCATTGAAAATGAATTACATTTTTTTTACTTAATCATTTATTATAATTTAGCACTTGACGGGACGTCAGCGAAGAAACAAAATGTCTTCTATATTTATGCACTGCCATTACCTACGCATTATACTGTCTGTTCTAATATATAGTCAGTATATAAATTCCTAATCATAAATATGAACCTATATAACCTGAGATAAGAAGTTATTGCAACTGTGTTACATTTTCTCAAATACTCGTAGTAAATTAACCCTTTATTTAATTATGCATATAGGGTTAGGCTTTACATGTTCTGAGAGTATTTTCTGTATTTCCGATTTGTTTAATACGCTATTTTATTTTTATTCTAGGTTTTATTTGATTCCTGATTCCAACAATTTAATATTGGGCACTACTGACAACCCTAGCACTGCACCAAAAATGCTGGAAAATCTACGATCACTGGATATGACTGATCGAGTTAGATACATGAAACTTGGTATCAACACGATTATAAATTAAATAAAAACCAGTTTTTAATACACGCCCTTAATAGTGTGAAAAGCGGGTAAAAGTCTGTATGTGGTTCTTTAAGCCAGGTACTACATGAATGATAGCATCTAAAAAACTGCAACCTTTAGTGTTTTTTAAGTATTTGCACCTTAAACGAAAAAATTGACAAGAGCAAACCCATTATCAATAAAAAAAAACTAAAGGAGAAAACTTGGGATCTAAGATGGAATGAAAATGGGCATTGACATAAACAACCTTTGAAGGTGATGTAAACTATATCTGTACCTTTAACAGAAATTCTGACTCTCCGCAGACGAAGTCGCGGGCGGAAAGCTCGTCTTTAATAATTAAAGAATGAGGCTATTCTTAAACCTTTTATAATGTTTAAGTCTATATTTTTAAATATTTGATATTTTTAAACTTAATTATTTGCAAAAATGATTTGTTTAATTGATGGAATCCTATTAGTATTATTCGTTACCCAGTGGACTTTTAAAACTAGACACTTTCAAAATTACGACTAAATTCTATTTAAATGGAAAGAAAGCTGAAAGAATGTAAGTATTAATCAATATTTAGAAATTTTACTAACAGAAAACAATATTTGTTTTTAACATTAAAAACTTGATTTGTTACAGGAAATAGTTGGGTATTTAACATAATTTACCTAACGAAATTAAAACTAGCAGTTTGTTTGATCTTTATTTTACACATTCTGCTATTCCAAGGTTTCTAATTGATTAATTTTTAAATATATCTTTCCACGGTACCCTAACTGAACGCGTTCTTGACATACTTGACCTTGTCCGGTTTAAAAAAAAAAAATCAAACACTGACGTCTTGCGCCGCAGGCTGCCGAGACAGTGGCGGCTCGCAGCCCGTGTTAATGACAGACGTCACCGGTCACGTGTGATTGTGACCTGAGCCGGGCGGGCTAAGAGTTACATTTTAAATCCATTGGATCGTCGACGTACTTGCTCGACATAATTTGTAATTCTGGCCGTGAAAAAATGCGTTTAAGAAGTAGATACTTAATACTTACGATACAAATTATTTCATTATTTTGGAGGCAAGAGTTCTTTCTGATGGTACAGTCGAGTTCATAAATATGTAAACACTTTAGTACTTTGCCACTTTAATCCCTGTGATAATTCGTATATGGCAGTTTGACTATGACATTAAATAGACAAGGTACTAAAGTGTATACATATTTATTAACTCGACTATACCATCAGAAAGAACCCTCTCGAAACTGAGGTTTCATGCCCATAAATCATTTTAATTAATATTAATATACTTATCAAGAAGTGATCTCGGGGTAGGCCCTCTGGGAAACAAGCGTGATTTAATGTATGTATGTAATATATTAATACAGAAATAATATATCAATACAGAATATTCATTATAATGAATAATGTGTGCGGGAGTTACCGAAACAAGATTATTTTTAAGCATTTATTTCAAAACTTTGTTTGTTACAGAGTTAAATCGCGAAAGACGAACATGGCGAAACTATGTATGTATTGTTATGTACGTATACCCTTTATTGTACAAGAATAAAATAGAAATCTTAGCCTAATTGTGCAAATTGTGGTTACAGAGTTATCAACAAGTTTTTGGAGTTGTTGGTAATTCTGTAGCTCTGCCTACCCCACTCTGGGAATGAAGGCGTGAAGGTATGTATGTATGTATGTATGTATAAAATAGAAATACAAAGCACAGGCAATATAACAAAACAAAATCAAGTACAAAGCCAAACTTCCCCTTTAAGGCATTTTTCCATTATATTTTTTTAGGATGAAAAAGGTTACTTAAATTAGTACCTTAATAACAAACAAACAGTCATGAATAAAAAGAAAACCACTCATAATAATAAAAACAACAACAATAAGTAAATGCATAAATACACTTACCGAATACCAATGTTCTAATATAATCGCTCAATTCCCAAAATACCATAATTTGCAAATACCAGATTACACTTTATACCAGATTTCCAAAACATAAAACAGTAGGTAATAGCCAATAGGTCAGTCCAAATGAAGTCTGCTTTTGGTTATTTGGCGTATTTTATTTTATACTTTCAGTATTAATAATTATGCTGTTATGTAGTCCCACTTCTCAACAATAAGAAACTATAGAACATTTTAATCTCGCCGCAAGAAACGCCGTGGGAAACTCATGTCATATATTTAAACCTAAATATGCTTCGTCATAGTCGCTTAACTATCTTAATCGAAATATTTTGTCGCCACCCTTGAAATAGGTACCGTTTAGGAGGTCCAGTGGCCATCTGTGGGCTTTATTATCAGTTCCACTTCACCAAATAGTGCTTTCCAAGAGCAAATACGCGAGTTACTTAGTGAACAATACCAAAATCGCTATAGGTGTGCCTATAAATTGAGAAAAGTACCGTCGATTCCTCATTGACTCCATCATCAAATCTTCATTTTGATAAGAATGGGACCAAACGGGAAGCGCCAGCTTTCAAATAAAAAAAGAATCATCAAAATCGGTTTACCCCGTCGAAAGTTCTGACGAAACAATAATAAAAAAAATACTGACGAATTGAGAACCTCCTCCTTTTTTGAAGTCGTTTAATAAGGATTAATTTATTGTACTTACCCAAAATTTCGAATCTCGTGTTTTGGGAATCTGGTATAAAGTGTAATCTGGTATTTTTAAATTATGGTATTTTGGGAATGTGCGAATATAATGCATACAATGGTGGTCACATAATTAGGGACGCCTGCGTCCTTCCCGTACAATTGCCTACTAATATCATTTTTAAATTTTGATTATCAAATAAAGTTCTTGACCAATTTTATTTCTAATTACAATTTACTTTAGCTCATCAACTAAAGTTTTAATTTATTTACAGTGACCTACTGTTAAATACGGTGAGAGTCAGAATGGCGGGTGTACCTTCACAAATATATAAAATGGTTATACTAAAAAAAAATACTCAAAATGTACTATTTAGTACCTACTTTAAAAAAAATTGTACCGCTCCACAAATAAAGTTATTACAATGTGGAGGTACACCCGCCATTCTGACAGTCAGGACGGCGGGTGTACCCCAATTATTGCAAGTTCACAATGACCTGATAGACTATTGACTAATGTTATTGCTCCAAAAAAATGTACTAAATTTGTACTTTAATATGCAGTTAAAACTTCAGCAATCAGATTCGTAATCTGATAATTAGACACATTTAAATTTTTCTCTATTAAAAATGAGTCGTTAAGTGCCGTTTTACTATGAGGTATCGATTATTGACACTCGATTATTACTTTAGAAAAAATTACAAAATTTGTACAGTCTGTGAGCACTTAGAGAGGCTTCGGTTTAGTACTTCTATCCGACTCGCTCCTAATAAGATCGTATGAGAGCGAGTGCGAGAGAAGTACTAAACCGAAGCCTCTTCTAAGTGCTCACAGACTGTACAAATTTTGTAATTTTTTCTCAAGTAATAATCGATAGTGTCAATAATCGATACCTCATAGTAAAACGGCACTTAACGACTCATTTTTAATAGAGAAAAATTTAAATGTGTCTAATTATCAGATTACGAATCTGATTGCTGAAGTTTTAACTGCATATTAAAGTACAAATTTAGTACATTTTTTTGGAGCAATAACATTAGTCAATAGTCTATCAGGTCATTGTGAACTTGCAATAATTGGGGTATACCCGCCGTCCTGACTGTCAGAATGGCGGGTGTACCTCCACATTGTAACAACTTTATTTGTGGAGCGGTACAATTTTTTTAAAAGTAGGTACTAAATAGTACATTTTGAGTACATTTTTTTAGTATAACCATTTTATATATTTGTGAAGGTACACCCGCCATTCTGACTCTCACTAAATACGTACCTTATATTTTACAGGGATTTACAAACTTATCGCGTTGTCGCGTCCATATAAAGTTTTACAACTTTGTATGAAAGTCAAACGTTATTTGCTTCAAATCCCTATAAAATTTAAGATTTGTTTTCAACAGAGATAAATGTTACGCACATTTATTAGTTAACGATTAGTATAACTAAAAAATAAATTGGTTCGGAACTTTTTGATTGGTGGTCAAATTTGAAAAGTCATATTTGTATGGCTATGTATAAAAACGCAGGCGTCCCTAATAGGGAATAATCATAACTTTTTTACAGCTTCAATAAAAGTTGATTAATGTAACAAACAGTAGAAAAGAATATTTTTTGAATAGCTATAAAAATAACCGAGATTTAAACCAACAAAGATCTGTTCCTATTTCTTCCAAAGCAAGACAGAATTGAACATGGAGTTAATATGGCCGACCTGTTATAATGACGTCACTGTGACGTCACATTTTATTTATACACATTATAAGTACTCTGAGATGAGTTCAGAAGACAAAGGCAAATGACCAGCATTGCTGCCAGTGCTACCTGTAATACTAGAATTTGGGCCTATTTAAACTGTTGGTTATGGAAGATGTTCAAAGTTTGAAGCTCATAACTTTATCATATTTGACATGGTCATAATCGGCCGCGTTTCTATCTGCGAGGTGTCCGAAAGTCTGTCGGACTGTAGCTTGCAAGTGTAAACGACGTAGTAAGTTCACTCGCGACCGCTTCTCGAGCACTTCCAGCAAGCCGCTGAGAGTGCAAAAAATTGCAGGTCTAAACACGCTCGCATCGACTCGCGATAGTCCTCGCAGCTTATCTGTCCAGTTTCGAATATTTCGCACTCGCGGCTGTTTGTTTTTGTTTAAGTCCACGTTAAGATCACGAGACGAAACAATAAAGATAATCGGATTTTATGACTGCAACCCGTGTTTGTGGGACAACAGACAGTGAGATTGCACAAGTGAACTGGAAAGATAAAGTACGACCGGTTATTTATTTAAACTGTTTGAACAATGCACATTATGCTTGCAAACAAAAAGACAACATACAGTTGCAGCTTCATCAACTGAAACTGAATACATACATGGCTTTGTTCGAAGCTGTTAGAGAAGCTCTTTGGTTAAAATCTTTAGTTACCAGTATTAACATTGAAACAACCAGTTAGATACCATTTATGAAGATAATAATGGTTGTATAAGAATTGCGAATAATCCAACAAGTCACAAAAGATCAAAACACATTGACATTAAATATATTCTTTCTAGAGAAAAGGTGGAGAGAAATGTTATATTAAAATGATTTATGTTCCCACTGGTAATCAGTTGGCTGCCATTTTGACCAAACCATTGTCCACAGTGCGTTTTTCTGCCTCAAGAGAAAAACAAGGACTGATAAAGTCTATACATATATAAAATCAAATTACATAAGTGATAAGATAACAAAAATATAATAAGTATTTTAAGGTGGAATGATCTGATTAGGTTTTTCTGGGTTTTCCCTAATCCTGTGCAACAAATGTTGGACCATGATGATAATAATGATGATAGTACCCCAGATAAAGGAGAGCGTGTGATTTTGAAATTGTAAATACATTATAATTTATAATTATTAATTATTATTTTGATAATGTAATTTAAAGAAAGAGGATTTATTTTTAAGGGGGCCGGGCGCGTTGGAATTCACATAAATAAAAACTTCCCATTCACACTAGTAGTTATCTAGACGTTCTCACTCACTCATATGGATAATAATTTACAGTCTCAAGTGTTCCTTGTTTTTATAAGGGTTTCTTTTAAACCAATATGTTTGCTTACAGTTAATTTCCCGGGTCACCCCGTATCGACCGTACAGTTACACGACTATCCTAGTACATAATATAATAATATATTATTTTCACTTATAAACATATCTCTTATTTATCACCGTAGTCAATAAGGGGGAGTGTTGGAATTCACATACAGAAATCCCTGCCACTCACACTAGTAGTTAGCTAAACGTTTTCTTTCACTCATATGGATAATAATTTACAGTCTCAAGTATTCCTTGTTTTTATAAGGGTTTCTTTTAAAGCAATATGTCTGTTTACAGTTAGTTCCCCGGGTCACCCCGTATCGACCGTACCGCTACGTTGAATACACGACTCTCCTAGTAAATAATATAATAACACATTATTTTCCACTTATAAAAATAACTCTTATTTATGATTGTATAGATGAATTCCCCAAAATTTTCTTTCTCCGGTATTTTTAGTTCCATTCGCGTTTTTCCCCATTTCCTTTATTTCCTATACGTTATTTCTACCAACAGATAATTTCGTCACACGCTTTTTTTTCTACTCGTTATTTTTGCTACACGCATCTTTACCACTGCAATTTTTCACCAATCTGTTTTATTCACATGCGTATGCTTTCCCCGTAGAATATATTTCCACTGGTTTATTTTTGTCACACGTTTTAATATCTAATCTTTTTTTACGCTAGACGCATATTTACCATGTTTTAGCATGAATACTAAGCGGGCGGGGCTCGAGCAAATGCAATTAGTTGTAAATGTTGTAATTGATCCCACCAAAACATTTTCATGTAAAATATTGCAAAAACGAGACCATTGGGCTATTGGGCAAACAGTTATTGATAAGCGATGTATTTTGCAAAAACTGTATTGAAAATTGTTATATCGAGTAAGGAAGTGACGAAGTAACCATAAGGAAGTGAGTGTAGCGACGAAATTTATGAAACTTTGACATGTGTTTTTTTATATAAAAATGAGTTTGTGGTGAAATGACAAAACACATCCCCATTTATTCATGTTCTCCAACATATAACGAAACCAGTAATAAATTATCAATTTTTTGAACAAATCTCTTCTCAGAAATTAGAAGGTTTGGTCAATTTTCAGTACTTTGAAGGCCATTTTCTCCTAACATATATCAAAATGAATCAAATCGGAGTCGGACAGTTGGGTACCCTTCCTTGTGAGTACAAGTATTTTTAAATGTATGAATGCAGTTATCCTTGTTAATAAAATCGATGACATGGTTCCTAAGAAAAGATCGTCGTATGTCTTATAGTTTCAGACTTTCCCTTACTGACCGATTTAAATGTTACAACGTGTATACAGTCTGTGAGCACTTAGAAGAGGCTTCGGTTTAGTACTTCTCTCTCACTCGCTCCTAATAAGTCCTCACAGACTATACCTAAGGAGTGGTCCGGAAAAAAAGTAGCAGCACATAATATGGAATTTATTTTTATTTTGTGCTAATTTCTAAGCAGTGCATTTGTAATAGTTATCTGTAGATACTATTAAATAAAATAAACAATAAGAATGGTAAAAATTAAAGAGGGATTTCAAGTTTTCGTCTTTTTCATTAAATCTCACCAAAAACTTTTTGAACAGTGTCTTTTGAGAGAATTTATGAGGTGTTTGTCATAAACGTATTTTTTTTCTTTAAGTTTGATGGGCTAATACCTTATTAAATTGTCTTTTAATCATTAGTTAATATTTTGGATTTGACTTTAGTTTCGGGTAGTTACATGGATTTTCAAAAATTGTGTATTTGCCATTTTTACAGAAATTTGTCTCCCATAGAAAACCCCTGTCAGAGGTTAGATTGGAGAAACTTCCTTACTACCCAACGTGAAGTCCAGTTTATTGGTATAACTTATTCGTATAATAATATTCTTAAAAGCATAAAACAAGTTCTGAAAATGGAAATTCAATTGTGGTATTGTAGAAAACGGCAAGCGGCGGCGGCGGCAAGATTGTCAAATTGTGTTGTACAAAGAGTTATAAAGTACATTGCAATAAATATTGAGAAAACTCAAGGAATCTTACACATTTCAATATTATTGTATTTTTATTTAATAGTATGATATCTACAGATTACTAAAAAAAAACCTGCTTCATAATTAGCAACAAATAAATAATAAATACCAGATAATTCATTGCTACTTTTTTACTGAAACACTTATGTAAGTAGATAAAATACAATTTTATGACATCACACAGTAAAGTAACTAATAAATAAGACAATATTATTTAATGTTATAAATGCGTATGCGTGCCATTTATTGGTTTTACGTCAACCCGGAGCATTGTTTTTGCGTTATTTTCTGGTTATAGTAAAGTTGTGACATACAATAAATTACAGTACCTACGTAGTTAAGAAAATAAGTAATTTTTATTACTCTATCAGCAAAAAAAAACAAAATACATCGATATAAAAGTTAAAAAAGTTTGGACATGATGTAGAAAGTGTTTTCAGAGAATTATCAAGCGAAGTTATATAATTGTATCATGACTAGCGAATATGGTGCCTACTGTCGAAATTGTCAACTGGTAAAGTTGTCACTGGTAACACAAATATTTTAATGTTTTGATATTCATAGACAAGTTACAATTAAAAGTGTATATTATATAAAATTATATATTATTAATTATATTACCTACATGTTTAATATTTGAGTACCTTGGTTTTATTTAAATTTAAATAAGATAAGTTTTAACTTTTAACACAAATTGCAACAGTAAGTACCTCCTTTAAAAATAGTCATATCTCAAAAGAAGAACGTTCTTTTAAAACGTCAATATCTATCCAAGACGTTTCGAATATTAATCCTATTAGCTGCGAAAGGCGGTGGCTTGTGTTTAATTAGTACAATAAAGATAATATGAAAAATTTAAACAGGTGCGGTCCCTTCACCTTGAAATATACTAAACCAAATTCATGATTGTTAGTGATCCGACTTTGCTCCTTCTATGGCCATATATTTTCTAGTGACATAGTCGTAATTACATCACAAAACAGGTGTTTTGTGATTAGTTACAGATGTAGTGAATAAACCTAGGACATCGTTTTTACTCAGTAAAGTTCGTATTCGTCTCGCTTTCTCAGTTAGCTTTAGTACGCATCGATAAGCTGTAAGAGAAAGCACAGCGAAAACGAACTTACCCGACAAAACATACGATGTCGTATGATTATGCACTACATCTGTACTCTCTCTACTATATCTGATTCAAAAGCAAAAAAACCCCGACTGCAATAAAAAACAACTGAAAAGCAAAATATAAGCTCTGTAATCTACAGAAAGTTGTAAGAGCAATGATCTTAATAATACAATTTATCTTCTTATATATATATAATCGTTGGCCGTAAACCGTTATAATTATATATATCGAAACTATCGAAAAATTAAACACTTTCCATGACCGGAACAAGGTAAAATAAATAAAAACGTGTTTCAGTAAATGAAATTTAAGGCAAAATAGTTAACAGGATAAGTTTAGTTTCTGTCCATAAAGAATTGGTAGAACATATATATTTTTGCAAAATTAAACAAATTCGTCCATGGAAATTAAAATAAAAAATATTTTGGATTGTTTTGAATTGTACTTCAAGCAAAAATATTAACAGCGATTTTTGTACATAAAATAATTAAAATGAATATACTAATACGTTTACTAAGAAAACTAAACATATTGGAATAAAGCAAAAAAATACAAAAAGTTTTTTAAATGCTGATTTAGACAAAAATGTATGAAAGGTGAATTTAGTTCAACTTTCTTACTTATTTACGATAAAATTAAACACTTTAATGTAAATCGTTTTTTAAAATATGCCATTTAACTATTAAACAACACCCAATCAGATTAATTTTGAGAAATTACGATGTGGGTTTATACAGGCTTATTGGTAAGTCGACCTATTCCCCTCTAGTGGTTATGGGAGAGATAATTTGCAATCATTTTGGTCCCATAATAGCCTACGCAAAAGCTAGTAAAATTTTCTGTTTTGTGTCATTTATGTTGAATAACCTGATAAAAAAAACGTTTTTTTTTAACTTTTTGGTCTCGCATTCTTAAACGTGTACAAATAATCCTACTTTTAATATTGCATAAGAACAGCAATTTTACCTTGTACAAAAGCTATTAAAAAAAATGATTTAAAGTGCTATATTTTTTTTTGTACATTTCGAAGATGCGATTTATATTTAGTATCTCAGAAATGCACTTTTGCATAGGGTATTATGGGACCAAAATTATTGCAAATTACCTCTCCCATAACCCCCAAGAGGGGAATAGGTCAACTTACCAATAACCCTGTATTTGTTCCATTATTCAACAACTATCACTTCTGTTACATTTTTGCCTAAACAGATATTTGATATTTTTTGATATTTCTGAAGTGCAAAGTAATACAAGTTTAATTTCTTAATAATAGAATTTATAGATGAATTTAAATGAATTTAGTACTTTTTTGTCCTGTTAGTATTTTTGCGTAACAGTGTCAAATTTAAATATTATTTAACAAAAAAACATTGTTGCGCGGACGACAAATGTTTAATTTCCTAACCTAAAGGTAAAACTTCATCTCTTTCACAAAAACTCTTTACAAACATATCTGACTTTGTTAATATAATTTTCTACCAAGTTAAATTGATAAAGTTACTTCTTAAAAAAATGCATGCGGGGGTGGACTTTTCGCGGGATACAATTTAATACACCCTCTTCACTATACTCACCACATTCAACGAAAAAAAATGCTGTTTTTAATTCGTGCAAGGTCGGCCTATTTTTAAGTTCAATTTCCCCGGGCTCTTAATTTACTGACCTAGGTAAACTTTATCTCTTCTGCAAATTCTCCTTACGATACCTGTTACTTAATATGTTTCTAACAAATAAAATGAATAAACGTAATTTCTTTAAAAAAACCTATGCGCTAAGGGTGAACTTCTCGCAACATCAAACATAACAATCGAATTTTCGCCGTACTGTTTAAGGGTGGATCAAGTTTTTTCTGTTGTTATTCTGTCCCGTAAGCCAGGAGACAACAGTGATAGAGTTTCTTAGAAAAAATGTTATAATATATACTTCCAGCACACTCAGGAGAAAGGCCATAAAATAATGGGTGTGTAATTGCCAATAAAACAGTTTTTTAGTGGACTTATATCCTTTGAAATCACTGTTTTAAAGAGTGACCCAGGAGTAGTGATGGGTCGTTGGTAATATTCTCGTTACCAGTATTTTTCCATTTGGGAATATTACCAGTAACTTTCCAATGTTACCGGTAATATTACCAAAAGCTAGTAAGATAGGAAATCATCAATTCGTATAAGACTTGATGATTTTTTTGTTACTTTATTAAGTAAAACATTGAAATATACATAGCTGGGCATTAACTCGTTAATCCGTTAATCATTAATTAACGAAGTTAACATTTTGATTAACGCATTAACTTTTAATTTAACTTTTTAAAATGTTAACGGACACGTTAACTTCCGTTAATATGCAGAAGTCCGTTAATCGTTAATCCAATGCCTACTAATTACCGAACGGCACCGCGGCGCGGCAAGAAAAACAGGTTCAGACAAGTTTGAAATGACAAGTGCCGGGCGGCGCGTAGCAGCGAGTGTGTAGTGTGAGAAACAACGATGATGACAAGGAAGACTTTTTCAATTCTGTCACTCAGTCTATAGAAAAACCAAAGAGCTCCAACTCTTTAAAGAGTAAAGCGCAAAGTCTCGTTAAAATGTGGCTGGACATGAAATCAAAAGACTCGTTCTAAGATACTGCATTCCTCGGGGAACAGATATTCATAAATCTATTCATTAAATATAATACTGCTAACCCTCAAGCGCTGCAATTAAACGTCTGTTTTACACGGGTAAAGACATTTTAACTCCAAAACGAGCCTCGCTTTCAGACGAGAACTTCAAAATGTTAATGTTCATGAAAGGGAATATGCACCTTATGCCCTTTTGTATTTTGTTTTGTTCCTATCCTGTTAACTTCCAGAACCTAAACCAACAGGTTTTATAAGTTCACTAACGCAACGATATAAAAATGCATTTTTTTTACACATTAACGGATTAACGACTAACGTAACTTGCGTTAATTCTTCCGAAATGTAACGCTTTAACGTTTAACGAAGCGAATTTTTTTTGTAGCGGATTAACGATTAACGAAGTTAACTATTTGATTAACGGTGCCCAGCTATGGAAATTATCTCTTTCTCTTTCACACTTACAATCTTATGTCTCTTTCCTTTAGAATAATTATCTTAAATGCATAGCTGGGCATTAACTCGTTAATCCGTTAATCGATAATTAACGAAGTTAACATTTTGATTAACGGATTAAATTTTAAGTTAACTTTTTAAAATGTTAACGGACACGTTAACTTCCGTTAATATGCAGAAGTCCGTTAATCGTTAATCCAATGCCTACTATTTACCGAACGGCACCGCGGCGCTGCAAGAAAAACAGGTTCAGACAAGTATGAAACGACAAGTGCCGGGCGGCGCGTAGCAGCGAGTGTGTAGTGTGAGAAACAACGATGATGACAAGGAAGACTTTTTCAATTCTGTCACTCAGTCTATAGAAAAACCAAAGAGCTCAAACTCTTTAAAGAGTAAAGCGCAAAGTCTCGTTAAAATGTGGCTGGACATGAAATCAAAAGACTCGTTCAAAGATGCTGCATTCCTCGGGGAACAGATATTCATAAATCTATTCATTAAATACAATACTGCTATACCCTCAAGCGCTGCAATTAAACGTCTGTTTTCCACGGGTAAAGATATTTTAACTCCAAAACGAGCCTCGCTTTCAGACGAGAACTTCAACATGTTAATGTTCATGAAAGGGAATATGCACCTTATGCCCTTTTGTATTTTGTTTTGTTCCTATCCTGTTAACTTCCAGAACCTAAACCAACAGATTTATAAGTTCACTAACGCAACGATATAAAAATGCATTTTTTTACACATATTAACTGATTAACGATTAACGTTAACTTGCGTTAATTCTTCCGAAATGTAACGCTTTAACGTTTAACGAAGCTAACTTTTTTTGTAGCGGATTAACGATTAACGAAGTTAACTATTTGATTAACGGTGCCCAGTTATGGAAATATATCTCTTTCTCTTTCACACTTACAATCTTATGTCTCTTTCCTTTAGAATAATTATCTTAAATGCATAGCTGGGCATTCGTTAATCCGTTAATCGTTAATTTTAAATGGAACAATAGGATTAGTTTTGCCCTTACCACGAAACGGAGTGAACGTATACGTATGTGAGGTGGCGATTAGTGTTCTCGAAACGGGACAATAAAAACAAAAAGTAAAATGTTTCATCATTTTACCGAGAAAAAAAAAACAAAAACATGTGTAACTTTTTTGCCAAAAATATGCCAAATTATAATGATTTATACAAGATTTTGCTTTTTTTTTACGTGTTTTTCTGGACTTTATGATAGTAATAAAAAAATACAGCATAGAAATATTTCCAGTAACATTGGTAAGATACTCGGTAATATTGGGTATATTACTGGTAAGATTGGTAATTTACTTCCTTAAGGATCCCATGCATTCTTTATGGTTGTGAAATGGTGCATACTAGGACCACATTGCTATGTTAAATACAAAAAGGAATAAAAAAATAATCTATTTCTATATTTCTTGAAATTTCCGGTGAGTGGTAATATTACTGGTAACATTACTGGGAAAATACTCGCCTTGGTAATATTACCGGTAACGACCCATCACTACCCAGGAGACGTCAACATGGCAACGAGCTACAAAGAAAAGTTGATTGACCCTTAAAACCGTTTTCGATAACGTGATTATTACAATTACATATAGGTACAAATATTTTTGTTAGTGTATTATGTTATTTTATTTGTCATTTTTACTATTACCTAGTCGGGTCATAAGTTCTGAAATGAGATAGATTAAATTTTTTAAAATAAATTAATGGAATTTTTCGTAAACCTGTATTTTAATCAAAGCTTTGATTTATATAAAATAAAATAAATAAGTTTCTGACAAAAAAATCATTTTTGGGATAAGCTTTTGCTGCCGACTCTTCTTTTTTGCAGTCATTATCTGCTTATCAAGACCGATCAAATAAGTCCCGACACGGTGGGTCTACGTTATGTATAGCAGAGATTCTGTCGCCACCTTCTGAGTCCATCATCAGATCAGCTCCATGTCATAATAGTAGGTATTGCATTGCCAACCAATTTACACATGTTTCCAAATTTTCAGCTTCATCGGTAAACGGGAAGTGGGTCAAATTTAACTTGCAAGATTGGACCCGTACATACATGGTTTATTAGACGTATTTTCTGACATTTTTATTTTCTTGTATAAAAAATTCTGATCCCTTTCTTTTCCTATGCGTTTTAGCGTTCGGAAATTTGTCTATAGGGAAAGAAGGCGAACGAATTTTTTTATACGAGAAAATAAAAATATCAGAAAATACATCTAACAAATCACGTACCTACACACATGCTTACATACTTATAGCTGATTAAATTGGGTCAGCAAAAGCATGTCCTGCCTGTTACCATAGTTCAAATCACGCACGACGATGATACTGGAGCAAAAACAAATATATTAAAGAACACAATGTCTGTTTAGTATAAACGGAATATTCTGCCTATACATTCTAAGCCTCTAAGAAGTTCTTCATATCTAGTACGAAGTTTTCTCTGGAAATGGTCAATCAAACTTGTCTTACACTGAGTAACGCTTACCTTTAAGTCAACGTATCAACTTGAATCATATTTTTTATTATTATATCAAATCCAGTATCTTTCTCCAAAACTAGTTTTAACTTTTTGAATGTATCTGGTACATATATAAAACGAATTGTACAGAAAAAGTAAGAATATCGATATCGACATCATGAATATTTTTACACATCCCTAAGAACTTGACAGCTACCATTTTGCTCCTCCGATAGCGGGGTGTAGTGAAAGCGGTAGCGAAAGCTATTAAGAAGCTGGGAATACTGTACTTACTTATGATGCATAAAATAAACTTAAAAGCGATCTGGTGCGCTGATATTCAGTCTGAATTCTCGGAACTAGTGCTCAACTGCTCATACCAATGGTATTACGGATAGGTACGTAAAATCAAAATTAGATGCAGTGCATAATTACACTATTGATGCGTAACATTGTTTAAACAATTTATATAAAATGATACCTAAATAACCCAATATTACGCACAGTAACAGCGCTGCGGTTTGAGTTGACCGCTTAAAAATAGCTCTCCGAACACTAGAATACGGCACAGGCTAGCTCCGCTTGCACTTTGTGCAAATAACTTATTTTACAAACAACATTAAGTTAATTAGGTACATTGAACAATCAGAACATGGTTCCTTTCATTAAAACACGAATTCTTATATTATCACAATTTAACCTATGAATAAAATTAGTACATTAGTGTGATGAGCGAACGACTTGTTACAGCTCACTGTTTCCTCCTTTCTGTTTGTGCTTCTGTATCACGTAAGGGATATGCTTGGTAAATCTTTTGCAGCCATTGTTCGCGAATATCGGCTGCTCCTCGGTCGGCCCGTACGTTATAACCGACATAGCGTCCCTGCAAAGCACAAGTTATCCAGTGTAAGTTTAAACCATGACATTTAGGACATGAATTTAAAACGAGTTTGAAGGAGTTTATCGTACCTATTAATAATACGTGTGGCATGACTATAAATATAACAAAAATCCATATATATATATATATATATATATATATATATATATATATATATATAAATGAACCCTATTTCTCCTGGTCACGCTATAACTTGAGAACGGCTGAACCGATTTGACTGATTTTGATGATGAAAGTCAGAAATTTGTAGCGGGGCGAAGCCGCTGGCGAGCCTCTAGTAAATAAACAAACATTTGGAGATATTCGATTTGCTACTATTTCATCTATTTTGGTTGTTTACTCTTGGTAGGCCAATTATATCTTACAAATAAAAGCCCTAAAAACGCAAAACGCGATGTAAAACTAAATTTTTGACATGTTATTTCAACCCTCTTGGGGGAGAGTATTACTACATTTTTCAAGCGAAAAATAAGTTGCGTAATACTGCAGTTTTCAGATTACTTCTAGTTTTTATTAAATACAAGCTTCTACCCTACCCTATGCACTGTGGGAGCGTGTAGAACAAACGTTGCAGAATTTCCATTCCCATTTTTTTCCGATCTTATTTTTTTCTAATCGCATATTATCCTATTCGAATTTCTCCCAATCGTAAATTTTTTCACTTACAATTAGTTCAAAAAAGGAAGGTAGGTTAAATGTCAGTTTTGCAGCAGGTCCGAAGGGCCAAACCGCGCAGAAACCGCTATCGCGGAGCTCCTTCGACACTTCCGGGAGAAACGAGCCTGTGAAAAATCACATCTGTAAAGAATTACGATCGGGAAAGAATGGGAATGGATATTCTCGGCAACCAATAAATTTGATTTTCGAGTATGATGGGCCACACTCGCAAAGAAGTTTCTAAAGTACAGTAAAAAAATAAAAAATAAAATTACGCAAGATTTTTGCCAGTATTTTATTGTGGTCGCATGAAAATATCCCTTGAACATTTTTTAATTGGTCTTGCGCTTAGGGTTCAGTGGGTTAACTACAAAAAGGCAAATTCAAATTCAAATTCAAAATATTTATTCAGTAAATTGGCCACATGAGGGTTCTTTTACACGTCGGTAACATGGAGTGAATCATATTGCATTATTACGCCTATTATTTAAAATTACATCATCAAAAGAGATTGCTATTAAATTACACAAGGTGCACTGTTGCCGCCTTGCATGTGTGCGCTTAGAAACCCGTCACGCACACGCACACACGCGCACGTCAGACGAGACAACGAGCCGCTGGCTGCGCGCGCGGCGACCACTCGCCCATAGACCTCTGAACTCTCACCATTTACTTCATATTCCCATACAAGCTTTGTAAATCGGTTATTAAACCATTTTTTGTATATTCAAGAAGTCGGTTTTACTAGCTACTGTTTCCTCCGTCTTACTACGTGAAGCAAAGTACCGGCGTTCCCATGTACTATCGAAATACCTAGTTATAGATATTAATAACGAATTAATTCGTATGCTCGGTTGACCAGAAAAAAACATAATATTCAATTTAAAAATATTTACCGATTCTCCACGGACGGACTATGTTAGAACTTCATTAATATTCGGCTGCCTTAGCATATTTAAGACACAAATTGCTATTTATTTTACATAGGCGCCTCTAAAATTCGGCTAAAGTAGGCCTAGTTTATGCTACAGCGTATTAAAATTACCTTTAAATTATAACTTGTAATACTTAGGATTGTTTGGCACATTTTTTCTATATTTTCTATATTCATGCATGACTATCTAGTTTAATGTACATGAAAAATGAAAAAAAATGAAAATGAAAAATGATTTATTGGTTATCACAAAATATAAAAAACAATACAAAGGTTGGGTCCTTCTAGTAAGCATAGGAATATACTTGTGGCAGAAGGCCCCGCTCTTCCAGTAACAATAAGAGTTTTAACCAATTAAGTTAAGTTTAAGATTAGGTGAGTGGTATTTAATTATAGAGTAGGTATTAATTAATTTAAGTTTCAAGAAGCACATAACTTATAAATTAGATACATTAAATTAAAATTAAAATTAAACTAAATTAAACTAAATTAGGAGTGTGTGTGTGTGTGTGTGTGTGTGTGTGTGTGTGTGTGTGTGTGTGTGTGTGTGTGTGTGTGTGTGTGTGTGTGTGTGTGTGTGTGTGTGTGTGTGTGTGTGTGTGTGTGTGTGTGTGTGTGTGTGTGTGTGTGTGTGTGTGTGTGTGTGTGTGTGTGTGTGTGTGTGTGTGTGTGTGTGTGTGTGTGTGTGTGTGTGTGTGTGTGTGTGTGTGTGTGTGTGTGTGTGTGTGTGTGTGTGTGTGTGTGTGTGTGTGTGTGTGTGTGTGTGTGTGTGTGTGTGTGTGTGTGTGTGTGTGTGTGTGTGTGTGTGTGTGTGTGTGTGTGTGTGTGTGTGTGTGTGTGTGTGTGTGTGTGTGTGTGTGTGTGTGTGTGTGTGTGTGTGTGTGTGTGTGTGTGTGTGTGTGTGTGTGTGTGTGTGTGTGTGTGTGTGTGTGTGTGTGTGTGTGTGTGTGTGTGTGTGTGTGTGTGTGTGTGTGTGTGTGTGTGTGTGTGTGTGTGTGTGTGTGTGTGTGTGTGTGTGTGTGTGTGTGTGTGTGTGTGTGTGTGTGTGTGTGTGTGTGTGTGTGTGTGTGTGTGTGTGTGTGTGTGTGTGTGTGTGTGTGTGTGTGTGTGTGTGTGTGTGTGTGTGTGTGTGTGTGTGTGTGTGTGTGTGTGTGTGTGTGTGTGTGTGTGTGTGTGTGTGTGTGTGTGTGTGTGTGTGTGTGTGTGTGTGTGTGTGTGTGTGTGTGTGTGTGTGTGTGTGTGTGTGTGTGTGTGTGTGTGTGTGTGTGTGTGTGTGTGTGTGTGTGTGTGTGTGTGTGTGTGTGTGTGTGTGTAAAATTAGTGGATCTAGTTAATGTTTGATAGTAGCGCTTCAATCTCGTCGATCATGTACATGAACGTCGAACGTCGTACATGAACGATAAAACAGCAATTGTGGTTCATTATAATATTAAACAGCTAGATATGTCTTGTTATGACTACACTTAAACTTATACTATTTGTAATAAAATCTAAAAAGAACCTCAACTACTACCCAACAGTTATCATACGAGCCCCAATGCATAATAGATCGTCTAGTTGCACTTCAAAATACAATATTTAATTGTAAGGCAGATATTTAATTGCGGACTGACTTTGATGATTAATGGAATACGCTACACACGAGGTCATTACACCTAGTTTAATCTTGTGTTGTACAAAGTGTGATCATTTTAACGATCTTAATGTAATTCTATCATAAAGTTATCATTTTGTAAGCAAAAAATTACGTCTAGTTCATATTTGACGCAAAACAGGTCGTCTATTTAAAATAAAAACTGCTTTTTAAGTGGTATGATGTAAAATAATAGTTCAAATTGAATAAAGAATATTCTCTGTCATCTAATATGTCAACGGGCTATATAAAAAGCCAAATTACAAGCAAATTATCATTACTTCTTAATCATTATTCTATAAAAATGGTACGAGGTAAACCAGTGCCCGAATAAGTGCGGAAAATTATCATTTCTCATAACAATAAGGGCAAATCGACGTACCAAATATCCAAGGACCTGTCGTTGCCACGATCTACAATTCAAACGATCATCGAGCATCATCGAAAACACGGAACAGTCTCCAGTTTAAAGAAAACTGGCCGTCCACGAATAACTAGCAAAGCAGAAGACAGGATTCTGAGGAAGATCATAAAGAAAAATCGTCGTGCAAGAGCAGGAGAACTTACCGTACTATGGCGTGACGCTATTAAAAAGAATATATCAGTCGACACCTGCAAGAGAGTACTGAAGAAAATGGGCTACGGTTTTTACACAGCTAAAGAGAAACCGTTACTTACTCAAAAACAGAAAAAAACAGGTTGAAATTCGCTAAAGAACACAGAAACTGGAATGCCGATCAGTGGCGAAGAATAATATGGAGCGACGAATCGAAATTCGACGTCACAGTTGGCGACGAACGAAGTAAAGTCATTCGAGAAAAAGGAGAGGCATTTCATAATGACTGTCTTAAGCGAAAGGTGAAGTTTCCGGCATCTTTGATGATTTGGGGCTGTATGTCGGCACAGGGTGTAGGCCGTCTGCAATTTATAGATGGAACCGTCAATGCCGAGAAATACAAAAGCATCTTGGAAGAGAGTTTGCTGCCGTCTATACCGAAGTTGAAACTTAGAAATGCATTTACTTTTCAACAAGACGGTGCCTCATGCCATACCGCCAAGTCAACGATGGCGTGGCTGAAGTCCAAAAAAATCCCTACCATGTCATGGCCGTCCACCAGCCCAGACTTGTCTCCCATAGAAACTTTGTGGTGGAAAATGAAGAAGAAGTTGCGAAAAGGCCCTTCTAGGTCAAAAGATGATCTTAAGGAGAAACTAAGCTGTGTCTGGAATGGAATAACCCCTGAAGAGTGTCGAGAGTTAGTAGATTCAATGCCGTTCAGGATCAAAGCCGTTTTAGATGCAAAAGGTGACGCCCGCCACCAAATGGTAGACGTTCTATTCTGCGTCGGTTGAACTGAAGACGAACTTTTTTGCGGGTGTTAAATTTTGAGAAATAATGTTTTTTTTTTTAATTACCGTGGAATGTTATAATTTTTTTTGTTGGAAAATAAAATATTATCTTTATGGTTTTTATGTTAGATTTTCTACTAAACATCTAGGTCTCCCTGAATTGTATGTTGAAGTTAAGTTAATATTTTTTTTCCTGGCGGACGAACTCATTTGAATTGGGGCTCGTAGTACGTAGAAGGATGGCCGGTTTTACGGGTTAATCGGATAGCAATGTTTGCTCGATCTCAATTCACTAATAAGGCAAATAAATCAAAATAGAATTACAAGACATGATGAAAAAGTCATTTAACAGCAAGAAAAGTCTACTTCTTTGTTCTACGCGCTCCCACAGTGCTTTCGGGTCTTTTGTGTAGCTACCCCTCTAATAATTAGCGCTCAGTCCAATACAGCCTCCACCCCTTACAGAAAGCGGATAATGGACAGTGCAATGGCATTGCCTTTAAATTGTTTTGATTCTGGGTAGCCACAAACAAGGAATTTTTCATTCTTACTCCGTCGAGGGCATTACATTCACACGTCTTCGCCGCACATTCTACAATCTGTGTTGTCATAAAGGCACATCTTTGCAAGATGTTTCACCCCAAAGTGCCCAGTAAACCGCATCGGAGTTGTCTTCTGCTGAGTTTCCAAAGTTTATTAGTCCAGCTCTGGTCAACTCTTTCTATGAAGAGCTTTCCATTCCCTAAGCCTACCGTAGTTTTCCACTGTTTCTGGTGTATTTCCAGGGCGTTATTGTTCAGGTCACGTTGATTTGTTACAATCTTGAACCGTGTTCCCTTTTTAACATTTGGTTGGTACAATGTAAAATATCACCAAAAATGCAATTGTGCCCATGTCCTACCGAAGTTTAAGGTCCAAGAAATACAGCGATTTTGACGGTCGACCAAAAACCGCCAGGACAGACCGACAGACGGACAGCGGGGGCTTAGTAATAGGGTCACGTTAACACCCTTTGGGTTCGGAAACCTAAAAATAGTCGCGGTCCTGGCCGAGCGAGAACGAGGATCGAAAAAACCATCCCGATATTTGTATTATTTCACAACCGTGGTAAGGTGTGTGTCAGTAAATGCTGCTTCCGAGCTGTTTTTGGTGTATAGGAGCACTAGGATAGTTTTCAACGGGCATCGTAACAGACTAGTACTCACGCCAGCATCTGATTTGAAGGGGCTGCAACTCCATGGGCGGCCAGCTCGGCCAGCGCGCACTGCTCCACGTGCCTTTGTTCCAACGGTAAGAACGGCACGTAGTGGTCGATCAGGTGGTTCGCGATCGTCGACGACCGCTTAAAACCACCTGTTGAAAGATTTTCAATACTGAAATCTGAAGGGTACACCACGGAAGAATTCCATTTCGTAGTATATTTAAGGAAATATAAACGTGTCTCCCAAGTCACAATTTAAGATCAGAGTCATTCCATATAGTAGCATCTGTACGGTAACTTTTACGGCATTTGATGAAATGAAGAAAATCTTTTATTTCCTTTTGCAAGGCTCATCCTTAGGACCCAAGATTGATTTAAGAGGGAGCCATCCAAAAAATTTTTTTTAACCTTTTGATCGCCGAAGACGGCAAAACACGTAATCGAAAAATCGTACCACTGACGCCAACGACGCCAATTGCCGCCCAAACTTCATCGTTCAAAGACTCCAAATAAACCTAAATTATTTTTTTATGTTTGTATTATTGCTTCGTCCATCTTCCTTCTATTTTGCCTAATGTTATTCAAATATAACTAGCCACATCTCGAATAATCCACATTTTGTCCGCGTTTTGCAATCACTCGTTTTTAAGAGCTCTACACTTTGTTTTATTGCTGTGGCGTCAGTAGCACGCCGGATTACTTCGCCGCTTGGCGTTCAAAAGGTTAACTGAGTTGTGTCTTGTTTTGATACAAATAAAGTAAACTAAAAATTACAGCTTGGCCGGAAATTATTACGTAAATGAATCTTGTTTATAACTTTATTTTAGCACTAGAAATGAGGATCTGCCGAGTCCTACCAAAATTTAGGGGTTCTCCACCCATCTGGTTTAATTTTACAAACAGCAATCAAATATCGGCAACAACTGTATAGGGAATAGAATAATAAAAATGTAAAACAAATTACCCTCTAATGTTGTGAAGTCAAAAAGTGATAACCAGGTTAAAATAAGTTTGTCAGAAATTCTAAATTAGTGTGACATCCCGTGAAGTGAACAAGATTTAGACATTTATATCAGTGTCAACTGCCTGTCTAAAATAAAATAATAATAATCAGGATAACCGTTACATCCTTTGGCAAGAGATGTTTTTACATTGCTATACTGCTGTTCATACAATTAGAACATCATCACCTGGGGATTGCCTCACCCCGAGGTTGTTCTACTTAAGATTATCGGTCAACATTTTTATCAACTGTTCCTTGTTTTCTGATTTTGCGAGGAATAGATCTTGGTTTCTATGAACTGGAGTGTGTGTACTTGTTTTTTCTTTGTACAACAACCAGTAAAATCTAAGGCGTACCTTTATTTTGCCTAAAATAACACAAATATCACGCACGCGTTTTTCATCTTCAGTAGTTTTTGAAATACATTTTCGTTTGCGTTCATCAGAATTAAATGTAGCTATCCTGCATAACCTAAGAACTTTTATACCACAATCGTAATCTCAGACTCACGGTCGGTAAAACATTTTATATTTCGAGTTTTCTTTTCTGCTTTAATAAATAACTTCCAAATTTTTAATTGCCTTCTCTAGACCACTAAATACTACAGCTATTCGGTTTGTTAATCATTTTCAGAAAGCAGTTTTTCATAGTAGCGAATTTTCACATCACGTTCTTTCATGATCGCAAATTAAATAATTCGTTTTCTTCATGTACTTAGCTATTTTTCGTATAGCGCTTATTTAATGTTCAGTGAGTTTACTATTCGCATTTTTTCCGTTCCCAATTTTCTCAATCGCAAATTTTCCTTAGAAAGACTGCTTTTGTGAAAATAATCGAACAAATCGGCTATTCAGCTAATGCAAATTTCTACGTTATGTTTAAGCCATTTCAGAGAATAAAGAGAATAAGAGTCGCTGTCACTCACCTGTATAATACGCAGTTTTTCTGATGATAGGCTCGAAGTTATGAAACTCAACGTCGTTCCTTTTTACTCCCTGGCCATACAAGTCTAGAAGAGTCGAAGCAATTTCGCCGCCACCAATGTTAGAGATAAAGATAAATATGCTATTCCTGAAAAAATAAACATTGGGTTAAACGGAAAGAGTTTCAAAAGAGTGTTCAATAGTAAGTCTTATTATTTTAGGGCAATATTTCAATACGAAGATTTTAAATAAATCTTCGTAATTGTGGGTAAGTTTGTATGAACATTTTTGTCATTTTATTTTTCAGCGGTCGCGGATGATTTTCTTATGATGGTTTAGAAGACATCTAATACACATAAAAGTGGAAGACTTAATGCGTTAAATAATATCGGAGCGGAGATATTAAAAAATTAAGTATTCAGTTTTTGGTAATAAAAGTACGCCCAGGTATAAATATTTAAATATCTCGGGTAGGAGATACTCACTTAATACTTAATAGTTTTATATTATACTAGCGGCCCGCCAGCGGCTTCGCCCCGCTGCAAATTCCTGACTTTCCCGGTGGATTTTTCAATTATTTTCTTTCATAAAAACCTTGTCCTGACATTGACAAATACAACAAAAAAGAAATCAGCCAAATCGGTTCAGCCGTTCTCGAGTTTTGCGCTTAGCAACACATTTAGCGATTCATTTTTATTATATAGAAGATAGATAACAATTTTTTTAATAATTTCTATCATAATTTACCACTTTTACGAATGGCTGCTCACCTTGAAAATGTATGACTTTTACAGTAATTACCTACGTAATCAGTTAAGTACTTTCAACTTTCTTTCCATTTCGGACGATATTTATAACTAAGCTTCTTTCTCAAATGGCATGCTTACCAATTCGAAAAATACGCAGATATCATTTATTGTTATGGATTCTGCGATGGAGACGCCGCTGCAGCTAGACCAACGTCGTTACCCTTCAGACGTTCCGGGCAGAAAGAAGTCTGCCCGGAAACACTGAAGGATTTCTTCTTCTTGAACAGTATCATGTCGAGGTCTTCCCGCGTCAGCTTGGCGGCGTTGAACTGATCCTCTTTCCCGAATAAGACGGTACGATGAACCAAACACGCTTGCGTGAGGTAAACGGCGGTTAGGGTAACGACGTTGGTATTCCCTTGTAGCTGCAATACTGCTGACATGATACTGCTCAAGATGAAGAAATCCTTCAGTGTTTCCGGGCAGACGGCACTACTTCGACGAGAATCGTGGCTTACCGGCTCGGTATGTCTCAGTGGAAGGCGTGGTTTACACTGCACTCAGCTCGGCAGTACCCGTGTCATTACACTCCAGTACACGCTATTGAAGAGGGAGACCCAGCGAGAAGGATCTCGTACACTGAAGGATTTCTTCATCTTGAGCAGTATCATGTCGAGGTCTTCCAGCGTCCGCTTGGCGGCGTTGAACTGATCCTCTTTCCCGAATAAGACGGTACGATGAACCAAACACGCTTGCGTGAGGTAAACGGCGGTTAGGGTAACGACGTTGGTATTCCCTTCTAGCTGCAGCCGCGTCTCCATCGCAGAATCCGTAACAATAAATGATATCTGCGTATTCTTCGAATTGGCAAGCAGGCATTTGAGAAAGAAGCTTAGTTATCAATATCGTCCGAAATGGAAAGAAAGTTGAAAGTAACTGATTACGTAGGTCACTCAAAAAGTTTTGAGATGCTCGAAATTTCAAAATGGAACGCACTTTGTTACGAAAAAGCAAATTTACTTAAAAATAGGACAACATTAGCTGAATTTAAAAAGGAGAACGATGTTCTATTCATTTTTTACTACAACACTTCCCGCGTTTTTCGGTTAAAAAAATAAATGGAACGCATTTTATGTTTTTAAAAAGCAAATTTGAAAGAACACGATTAGCTGAATTTAAAAACGATAACTATCCCGCGTTTTTTGGTTGAAACGATGGAGCTTAACCGCGAACATTTCTGCTATTATTATTAATTGTACATTTTTAAATGAAAATAAATCTTAAAATTTCATAAATTGTACCTTTTTAGAAAGCTTCTGAATTGAGCAAACTGTTGTGCTTTTTTTTTTAGTTATGCTTTAAAATGTTACAAAATTTGGAAAATAATTACTAGAACTTTTAACTTCAAATCCTTTTATTTGCAAAACTTTGCATTTCTCTGGCATTTTTTATTATTTTTCGTAATCAGTAATTCATTGGCTATCTGAAAAATGTTTTTTTTTCATTTTTAAATGACGAAGTTTTTACACAATGACTAGTTTTAGGTCGAAAGGCGGGTATTTTTTAAAAATTCTAAAAACGTGAATAACTCGATAACCAATGAGTTTTGACCCCTGGTTGACTGGACTTAAATCGTTACAAATGAGCTGTAGAATAACCCCTTTCAAGTAATACGGCGAATTTCCAGTCACCCTGTATATATAACTAGCGACCCGCCCGCGGCTTCGCCCGCGTGGAATGTATTATACATATAAACCTTCCATAAGAATCACTCTATCTATTAAAAAAAACCGCATCAAAATCCGTTGCGTAGTTTTAAAGATTTAAGCATACATAGGGACAGACAGCGCAAGCGACTTTGTTTTATACTATGTAGTGATATATCTTTTTTAGCTTTAGTATTTTTCAAGTAGGTACTTGAAAATATCTAGTGCCGGTTTCTTTGCAAGGGAGTTAATTTTGAGTTGTTGTCACACCTGAAGTCAACACCATCCACAGCGTGATGGTGATCGAGCATTGGCTTTACGGCATCCAGGATAGTTGGACACATCTCGTGTATCTCATCAAATATAATAAGAGCCATTGGGCATTTCTTAACAATACTGAACACTTCCGCTAGCACTTCTTTCTGAAATGAGAAAGACAATAAAGATTATTTTTAATCTACGGTACAATTACATATTTCTCTTTGTTGTCAGCAATTGACTTTGGTTAGGTTTGACACGTCGTGTAAATAAAGCCGGATAAAGCCCAAACCACCAACTGATACTGACACTTTCACTTTGCTCTTTCTGAATGCAAATGCTAACTTTGTTACTAAAAATACTAAAATCGCCATATGTTTGCCTACAATATTTGAGGAGTTCCCTCAATTCTTCACATCAGATTCAGATTTGGTGACAATAGGAACACCTCGGAAGTAGGTCCACAATTGACGGAGAAATCGGTAAATATATGTAGTGTACTCAGTACCTACCTATTTGTGATGATACTGATGATATTGATTTTATATTGTGTATAATTAAACTTAGCATTAAAACTTACTTAGTTATTGTTATAATATAATTAACATAAATAAATAAAGCCTAATATATGTATTTACAACATGCATAACAAATAACAATGTAAACCTAAATACTAAGAAATATGTTACTGTAATATTTTATATTTTATATTTGAGCGGACAAACAATCCTAGAATTAATATTAGTGACCGCGCATCACGCGTTCACGCGATGGCCGCTCGAATCGCCGATGTACCGCCGAACGTTTCCGAGCGCCACCGAGTCGGAGGCGCCCGCGCCACCGCGCTTCGCGGCGAGCGCCGCGTCACCAGTTCGAAGCTTGATTTATTCTAATAAGCACGCCGCGGCTCGTACGCTAAATTTAAGTACCTAACTCGGACACTCGCGCTTATAATAACATCGGTGATTGTATTCGTTAGTTCCGTTTTCTGTATACTTCCTTTCGATCTTTTGTGGTAATTTACTAACATTTTCTCCTTCTATTATTTACGTTATCGTGAATTAAACTGCGTTGTGTTATTTACGGACTTATGAGTTCAACCCCATCTCTACAACCACATTGGTGACCCCGAGAAAGAACATACCTACCATGCTGGAAGACGAAAAGGAAATTAGCCGAGTCGGTGTGAGGCTGCCGCCATTTTATCCTGACAAGCCAGCGTTATGGTTCGTGCAACTAGAAAGTCAATTTGCGTTGGCCAAAATTACGGCGGATTCAACCAAATTCCACTACGCGTTGGCCCAGTTGGACTCTGAAAGCGCATCAATAGTCGAAGACGTCATAACTGCTCCAGCAGCAGCAGATAAGTACGAGCGACTAAAAGCCGAGCTCATCAAACGGCTATCCATTTCGCGTGACAATTCGGATCGTGCTCTCTAATTTTAAATATCTGTAAACGTACATTTACAGACCTAGGAATATATGGGGCAAAATTAAACGACAGCTAGAGATTTCCTTTATCGATAAACTGAATAATCGATGCTTTTACCATATACGAGTGATCGCCCCCAGCATTGTTTGTAAGTGTGTATTTTTTGTTTGTTTTGCCACTTATGATGATTATGAGTGGAGGTTCGAAAATCCTTTTAAAACAAAAAATAACCAGGATTATGTTGCTATTTTGCTTAATATTCATTCATACTTTCAATAAAAACATATTTTTACAAACAAATGTTGGGGCGGTCACTAGTAAATGGGAAATGCATCGATAGTTGAGTTTATCGATATAAGCAATCCCTAGCTGTCAATAGTCCTAGCTGGAAATATTTCATTAGAAATGTAATTGCAGTTTTATAAAACATTTATTAAGCAATGAAAAACAGTAACATCCGACGAAATCGGTTGCGTAATTTTCAGGATATTGTTGTTTACGTGTAAAATGGAATTTTAGCTGCGTGCATACCCCACGAGTTGCGGCCCTCTGAGGGCCATAAAAACCGGTGTAACCGGTTATTTCTTATCAGTCGCTTATCAGAAGTTGACCTGTGCACATCTCCCGCAATCACTCACTGGAATCACCTGGACGAAATGGACACCACCGAAAATGAAGCCGCCCAAGTCGTCACCCTCCTGAACCAAGGACTTACGCAGCGTTCTGTTGCTCAACAGCTGAATTTAAGTCAGTCTGCTGTCTCCAGAGTGTCCCGTCGGTTTGCTGAGACCGGAGTCCTTACTCGGAGACCGGGATCTGGCCGTCGAAGATGCACATCTGAGAGAGAGGACCATTTCATCGTGACGACCAGTCTTCGTAATCGCCACCGGACCGGTGTTGACATTCAGCAGCAGCTGATGCAGAGCCGTGTGGAACCAGTGAGCTCTCGGACAGTTCGCCGAAGACTCAAGGAAGCGAACCTCACCCCAAAAAGGCCTGCCACGGGGCCTAAATTGACGCGGAGACATCGTGACGCTCGCAAGGATTTCGTGGCGAGATACGAAAATTGGACGTATGAGGAATGGAGCCGTGTACTCCTCAGTGATGAGTGCAGAGTGTGTCTCCATGGCAGCGACAGAAGAAGACGGTTTGCACAATGCTGTTTCTATGAAACAGTCGCCTACGGTGGAGGATCCGTCATGATGTGGGCGGGCATTTGAATGGAGGGAAGGACCGGGCTGGTTTTCATTCCAGGTGGGGGGCGAGGAGGTGGATTGACCGCTGCCAGATACATCACCGACGTCCTGCAAGACCATGTCGTCCCCTATGCAGGTTTTTTTGACGAGGGGTTTCATTTGATGCAAGATAACGCCCCTTGTCACACCGCAAGAGTTACTCAAGCATACCTTGCTGAGGTCGGCATCCCCACCCTTACGTGGCCACCGCTGAGTCCGGATTTAAACCCCATTGAGCACCTGTGGGATTACCTGAAGAGGAAAGTTCGAGCCCGAGATCCAGCCCTTGACACAATTTTGGCCCTGAAGGAAGCTCTTGTCGAGGAATGGGAAGCATGTCCACAGGAGACCATCAGGAAGCTGATAAGATCAATAAGGAACCGCATCGCATGTGTAAAAAAAGCCCGCGGTGGCAATACGAGGTATTAAGAAAAAATAATAAACCGTTTTCCCATATTAAAAAATATTTTCTTTCAATTTTATGGTTATTAATTTAGCCACGTTTTACCCCTACTTTGTTAAAATCACTTTGTTAAAGCCTGAATTATTAGCTTTCTAAAAATACCAGTTACGTACAATACTAATATTAGTATCAAAGATATTGCACATTGAAACTAGAATAATTTTTGAGTCGACTTTTTTGTCCGTAAGTGTAGTTCAGAATCGAGTTTGACGTTTATAAATTTAAGTTAACAGACGTTTAGAGAACGCAATCCGAATTGGCCCCATTATGTTATGTTTTTTATGTTAATTATGTTTATTAAGGTTGCTACAATTAAATCAACAAATAAACAACGTTAATTAAATTTTTAGATTTTTTTTCGTTCACTTAACGACTTATTTCAATATAAAATAGGTACTTGAAAACTTGTGTGTTTTCATTGTTTGCAACTATTTTCTGAATGATTTCAACACCTTTTCACTTTCAAAAATGCATTTTTAATATTTTTACACTTAAATTGTCAATTCCGGTACTAGTACCGGGATCCCGGGATTGAGATCCCAATACCGGTTTCAGTACCGGTATTGGAAATCCTCCGGTATTGCATTCCCTAATACAATTCACTTGCCCCGGCCGGCACTGTTTCACTTGCCTCAATATGGAAATTTTTGCATTTTTCTTAATCAAATCCTGGCTAATTCTGTTGCCCTTACGGAAAACGAATACACACAGGTGAAAAAAAACAAACGTTATCCTACTTATATTCTTTACAGCTCCGTAAGTCAGGCTTTACAAGTTAAATTATAAGAAAATCGACGATGGGTTAAACACGCCAATATTTTTTCACAGCTTGAAATTTTGTAATGGGTTGTTTATTTTAATAAGGTTGGGTCTCGCTCGTGGTACTAAGGAGCTCCTACTCATAGACATGACCATTTGTCAGCAAGTCAGGCGAAACAAGGCGGCCCTCTCGGCTGCTTGGATTGACTACAAGAACGCTTATGACTCGGTACCTCACTCATGGCTCGAAAGGATCTTAGAGTTCTATAAAGTTGATACAACTTAAAGGTCCTTTTTAGGTGTGTGTATGAGGTAGTGGATCACAGTCCTTCATCAACCAGGTGGTCGAGATGTCCCCTCTGATTCGCCTAACTTGATAAGGATTAAAAGAGGCATCTTCCAGGGTGACAGTCTGAGTCCTTTGTGGTTTTGCCTAGCCATGAATCCTCTCAGCTCTTTGCTGAAGGATTACGGGCTTGGCTATCGACTTCGTAGAGAAGCTCAAGTCATTTCTCACTTATTGTTCATGGATGACTTCAAATTGTTTGCATCGGAGTGCCAAGATCTTATCGCACTATTGAAAATCACACAAGAGTTCAGTAGTGCGATCAAGATGGAATTCGGTGTAGATACGAGGGCAGAGTGAGAAGTCTGGTAAAAATCATATTAAAGGTATTTTCTTCACAAATTCATTAATGTCAATTTGTAATGCAGCCTTTTTGGAGGTAAATCGTATATTTTCAGCCAGTTCACACGACTAGTTTTTTTTTGACAGCTATGAAAAAGAAACAATCACTTCGGTGTTTGCAAACATGGAGAAAAGTGAGTTTCGTGTTCTGATTAAACATTATTTTTTGCGAAAAAAAACCATTACGGATACAAAAAAAAATTAGACAAATATTACGGGAAATCTGCTCCATCGATTAAAATGATCCACAAGTGGTTTACGGATTTTCGTTATGGCCGTACAAGCACTGCTGACGCCGACCGACCCGGACGCCCAGTTGAGGTCACTACACCAGAGATGATCACCAAAATCCATGACATCGTATTGACCGACCGAAGAATAAAGGTCCGTGAGATAGCTGATATTGTAAGCATTTCAGACGAACGGGTTCGTAATATCCTTCACACTTATTTGGATATGAAGAAGCTCTCCGCCCGTTGGGTGCCGCGATTGCTCACAGTAGATCAAAAACGCACTAGGGTGACCCTGTCAGAGGCATGTTTGGCGAAGTTTAGGTGTAATGAAAAGGACTTCTTGCGTCGTTTCATAACTGTTGACGAAACCTGGATTCATCATCATACACCAGAAACCAAGGAGCAGTCAAAACAATGGATTGATTCAGGTGAACCTGTACCAAAGAAGGCCAAAGCAGTTTTATCGGCGAATAAAGTTATGGCTACTGTCTTCTGGGATGCTCGTGGTGTAATATATGTTGATTACCTTCAGAAAGGTAAAACGATGAACGGCGAATATTATGCCAACTTGTTACAGCGATTTCATGAAGTTTTAATGGAAAAACGACCACATTTGGCAAAAAAGAAAATCATTTTTCACCAAGACAACGCACGGGTCCACACTTGTGCAGTTGCTATGGCTAAAATCCACGAGTTGCGTTACGAATTGCTCCCGCATCCGCCTTATTCTCCAGATTTAGCCCCCTGCGACTATTTTCTTTTCCCAAACTTAAAGAAATGGCTTGGTGGAAAAAGATTTGGTTCCAACGAAGAAATCATCGCAGAAACCAATGCGTATTTTAAAGGGTTGGAGAAATCGTACTATACGGAGGGAATCGAAAAGCTAGAAAAGCGATGGACCAAGTCGTCATGATCGTAGAACAATGACGGATCTGCAAATTGCCAACTTTACAGTTCGGCAGTTTAAAGAATTAAGACAGTATTTAATGTCATAATTTCGTAATCGATCAAATTGTCGAATTTTTGCAAAACCGCCGTTGTTCTACGATCATGACGAAGTGTATTGAGTTACATGGGGACTACAATGAAAAATAAATATTTACTTGGACCAAAAAAAAAAAATGTTTAATTTTTTCCGGATTTTTCACTCTGCCCTCGTAAGTGTGCGGTCATGCATGTTCAACGAGGGAAAGTTGTAAATTCATCTAATTTGCAGCTTTCTGAGACAATGACCCTCAGATCTCTCTCCGAAGTTGAAACCTACAAATATCTTGGTATGTCACAGTCTTTGGGTATTATGGACGTCGATGTCAAGCAGTCAGTGAAGGAGCGCTTCTTTTGCCGCTTGACAAAAGTTCTTAACAGTCTTTTGTCGGGTGGCAATAAGGTGCGTGCCTTCAAAGGCTGGGTGATGCCGCTGCTCACATACTCCTTTGGCATACTAAGGTGGACTCAGACTGAGCTGGACGCCCTGGATAGAAGGGTCCGTCTACTGCTCAAATCACATCGCATGTTGCACCCACGCTCATCTGTCATGAGTAGGCTTGGGACTTTTGGATGCTCGCTATGGTTCTAGAATCCACGGAGTCGCCATTATATTAAAATATTTTTTTAGAAGTCAAAGTCGAAGTGGATAAGTACATACAACTTGTATGTATATAATTACCAGTAATAAAATACTCTATTGCTAGTAAACAAAATAAACTAAAACAAATACTTTAAGTAACAATAACAAAAATGTCTTTTTCAATTTAATATTAGTCGCCACTTAAATTTTTTTGATGAGGTACACTTTTAACACACTTTTTTTCCGGCTTTGAAATATACATCACATAAAGAACAAAATATACAAGACTTTTCTTCAACATATTTTAATTCCTTATACGGCTCTAACCAGGACTTAATTTCGCAAGTAGTAAAACTATTCATTTTAAATTTTATCAGAAATTGCTTAAACCGTGTTTAATCAAACTGACAATTTATTAATCAAGTGTTTTTTTAATTGGTAGAATAGATGTCAGTCAGTAGTCTGTCACAACGCAAGTATCAAAGAGGATGCATAATTAAGTAAATCGTACCTATATATGCATGAACTGTGACATGTGTGTGTAATAACTAATAAATTTATGATAAAATTAACTGCAGTCATAATAACGTGGTTATTACCGATCGATATAACAGCGTAAATCTAACATGTTTTATTTTTACACTTTGACTTTGACTTCGAAAATAATATTTTAACATAATGGCGACTCCGTGGAATCTGAAACCATAGCGAGCATCCAAAAGTCCCAAGCCTAGTCATGAGATTGTACATCCCGAGGAAATGTGGAGGTCGAGGCATTTTAAATGCTAAGAATCTCCATAACCGCGAGGTGTGCAATCTCAGGGATTATTTCCTTGGCAATGAGTGTGGGATGCATCGTGATGTGGTTGCAGTAGACAGGAGCCTCACGCCTCTCTCCTTGGCAAACGAAAACTGGCGTAGTCCAACGGTGTTGAGCACTGAAGACCGCAAGAACGTATGGAAGAGCAAGGAGCTACACGGACGCTTCTACCGGGCCCTAACAAGGCCCGACGTAGACTTTATAGCGTCCGTGAACTGGCTACGGTTTGGTGACCTCTTTGGGGAAACCGAAGGTTTTGCCTGTGCAATTGCTGACGAGGTCATAATGACGAACAATTACCGGAAATATATTCTGAGGGATGGCACGGTTGACATTTGTCGAGCGTGCCGTTGTCCCGGCGAATCCCTCAGACATATAATTTCCGATTGTTCGCATTTGGCCAACGGCGAGTACTTGCACAGACATAACCTCGTAGCCAGGATCATTCATCAGCAGCTTGCTCTTCAATACGGTCTTGTTGAGTCTGAAGTGCCGTACTATAAGTACACACCGGCGCCAGTTCTCGGGTGGAATTTCCAAAAAATATTCCTTAGTACAAAAAAATTGTAAGTCCTTAGGTTCAGCGGTTTAGGCTATGCGTCGATCGATCAGTCAGTCAGTCAGTTTTACCCCTTTTCATCTTTTTGGGGGTGAAATAACCAAAACCGCTAAGACACGTATTAATTAATTTTCATTGGCTAACCTAAACATAAAATTTGAAGAGTCTAACTTCAACACTGACGGTCTCTCATACAAATTTTCATCCGCTAATTTACCCCGTCAGGGGTGGAATTTCCAAAAATCCTTCCTTAGTGGATCTCTACACCATATAAGGTATCGATGTGCAAATTTTCAAGTCTCTAGGTCCAGCGGTTTGGGATGTGCGTAGATATATCAACAATCAGTTTAGAATTTTATATATACAGGGTGTTACAAAAATACCCGTAAAGCCGAAAGGGGGTTAAATGGTGCCTTATAACAAGTCCATTTACAATATTTGAGAACCGTACTATCACTGTATGACTTACCGCCAAAATAAAAATAAAACATTATTTTTTTCATTGATGTGCAAACCCTATTTCAGTAAAATTAAAGAGTAAACTACGCAGAATGTTTAAATGTACATTTTTACCTAATTCGCGAAACATATTACAAGTCGAGTTTTGGAAGATTTTAAACGAAGAAATCTAAACACACTTACTTTTTCGTAATGAACGTCACATTTACAGGAACGGCTCAAAGTGAGCTCCGCCTTACTCAATGCACAACCTCCGATATACAGTTCGCGAGCACGATTTAAATTGCCATCTTCATGGCCTACGCGTAACATCATAAATCGTAATATTCTAAGTTAGAAAACATCGTCATTTTGTAAAAAAAATATGGAGAAACACGAAACAATTGTAGAATATCGATAAGAAGATTTGAAATTGACAACATATTTTATTTTTCCGTCTTGACGTTTTTTGAAGCCAGTAGTTTAAGCATAATGTAATGACATCATAGAATTGAACCTTTGTGGATGAAAAACCGGAAAACCATTAAAGTTGACAATTATTAAAATTGGTAGGTAGGCCTCTCTGTTAAATAATCTATGCTAACTCCGGTTCCCTGACATAAAAGCTTACTAGGGTTGACAATATTTTTGGCTTTGATAATTTATTATATTTTATACGGGGTATTTTGTAACACGTTGTATATAGATAGATTGCGCAAACGCCCAAGCTTGTGAAGCAGCTGCTCCCTATGATCTAGAAAAGCAACCTCACTGTAATCGAGAAGGGGGGAGTAAGACAAAGCGAACCAGGGTTATTTTAGTGCTTAAAGTAGAAAGTTTTGCAGGCAGGGTTAATTAAAAGGTTATGCTTCTTATAGAAACCTATATCGATAACATTCGGCCCATAAATAAATGTTTCATATTTGAATTTGTTCTCTTACGCATTTATCCTACCACTACTACTACTACTACTAAACTTAACTTTAATTTACTGAGAATCGGACCTCCTTAGAGGAATACCAAGTAAGAATTTCGTAAATATTTTATGAGATATATCTAGAAACCTTAGACCATACAGTACCTGGACTGACCTTATAGGTAATTTCCACTCTGCCGAAAAACTTGCACAGTGTGCAAAACGTTATACAAAACCTATTTCATAATCGATTAATGGTCATTCACAAAATCGCCTCGCCAGAGAACACACTCATGGAAAAATGCTCGCATGTGCTATAAGCTTAGAAAAAGATGGCACAACATTTCATTTGTTAGTAATTTTATATATTTAATACATGTAAAATATTATTTTTTAAATATTTTCATAGCACGTCAAATTTAACGATTATAATCAATCGATTCAAAATTTTACTTGGATGAATACGTACTCGGGGTAGCGAGATTCGGCTTTAATGCTTTGTAAGAATAAACTTAACAGTTTTTGAAATAAAGTAAATATTGTTTTCATCAAAATGATGACTCGGTTTAGTGATGAGTGTAGTCTCAATGAAATCAATATTTATCGACAGTAATGAATATTTACTAAGGACCTGGAAATTGCCTAGTGAACACTATTTATGTTAAGTGTATCTAAAAGTGTGTGTGTTTCTAAAAGACCCAGTATTGAAAAAATATGGACCGCCTCATGCGGCAGACAAGCAAATTGGGTGCCTACGCGTACTACGAGTAGTTCCATATGTTCGTAACATTTTGATGCAAGTCAGTATCGAACGCTGCAAGAGGAGAAAGTTAACACGTTCGGCGCCGGTGACACATATCTGTGATCAAAAAAATCTTACTCCTATGCCAGTGACACATATGTGTGATTTAATTATTACGCCTTTTTCTCAATAAATTTCCAATTTAAAAATTTTAGATTGAATGTACTGTTATGTATATTTAAATATTAAACCGAATTGACAACAATTCATTTTGTGCTAAGGTAGTAAAATAAAATACCGTTTCTAGATTTTACACTGCTGATTACAGTAAAAATATCTTTGGATTTTTTTATGCAGTAGTTTTTTTTATATTTAGGAAAAACAGTAAAAAAAGTTGGATTGTGAATGTTAGGAATACACTTATAGTGCCGTTAGTCCATTAATTAAAAAAAAAGTATATACAACTGTCATGTTCATTTTTATCTGTCTGACGAATGAAACTCAAAGCAGATGCAAAGCAGTAAACGCAAAATAAATAGTTTATTTATTTTAATGGCGTCTACAAATTATGTAATTAATTAAATTACGCAAAATAACAAATTTGTGAACGAATGGCAGCGAATGATTGACATGACATGACTAGGCTTGGGACTTTTGGATGCTCGCTATGGTTTTAGATTCCACGGAGTCGCCATTATGTTAAAATATTATTTTTCGAAGTCAAAGTCAAAGTGTAAAAATAAAACATGTTAGATTTACGCTGTTATATCGATCGGTAATAACCACGTTATTATGACTGCAATTAATTTTATCATAAATTTATTAGTTATTATTATTACCAGGGATCGGAAATTCGGATCGATATTTACCTAAAGTTGGCAAAATCCCGGAAAAAGATAGGCAAACATGGCGTCGGCTTCTTAAAAATATTATTTTAATAATATAAGTTCCGGGATTCTGGGATTCTACAAAATTTTAATATAATAATTACTTTACATATAGGATAAAACATTCATTTTTGCTCCTATAAATTCGTTAGGTTAATGAGTTACAGGTAAATTAAATAACATTTGGTAAATCAATACATGAAAAATAACTTCAAACAGTTAATATAAATAATTGATTATGAATTAATGCCGGTGCAATTTATTTATTTTGAAATCCCAGAAATTTTAGTAATGAATTCTACGATTGAGTCCGCCTCCATACAACTGAACAACAAAGCCGGTGCGAAAGTATAGGTAAATATCGATCCGAATTTCCGATCCCTGATTATTACACACACATGTCACAGGTCACAGGTGACGCGATATGCATATATAGGTACGATTTATTTAATTATGCATCCTCTTTGATACTTGCGTTGTGACAGACTACTGACTGACATCTATTTTACCAATTAAAAAAACACTTGATTAATAAATTGACAGTTTTGATTAAACACGGTTTAAGCAATTTCTGATAAAATTTAAAATTAATAGTTTTATTACTTGCGAAATTAAGTCCTGGTTAGAGCCGTATAAGGAATTAAACAATGTTGAAGAAAAGTCTTGTTTATTTTGTTCTTTATGTGATGTATATTTCAAAGACGGAAAAAAGTGTTTATTGTTAACTATGTTAAAAGTTTTTGATAGGTCCAGAACTCGTTTAACCCCGCAAAATACACCGTGTTTTTATTGATTTACGATAACTTCGGCATATTACTAGGTACATCCATAGAAACTAAGTGGTAGATTCTTTTTTTTTATATTGCAAAAAAAAAAAAAAAAAAATCTATGGAGCTAAGTTCATTTAGTTACTTTGCTCCATAGAGATTTTTTTTTTTTTTTTGCAATATAAAAAAAAAGAATCTACCACTTAGTTTCTATGGATGTACCTAGTAATATGCCGAAGTTATCGTAAATCAATAAAAACACGGTGTATAGAAAAAATAATAGTGATCCATTCTTACTACCATTTTAATGATGAACATGAAATAGTAATAGATGATGATTATGATGCACTAAGAAGTGGCGACTAATATTAGATTGAAAAAGACATTTTTGTTATTGTTACTTAAAGTATTTGTTTTAGTTTATTTTGTTTACTAGCAATAGAGTATTTTATTATTGGTAATTATATACATACAAGTTGTATGTACTTATCCACTTTGACTTTGACTTATAAAAAAATATTTTAACATAATGGCGACTCCGTGGATTCTAGAACCATAGCGAGCATCCAAAAGTCCCAAGCCTAGACATGACAGTCAGTTTTGTATCTGTTTAAAGTTACTTTTTTTTATTTTATGTCATGTTAAGATCACGACATCAGTATTCCTAACTTTGGATATACGGTCTTTTTAATGACTATTTCTTTAATAAATTATTAACGACGAATTTAAGTTAAATAAAGAAAAACTGAGAAATACGGGTAGTCTAATTTTTAACCAGCTATTATAAACGCGAAAAATAAATAACGCTTTTTTTTTTGAAATGTTGTCAATTATGCGTCGGTACCAAAATCTGAGTTTTTGAAATTTATTAAAAGTTACCCTTATACAGTGCCGATGACACAAATCTGTGTCATTTTTTCCACACATTTCAGCGGTTATCAAAGTTTTCATTAGAACTTACTATATACATTTCGCTGCTTTATTGGAAATTAGTTAACAGTTAATTCGTTGTTATACCCTGTGAAGCTAAGACGCCAAATAGCATATTTTATATATTTAGTATTTTTAAGGGTACAATGTTTCAAATTCAATCGGACTGTTTTTTGTAAGTAATTTTATTACAGACAGTAATTTTATTACAGACACGGTGAAAGTACTCCTGGAGAAATCTCCTCAGCCTCCGGAACATTCCCACAGTCATTTTCTGGTTCTTCTGGTTCGGGGGGATTATGCCAAGTTTTTTTTTATTTTGACTACAAGACCTCCTCCAAGTTCTAGGGTTGGTGTAGTGCTCCGATCTGAAAGCAATACATGACCTTAATGTTAATAGTACAGTGTTAACATTTGTACCAAAGTTTCTAATCATAATTGTTTATTTTACTAGTCAATTATTTATAATCACACAGGTCGTAAACAATAAACTGAAAATAAAGTATTTAAGACACCTAAAACAACAGTCGCGAAATTTGGTGGTCATGGGTTTGATCTCCGCTACCAATGGCCTATGTCACCTACATAATAATTTATTTTCAGTTCATTAGCACTAAAGTTTGAGAAACACTGAGTAAAGAAGTAATAACTTACGATTTTCTTCCATTTTGTGAGTTTTCAAATATTAGGCAGTATTTTTTCGAGCACTAGCACCATTCCACTACATGTCAGAGAATAAAAAAAACGCATTTTACTCATTTATCTATGAACTATGCCAGTTGACACGTATTTGTGACCATGTTATTCGTACTCCTATGCCAGTGACACAAATACGTGACTACGATAATTTCGCCCGGCATAGCTTAAGGACTCGGTGAAACGCTGCCGGCGTCGAACGTGTAGATTTTGCTGTTCCTACTTTATGTTTATATGAAAAAGTTAGTATATTTAGTATTTTAGTAAGTAATTCACGTTTCACTCTTAAATATTTACTTATACAAAAGAAATACCAATCACCATGATATTTTAAAACTTTCATAACTTTGTCAAATATTTAATACAAATACGGTCAATAATGTTCTCATAAAACAATAATAAGAAACATTGTGCTATAATCTCCGTGAGTGGTCAAGAGGGCAAAGTTTGTAAAAATATATAAAAATCATACAACTTTTCCGTTATTGTTAATTATAATTAACATGACTTAACAACTATTTCATTAACCAATAATATCCTATTACGATGCTCGATAGACATTGATTTTTTTTTTGGCAGAGAAGACGGCACTTTAGCACTCGAGCCAACTGATGGTAAGTGGGAACTGAGACAATCTCAAGATTGCAATCCTAAGGGCCGTATTAATAAACTCATCTTGACTGAGAGATGTCCTTCACAAGATACGTCACAGTAAACAACAAGCCATAGAAAACTGACATTTTGACGCATCTTGAGACTGGCATTAAAGTCGAGATAAGTTTTTTTATACGGGCCTAAGACTTCAAAGGCGTTGCCAACTCTGAGGTCTAAGATGGAATCTCTATGCTCGTAATTTCACCGGTTGTCTTATTCTCACACCGGAACACAACAATGCGAACACTGCTGCTAGGCGGCGGGTCAAAAATTGTGTGCTTCTGTAAATGTCAGTAAAAATATCGATATGAGCTATCGACCTAATCCTCGCACCGTAGGTTATGACTTATGCCGACCACATTGACATTTACGTATTCTTATACCGCGTTTGTACAAAGTCTTTACATGTGTGATATGTTTGTGTGCGTCAAAATATATTATGTGTTAGATTTCTGTCAAAATGTGCGTGTGTAATGACTAGGGTTCGTACTTTTGGTGGCATATCGTGGTTCTAGAATCCATGGAGTCGCTATTTCCTAATTATTAAAATACATACCACTTTAATTTTAACCTTCGGTTTTTAATATTACAAAATTCTATTTTTTATTGAACCGCTAAGCCAATTTAAATTAATTTTGGTACGGAGGATATCTTTGCTCTGTGAAAGCCTTACAAACAAGCAAATATTAGTAGGTATGGATAAACTGAACTAAAAATATATTTAGTTCATTTTGAAATATGACCATGCTGAAGGTCAAAATCAAAGTGTCACGTGTTATAATAATTAGGAAATAACGACTCCATGGATTCTAGAACCACGATATGCCACCAAAAGTCCTAACCCTAGTAATGACACAGATAAATTTTACATTTGTAAGTAATCTTTAGCATGTGTTATTTCTTCACCCCCCGCAAATCTCGGCAGACATGATTGTACTCGAATACGACCTATAAGGCAGGTCCAGGTATTGTATGGTCTAAGCTAGAAACTAATCAACTCCAAAACCAACCTAATAAAAATCTGATTTACAGACGCTGACTTAAGAAGAAACTCGAAAAGTTAGGATTGAACCTATTCTGAATATGATATGATAAGCTCCACAAACAGATCTACAGGATTTGACACAAACCCCGGATTGACGGGAGCAATTCCGTACAGTCGTTTAAATAATGCGAGGATAACTTTTATAAGTTGATGTCGATAATAAAAAATGAATTAAGGTAGGGTGGGGGACGATTGAATGGTTTTTTGATGAGATGGATAGTGTTGTGTTAAAACCCTCGTAAAATAAAAAACTATTTACTTCCTTTCAATTGCATAAATTGGTAGGTATGGGCAAGGGCTATATTTTTGTAATCTGTCGATAAAACTCGGTTACGCCTGTTCTAATATATAAAAATAATAAAATACAATACAATTTTGTCTAAAAAATAGACGGGTTAAGATGGAATGGTCGAGGGGTAAGATTGACATAGTGTCTAAAGACTTTTAGATGGATGCAAACGGTTAGTGTTGCTCGTTATTCAATAGAATTCCTTACGCTTCACAGATACGGATGATTAACCCACATATTAAAAAATCAAATATGAATCTGTGTAACAAATTAAGACACATTTATAATACAAAAAAATACCAAATACATAGTAATCTGTGTAGAAAATTTAGTCACAGACTTACATTTATAATATTAGAAATCCAAATAAGTACTGTAGTAAACTTATATCGTTATATTAGGTCAGTAAATAAACCTTACGTAATTTTTGTTTTTAAGTGCAATGTTTAAGAATATGTGTCTTTTTCTATGACTTTCAAAAACGGGGGAAGATTGAAACATTACTATTCCAATGTTACCCCATCGAAATTGGCTGGGTAAAGATGGAAACTTCTCGTAAATCTCAATATATGTATAATAGCTACACCTAGCACAAGTAAATACAAATAGAATCTCAAATAACACATAAATAGTCAGTCAGAACTTTTATACTCACCTTATTAATCAAGTTATGAAACACGGGGTAAGATTGAAAATCGACGAATACCACGAAATGCCGAACTTCACAAAATAGGACATAACACATAAGTTCACATAACACACGTCTACTTAATCCGAGCGGTCACTGACGATTGAGCGGCGGATCGTAACAAAATGGCGGCTCAAAGGATGATACCAGCACTAAAAAAAATAAACCAAATAGGGAGTTATGTGAGAATTTAAATCTTTCCCCTTTTTATCTTCCCCCACCTTACCTTACCACCGTAAAGCAAGTTGTACCCTTATCTTCTATATCTGAATGATCAGCTATCCATGAAGATAAACGATCTTTTTTTTGCGAGGCATTTTTAACTGACTTCAAAAAACAAAAAGGCGGAGGTTCTCAAGTCTTCTAAATGCTAAGGAATATTTTTGCACTGAATGAATTGTTATCCAATGTGTTTTGTGTTGTTATTGTTGGCATGCAGAGTTGAGACCGTTTCACAAAAACTGCCCAACCATTTATAATTTTACTAGCGACCCGCCCGCGGCTTCGCCCGCGTGGAATGTATTATACATATAAACCTTCCTTAAGAATCACTCTATCTATTAAAAAAAACCGCGTCAAAATCCGTTGCGTAGTTTTAAAGATTTAAGCATACATAGGGACAGACAGCGCAAGCGACTTTGTTTTATACTATGTAGTGATTTAAGTACTTATTTTTACCTGATTTGTGCTTTTATTGTAAACTAGCGACCCGCCCGCGGCTTCGCCCGCGTGGAATGTATTATACATATAAACCTTCCTTAAGAATCACTCTATCTATTAAAAAAAACCGCATCAAAATCCGTTGCGTAGTTTTAAAGATTTAAGCATACATAGGGACAGACAGCGCAAGCGACTTTGTTTTATACTATGTAGTGATAATAGTTATTTGTTCAACAAGAGAGCAAAGTTAGTTTTTGCTGCGAGTGATGATTTTGAATCCCGAGTAAGCGAAGGATTCTATTAATGAATCACGAGCGTAGCGAGTGATTCTAGGTTAGAATCCTGAGCGTAGCGAGGGATTCAAAGATACGAGACGTAAAAAACTTTGGTCTCGTGTGAGACATACAACTTTTCACCTCAGCAGCCAGAACAACACAAGATTCAGAACAGAACAACAGAACAACAGAAGATTTTGGTGTGTTTTCCTGCGGAAACTACGCAGGATATTTGAAATATTTTTTAATTTGCTATTTATAGATTTATATAATGCTAGACTAAGTAGTACCATTGTAATATTAAATATATTTAAAAAAATGACTGACTGCTGAGTTTCTTGCGGCGCTTCTTCTCAGCAGTGGTCTCCTCTTGTGAAGCGCTGGTAGATTCTTGACGTGTAAAAGTGCCCGTGCGGCCTACTTACTGAATAAATGTCTTTATCTTTATCTTTATCTTTTATCTTTAACAGATAGTTTTATTTGCAATTTTACGGTTATGTGTGCATCCGAACGTGCGTTTCTTTTTGGGCCTACTATGTGTGGAATTTGAAAATCGAACTTCGAATCAAGTTGTTTCTATCTCTCGCTTTTTTCCTATCGAAGTGAAAGTGACAGAACAAAGTGAAGTTCAATTTTTTCGAATGTTGTGAGTAGCCCCAGCACTGCTAACGGCATTTAAAAAAAAAATTAAAAAGCTACTTTGCCTCTCGCTCGCAGCAAAATTGAATTTTGCGTACTGTTTTTAAGCAGCAAAACCTGCTTGTTTGAGCTGCTGAGGTGAAAATATATTTTATTTCTTTCAATGTAATTTCAAAGGTTGTCAAAATGTCCAGAGTCAAGAGTCAATGTCAGATATCGGTTGTTAATAGTTGCGATAAGTATAAATAAAAAAAATTGCGTCTTTACGCAAAACTTACGCTTAAACTGGGCCATTAATTATAATGATTAAAAATTGCTTTTTAACGATGTCAAAAAAGCTTGGTCGATATTTAATTATAATTAATCACTAGCACTTGTACATTTTTGCTCCCGTCAATCCGGGGTTTGGAAATAATTAGTAAAATTAACATATTGTGACTTGTGTGGGTGGTTTTCAAAAAAGTGTACCTAATTAATGCACAAATTCAGAAACGGTAACTTTAGCCATGTGAGTAACGAAAATTAGTCATACAGGATTATTGGTAATTCGTCGTATTCCCGTTAGGAGGTGATAGGGGTGTCTATTTGCGGTAATTTTACCCCTATATGCATTATAAAAAAGTGATATTTTTTTTAGTTATCATGATTTTTAGCTTTTTTCAAAATATTTCAAAAATTCAACATCAAAAATTTATTTAAAATCAATTTCAATCTATTTTTTTCTTCTGATTTATAAAAACAATTAAACACTGGTTATTTATCAATAGTCAAAGAACAATTATCGGTCCAAATTTAAAAAAGTGCGAGATGAAAAACCATATTATTTCTAGATTTTTTACATATTTTTTTTCCACTAAAATGCCTTAAAACCAAAAAAATCGTTATGAAACTTGGCTTGCAGATTATTTTAAAAACATAACCGTTTTCTTAGCTCTCCATTTTTTTATTTTTTTATTTGATTTGAAACATGAACGAGCTTGATCAATATGAACAACGGATGTTTCAAAATTACACAAATGAAGAATACGCCGATATAACGTTTTGTTACGGCTTTTGCAACGGTAACAGTGAAGCTGCTCGTCATGATTATTCGCGTCAGTTTCCTAATCGCCGGTTACCCTATGTATCAGTTTTTAATGTAGTGTATAGGCGAATCCGAGAAACTGGTAGTGTTCAGAGACGACAAATTAATGCCGGAAGACCCCCAGTCCATCTTGTTAATTACGAAGAGGATATTCTGCAAAGAATTTATCGATGAACCAACAATTTCGACAAACACCGTCGCCACACGACTCTCTGTAACACAATGGAAAGCGTGGTCTACAGTGCATAATGTAGGATTCTATCCTTACCATTATACTCCTGTGCAAGTTATTCACGAAGAGGACCCTGAAAGGAGAGTTGCTTTCTGTAGATTCATGTTACATGCGGATTTAGAAAACGAGTCTTTTTTGAAAAAAATCCTATGGACCGACGAATCCAAATTCGGTCAAAATGGGATTACTAACTACCACAATGAACATTATTGAAGTGAGAAAGTGCACAAAAAACCTAATAAAAAGAGGCCAAAAGGGTCGCAACGCCGTTTTTCAGTCATTGTGTGGATGGGAATAATTGACGAAAATTTAATCGGACCACATTTTTTACCGAGCAATCTAAATGCTGCAGCTTACGAACATTTTTTGACAAATGAAATGTTTGACCTCCTCGAAGACGTGCCTTTGGCTACAAGGCAAAACATGATATACCAGCAAGACGGATGTCCTGTACATTTTGGTGTCAATGTTAGGCGATGGCTCGATAGCCATTTTCCTAATCGTTGGATAGGGCGAGGAGGACCCATTCCGTGGCCTGCGAGAAGTCCGGACTTAACGCCGGTTTATTTATATGTCTGGGCCACAGACATTATATAAACTAGCAGACATAACATTACTGCTCAGAATGCGTGGCAGCTTTACACACATAAAAGATTAACTCACACTAATACAAAAACAGGGACGTATTAAGGAAACTGAAACCTGAAAATATTAACAGTATAAATTAATTAATTTATTAATTTCTTTTTTGCAAATGCTGTGTCATTAAGTCCCATGAAATGAACTTTCCCGCAATTTACTTAGGTAGATAAGATAGCTAACTCATAAACATAAACAATACCAGAACAAGACAAAACAGTAGGTACACAGGGCGTAAGTTATGTTATGTTTTGAATTGTTTTCAGGGTAAGTACTTACCTATTACAAAACAATGCAATAATAAATGTGGTCAAGTGCAAACCAATTGATATAAGAGGGAGTGGGAATACTTAAGGTCTTGGAATTAGTCGATATACCCAAGGTAAACAGGTCGAAATTTATACAGAGATTAATCTTTCCGTACAAAAAAAAATGTACTTTGTTCGAAAATTAATTTTCTTATGGACTATGGTGCTTGAGGAAAGCTGATTGACCAGTTTAGGGACACGGCAGCGGTGTTTGACAGCTCTACATACTTACCATACACAAGCGGGCAGCTGCAGCTAGAGTATTCTTTGGATTGAAAGATACAGTCGCGAACCGGGATTGTTGAGCCACTTACCCATGTTTCTAATTTGGCCATGTACTGCAAATCGAATAGCTGTCAGCCAGTCGTTGACATCGGTTATTGAATACACGGCTAAAATACGAACAATGGCAAGTGGCTCAACAATCCCGGTTCGTGACTGTACCTACTTAGCGAAAAAAATTGAAATAATCTAGTAAGAAGTTTAAAATGTTTTATTAATATATGTAGGCTTCATTGTGGTATGAAAAAAAAGTTGGATGGCACCAGGAGCTAGAACTGTGCGAAAAGCACCACTGGATAATAAAAAAAAATCAAAATGCTCAGAGCAAATCACACTCGATGAATTAGGCTGCCAGTCTTTCCTATTAATGTTCTTGATCCAGGCGTTCCTTAGATATTCATCCTTCGGAAACCTGAAATCCAAACGCGGAGGTCATAATAGAAATGCTGCTGTACACTAGCGTACTTAAATAGGGTCGATCGGTAGTTACGTTGCCATAGCACTTGTCTAGAGAATATTTCGTTAAATGGCGAGGCGAGTAGCGATCACAATTTTGTTAAATCCAATATTGCTTAGAAGCATTATCAAACAAATAATGTCACGCCTTCTTAGGCCTAGTTCGGCCCTGTATAAATTGCACAGTACATTAAGTGTCAAATGAGGTTATTTAATTTAGTAAAACTAAAATATTTCTCGTATTTCTTTAGAAGACCTTATATTGAAAGTTTTATCAGCTTCATGAATATTGCCTTTGTAATTATTTCTAAATATTTGAAGGTCAATCTTAGCGGTAAACCAAAATAAATCTATGACAAAAATAAATCTAGGGCAAAAGATTAACTTACCGATGGAACGCAATTTCAGGGGTTTTTCTGTATGATGCGTTGTAACAAAAGGGAACACAGCATTTCACCATGATTTTATAACTTTAAATTCACACTTGATTTCAAAATGATATTATTTCCCACAAGATATCCGAGGCTCATTCACCACAACAAAAAATTAACGCCATATGTCGCTTAAATGTCTCTTAGCACAGATGGCGACTGCCACGGGTTCAAAATTGTCTATGTCTGCCTTGGTATTGCAATAAATGCAAAAAAGAAATAGGTTTATACGATTTAGTATTAGATGGAAAGGGGTAGTGGCATTTTTTACACTTGTCTATGTTGGCGTGAAATAATGTTATGTCTGCTAGTTTATATAATGTCTGTGGTCTGGGCTCACATGAAATCCACGTGACGTCTCGCCTGTGTCATCCGCGGAAGAACTCAAGACAAGAATTATAAACGCAGCAAATGCAATGCGGAATAATTTGACTACTTCGGTAGTTAAGTCACAACTGCGTACGCAATAGGGGAAGTCACTTCGAGCAAGAACTTTAATTAGGCTAAATTACAAAATGTGTTATTTGTTACCATTATTAATTGTTCATTGTTATCACTATTAAATTGTTACTGTTTCTAAATTTTATGTTAATATTGTTTTTTTATTTTCTTGACTTTGGGTATTGTTTTTAATTAATTTTATGGGAATTTTTAAAGAACGACCTTGTGTTTAGTTCGAATACGAATTTCCGCCTGCTTCTGTTGTGATTTTTTTTTTCACTTTCTTTAAATTAAGTTCCTAGTTTTTATGCATTATTGGAGAGCTGCAAGCCTAGTTTCACACCGTTTTTTTTTGTTTTTAATCCAATTTAGTGGAAAAAAATCTTTAAAAAATATTGAAATAATATCGTTTTTCATCTCGCATTTTTAAATTTGGACCGATAATTGTTGTTTTAATATTGATAAATAACCAGTGTTTAATCGTTTTTATAAAACATGATAACTCAAAAATGTTTCACTTTTGCATAATGCATATAGGGGTTAAAATTACCGCAAATAGTCACCCCTATCACCTCCTAACGGGAATACGTCGAATTACCAATAACCCTGTATAGTGTCCTCATACGTCAATATTCGGTATCTTTAATTCAATAAACGGAGCAGATTCAATTGTAACCCGTTAGTAATATAATATGGTTGCACTTGATACAGGAGTTTTGTCTGAGATACTACCATTTGTCTTATAGCAGAAATTAATTAGTAGGTATATTTTATTTTATTTCCGTTACTCACATGACTTAAGTTACCGATTCTTAATTTTAGTCAACTATGTAACTCTTATTTTGGAATCCGCCCATGTAGAATTACTGTTAGGGTTTAAGACTAGTCTCACCTTCTTAATTTCTGCATCCTCACAGTTGAAGTCTTTATCTCCCATAAAAACCGTGACATATTGGCTATCCATCCCTTTAAAGAACAGAGCCTCTGCCACCATAGAAGCAGCATAGTTCTTGCCTACACCAGACCACCCATGAAGGCTAATCACTAGAGCTTTCCTGTTACTTTTGCTATTATTAAGTATTGCATCTTTGTGGGCAGTTAAGATATTACCTAACTCATTCACTAATGGTTGTCCAAACATGTATTTCGAAAGTGAGATTTTTAATTCTGAAAAAAAATGTTTTTTTAAAGAAAATTAATGGTTGAGGAAATTACTTAGCAAATAATAAATATTAATACTTACTGTCTATGTCATATGGCACATATTTAGTATTACAACACTCTGCAAAACGGCAATATGAGTTCTCCTTCAAAGTATCCCATTTAAACCAACCACCAGCCATACAGGCCGCACCTATCAGTGAAAATGTAACAAACTCTGCTAATAGACAGTCAAGTATACTGCATGACAGCACTAGGAACAACAGTGATCTTGAATATAACATGGTGAGATACTCTTAATTTTCAATGGAATCCTTGTACAGCGATATCAACTCCAATATTATGGTAACTCGTCAAATTTCCATATCAGCCTTTTGTTGAACTCCACACAGATCCCCAATCTTCTTGAGAAGAATTACAGTGCCCTGTAAAAACATGTCTCATTCATTAGGTATTCGTTGGCAAACAGCAAATTGGACAAAATAAGAGCCGCTGCCAGAGTGGGAGTACGCTCATGTTAGACTTTACTGTGTCATCTAATAATATGGATTGAAAAATGGAAAATATAATAAATAACGAAGTGAAAGCAAACAAAAAATATCAAAATGTTTTTAAGTTATAGGACTTCGAAAATTGCGCTTTTTTTTCATCCAATAGGAAATTTAATGATATTAGCAGAAACCTTGACTTTAAATTAAAAATCAATTGTATCGCAACTATGTATTTAAACGCAGTTTTTCACGATCGAAACTAAAAATTATTACTTGTTTTTACCGTACATTTAGTACAGGGTTTACTGTTTATTGACCATTAACATCTCATTTGCAGTGCTCGGATTACAGTTGATAACGATATATTGTCCACACCTGTTTCTACTCTGTTTATTGACCATTAACATCTCATTTGCAGTGCTCGGATTACAGTTGGTAACGATATATTGTCCACACCTGTGTCCACTCTGTTTATTGACCATTAACATCTAATTTGCAGTTCTCGGATTACAGTTGGTAACGATATATTGTCCACACATGTGTCCACTCTGGTTATTGACCATCAACATCTCATTTGCGGTGCTCGGATTACAGTTGGTAACGATATATTGTCCACACCTGTGTCCACTCTCTTTATTGACCATTAACATCTCATTTGCAGTGCTCGGATTACAGTTGGTAACGATATATTGTCCACGCCTGTGTCCACTCTGTTTATTGACCAACACGTTGAACGCCAGACCAAAAACCATGTGTAGCCCAGTGGGCCGCGGCGGACACCTTGTGACCGCCAATATGTCGGGATTTACGGTCAGGCCCCGGAGGAAAGTATGCTGTCAGACACATGGTGTCCGTCATGGCGTTCAACGTGTTAACATCTCATTTGCAGTTCTCGGATTACAGTTGGTAACGATATATTGTCCACACCTGTGTCCACTCTGTTTATTGACCATTAACATCTCATTTGCAGTGCTCGGATTACAGTTGGTAACGATATATCTTCCTTGCAAACGCTGAACAAAATGGCAGCAATATTTTTGTCGAATATCCTATTGTAAACTCAAAAACTGCTAGGTACCTACTTCACGTGATGGTTGTTAAATGAAAATATTGTAGGTAGTTTTTTCTATCACCATAATAATAAAACGTTTTCTTGCCAATCTAAATTCATTTTAAATTAAGATGTTTCTTATTGTATTACAGAACGTTATGGCCTTCCACGGGTCAGGATTCAAGCGGCTATTTCCAGTTGCCGGACCCCTTTTATCCGCGCTGCGGACAACTAGGATTATTTTTCCCAGTTGTCCGCAGTGTTTCCCAGAAGTCCGTAGTGTGGACAAAGGGGTGCGGACAACCTGGAAAAAGCTCGAATATATCTCCATAACAAATTTTATTGGTATCAGGTTAGCAGTTTAGCCATGAACAGACAGACAGACAGACATGAGTGTATTTATTTATAGCTTTTTCCATATTTTTATATAACATTAAATTACTTTATGATTTATTATAAGACCCCTTTATCTAACGCTCAATTTGGGGGCAAGTGATGCTGATGGGGCGAATTTCGATAATCCGAATGGAAAAAAACAGTTCATTTATAGTAGTGGAGCTCACGACACTAAACCTGGTTTGATAAGACTACCAGATGAGATATTAATGGGGGAACACGATATGGTGATGGTGCAATGGAAAAAACGTGCCCACGCTATAAAATCATTTTTATAAAGTAAAATTAAAAATCCGTCTTCTAGTATGATAAGACTCCCAAGATTCGTTAGTTCCTTGGAACGGGGGAGGAGTAGTTCTATACGATAATACAGTGCTGCAAGCCCCCCTGATTTGCCTTATCAGTAGCAGCAGCATAATACGCGACGCCTCGTACTTAGGTATCTAGTATGATCTATCTCCTCAATAAAATCAAAGCTTATCTGAAAGATCATCAATTTATGTGTAAGAAAAACCACTGCTGCATTTTGCAAACAGTGGAGAAAGTGGATGCTACAGCGATTGAAGGGCGCCCTCCGCGCAGCTGTATTCGGCGTTTCAATTCAGCTCAGTCAGCAATCACCCGGTTCTTTTGGATTCTTACTGACTGAATACCCTTATATCCTTATAGAAAAATGTTATTATTATACAATGGACCAATTTATTTCGGACAAAAATTGTACATGACGAAATTGTTTAACTATGTATTATTATTGATTACTAGCAAATTAAATTTTGAACTTTTGACATTATAATTTATTAGGTACTTATATTGACTAGACTAACTCTTGACTAATAATTAATAATGTTAAGTGAGCTTCTCCGTAACCGCCGCTTCTGCGTCCACTTACACGGAAAGAAGAGTAGATGGCGCTGTCAGAACAACGGCCTTCCCCAAGGAAGCGTTCTGGCACCACTTTTATTTAACATCTATACAAATGATCAGCCCCACTACCCTAACACTCGGCGATATATCTATGCCGATGACCTTGCACTAACTTGCCAAGATAAGACCTTCGAAAACGTGGAAAGTACACTGAATCTTGCCTTGGAAAACCTTCATGAATATTACGAGCATAACGCGCTAAGGCCTAACCCAAGCAAAACCCAGTCGTGTGCTTTCCACCTACGTAACCGAGAGGCAAACAGGGAGCTGAACATTTCCTGGAAAGGCGTCGCCATCCAACATTGTAACTCTCCTAGATACCTGGGAGTGACACTGGACCGCTCTCTGACTTACAAGACCCACTGCAGAAACACAAAACAAAAAGTTAGTTCCCGCAATAACCTACTGCGCCGTCTCTCCTCCACTAACTGGGGAGCAAACCCAACGGTTATGCGCACTACAGGACTAGCTTTGTGTTTCTCAGCAGGAGAGTATGCGTGCCCAGTGTGGGCTAGGTCAGCACATACCAGAGAGGTAGACTAGACACAGAGCTGAACAACACCTGCCGCATAGTGACTGGCTGTCTTAAGCCAACCCCGGTCGGTATGCTGTTTCCTCTTGCGGGAATAGCTCCACCCAGAGTCCATAGAGAAGTGACATGTTCGCTTGAAAAACAAAAACAGGAAAGTGACCCGAGATACCCACTCTACGGGCTCTCCCCCACCGCAGGTCGTTTGCGAAGCCGCAAAAGCTTCCTGCGATCTACGCAGCCTACCGACGAAAACCCTACTGACGTGAGGTGCAGGCTTTGGGCAAGCGAGTATCCACATTCACTGTACCCCCCCAACGAAAATCTGCCTCCAGGCTATAAGGAACCTCGGCCCACCTGGAGAAGTCTAAATAGGCTGAGGACCCAGGTTGGCCGAAGCAAAGATAACCTGTGTCGGTGGGGGTACTCAAGTAGCGCAGACGCTAGCTGTGAATGTGGAGAACCCCTGCAGACCATGTTAAACCTCACTAACTGTCCCGCGTGCCCGACCGCCTGCTCGCGTGAGGACTTACTTGTCAGTAACCAGAGGGCTACCACGGTAGCCGCTTTCTGGGCAAGTAAGATTTAGCCCGAGTTCTTGCCGACACGAAAGAAGAAGAAGAAGATTAATAATAATTATCCCCGCTTGGCAAGTACGAATTGAGCAGCGTATTGATAAATTTAGGACTCTCATAGCGAAGCTAATCTGCTTCAGGGGGGGCAATCAACGCCCCCGAGTCATGCGTTTCGTGAACCAAGCCTTTGCTGGGACCGGAATAAGGCCCCAACATTATATGGCTTGTGTCACGGAACGTATCGACTTCCTGAAGCAGAAGGTTTACGCGTGGGCAAGCCGTATTCGTCGCTATAGAGAACGTGTGGATAGATACCAGCAAAATCGCCTCTTCCAAAGTGATCAGAGGAAGGTGTAGCGGAGGTGGGAAGGAACTGATCAAGGTGTGTGCGACGGACACCTACCGGATCCTGCTGCTATGATTAATTTCTGGCGCAACATCTGGTCGGTGCCGGTCGTGCACACTGAAGGATTGGATGCGTGCTATTGAGCGCACGTTTGAGGCTATTGAACCAATGGGGCCTATTACCATCTGTTCCGAAGACGTAAGTTGTGCAATTCGAATGGCTCAGAACTGGAAAAGTCCTGGGCCGGACGGATTGCACAACTTCTGGATTAAATGGTTCAAAGCCTCACATGAGTGTTTAGCAACGCAACTCCAAAATGCCCTTGAAATCGGTTTCTTGCCACCTTTATTAACAACTGGTATCACCTCCATGCTCCACAAGTCCGGTAGTACCGCGGATCCAAAGAACTACCGACCCATTACATGCTTACCTACCATCTACAAGCTCCTTACATCCATTTTGAGCACAAAATTAAATACACATTTTACTGCAAACAATATTTTGGCCTCTGCTCAAGGAGCTCCTCCTCATAGACATGACCATTTGTCAGCAAGTCAGGCGAAACAAGGCGGCCCTCTCGGCTGCTTGGATTGACTATAAGAAGGCTTATGACTCGGTACCTCACTCATGGCTCGAAAGGATCTTAGAGTTGTATAAAGTTGATGCAACTTTGAGGTCCTTTTTAGGTGTGTGTATGAGGCAGTGGGTCACAGTCCTTCGTCAACCAGGTGGTCGAGATGTCCCCTCTGATTCGCCTAACTTGATAAGGATTGAAAGAGGCATCTTCCAGGGTGACAGTCTGAGTCCTTTGTGGTTTTGCCTAGCCATGAATCCTGTCAGCTCTTTGCTGAAGGATACCGGGCTTGGCTATCGACTTCGTAGAGAAGCTAAAGTCATTTCTCACTTATTGTTCATGGATGACCTCAAATTGTTTGTCGGGTGGCAATAAGGTGCGTGCCTTCAATGGCTGGGTGATGCCGCTGCTCACATACTCCTTTGGCATACTAAGGTGGACTCGGACTGAGCTGGACGCCCTGGATAGGAGGGTCCGTCTACTGCTCAAATCACATCGCATGTTGCACCCACGTTCATCTGTCATGAGATTGTACATCCCGAGGAAATGTGGAGGTCGAGGCATTTTAAATGCTAAGAATCTCCATAACCGTGAGGTGTGCAATCTCAGGGATTATTTCCTTGGCAATGAGTGTGGGATGCATCGTGATGTGGTTGCAGTAGACAGGAACCTCACGCCTCTCTCCTTGGCAAACGAAAACTGGCGTAGACCAACAGTGTTGGGCACTGAAGACCGCAAGAACGTATGGAAGAGCAAGGAGCTACACGGACGCTTCTACCGGGCCCTAACAAGGCCCGACGTAGACTTTTTAGCGTCCGTGAACTGGCTACGGTTTGGTGACCTCTTTGGGGAAACCGAAGGTTTTGCCTGTGCAATTGCTGACGAGGTCATAATGACGAACAATTACCGGAAATATATTCTGAGGGATGGCACGGTTGACATTTGTCGACCGTGCCGTTGTCCCGGCGAATCCCTCAGACATATAATTTTCGGTTGTTCGCATTTGGCCAACGGCGAGTACTTGCACAGACATAACCTCGTAGCCAGGATCATTCATCAGCAGCTTGCTCTTCAATACGGTCTTGTTGAGTCTGAAGTGCCGTACTATAAGTACACACCGGCGCCAGTTCTCGAAAATGGTCGTGCTACGCTCTATTGGGATCGATCTGTTATCACAGACAGGACTAATGTCGCCAATAAACCTGACATCGTGTTGACAGATCGATCTCAACGCCGGGCAGTGCTCGTCGACGTCACCATCCCGCATGATGAGAACCTCGTGAAGGCCGAGAAGGATAAGCTCAGCAAGTACCTTGACTTGGCTCACGAGGTGACCACCATGTGGGATGTTGACTCGACGATCATTGTCCCGATAGTTGATCGGCAAACGGTCTTATAGCGAAGAGTCTCGACCAACACCTCAAGAGACTCTCGCTAGATAGCTGGATCAAGGGCCAGATACAGAAGGCAGTACTCCTCGACACGGCACGCATTGTGAGGAGGTTCCTCTCTCTGCAGCCCTAACTACCGGTAGCTTGAGCCCTGCCCGGCTGCCGGCGGCACCCGTAGGTTAGGTTTTTTATAATGTTTATATTTTTGTATGGGTATTGTTATTTTACTTTTATATATACTTATTATAAAAAACCTAATTTGCAGAAAATTAAATAAATATCTAAATTATATAATAATTATATGCATGATACCAAATTTAACAATAATTAATTATGACTGTAAAAGGCTGACAAAACTCTTTTTATTTTATTTTTATTACTTTATTATTATTTGTATGTCTTTACCAATCACGGGACTATGGGAGTCCCGGACCTTTGGAAGGAGTACATGGAGCCGAAGCCTTAAAGTTTTAAAGATACTAACACCATTCTGTACAATTTCTGTACCATGTGATAACAGTAAATAAATGAATATGAAAGGGTTATAATAGGGGGTGGAAGTTTGTACATGAGATTAGCTAGTAGTGATAGTTTTCCTATTAAATTCATTATATGTGCTTTCATTTAAGATATTTTTCACATTTTTAGTATATGTAGTTTCGACTGTAGGAGAGACAGACACTCGACTCTAACAAAAATTAGCGCTTTAAAGCTTAATATTTCATAAAAGCATACCTTAATCGAAAAATTGTTTCAACATTGTTGGCATAGTAATCTTTTACACGTTTTAAATAAGGATCTGGCAAAGGTATAGTTTGGTTTATTATTGTTTAGTTGTCACTCGTGACTGAATATAACATTGTCCACACTTGTGTACATTCTGTTTCCTTACCATTAACATCTGTCTCTGAGCTAGGCTGCAGAAGGACGGACGGACGGACGGACGGACGGACGGACTGACATGGCGAAACTATAAGGGTTCCTAGTTTGACTACAAAACCTCCTAGTTTGACTAAAGTTTATCATTTCCTTAGATTTTGTCGACGCAGATTTCGAAAATCGCACCTTTAGAACAACAGTGACCTAATTCACAATATCAGCTTTCAAACTTCAACTCTTAAATTTATTATTATAGAGACCTAAATCGAAATTCAAAATTTCTGAATTAGGTCACTGTTGCTCTGAAGGTGCGAAATGTTGTCAAATTTGGAATTTAAGATGGCGGCCATGATGTTTTGAGAAAATGTGGACATTGGTCAATTGGTGTAATATTCTTACATTTTGGAGACGCAGATTTTGAAAATTATGTTAAATTATAGGTAGAAATATAAGATGGCGGCAATGATGTTATTTTAAAAAATTAACATGGGTATCATTTTCAAATTTTTGGGGGCACAATTTTAAAAATGGCATGATGATGATGGCTATGATGATTTTTGAAAAAGTCGACTTGAGTATCATTTTCTTAGTTTTTAGGGGCCTAGATTTAATTATATCGCTAAAATAAAAAACGAAAATGAGCGCAATATCATGTAAGATAATAAGCCATATGATCATACACTGGATTGACGGGGGCAAAAATGTACCAGTGCTAGTGATTCATTAAATATCGACAAAGTTTATCGACAACTTTTGTCGTGACATATGGATCTTACAAATCTTGCAAAAGTAAGTCATACCTTTATCTTCTATATCAGAATGATCAGCTTTCCATGAAGATATACAATCTTTTTTTTCGAGGCATTTTTAACCGACTTAAAAATCAGAAAGGTTCTCAAGTCGTCGGAATGCTAAAGAATATTGTTGTATTGAATGAATTGGTTATTCAACGTAATTTCAATGGTTGTCAAAAGTGACTTGAGTACAGGGTCACTATGAGATAGGTACCAGGTGTTTAAAGTTGCGATAAGTATGAATAAAAGAGGTTTGCACATAATAAAAAGGTATTCAAACTTGGCCATTACTTATGATAATGATGGATGATTAAAAATATTAAAAATTGTTTTTTATCGATGTCGATAAACTAAGTCGACATTTAATGAATCACTAGCACAGGTACATTTTTGCTCCCGTCAATCCGGTGTATGCATATGATGTATATATTTAATTAAATAAAAATAAAAAAAAAAATATTTAATTAGTTTATTTAAAAGGAGTTTTTCAACACTACTTAAAAAAGGACCACTAACCACTAAAATAACTACTGGAAAAGGGCGGAATCTTAAATACCCGAAGCCGACAGAGATTTGGCAGGATCGTAGCAGGTGGAAAAAAGGGTTCTCTGCCTACCCCTCTGGAAAACAGGCGTGATTTAATGTATGTATGTATGTACCTAAAATAAATTAAAAAAACTTTGATCTCACTTTTTTGTAAAGGGCTCTATCACATGTACCTAAAATAATGTGCCATAATACTATATAGGTACATATTTTATTAAATAAAAAGTTATATTTGAAATACTTTTATTTGATTAGTTCATTTAATAAGAAAAGAAATCGTCGTAAAATCTCGGCATCCTCCTTATCAGACAGCTCAGAACCTCCTTGCCTATCAACCTACGATCAAAAATCAATGGAGCGAAGAGTGGAAGGCTAATCCGCCTATAGCCTCACTCTCAAGCTATGATCCAACCAGGAAACCTAACGGCTTTTCTGCCCCAAGAAGAGAATGGTGCCAGCTGAACAGACTGCGAACGGGACACGGGCGAAGCGCCGATTATCTGTTCAAATGTGGATGGAGAGATTCACCGGCGTGTGACTGCGGTGCCCCCGTGCAGACTGTAGACCACATTATAAAGGATTGCCCTATCCGAAAATATGATGGAGACCCACAGGATCTGTTCACCCTTACTGATAACGCGGCCCAATGGGTGAAGAATTTAGATATAAAACTATAGTGCATGTGCTTGACTCGGCTTAATAAAGCCATACGATTAAATAATAAATAAGAAAAGAGATTTTCGACATTATTCTGTAGCTCTGCCTACCCCACTCTGGGATTACAGGCGTGGCGTGAAGGTAAGTATGTAATTAAAATAAATAAATGAAAACAACTTTGTGTCCAATTATTTCGTCTATTACGCTTTTAAATAACATTATTGCAATCAAATTTACCGGGTTCAGGAAATTAATACGAAAAAATAAATTAATAAAATTATTTGACATTAAACTATTTTTAAAAATAAATACTGTTAAATAATTTTGTTCATTTATTTTTCTTAAAAGATCATCAGTGTGGCCCTCGGTCAAAGTTTTAATATTAACAAAAAATATGAGTTCACCTTGGATATAATAATTTATCCGGCCAATTTCGTAAGAAATTTCGTAGGAAAAGTTCGTATTTATCGTGCTCTCTCAATTAGCGTTAAATATAAATTATTAATTAATTGTTCGCGTTGGATCCCGCACAACTTAACTAAGGATCAAAAAGAGGCTCGCTCGCGCCAAATGGTGCAAAAAAATGTTGAAAAAATATAACCGTGGTGACTCAAAAGCTGTTTATAATATCTACACAGGTGATGGATCCTGGATCTATGCGTATGATCCTGAAACTAAACAGCAATCAACATTGTGGGTGTTTCAAAATGGGCCGAACCCTACGAAAGTAACTCGTGCGAAAAGCACCCTGAAGCAAATGGTGGCCCGTTTTTTTGGTATTAATGGCTATGAGGTTATAGTGCCACTAGAGAATCGTAAAACGGTTAATTCGGAGTGGTATACGACCATTTCTTTGCCGGAAGTATTTGAAGAAATACGTAAAAACAACCAGCAACACAGAATCATTCTTCAAAATGACAATGCCAGGTGTCATACATCACGCGAAACGACTCTATTTTTGGAAGGTCAAAATATAGAATTAACGAGTCATCCACCGTACAGCCCTGATTTGGCACCCAATGATTTTTATTTATTTCTAAATGTAAAGAATAAATTACGAGGTCAACGATTTTCGACCCGTGAAGATGCCGTCGACGCGTTCAAACAGCACGTTTTGGAGATACTTCAGTCAGAGTGGGAAAAGTGCTTTAAAAATTGGTTTCAACGTATGCAAAAGTGCATCTATCATCACGGATAATATTTCGAAAAACAATAAAACCATATTTAAAGATTCAAAGATTCAAAGAATTTATTTGCTTATTTTTAGTCATATATGTTTGTTTATTTTTCTATTCCGGTTACATAAGTAGCAGCTAGCAGCCCTTGAAGTAGTGGGTAGTGGATAATGCTGCTTATCACAATAAATATGTGGAATGCTCACCCAACTCAAATACAGCAAAGCAGCTAATGATAAACTGGTTAGAAAAATATAATACTTATTCCCTTTGATCCATCATTAACCAAGGTACAACTGTATGAAATTATTTGTCGTCATAAAGAAGACTGTGAAGAATATCTTAAAATTAATATTAATAGAATGTGTATATCTCAAAATTAAGCTGGATATTGAATTATGCTCAATATTTTGGGAAAGTCTGCTTTATTAAATTTTAAATTATTCCGAATTATATGCGAGCGAAGCCGCTGGCAAAAGCTAGTAAGAATCAACCAATGATGTGAAGCATACATCACTATTTTAGCGTGCCCCACACCCCACACTGAGCATTGGATAATGGTGTCTATTTATAATTCATAGGTTAATTTATATGGCCCCTATATGGGTAAAAATAATTAATTTCATTAAATTTTTGCTTTAATAATGCAAATTTATCGTTATTATAGTATAAGTAAGTATATTTCCAACACACAATAGCAATTGTGGTGTATAAAAACTACATAACAATGGCTTTTACGTTACATGAAGGCATATGTATCTTTAAATGCACAGCGCCAGCTACACCATTAAGTAAGGTTCATCCTACTACGTATCTTTAAAGATACATTACCAGGTATGCTATACTTTTGCTATGTATCTTTATGGATACACAGCCAATTTACGTATAAAAAAAAACTTTTTATAATCCTCTTTTTGTGGGTAAGTATAAACTATTACTTAGTCGGTCCTAAAGTTCTGTCACTGGCACATTATTTTTTAATTTAAAACATAATTTTAAGAAAATGTTTTTGTATTCCATTTTTGAATGTTTAACAATTTTGTTAAAACAAAAAACAGTCATTTGCTGCGATTTCTCACGATGGAGTGGACATTGATAGAAAACCGAATAGCTGTTTTAGCGTTGCACCGCTGTGGGCACTCGCCAAGTACCGTTTTCAAGTTGCTCAAAAAATTAAATATAACGCTTAGGTTTGTGTACCGTACTATTGATAGGTACAATGAAGTCTCTAGTGTTGAGGACAAAAAAAGAACTGGCCGTCCACGCTCCGTAAGAACACCAGCAGTGATCAAAGCGATCAAGGCCCGTATAGCAGGGATCGTTACCGGTATTCTTACTACCGGTTTTAAATAAGGTATAACCGGTTTTAATTGCATTTTGGTATTTATATCACTAAAGCTCTAATAAGCGGTATAATCAAAACCGGTATTGAAATGTAATAGCGGTTTCGACAATTGACAACATTACCTCTATTTGATACTTTACCAATAAACCCATTACCGGTAATACCTGCCAGTGTCCAAACAAGCAAGTTTTCTAATTTTGAATTATGACAATCAACGAAAAGATTACCATTCTGTCATATGATCGGTTTGTCTTTTTCTTTTCCGTCCGCGGCCCATTTTAGATATTTTTATATAAATACGAAATCTTTCTTTTTCGTGTGGCTTTTTGCTACTTTATAAAATTATTACAGAAAGGCGAATAAACAAATTGACAATTGACAATTTGAAATACGTCGCAAATCAATTTATTTGTTCAGTACTAGCAGACATTTCAACCAGTGTTAGCCAACAATGCTATTGAGTTATGTTACACCTATTTGTTGTGCTTCAGTCATAATGTCTACTTGACACCTTATCTATCAAGAGCAACGAATACCGATATTAAATAGAGGTAAAGAATACTGTAAATAGTGCATACATAGTGAAAAAGACAAAAGCGGAATGACAACATTACCTGTAACTCGAATATAGGTATTATTATTTTAGCGGTAATCGTTTGACAATTTATATACAGGTATTCAATTTCACCGGTTTTACAATCCCTGCCGTATAGCAAGAAATCCTGTCCGAAAACAGAAGTTGATGGCTTTGCAGATGGGTGTCAGTAGGAATACCGTCAAAAAGATTTTAAACGAAGATCTTAGTCTACGAGCATACAAAAAAAAGTGTGGACACATGCTTAATGCCCGTCTAAAAACAATCAGGCTTAAAAGATCCCGAAAGTTGTTAAAACAGTACGCGAAATATCGACACCGCGATATCCTATTTAAAGACGAAAAAAATTTCGATATTGAAGAAAAGTATAATAAACAGAATGAGAGAGTGTACGCTAAGAGCTCTGAAGAAGCAAAAAAAACCGCTCCGCGGGTGCAACATGGGCGTCATCCATCATCAGTGATGGTTTGGTTGGGAGTATCTTATTACGGGCCAACTGAGGTTCATTTTTGCGAAAAAGGGGTCAAAATCAGTGCAAAAGTGTACCAAGAGACGGTTTTGGATCAGGTTGTCAAAGATCTGCCCAACACGCTATTTTCAGGACATCATTTTATGTTCCAGCAGGATTCTGCACCTGCACACAAAGCCAAGACCACTCAAGCCTGGTTTGAGCGTCAAAAAATCGACTTTATAAACACGAAGATTGGCCTTCCTCCAGTCCGGACCTTAATCCTTTGGACTACAAAATTTGGCAGGTCGGTTGGGGTATAGCAAAGGGTGCGCAAGACACCAAATTTTTTTTAAGTCCCAGTGAAAAAAAAAAACCTAAAAAAAATTTTTTACCCCCTCGAAACCGCTCTCCCTATCACCCCCAACACCCCCTCCCCCCCAAATACCTATATATAGTTGCGCACCCTTTGCTATACCCTGACCGGCAGGTCTTAGAGGAGAAGGTCTGTGCTAAACCACATACAAAATAGGAGCGCCTGAAGTCATCTATTAGAAAAGCAGTCGCTGAAATAGACATGAATATGGTGCGTGCTGCGATAGACGACTGGCCGCGGCGTTTATTGGCCTGTATTAAAAACAAGGGAAATTTTGAATAATTTTAAGTTATATTAATTCTCTATTAAATGTACTTTAAATTGGTATATAAATTATTAAAAACTGATTGGTACTTTCGTTTTTATCATTATTCTTATTTGTGACAGAACTTTAGGACCGACTAGGTAGTTATGCTTTATATTTCAAAGTTTGAGGGCTTAATACCGAGCTGGTACCATTGTCAACCTATTATGAGAGTTTTTTGGTACTAAATTGGCAACCAGGTGTCTGAAAACATCCATATCGATAATGCTTTCATGTTTTTCGAATCATATTGTTATAAAAGTGCCTTCTTTTGTTGCCCTAAGTTTAAGAAAGCCTAGTCTATCCCTAGATTTATCCTAGTATTGACCTAGTCTATTTGTAAGTATATACACACGGGTTTTTTCTTTATCGTTTCAGAGACCCTATGTAGCATCCATTGACATAAAAATGTTTATTTTTATTAAAATGTTTCTATGAGATGAAAAAAACACCAACGTACTAACTGCCCCGATTTTTTAGTATGTCCTGAATGCGGTTTGTTGATTTTCTCGAGCTAGCATTTCAGTCATCCGTACATTTTCTGCGCTGACTGCAGTTGTGCGACGGCCACTTCTGTCTGTCATTTTCATGGCTAGCTTTGAACCTTTTGAAGTCATTAGGCCATCTGAAAATATTTTCCGAAGAAGGCTAAAGTCTGCTCTAATCTTCAACAATGAAAGCTTAACAAATAAGAAAAATCATTTTTTAAGTCATACGTAGATCGTCCACGCAAATGTTTTTGCTTACACTCCAGCGAAGCAGACAAAAAGCGGGAAAAGGCGGACGCGATGAACCGAAAAGTTAATATTTTCTCATAATTTCTGAAAATTATAGATTTATTTTTACGAATACTTGTAATTTGCAAAAGAAGTTATTCACATTGTGTTCTTTTTCCCGTATCATAACTTTTAAAGTGACCTACGTGGTTTTCTTCGTAGTGGGTCTACAACTCGGAAATAATAAATAGCATAATCTAATGAAGTTGGAGCACTTTAAAGTAGTAAAAATGTATTTTTTTCATTTATTAGTACAGATTTTTATTACGTTAACTGCTGAGCACGTCAATTAATAGTTTTTTATCTTTTAAATAGGCCTATTTTCATTTATTTATTATTGATTAGTAATAATAAAATAAAAAAATTGGGTACTCGTTTTATGACGGTGTGTCTCCCTGGATACATATACTTTTATATGTTCATTTGTAACGACATGGCGGTGTGCATTTAACCCTTAATTTGGCAAAAATAAAAAAAGTCGGGAATTCAAACCCTTTTTGATTTTGAATCAGCAAAAAAATAAAAAAACATTCCAAACATTAAAAGTGAACATTATAGTATGGTGACTGTGGCATACACTGCCAAATTAAGGGTTAAAGATACATTCAATAAATCACAAATTAATAACCATGGATTTTTTATATTATTTTTTCAGCCCTATTCGGACCCCGAAAAACACGATTCTTAAAAAAACCATCAACATTTCAGAAAAAATTGTCTTGCCAAGTATAGGGTTATAACAAAGTAATGCCAAGTAAGTAAATTAAATGTGAACAATAATATAATTTTGGTACAACAATAAACTGCTTCAGTAAGTAATTTCATAAACAAATACAAATACATATTGTAGTTGTCAACTTAAACCACTTGCTACAGCCGTCTGCGTCTTAGACCGCTTGCTACATAGGACAAGCTGCGTTTTAGACCACTTGCTGCTTAGACCAGCTGCGTTTTAGACTACTTGCTGCTTAGACCAGCTGCGTTTTAGACGAGATTATAATAAGTATAATAACCCGTTTATTGAGTACCAGAAATTTAAATAATAATTATTTACCTTTCACTTTATACTAGTCACTTGTAATAGTACTTACTGGACATTTATCGTTAAAATGTCTTGTTATCACCACTTAAAAATATTATAATGCATTTGAATTAAATGCATAAATCAGGCATAATACCATAACCAAAGACGATATAATGAAACTTATATTTTTTTTCCTGGACCCGCACGCATGCTTAGCCATTAGTCAAGTATTTTCTGGCGCTTTTTTTTTATAATTAACAAAAATAAGGGAAACTAACGCGGAATATTTTACTACTAAGAAGAAGAAATTAAATTGAAAGCGGTCATTATATAGACGAATCTTTTTAACGAAGGGTATTTGTAACAGGTGCGAAGAGTTCTATTAACCGTTATTATACTCCCTCTATGCTTTCCTACCTTTATGCTGTGCAGTCTGTGCCCACAGAGTACTTAATTCTGTGCATACATTGGGACATACTTTATAATAACCTGAGCCTACAAATACCGACTATTTAGCCGTACCTTACCTTATAATCACGGGTCGGAATCTTTTCATTCTTTTACGTTAGTGATTTGTGACACTTCGTGGGAATAATGAGCCTAAGTACATAAAATATCCTATACAGTTCACTTAATTGAATGATATTACGAAGCTTACTCGTCAATTTTGCTTTATCTGTACGTAACTTTTACATTCATTCAATAATTTATAAAAAAAAGGGAAAAAGTCTTTGTCGCTGACAGAAAAAACATTGGATTGATTGACGTTGACATCTGACAAAAATATAATATTTTTCACGTATTTTTCATATAATTTAGTAACGTAAAATAACGGGTAAAATGGGGGAGAACGACACATTGCTTCCTATTTCTTAGGAACCACGATCTTTAGCAATTTGGGTACAAAAAATTCGGTCTACCCCCAACACTAAAAAGACTAAAAGGAACAAAGCTCTGACGAAAACCGGAGCCTTCACACAACGGAGGAGGTTTGGTGAATTAGTGTAACAACGGCTGTGGCTGCGGTTCCGTGTAAGTCAGTTAGCGTATTATACACTATCCATGGCGGTCATGCTAATATTTTCAATACGAAAAATTGTCTCTCGCTAAACCGCTAAACCCATTTTAATGAATTTTGGTATGCAGACATTGAGCACTTTTTACACCGGGAATTTTTATAATTAGTGAGCGTTACACGATTAACGAATTCTACACAGATGCAGTTTTAAATCTAGTAATATACAGATAAAAAGACCCCCGGATCCAAGTCAGCTCGACTCAAACCTTTTTAACCCGTCTGCGCCAAAAAGTCCATGTATGTATGAATGTGATTAAAAACCGAATGTCCAGTCTGGCTACACCGATTTACTAAATGGGATATTCTTTTATTCGTAGACAACATGTGTGCCAGGCTGGCAATAAAAATTCTAGCAGCCAAACTTCGAAAATTTGTCCAAATTAGGGCAAACTTTTGTACTGTTCGTATGTATGTATGTAAGTTTACTGCTTCAATTTTTTTTAACCAGTTCCCGTTATTGGAATGGGCTGAAATTTGGATCACATATTATATAAACCTGATGACAATGCAATATTATAGTATCAAAGAGCTGATCTGATGATTAGGTCAGAAGTTGGCGACAGGATCTCTAGAAATATATAGCCTTTTATATACGGAACCGTCAAAACTAAATACTGCATTGATTTTCAAAAAGTACAGGAATAAATATTTTTTTAAGGTTCCGTGTTCGAAGGGAGTCAAACGGGACCCTATTACTAAGCCTACGCTGTCCGTCCGTCCGTCCATCCGTCCGTCCGTCCGTCCATCTGTCCGTCCGTCTGTCCTAACTGTGAAGAGCTTTAATATATTTTGAACCATAAGAGATATCGGATTGTATTATTTTCCATTCAAAACATTAGTTACGGCGGTAAGCAGATAATGAAATTTATCAGAAACTTAATTTTAAATAAATGACTTAAATATTAACATTTCAACCGTCAGTCCGTCTGTCTGTTATGTTATTATACTTTTACAGCTAAATCACTGTACCACTTATAAAAATTTAATCCCTTCGAAAGAAGGATACTTTAATTCCAGAATCAACGGTGATATGATAAACCCGACTCAGCTAAAGCCTACGCTATAAGCCAACTTTTTTCTTTATTTCAGAATCGATGGGCGCGGCTCTATTTTCTACAAGTGGTCAGCCTGAGACAAAAATATAATGAAAGAAAAAAAGGACAACATTAATTCGTGACATAACATAATAAAGGACAGACGTCATGTAACCACAAAATGGTCCAACTCAGCGCTAATGTATGGAGCAATAAGCACAGGATTATAATTTTTCACTGTCAAACACATACAGTTCTAAAAGCCCTATCGAGCTATATATTATCTTGTACACAGCCTTGTCATCTCAATCACTCCGAGCGGTTGTAAAATAAATAGCCCGATTTGGATTATGCTTGGATTCAACGCGCTTTTAATAGTGTAAGAAGAGTTGACACATTCTTTGGTCCAAAGTTCGAGTTTAAGTGGAAACCAATGTTTACGTAGCCAGTATTGATAATCATGCGAAAAAATCCTGTACCGGTTGTAAAGTCATATTATGTTTGACAGAAAACCACAGAAGATGCTAAATTAATATATAACACTAGCGGCCCGCCAGAGGCTTCGCCCCGCTGCAAATTCCTGACTTTCCCGGTGAATTTTTCAATTTTTCTTGCTGTAAAAACCATCCTTGAACTTCAACGAACATTTAAAAAAAAGAATTGGCCAAATTGGTCCAGGCGTTGTTGAGTTATGCGCTTACCAACACATTTTGCGATTCATTTTTATATTATAGAAGAAAGGCTCTTGACACTTTCCTGGATCTGCCTTAGTGGAAAACCTACCTTTTGTTCTGATTTCGGAAACTCTCCCATGCTCATTTCTTATTAGTAACTCATGCAAGCTTATAATATAATTTAGTAAATGTAGGATGGTTCCTGTGGCAACGTGACAGGTACGAGGTATTTGGTTAGTAACCAGTATAGTTAGCAAGCAAGGTAAGTTTAACCGGGACAATTGCGTCACGAATTTTTTGAATCCATTTTTAGGACTCCGTACCTCAAAACGAAAAAACGGACCCCTTATAGGATCACTTTGTTGTCCGTCTGTCTATCAAGAATCTTTAACTCGGGATCGCGTATAAAAGCGTATACTTTCTAGTTGGTCCCATTGTCAACACGTCAGGATTTGATGATGGGATCTTGGAGAAATCAAAGGAACTCCTCCACCTATAGCGATATTGGTAGTTTTCACTGTAAATCGTGCATTTGCGTTTGAAAAACACTATTTGGTAAAGTGGAACTGATGAGGAAGACACAAATGGCCACCGGAACTCCTAAACGGGTCCCTATTTCAAGGGTGGTGATGAGATATCTCGGTTAAGATAGTTGAGCAACTACGAGTATAACGAAGCCCAGTTAGGTTTAAATATTATGACTATGACTTTCCCGTGGCGTTGCTTGCTTAGAATCACTAAAAAGTATTAAAAAAAATACAGGTCCAACTGAGTCAGTGTATTTGAAAGTGCGCGTAATCCATAATGTACGCACATCAAAAAGTTTTTTTTTAACTTCGTACATTTTGTATCTCCTATCCTGTTCAGTATAACAGCTTTACTAAAATATTTTTTAAGTTAAGATCGAGTATAACATCTTTTGCTTTATTGTCTCCTAAACTGTTTAGCGCTAAGATTAATATAGCCATACGAAATGATGATGAGTAGAATAGTACACTATTGTATTGTATAGGGTCCCCGGAAAATATGGGATTGTCTGAGGAGGTGGTTAGCAGGCAGAGCGTAATAGAGGCCTGCTGCTATATTACGAATCCTGATTCCTTATATCCGCCGAGGCATAATATAATAATGCTTGTCTTAAACAATGAGACGAAATGATAAAAATATATTTGTAAATCCTTGTCCTTAATAGTTTGATATTAGTATGCCTACGAAAATCAAAACTCAATAAATGGTTTCGGTATTTTATAAAATTCTGATATAGCATTATGTAAATGAAGTGTTTCATTAACGCCCGTTTAAATTAATATGATCATCAAACCCTGACTTCAGGGGGGCTTGACGAGCTCAAGCTTGTCAGAGCACAAAAATTCTCAAATGAGTAAATTGAATACCAACGATGAAAGAAATCATTCCACTCTAAGCTCCGCTTTTGACATACGGAAATGTAGGAGAGATGAAAATAGTTTTCATTTTAATGATATAAGATTTAATTGAGACATACCCCCTTACTTATAAACATGGAATAAGCTTGGAATAGTTTATGCCATGCTTTGTCTTTATCTGTAATTGTGACATTTGCCTCTGACAGAAAGTGACAAAGCATGGCATAAACTATTCCAAGCTTATTCCACGTTTATAAGTAAGGGGGTTAAGGTATTAAAGATAATATCTTATTGCGTCACAGTACGAATATGTCTTATTTTTTTTAATTGGGTCCACAGTAATAAAATAAATCTTATGTTATTTATTATATCTTAACTTGTATAATCTTAATAAGAGTTATTTTTATAGAATTCTATATGGCGCTTTTTCTAAGAAATGTCTACTCTTGAGAAGCGCTGTTGACATAAAATTGGGTTTCATTGCAAAATAAATATTTTTAATTTCATGCGGTCTATAATTTGTACGGTATTATATTTTCAATTCACGAAAACTTTTTAATTTGACTTCTCACTTTCTTGCAGCAGCAAAAATAGATGGACGAGTCTTTGTGTATTGGAAATACTATATTTGCGCCAATGAAGTATATTTACCTATTTTATAGTTAGATTCAGTGCATCAGCTTAATCAAATATTGAAAAAATATTTCCCACTTAATTTTATTATAAAAAAGAGAAAGAAGAATATTTGATTAAGCTTTAACAAGTTTAAAAACTGTGAAACAATCTTATTCGCACAGGTCAAAAAACATGAATTATCATATCATATCATACACAAACTGCAGAAATTGGAAGTTCGTTCTCGAATTGAACGAAAGCAACTAATTCGTGCTTATCAACTATGAGTCCGAAAAAGTTTACCTCGTTCAATTCGAGAATGAACTTCAATCTGAATATATTTACCGCCAATGGCGCCAATACGTACAAAAAAAAAAGTTGCATACTAGCGCCACTGCTTCCACCCTGCGGTGCGGACCTCAACCACTACAAACGTTATGTCAGTTCCAAGTTTGATTCCTATCTGTCTTTAAACATTCCCTTATTACCCTTATAATCTGTGATACCCACAAACCTAATGTGATGTGATGTGATGTGACTCGATCAGTTCATAGTAAAACCGCGAAAACGACAGAAGAAAAAGTTAGGAGGCCGCCAAAAAAGAATATATAAACTTTAATACTCTATTTAGAATGTAATTTGTTTACAATGGATAGAAATACGGTCAAAGTAGAATCCGGAGTTCAATTACTATCAAGGTTGATCTCAAAGAAAAGCAAAGTCGAGAACTTTTACCCTAACTTATTTCATTCGGGTCTAAAGCCTGAAGACGTGATTGAAGTATTTGGTAACCGTAGTAGTTCATTTCTGTTGATTGATATGATTTGTGAAGCTTTGATTCCCGGTGAACTGGGCGGACCGGAGGCTCGAGTGCTCCTCTTGAATACGGATGGGCACATAACAATTCAGGCATTGACTACGACTTTACAAAATAAACTCAACACTCTAATGAATACCAGTGTTGAATACTCTCATGTGTTAAAGCAAGTTTTAAATAATTTGTATATCTTTGAAATTTTTGATGCTGTTGAGTTGAACACTACTTTAGTAAACCTGGAAAACATTTTCTTGAAAAATAATATACTGCTTTGTGTTATAGACACATTCACAGCTTTCTATTGGTCAGAACAACGCATTAAAATGACCAAAATGGATAAATACTTGAAAAAATTACTGCAGTTGGTTCAAAAAGCTGCAAAAGGTCATGAAATTATCATCATATATTCTAGACCGGGATACTTTTACACAAACAAGGGATTACTGGAAAACTTAGTATCATGTTGTGAAAATTCTACTTTGGGAAAAGTCAACTACAGGATTCAGTTGGTTAATGGGGATGTAGCATCATTTGCAAAAGTTGTGAACTTTAATAGTGAGACAATACAAAACTTTCAAATGGTACAAAATAAATTAGTTTGGTTATAAGCAATAAATTAATTTTAATTTAAAAGACTTCAGATCTGGTTTTTTTAAACTGAAGTACATAAATTGTTTTAGTGATTTAAATTACAACTTAAGTATATACAAAGATATCTGTCAAGATCGTAGCAAGTGGAAAGAAGTGGTCTCTGCCTACCCCTCTGGGAAACAGGCGTGATTTAATGTATGTATGTATGTATATATAAAAAAGCCAGCGATCAATAAGTTTAATCTCCTTCTACATTATAGCACATGCAAGCATTTTTCCAATGAGTGTTCTCTGGCGAGGCGATTTTGTGAATGACCATTAATCGATTATGAAATAGGTTTTGAATAACTTTTTAAGGCCAGTCCAGGTACGGTATGGTCTAAGAGTCCAGGTTATGAATGGTCCAAGATCTGAGGAGGATACTGCTAAAATGGCTTACCACCGCTATGTGGCCTCCATGCTAAGGTATGGTGGTTTAATTATCTGGGGAAATTTCAACTAACAAAAAAAGAGTGTGTCAGCCAGAAAATATGTATTAGAGCTATTATGTGGAGTAGTCCCCTTGGAATCGTTTAGACAATTATTTAAAAAAACTTAATTTGCTAACCTTAACGGGCATGTACATTTTCGAAATACACTTGGGAGCAAAGAAATCGAGCCACCATTGCAATTTTTACTTCGATGCTGTTTGTACAAAGGTCGTAAGTGTTATCATGAAAATTAGAATGCCATATGATAGGTAATTTTGTCTTCTATCGAATGACACAATTTTTAGTGGTGGGGATGGGTATTTCCCGTCATTATGGGCAATAACAATACCCCCCTCTAATTAGCTCATTAGTGCACATACTGATTGTGCCACATCATTAGGTATAAAACCATTTTGTTTAATTGTTTTTACATCATTTGTTTATGATACGTCATCCTGAACACATCTCTGCTCGATTCTACTGGAAAACCTTGAAGAAACATGGATACTACCCCGTCTGAAGCCGCCCAAGCAGTTGCTCTGTTGCAAACAGGGTTGGGCCAACGTGAAGTGGCCCGACAACTGAACCTGACACGATCATCTGTCCAACGTGTGTTCCAGAGGTTCCAAGCGACTGGTGCTTTCTCCAGGAGACCTGGCACTGGCCGGGTACGCTCTACCTCGGAGCAAGATGCCCGCTTCATTGCTGTCAACTCGCTACGGAATCGACGACTCAATGCTGTTCAGCTTCAGCGGAAGCTACGAGAGATCCGGAATGTGTCCATCAGCCGATGGACTGTTAGAAGGAGACTTGCAGAAAAGAAGTTAACTTCACACAAGGCTGCGAATGGCCCTAAACTCACCCCGAGTCACCGTCAAGCACGTCTTCGCTTTGCTCAGGAACATGAAAACTGGACCCTTGAGCAATGGAGGACAGTACTCTTCTCTGACGAGTGCAGGATTTGTCTTTTTCGCAATGAAGGCAGGGAGAGAGTCTACCGAAGGCCTGGATAGCGATTTTCGCAATGCTGCATCGAAGAACGAGTCGCATATGGAGGCGGTTCATGCATGATCTGGGCCGGCATTTATTTGGAAGCGAAGACAGAAATTGTGTTCGTCACTGGGCCTGGTGTCGGGCCAAATTCAAGAGGATTGACTGCTCATCGGTACATTGAAGAGGTCCTCGCTGAACATGTGGTCCCATTTGCTGGCTACATCGGTGACAACTTCATGCTGATGCAAGATAACGCCAGACCACATACAGCTCGGATCACTCAGGAGTACCTAAGAGAGGTCAATATCCCTACCATGGGTTGGCTAGCACGAAGCCCGGACTTGAACCCGATAGAGCACGTCTGGGACGAGCTCAAGAGGCGAATCCGGACCAGGGATTCCGCTCCTGAGACCCTGCACCAGCTCAAGACAGCGATCGAGGAAGAATGGGCGGGCATACCTCAAGAATTTCATCAAAAACGCGTGCGTTCGATGAAAAATCGCCATGCGTGCATGTCGATTGGCTAGAGGAGGGAATACACGTTATTAAAAACCGATAATTTGTTTTAATTTTCGTAAAACTCTTTAATTTTTCCCTTGTATTCTTCTGTTCTAAAGTATGCATTTGGAGAGCCTCCCGGTTTTCGGCCCTGAAATGCACTGAAAAATCCACCCCCACCATTAAAAATTATGTCATTCGAAAGAAGACAAAATTACCTATCATATGGCATTCGAATTTTCATGATAACACTTACGACCTTTATACAAATAGCATCGACGTAAAAATTGCAAGGGTGGCTCGATTTCTTTGCTCCCAAGTGTAGTTTTTTTTGTAAAGTTCAACTCTAACATATTCACGACAATTGTACCAAATCCTAAGAAATAGAGATCCTACAAAGTTATTATGATGACCAATATATAAAAGTGCTTTGTTTAAGAATAACTGTTCTGTGATGTCCATAAAAAATTTAATCATCTACCGATACACATTAAACAGATATCTACTATGATGAAATTTAGAAACACATTATATGACTGGTTAATGGACAAAAAAAAACTGTTGAGAAATTCTTTAATTTTGACACAACAAAATTTTAATATTTTTTTAAATAATTGACTTCTGTCTACATCTAATTAAATAATCTTAGTTCTTAGTGAAACTTAAATAAAGGTATCAATTTGCTCATTGAATACAAAACGGACACATTCCAAAATAATTTTCTCTTGCATTGAAAATCTTATACGAACATCTTCTATTTTTAAAATGCAGCACTGACTGATTTTGGAATGTGTCCGTTTTGTATTCAATTACTGAATTGACCGTTTAACAAGGCATTTGTATAAAATATGTTTAGATCTAAGTACAGTCAACGTCAAAAGTAAGTGATCAAAATTAACATTTCAAAACATGTTCAAGCATGACGCCCCAGATAAAACAGATTATAACAAAGTGTAATTTTCAACTGAATATTTAATTAGTCAAAAGAAAATGATCATAAACGATGCCATAACTGTCTCTTTACAGAACATTTCAATAAAGAATAATTATTTCTTTTACCTAAGTGTCAAGTGTCCAACAAGATAAAGTCAAAATGACAAAATCTCCAAATGAAAACTAGGGCAATCACGGCAGTTAAAAAGGATTTATTCTAAATGTTGCAAAAAAAAAACAGCGAAGTAGTAGGAACTTATTTCAACCCTTGACGGAGATGAGAGGTGTTATAGTTGTTTCGCGTGTTTGTCTTACGAGTATAACCGACGTTAACCGAACGTCTGACTTGTATTCCGAGGTGGTCTTGAGAAGACATGAAAGCCCAAACATTCATATTCACTTACATGTGATAGTTTGGTAGTATTACTGACTATTGCTATTTTAGAGAATCAGTTTAATTTGGAACACTCAGTAATGACTTTAACTGTTTGAATGGCATGTCACTTACTTATGAGTTTATGACACATTACGAGCTAATTTACTGACGCTAAATTACAATAATCAGAGACATCTGTCTTAATTTATTGTATATACCATTTTGAGACCCTATTTCATCAGTTTCTTTTGCTGTTGACTGTACCTACCATTTTTACATGCTATTTGTATTTTAAAACGGCTAAGTGTGCGATCTTATATTTTATCTACTTAGTATGAAATACCAAATTGTAAACCACAATTAATGCAAATAAAGATAACTTACTTACTTACATGGTTACGGTCATTCCGGATATCAGTCTTGGCGTTTAGTAAAAACTTGTCATATTAATTTGTATAATAAACCGTTATTTTTTTAATACCAATTACAATTACGTATATTAAAACCAAATTAATTCTACATAAACACGAAATTTGAAAAGAACCACCAAAGTTAAGCAACCACCGCTTAAACATCGTGTTGATTTAAACTAGGCACTCTTAAACATATTTGTAAGAGTTTTACTACAGATTACAGTTTGGTCGTAAACTATATAGGTTAGTATCGAGTTTAGAGTATTATTTATGCTTAATGTGACACCGAAATAAAAAAACGATTATACAAATACAACCCGTACTTCGCCTTCCAATGTTAAGCAACTACACGCGTAGTCTAAAACAGGATGGGTGACCGCCTAAAACATCGTGTGGATAAAGTCAGTTTTATCACATATTTGTAGCAGTTTGACTTGAGCTTGCTATTTAGTCGTAAACTATGACAATTGGATTACAATTTACGCTTTCTTAAGCGTAGTAATAGCCATAATAAAAATAAGATCCGTATAAAAATGCTAAAAAAAAGTTTATTTTTCATGTTTCTTGTATTAGGCCCCTCTCGGGATTTGATTTATTGTTCGTTTTGTAATTTTAAACGATGGATTTTATAATAACACATATTTCGAGAAAATTTCAACTTGCTACTTATTGCGGTTAAAAAGATATTAGCCCTGTAAACGCGCTGTTAACTATGATGACTTCACTCCAGCCGGATGGCCCCCACGCGTTGTAATATTATTGACCCAAATTTTTAAACGTTCTTAGAATCAATAATACTGGATGGGTTTATTGATTTATAAACTTTACTTTTACAAAGTTTCAAGCGATTTGGTGTACCTGGTGACATTCTTCATTGGTATTTAAGTGACTGTGAGTTTGTGTGGGAGATTAGTTATTTTTGAACTAAGCAACTTGGAAATTGGAATTTAGGCGATTTAAGAAAAACTACCCCTAAGGGGGTAAAAGGGGGTTTTAGTTTGTTCACGCTGCAACGGCTGGACGGATTTGATGAAATTAAGAATGGAGATTCTCGTAGCTTACAGGTACTCTGGATCAACACAGACAAATCATATATACCTACACAGGGTTATTGGTACTTAAGTCGACCTATTCCCCTCTAGGGTTTATGGGAGAGGTAATTTGCAATCATTTTGGTCCCATACCCTATGCAAAAGTGAACCATTTTTGAAATAATTTAAATTTGCTAAAAAAGTCAGGAACGCACCTTCAAAAATTTACACTTATAATTTAAAAAAAATAGCTTTTGTGAAAGGTAAAACTGCTGTTCTTACGCAATATTTAAATAAGAATTATCTGAAGGTACAAGTTTAGGAACCGGAGACCAGAGTAAAAAAATATATGTTTTTATTAGTTTTTTTATCCAACATAAATGACACAAAAACAGAAAAAATTACTAACTTTTGTATTATGGGACCAAAATGCAAACCCCTAGAGGGGAATAGGTCGACTTACCAATAACCCTGTATATAACACCCCGGGCTGACAGGTTTTTTTTTTCGACCTACCCTCATGTTTACTCGTAATCTACCTATACCTAAGTGACGTGGGATGTCACTTCCAGTACAACACTATGACCAGACATAGGAATAATATTTGGGGCAAAATTAAATGACAGCTAGGGATTGCGTATATCGATAAACTAAATTATCGATGCTTTTCCCATATACTAGTGGTCGCTCCAAGTTTAAGATATAGTCAATCCCTAGCTGTCATTTAATTTTGCCCCAAATACTCCTGGGCGTTTTCCAAAAAAAGTGTACATAGCAAAATTTGAATATCCCACCGATTCAAAGATGTTTTGTTTTACTTTCTACGTTCTATTTGGAAATATGAGTGATATAGTTTGATTCCATAAGTGTTTGGCATTCGAAATATATTTATAACACGATGAATATATTCTAATTTATAGATTTATCATAAAAGAAAGAAACAAAAAGTGCAAAATTCCTTATGTCCCCTCGTCGATTCTCAATATTCAAACCCTAAAATGGAACGTAAAATAAACTTGTATGAATATTTAATGTGGTCACACAGATACTTTATGAGTCCAGATACAAGAATGTGTGCTTCATTTATACGTAAATACGGTCTATAACTTTAAAAATTGTCATTTTCCTTTGAAATAAATTGAACGTACCGGAAAATCCGGTTGCGTCACAGCGATTTTAGACGACTTTTGCAGCCAAAATTCCACTAAAGGAGTTAATATTTGGATCCTTGCAACATTAGAATGCTAGTTAATACGCCGCCATTGGCTGATTAAGCGTCAGTCAGTGTCAAAGAAGTTGTGACGAAAGGTGGTCGCTTTGTGATGGTGTAAAAAAAGTGTTCCGGTAAAGTCACAGTATTTTCGGTAAGTACAGTTGATTAACTTTCGTGTAATACAATTAAACATTAATAAACTTGTATAGTATTCGAAACAGGAAAGATTTCACGGTTCAATGGGTTTAGACCATTAAATATTATGCTTTTAATTTGTTGTGGTGTAAATCGTCACATCCAAATCGTCACGTGATCTACTACTGGAACGATTTTGTGACGTACTGGAATTATAAAGCTTAGTGCAGAATCGAAATTTGACGGTCTAATTCATTTTATTAACCGACTTCAAAAAAAGGAGATACATAAACTCACGCCTTCATTCCCAAAGTAGGGTAGGCAGAGCTACAGAATTATCAACAACATTAATAACTTGTTGATAATTCTGTAACCGCATTTTGCACAATCAGGCTAAGATGTTTACGAGTGTATTAGTGACAGGTTGCAAGCCCATCGCCTAGCTGTACTACAAGCCTTTATTCCCTTAGTCGCCTCTTACGACATCCACGGGAAGACATGGAGTGGCACAATTCTAACCCGGCAACCACACGGAGTATGTAGGTATGTATGTATGTGTTATTAAAATTAAACGTATATAGAGTAGTCATTGCAACTGCGGCTGTGACTGACTTAACATTATCCTAGTTACCTAATTATAATTACCTAGACATAAAAGTGAGCCTTAACTCTGCTAGACTGATTAGAATTATAATTCAGTGTTTTTGTTTTAGTTTGTTGATTTTATTGAGAGTAAGTTAATTTAAGAGTAAATACTATTTAAAACAACTAAACATTTGTTTGTCATTATAAATAGGTAAAAAATAGGGTGTCGTATTTACCCAGTGATAAAAGATCACACACATTTTTGTTTCTTTTTTATTTAAAGACTGGTTAGAGTGTTTTTGTTATTATTTTGTTTTGTTTTATGTTAATGTATAATAGTAAAAAATATTTTTAATAAGAAAATAATTGCTTACAAGTTGTAAAGTAACGTGCAACCCATCTGTGGAAAACTTAGAAATAAATAATACATCGTAATTTGTGAGAAAGATTATAAAAACGATCTAACACTTAGATTATTTACATTAATAAATACAACATCACATCAAACACATTCGTTTGTTATTTTTCCTTCCATGTCAAACCTAGGTGACACTAGGTGTGTACTATGCCTTACATTTTCCAGATAGTCACATGAGATTCCGGATAGTCACTGTCCCAAGATTTGAATTGTTAAAAACAATTATATTTTGCTGGAATTATAACAATTCACGTTTTTTTAGCGTTAATAATTCTAAATGGATATTCCATTATGTAAATTTAAATATTGTTTAATGACATGTATCTCCTTTATACCAAAAAATTTAACGTGTAGCAGCCAAAAGAAGGCTGTTGTGACGAAATGGTCACATATTTTATCCTCAAAGATTATTTGTTCCATTAATTCTGTAAAACAAGCCTGTTTTAATAGTTATTTGTTCAACAAGAGAGCAAAGTTGGTTTTTGCTGCGAGTGATGATGTTGAATCCCGAGTAAGCGAAGGATTCTATTATTGAATCACGAGCGTAGCGAGTGATTCTAGGTTAGAATCCTGAGCGTAGCGAGGGATTCAAAGACACGAGACGTAAAAAACTTTGGTCTCGTGTGAGACATACAACTTTTCACCTCAGCAGCGAGAACAACACAGCGCGAAGCTGGTAGGGCCAACGCAGGTCTTCCGTTGTGACCATTTGGTGAATACACGACTAAATAACGACACGATCGCATATGCATCAATCACAAGCAAAGCAAAATACTAATAAAATAAAAAGTGGAAAAAATAAACATGAAACAGATAAAACCTGTCACTCAACTTGATAATGCCGTAGTGCAAACACAACTTTATACAGCTTTATGTAGTCTGTGGCTTTAATTAGGCCTTGTCTATTCTATGGCTATTGGCTATGGCGGACAAATTAACAAAAATTACATCGTCATTTACATTACATTACATTTGTTTAATACGCAGAACAAATTAGCAAAAGTAGGTCAAGGACCATGAAAACCAAATTGAGTATCAAACTATGAAAAACGTCTAGTAACACCGTGCTCCTGAATGCTTGTGGGACATAAAAAAAGGTATGTGAATACGTGATTCGAACTAAATTGCAACTAGGTAGTCTCATATGTCTGAAATTTTCTCGACTTTTTCGCGTTCCTGCAAGTGTTTCCTTAATGAGCCTTAAAACTATGTATATACATTTCAGGTTCTGAAGCGACGGGGGCAGATTATGAGCTAAAGTAGTTACGTTGACGGAATCATTGACAGCCTCGTGGAGTCATAATCTACAAAAAATAAATTAAATTGAACAAAAGACGTGGATTTCTAAACTTGAACAAATTCAAACAAAGAAAAACAGCTACTAACATCATGCTACTTAATGCTTGTGGGACATAAAAAACAGGTATCTGACTGGAACCAAATTAATAGTTACTGTTCCCTTAACTGCAAGTGTTTCTTTAACTGAGTCTTAAAACCATGTATACATTTCAGGTTCCTAAGCAGGCAACAGATTTTTCCAGCAATTTGTTGCTGTGGCCTGATACTTTACTACCCCGAAGAGGAGACATGCCAGATGAAGCTTGAAGATTTTAGGTGTGACATGAACCCACAACGGAATGGCGAAGCAGAGGCTTTTTTTGTTTTTGAGTGAAGACATGAAAAAAAACAATATGATAAAAATTAAATAACATGTATCTATATTTGTAAAACCAACAATTTCAAAAATTAAAAGTTAAAAGTAAAATTACTGCAGTTTTGCAAGTTAAATGTTACAGTTTTGTTTGGAACCGATATTGTTGTCTTAGAAACTTGAGTTTGAGTAGTTGATGAGGCTGAGATTTCGGCTTCCTTACTTGTTGTGGGCTGTGACAGAGGAATAGAGAAAGTAGGTGACTCAGCAGTGGTATTTGTGACTGTGGAAGTAGATGGGCAAGACCAAGGATCTGAGGTCTGTTTCCAGCTCATAGTTTCACCGGCTTCCTCACTTGTAGATTGTGACGGCACAATAGTGAAAGTAGGTGACTCAGTCGCAGTATTAGTGACTCTGGAAGTGGATGGGCGAGACCAAGGATCTGAGGTCTCTTTCCAGCTCATGGTTTCGGCTTCCTCACTTTTGGATTGTGGGGGAAGGATATGGAAAGAAGGTGACTCAGTGGCGGTATTTGTGACTCTGGAAGTAGATGGGCGAGACCAAGGATCTGAGGTCTGTTTCAAACTTATGTTCTCTATGATACGCTTACAGATTTTAGTTTTATTTTCAAGTGAATCTTCAATATATCCTTCCGCAACCATATTCGACCTCCATCCGCCGTGCCGTTTTTGAACATTAGCGGCTGAAAAAAAATTGGACTTCTTGGGTTTGTGCCCTACTGATATTTTCTTCAAAAATGCAATGAGTTTGTGGTAGGTTTCAATGTGCACATCATCCTTCGTTTTTATTGTTGTTTTCAACATTGAGTAAATACTCCACATTGTTGATGGTTGCTTTGTTTGTGATAACTCTATGAAATACGCTAACAGTACAGTCTCCGAAAAAGTTTTGGAACCATTTCAGATATTTTTCGCGAGACGTAGCGTAACAGAAAAGCAACAAAAAACATTTTTTTTAAACAAGTACAATAATCCCGCTATTTTTGAAATGCGTTCTGAAACTGCCCCCGCGGTTTATGTCACGAAATCAAAGATTGCTAAAACAATAACAAAATTATGTAGATACATGATAAACTTCTTATTTTTCATTAATTTTGTCTTCAAAACATTAAATAAAAAAAATGATCGTATAAAATAGTTATAATAAACACATTTCAAACTTTAACAGATAGTTTTATTTGCAATTTTACGGTTATGTGTGCATCCGAACGTGCGTTTCTTTTTGGGCCTACTATGTGTGGAATTTGAAAATCGAATTTCGAATCAAGTTGTTTCTATCTCTCGCTTTTTTCCTATCGAAGTGAAAGTGACAGAACAAAGTGAAGTTAAATTTTTTCGAATGTTGTAAATAGCCCCAGCACTGCTCACGGCATTTAAAAAAAATAATTAAAAAGCTACTTTGCCTCACGCTCGCAGCAAAATTGAATTTTGCTCACTGTTTTTAAGCAGCAAAACCTGCTTGTTTGAGCTGCTGAGGTGAAAATAGTTTTTTGTGTTTATTTTGAATGTATAAACAATAGATGGTCCAATAATGATTTTTATATTTGTGACGAATCCGAACTAGTTTGACCACAACCTGAAGTAATAATGTCGTTAATTTCTGTATTTCTCAATATTTTTATGTCATTTTCTCAATAAATATACTTTAACTTATAATGAATCGAATAAATAGTCAAATTTCAAAATTGTAGACATAAAAATTTTACTTCTCCGTTTCGTCACGTGTACACTTTTTTTGGAAAACGCCCACGTGGTTTGACTGTAGATATTACTAGCAGGAGACTCGTCAAACTCTACTCGTGCTGAAGAGATAAAAGCGTGTCTTAAAAGATCATTATTGTGGCCCGAATATTCGCTAGATATCACATTCGCAAAAGATCATACTTGCAAAACATCATATACGCATAACATCATACTCGCAAAACACGATATTCGCAAAACATGATATGTACAAATAGTCGGGATTTATTATAAAATCGTAGGTAGGTTTAGGTTATGTTAGTTTTGCAGCTGGCCCGGAGGGCCAAACCACCCAGAAATAGGAGCTCCGCAGTAGCGGAGCTCCGTCTACACTGTCTAATTCATGTCTTAATAATAGTTATGTTTTGCTACTATGATGATTTGCGAATATGATATTTTGCTTTTATGATATTTTTCGGAATATCATGTTTTGCGAATATGATATCCAACGACGGAAGGTTGTGGCCATAAGCCAGAGTTCAAAAAAAACATTAATAAAATCCAAAAAATATGAGACTAGAAATTGAGAAGGTAATGTTTTTTTATTTTTTGCTAATATTGGGTAACGGGCTTAGACCATACAATACCTGGACTGGCCTTATAGGTTGTATTCGGGTACAATCATGTCTGCCGAGATTTGCGGGGGGTGAAGAAATAACACATGCAAAAGATTACTTACAAATGTAAAATCTATCTGTGTCATTCATTACACACGCACATTTTGACAGAAATCTAACACATAATATATTTTGACGCACACAAACATATCACACATGTAAAGACTTTGTACAAACGCAGTATAAGAATACGTAAATGTCAATGTGGTCGGCATAACCTACGGTGCGAGGATTAGGTCGATAGCTCATATCGATATTTTAACTGACATTTGCAGGAGCATACAATTTTTGCCTCGCCGCCTAGCAGTAGTGTTCGCATTGTTGTGTTCCGTTGTCGGAATAAGACAACCGGTGAAATTACGAGCATAGAGATTCCATCGTAGAACTCAGAGTTGGCAACGCCTTTGAAGTCTTAGGCCCGTATTAATAAACTTATCTCGACTTTAATGCCAGTCTCAAGATGCGTCAAAATAACAGTTTTCTATGGCTTGTCGTTTACTCTGACGTATCTTGTGACGGACATCTCTCAGTCAAGAAAAGTTTATTAATACGGCCCTTAGGATTGCAATCTTGAGATTGTCTCAGTTCCCACTTACCATCAGGTGGCCCGAGTGCTAATGTGCCGTCTTCTCTGTCATAAAAAAATCAGTATCTATCGAGCATCGTAATAGGATATTATTGGTCAATGAAATAGTTGTTAAGTCATGTTAATTATAATTAATAATAACGGAAAAGTACGATGTTTTTTATATATTTTTACAAAGTTTGCCCTCTTGACCAATCATGGAGATTATAGCACAATGTTTCTTATTATTGTTTTATGAGAAGAAACCTTATTGACCGTATTTTTATTAGATATTATTTGACAAAGTTATTCGCGTATTTGCTCTTGGAAAGCACTATTTGGTGAAATGGAACTGATGATGAAGACCACAGATGACCATCGGAACTCCTAAACGGTACCTATTTCAAGGGTGGCGACAAAATATTTCGATTAAGATAGTTGAGCTACTATGACGAAGCATATTTAGGTTTAAATATATGACTATGAATTTCCTATTCTATTCGATGAGATTGAAATGTTCTATAGATTCTTATTAATTGAGAAGTGGGACTACATAAAAGCATAATTACGATTAGTCCAGCAGCCACCGCCTGATTTTTAGGGTTCCGTAGCCAAATGGCAAAAAACGGAACCCTTATAGATTCGTCATGTCTGTCCGTCTGTCCGTCCGTATGTCACAGCCACTTTATTCCGTAACTATAAGAGCTATACTGTGGAAACTTGGTAAGTAGATGTATTCGGTGAACCGCATTAAGATTTTCATACAAAAATAGAAAAAAAACAATAAATTTTTGGGGTTCCCCATACTTAGAACTGAAACTCAAAATTTTTTTTTTCATCAAACTCATACGTGTGGGGTATCTATGGATAGGTATTCAAAAATGATATTGAGGTTTCTATTATATTTTTTTTCTAAACTGAATAGTTTGCGCGAGAGACGCTTCCAAAGTGGAAAAATGTGTGTCCCCCCCCCCGTAACTTCTAAAATAAGGGAATGATAAATGTAAAAATAATATATGATGTACATTACCATGCAAACTTCCACCGAAAATTGGTTTGAACGAGATCTAATAATTAGTTTTTTTTTAATACGTTATAAATCGTAAACCGCATTTTACCTTTCATTCAATCAACTCAAATATAATAAAGAATAAAGAAAAACATTTATTTAGATGTATAGTTGTACGGAACCCTACGTGCGCGAGTCCGACTCGCACTTGGCCGCTTTTTTTTTGATTAACAACAGGCTAAATTTTCGTAAGCTCGTTCGGTTTGACGAGACGCCCACGTTTTTACTCCTCCGAAAATCTGGAGGAGGTATGTAATGTACTGCGCAGGCGTTGAACATGTCGATTTGGTAGGGGAAAAAAAAATGATGACTAACAGCAAATTTTTTTTTCGAATGTTGAGATAATAGTCAAATGATGTCGGAAAAACAATTGTCCTACAAATTGGATGGTATGGGTAGAGGGTCCTCCACCTCGAATATGTCAAAATAACAAGTGAAAAAAATTAACTACCAACGAGCTGATTTTTTGTGTGCAGCTTACTATATATTTATATAATTGAATGGCCAAAGAGTCCTACAAATTTAGCGACACGTTTCCCTAGTCCTACGCAAGGATGTTGTCGATTCTACGGGGACAATTTTTTCATTAACAACAACCTGGTTTTGATTTTGTCCTGTCGGGAATGAAGTGTACAACACAATTGTACCACTGTCCTACACAAAAAGTGGTATGTGTTTTCAGGAATCGAGATATTGTGTCCACACTTTTCACGGCTCTCATCTCAGAAGTCAATGTTCGAACCCGGGGGGAGCAATTTTTTTTTTTTTCATTTGGTCGAAATTAATTGTTAATAATGTTTGGAATAGTTATTTGTTCAACAAGAGAGCAAAGTTGGTTTTTGCTGCGAGTGATGATGTTGAATCCCGAGTAAGCGAAGGATTCTATTATTGAATCACGAGCGTAGCGAGTGATTCTAGGTTAGAATCCTGAGCGTAGCGAGGGATTCAAAGACACGAGACGTAAAAAACTTTGGTCTCGTGTGAGACATACAACTTTTCACCTCAGCAGCGAGAACAACACAGCGCGAAGCTGGTAGGGCCAACGCAGGTCTTCCGTTGTGACCATTTGGTGAATACACGACTAAATAACGACACGATCGCATATGCATCAATCACAAGCAAAGCAAAATACTAATAAAATAAAAAGTGGAAAAAATAAACATGAAACAGATAAAACCTGTCACTCAACTTGATAATGCCGTAGTGCAAACACAACTTTATACAGCTTTATGTAGTCTGTGGCTTTAATTAGGCCTTGTCTATTCTATGGCTATTGGCTATGGCGGACAAATTAACAAAAATTACATCGTCATTTACATTACATTACATTTGTTTAATACGCAGAACAAATTAGCAAAAGTAGGTCAAGGACCATGAAAACCAAATTGAGTATCAAACTATGAAAAACGTCTAGTAACACCGTGCTCCTGAATGCTTGTGGGACATAAAAAAAGGTATGTGAATACGTGATTCGAACTAAATTGCAACTATACCAGAAAGGTTTAGGTACTTAACTAAATGTAAACAAAAAAGCCACGTGATTTAGTTCGTCAGCCAATAGCAGCAGAGCACTGACACGTCGAAGCTCGACAAAATAGTTGTGATTGGCTGTTTAACAGAGTCACGTGGTTTGGTTTGTTTACATTTAGTAAAGTACCTAAACCTTTCTGGTATAGGTAGTCTCATATGTCTGAAATTTTCTCGACTTTTTCGCGTTCCTGCAAGTGTTTCCTTAATGAGCCTTAAAACTATGTATATACATTTCAGGTTCTGAAGCGACGGGGGCAGATTATGAGCTAAAGTAGTTACGTTGACGGAATCATTGACAGCCTCGTGGAGTCATAATCTACAAAAAATAAATTAAATTGAACAAAAGACGTGGATTTCTAAACTTGAACAAATTCAAACAAAGAAAAACAGCTACTAACATCATGCTACTTAATGCTTGTGGGACATAAAAAACAGGTATCTGACTGGAACCAAATTAATAGTTACTGTTCCCTTAACTGCAAGTGTTTCTTTAACTGAGTCTTAAAACCATGTATACATTTCAGGTTCCTAAGCAGGCAACAGATTTTTCCAGCAATTTGTTGCTGTGGCCTGATACTTTACTACCCCGAAGAGGAGACATGCCAGATGAAGCTTGAAGATTTTAGGTGTGACATGAACCCACAACGGAATGGCGAAGCAGAGGCTTTTTTTGTTTTTGAGTGAAGACATGAAAAAAAACAATATGATAAAAATTAAATAACATGTATCTATATTTGTAAAACCAACAATTTCAAAAATTAAAAGTTAAAAGTAAAATTACTGCAGTTTTGCAAGTTAAATGTTACAGTTTTGTTTGGAACCGATATTGTTGTCTTAGAAACTTGAGTTTGAGTAGTTGATGAGGCTGAGATTTCGGCTTCCTTACTTGTTGTGGGCTGTGACAGAGGAATAGAGAAAGTAGGTGACTCAGCAGTGGTATTTGTGACTCTGGAAGTAGATGGGCAAGACCAAGGATCTGAGGTCTGTTTCCAGCTCATAGTTTCACCGGCTTCCTCACTTGTAGATTGTGACGGCACAATAGTGAAAGTAGGTGACTCAGTCGCAGTATTAGTGACTCTGGAAGTGGATGGGCGAGACCAAGGATCTGAGGTCTCTTTCCAGCTCATGGTTTCGGCTTCCTCACTTTTGGATTGTGGGGGAAGGATATGGAAAGAAGGTGACTCAGTGGCGGTATTTGTGACTCTGGAAGTAGATGGGCGAGACCAAGGATCTGAGGTCTGTTTCAAACTTATGTTCTCTATGATACGCTTACAGATTTTAGTTTTATTTTCAAGTGAATCTTCAATATATCCTTCCGCAACCATATTCGACCTCCATCCGCCGTGCCGTTTTTGAACATTAGCGGCTGAAAAAAATTTGGACTTCTTGGGTTTGTGCCCTACTGATATTTTCTTCAAAAATGCAATGAGTTTGTGGTAGGTTTCAATGTGCACATCATCCTTCGTTTTTATTGTTGTTTTCAACATTGAGTAAATACTCCACATTGTTGATGGTTGCTTTGTTTGTGATAACTCTATGAAATACGCTAACAGTACAGTCTCCGAAAAAGTTTTGGAACCATTTGCAAGTCTCCATTGCTTAAAAATATCATAAGCTTTCAGATATTTTTCGCGAGACGTAGCGTAACAGAAAAGCAACAAAAAACATTTTTTTTAAACAAGTACAATAATCCCGCTATTTTTGAAATGCGTTCTGAAACTGCCCCCGCGGTTTATGTCACGAAATCAAAGATTGCTAAAACAATAACAAAATTATGTAGATACATGATAAACTTCTTATTTTTCATTAATTTTGTCTTCAAACCATTAAATAAAAAAAATGATCGTATAAAATAGTTATAATAAACACATTTCAAACTTTAACAGATAGTTTTATTTGCAATTTTACGGTTATGTGTGCATCCGAACGTGCGTTTCTTTTTGGGCCTACTATGTGTGGAATTTGAAAATCGAATTTCGAATCAAGTTGTTTCTATCTCTCGCTTTTTTCCTATCGAAGTGAAAGTGACAGAACAAAGTGAAGTTAAATTTTTTCGAATGTTGTAAATAGCCCCAGCACTGCTCACGGCATTTAAAAAAAATAATTAAAAAGCTACTTTGCCTCACGCTCGCAGCAAAATTGAATTTTGCTCACTGTTTTTAAGCAGCAAAACCTGCTTGTTTGAGCTGCTGAGGTGAAAAATTGTTTTTCCTCAAGTATTGAAGGAATTAGTTTATATCTCAGCAATTTTTGCACATGCTAAGAATGAATAATTCCTCTCTCTGATGAATACATTTTTTTTAACATAATAAATAATTGATTATATGAAACTATTGAAGAGGTTGAATATTGTTAAGTAATAATTGTTATTAATTGTTAATTTTTTTAATTTTTTTTTTAATTTTTTTAATGAAGTCAATGATATTAACATAATTGACTCGATGCAATCTTTTCAACAAAAAAGTGTTTGTACATGTAACTAAATATTTATAATAATAGAAATAATACTGCTATTGCAAGTTAAAATGTTCGCGCTATAGAAAGGAGCCTTGAATGAATTTTTCTGGAGAAACTGAGAGAGGTTTGAGGGGGAACACTGCTCATTGCTCCGAATTTCGGGTTCCCTTCCAACACCGAGTGAGGTATTCCGGGTTCTTGAAGAGTACGTGTGCAGATTGTATACATTAAAAACTAAAAGTGACGTAAACAAAGGACGGTACGAGTTGTTTGAAAAAAGCTACAAATGCAACAACCAAGACGAGACGATTGTAATAGTACATTGTGTATTAAGGTCGGTAAGTAAGGAATTACGATCGAGGCTCTAGTAGAAGCCCGAAGTCGAAGACTGAGGGCTTTCTGAGTCGAGGTACGTAATTCCCGTACCGCCCGTGAAACATACAATTATAGCAAACCGTGAATGTCCGGTTTTACCCACAAGAGCGTCCCGCGGCCGCTTACCTAGCCGTTATACGGAGTAGCACGATAAGGCGGATATTTTTGTCTCGCCACGCTCAACGGCTTGCGCGCCAATGCCGGGGCACGCGGCGTCAGTTCGCGGTGACGCTGAGAGTTTGGCCGACGGTCGCTGCCCGGCATAGTAACACGCGCGCGCTACTTCGTATTTACGTTAGATTGTCCATGAAAAAGGGTATTCTACGACCCCCCCCCTTTGTGTTTCTGTTAACAACTTTCATAAGTGATGTGTAATGTGTAAAGTTTACAATTTCAATAGACTCATTCCTTTACAATTCTCTTGACTTTTATTACCTCGAGGTAACCCCTCTCATATATGGCGCTCCAACGTTACATGTGACAATTTCTAATAGTGCAGTGAAAGAACGTACTTTCTTTTCCGCGTGTGTTATACCTACATAATGCCTAGAACAAGAATCAGAACGAGTAGTTTGAATCGGCTTGAAACCCCCCGATCAACTTCACCGCGCCGCCCGCCTGTCTCCAACGAAGATGGCGTCGCCGGCGTAGGTACCTCCGCTCCGATTTCCCCTGTTGCAACGGCACCGGCCGACATGAACATGACTATGTTCTCTAACGAAAGCGTGCAAACGATAATCACGTCGCTGCAACGTTCACAGACGGAAGCGTTTAAGGAACTTTTACAATCAGTGACGCGGGCGAATGCTTCCACGCCGGTATCTACCTACATGGCCCAAGGTCAAGGCACTCTGACCGGTTGCAAAGCAACGTTCTCTGGCCTACCGCAAGAATCCGTAGAAGCATTTATTGACGCCATCGAGGCATTTAGTGAATGTGCTCAAGTGTCGGATTTAAATATTCTGCGTGGACTGGCATATCTCCTTAAGCAGGAAGCAGCAACGTGGTGGCAGGGCGTGAAACAACAAATTTCAACGTGGTCGCAAGCAAAAGAAAACTTAATTAGTGCCTACGGAGATCGCCGCCCGCCACACCGTATATATATGGAAATATTTTCGTCGCCGCAATTAAAAGAAAACACCGATGTGTTTGTGGCACGAATCCGCTCTCTTTTAGCCCGCCTCCCAGAGGGAGATGTTTCAGAGAGCGCGCAGTTAGACATGACCTACGGACTCCTTAGCAACAGGATAAGGAAGAGAGTGCGGAGAGAGGACTTCGCAAGTTTTAAAGAGCTGCTTCGCCGAGCGAGAGGCGTGGAGGACTCCTTCGACGAGGGGGAGAGGAAGCCCGTCCCGCAGGTCACAAGCCGCGCGGCGAACTCGGGCCATCGCGCGCCTTTCATACCTACGGCCGCGGCACGCGCGCCCCACGGTAGCGGCGCGCCGTGCGCGGCCGCGCCGCCTCGCGCCCCCCCGCCCGCGCCCGCGCTGCCGCCAGCCGCACGCGCCCCGGGCGCCGGCGCCGGTACCTCCGCCGGTACCTCCGCCGCCGACGGTACGGTCAAAAAGCACCGCCCCGTCTGTGCTTACTGCAGAAAGTTTGGACACACCAAGGACCAGTGCCGTAAGCTTATGAACCTAGGTGAGTCCTTTTCTAATAATAACTCTGCGGATGTGCGAGCTATCAGTGATAACAGTGATCAAAGCTTTTATAGTGTCTAATCTCAATCGCGGTCGTGTTCTATTGAAGTGCGTAATAATAATAACAATAACAATCGGTGCACATCGCCACCGACCATTTCAAGACAATCTTCGCAAGATTCTTGTTCTAAGAATACCTACCTACCTATACCAACAAGTGATGCATGCAATAATCTGTGTCTATCTCAAAATAATAATTTTGAGAGTAACGTAACTTGTAATCATAGCGGTGTTTGTCATGAGCGTAATAATAATAATAATATTACTGCATGCAACACTATGGGCACGAAATGTTTGTGTTTTTCCGCACCTAAGGTTCGATGTGATAACAATGTTACATGTGTAACGAATTATATAAAGACAACGGAGACATCGACAACTAACCCTTATTCTTGTAACGAACATTATAGCCCCCGCAAAACATGCGAAGTACCTAGTTCGATTCTAGTTCCGACTTGTTCGATGGCGGATAGTTGTAGTTGTAAGTGTTGTATGCAAAACGAGCTTTTGACAAACACTCATAAACCACTTTTGTGCGAAAACGATATGGTACAGAAAGATCGTCAATATAAAAATAGCATGCCGGTGCCAAATTGTGTTAAGGTGCCGTGCGATGCTAATATTTTTAATATTTGTAAAAGTTTGCAAAACCGTGTTAAGGTGCCGTACGGTGACAATATTTTAAAAAATGATGAAACTTTACAGTTTAACCCTGTGAATACTCCGGACATGTCCTCTGGCATTATTTCCCCGTCCAGAGCATCGGAGGTTAACACGTTTTTGCAAACGTGTAGTGGTAACGCATTTGATAAGAAGTATGTTAATTCCAACACGCTTAACATTGATGAAAATTGCGATAATATGGTGAACTGTACTAACCCAAATTTGCTAAAAATAAAAAAACAGTGTAACTCACAAATTTTGATAAATGAGAATGTGTGTATAGATGTTTCTAGTAATAACGTTTTTTGTAATGGAGATTCATCAAGTGGTACCGGGGTTGCGGGACGCCCTAAAATTCGCGATTCCCGTCCTATCTTCAAAATTGGAATTTTAGGTGTAAACGGCACCGCTTTGATAGATACGGGGGCCAAGCATTGTATTGCAGGCCACACGCTATATGCTCTCCTTCTACGTCAGAACCATCCGCTCTGCTCCTCAATACAGAAAGTTAAGCTTGCTGACGGGATAGTGCGGACAATGGAGGTGTTTATCACCACGTTAGAGGTGCGACTAGAACAGGCAGTTATTACAATCCCATTCGTAATTTTTCCGCAGTCGACAAATAACGAGACGTTATTAGGTATCGATTTTATTACCGCTGCGGGAGTTGTTATTGATTTTCACAGCGAAATATGGTACTTCAGCAGTAGCAAAACAATTCAGCATAAACTGTGTTTTGAGCCTACTTCGCAAAGCGTGTCCTGTGCTGCTGCAGATGTCCTTAGGGAAGACGAGGGCGCTCACCTTAACCCAGCTGAGCGGCAGGCGCTCGCTGACGTCCTAACCACGCACGCACACGTCTTTAGAGCAGGGGGAGGACCGACACCGTATGCAGAGCATCGCATCGAAACAGGTGAGCACCCGCCGATAGCTGTACCACCTTATCGCCTCAATCCCTCTAAAAAGGAGCTGATGAAGAAAGAAATCGATAAGATGTTACAAGATGACATAATTGAGGATTGCGAGTCTGCTTGGAGTTCACCGGCGCTGTTGATACCTAAATCTAATGGCAGTATTCGTTTTTGCGTCGACTATCGGCGCCTAAACGCAGTCACCAAGTCCGACACCTACCCAATGCCACGTATCGACGATTTGTTGCAAAATACGAAGCAGGATTGCTACATGAGCACCTTGGACCTACGCTCATCATACTGGCAGGTAATGGTAAGAGAAGCTGACAGGGACAAAACGGCTTTCGTCTGCCCTTTAGGTACCTTTCGCTTTAAAAGAATGCCGTTTGGACTTAAAAACGCTCCGGCGACGTTCCAGCGCCTGATTGACCGTCTGCGTTCCTGCTCCGCGTTACAAGAGGTAACTATACTGGCCTATTTGGATGATCTTTTGATTATTTCTCAAGGGTACCAACGCCACCTGCAAGACCTCGAGGCAGTTTTCAAACGTCTGGCCGAATTCCAACTTCACGTTAATAGGGAGAAGTGCGCTTTTGCTAGAGAGAGCGTTAAATATCTCGGCCACGTTATAACACAGCAAGGTGTTTCCACCGATCCAGAGAAGGTGAGTGCTGTACTCGAGATGAAGGAACCAGGTAATTTGAAGCATTTGAGAACCTTTTTGCAGACGTGTTCCTGGTTCAGAAAGTTCGTACCGAACTTCTCCAAAGTCGCTGAACCTTTAACACGTTTAACTAGGAAAAGTCAAGTTTGGATTTGGGGCTCTGAGCAAATCCAAGCTTTTATCGAGCTAAAGCGTCTCTTGACCACAGCTCCGATTCTCGTTCAAGCCGATTTCAGTCACCAGTTTATTCTGCGCACAGACGCAAGTAATTACGCCCTAGGCGCGGTTTTACTACAGGGCGACGGAAACGAGGAAAGGCCGATAGAATACGCCAGTCGACTTCTCAACGCAGCGGAGCGCAATTATTCCACTACGGAGAGAGAGGCCCTCGCTGTGGTATGGGCTGTAGAGCGATTTCGACCTTACCTCGATGGCCAACCAGTCGTCATTGGTAGTGACCATCAACCTCTTCGTTGGCTGCTATCACTAAAATCACCTGCTGGCAGATTAGTACGTTGGGCCCTAAAGCTTCAATCTTTTGATATCCGCTTCCAATATACACCAGGGAAGGCGAACGTAGTGGCGGATACGCTTAGCAGACCCGTTTGTTCCAGTGAGTCGCGCGAAGATTGTGGCATCTGCTCTGTCATATGTGATCTTCCTACGAAGACCCCCAGCCAGCTTCGGCAGGATCAGATTTCAGACCCTATGGTAGAAAAGATTATCAAGGAGCTCGAAGGTACTGACGATGTAGCTATTCGAAGATGGTTAGAACGAGGATACCTCATGGACCAGGGTGTCCTTTTCCGCTACAATCCGGACTCTGAGAGCGAATGCCCTCAATTGGTAATCCCTGCAAGCCAAGTTGCAGAAATTTTAAAGGAGCTTCACGACTCCCCAACAGCCTGCCATCCAGGCGTTGACAGGACTTATCAAAAGGTAGCCGAGCTTTATTATTTTACAGGTATGCGGAGAATAATCACTGATTATGTCAAAGCCTGCATACACTGTCAACGTTACAAAGCCACGAATGCCAAACCATCAGGTCTTCTACAAACACCAGTTATGAACCAGCGTAATGAAGTGCTAGCCATGGATTTATTCGGTCCATTGCCAACAGGAGACCAAGGCGAACGGTGGATATTCCTTGTCGAGGACACGGCGACCCGTTGGACAGAACTGTACGCTCTAAAAGAAGCCACCGCTGAAGCCTGCGCTGTCATACTCATTGAAGAATATTTTATGCGCTTTGGTCTACCGCGTAGAATTATATCAGACAATGGAGTCCAATTCGTGTCTGCAGTTATGCGTCAATGCATGTCCGTTTTGGGCATAAAACAAAATCTCGTTCCATTATATCACGCAGAAGCGAACCCTGCGGAGCGTAAAAATCGCGACATGAAAGCGATGCTGGCGCAACTCGTGGAAGACAACCACGCTTCATGGCCGAAGAAGTTACCGGTGATTCGTTTCGCCTTGAATAGCGTCAAGTGCCGCACTACAGGCAAGTCACCCGCTTACTTGACTTTTGGCAGGGAAATGCGGTCACCCACAGAGGTTGTTCATGACCTTCGTGCCATCTTAGATAAGGATAATTTTGTCCCACAGATAACACCGTATCTCAGGAAATTCCTGAATTCCTTGTCGGGTGTACGCGAACGTGTGGAGACCCAACAAGACAAGATAAAGCACTACGCTGATACATCTCGCCGACCTTCCGAAGAATTCCAGGTAGGTGATTTAGTCCTTCTTAAGTCGCATCTGCTGAGCAATGCGTCCAAAGAGCTCACTGCCAAGTTCTTCCCGCGTCGCGATGGACCGTACCGAATAACTGAAAAGGTTAGTCCCACAACGTACACCATCGCAAATCCCGACCAGCCTGACATTGTTTTAGGGAAATATCATACTCGGGATCTTACCCGCTACCAAGGTAACGATAGCACCCCTCCAAAACCTGTCTTTCCTAAAAGGAATCGTGGGCGTCCAGCTAAGGCTGCTGAGGTGCTAGACCAGGAGCGAGGGCGTTCTCCAGGCCTAGAGGGGGAGCATATAGCAAACCGTGAATGTCCGGTTTTACCCACAAGAGCGTCCCGCGGCCGCTTACCTAGCCGTTATACGGAGTAGCACGATAAGGCGGATATTTTTGTCTCGCCACGCTCAACGGCTTGCGCGCCAATGCCGGGGCACGCGGCGTCAGTTCGCGGTGACGCTGAGAGTTTGGCCGACGGTCGCTGCCCGGCATAGTAACACGCGCGCGCTACTTCGTATTTACGTTAGATTGTCCATGAAAAAGGGTATTCTACGACCCCCCCCCTTTGTGTTTCTGTTAACAACTTTCATAAGTGATGTGTAATGTGTAAAGTTTACAATTTCAATAGACTCATTCCTTTACAATTCTCTTGACTTTTATTACCTCGAGGTAACCCCTCTCATACAATGTTTTTCATCACATTTGCGAGTAAATAAACACACAAGTCATCACAACTATTATTACGAATAACTTGAACTTTTTTTAAGCGGATGGCTGGCGGACTAGACAGATTATGCAAATGTTTCGTTCAGAAACGTTAAGGGCAAATACTTACGTAGGTATACATACAGCCCTGAAGGAGTGTAAAAAAAAACGACGTTTGTTACAGACAACTATTAAAATCGATTATTAAGAATATTAATTGAGTATTTAAGTAACATGTAGCGAGATTGCAATAAAATTCCTGTTTAAATAACATTTTAAGACAATTTTACAATTGCGAGTAAACTCTTTGCTTGAACTTGCATGACCTGTGTGCTGTGCTATAAATTAAAAAAAAATTACTTACCGACCTTGGGTTTCATGGTAAGAAGAAAGGTCGAGGGTTTTATATGGGGCATTGCGGTCAAGTTAACCTGTATGTTTAGATACTGTTTACATGCAAGTGTGATAAAAAAAATTTTTTTGTTGGATACGATCCTTCTGTTCTACCGCCAACAAAACAAGAGCTACTGCAGCAGATTAAACGGACATCATACATCTCCAGTATATGGTGTAACGCACACATGCGCAGCCCCACCGAAAAGAGTCCAGAGAATTGCGGATGGGCATTAATGGATGACAAGTACCATCATTATTGGATTGATGGCCCCCACAGTCCATCTCTTGGAGAATTGTCTTCCGATGTTCAAGGTACTCTATTCTTATTTTTCTTACGTGTTCATGATTACACTCCAATTTGTTAATTTTCCTAATTATTTTGTTACAGAATCAGATGACATTTCTTCTGACGATTGCGACGAAGATGAAGACGATGTTCGAGGCGAAACAGATGAAGAGTCGACTTCACAATCCGACGAAGATTAAGACTGTACTTATTTATTTTCATACTTGTATTTCTTAGTTTTATTTTTGAATGTCATATATATTCATTTCATATAGCTACAATTATATTATTTCAATTTTGATTCTGCTTACGAATATGTATCCCAAGTTGCAAAAACTACAACGACGAATTATTATGTTATTTTCAATATTCTTGTAGGACTAGTGATACATACCCGTTTTTTGGTAGGACACTGTTGAATTCAGGCAAAGAATGCACTAAGTTAACATGTCTTTTTTTTGTCCTCCGGTTGTTAATGAAAAAATTGTCCCCGTAGAATCGACAACATCCTTGCGTAGGACTAGGGAAACGTGCCGCTAAATTTGTAGGACTCTTTGGCCATTCAATTATATAAATATATAGTAAGCTGCACACAAAAAATCAGCTCGTTGGTAGTTAATTTTTTTCACTTGTTATTTTGACATATTCGAGGTGGAGGACCCTCTACTCATACCATCCAATTTGTAGGACAATTGTATTTCCGACATCATTTGACTATTATCTCAACACACGAAAAAAAAAATTGCTGTTAGTCATCAAATTTTTTTCCCTACCAAATCGACATGTTCATCGCCTGCGCAGTACATTACCTACATACCTCCTCCAGATTTTCGGAGGAGTAAAAACGTGGGCGTCTCGTCAAACCGAACGAGCTTACGAAAATTTAGCCTGCTGTTAATCAAAAAAAAATTCAGGCGGTGGCTGCTGGACTAGATCACTAAAAAGTATAAAATAAAATCATTAAAAAAACATAAAAACTGCTTTTTGAAGGCAGTTTTTTGTTTTTTACACCTATTTTTATCTCATTGGCACATTCCCCTTGGGCCTATCGGAAAAGTATGATAAAAGTCTTCAATCCTTATTTTGGCCAAAATAGAATGAAAATCGTCTTGCTGTCTCTCAGAATGTATACTGACTGTTCATCTGTTAATGAATTACAATAATTATCAGTACTATTTAATACTGACTAGGTGACTAGGGTTTGTAATCCGGATATTCAAACTATCGGGATATTCGCTTAATTTCAAATCCGGATTTGGGCTTGCTTTGTATCAGGATATTTCGGATATTCGACTAAAAGGACTAAAACTTACTTTCAGTATTGAATTTGACGCCAGATCAGATCGCGTAAACATTTATATTTTATAAAATGAGCGAGCAATGCGCACGATGTCCTCGTCTCCGATTCAAATAAGACCCCAAAATCTGAATTTTCCGAAACTTCTGATTGTTTGTCGATCTTCAATCAGAACATAGGGGGACTATATAGTAAGCTTGACTTTCTAGAGGCTACACTAAAATAACTAAGTAACAATGGCAAGGAGTTCGACATAATATACCTTAGTGAAACTTTTGTTCCTGAAGGCTCACAGAAAAATATTACATTGAATAGTTATAAATTAGCTGCTGCTTACTGCCGTGATACCTAGATCTAGAGGGGGGACGTGCATTTTATTAAAGAATAATTAGGTTTTAAAAACCTACATATTGTTTCAAAGCTTTCAGCAAAATATTATTTTGAACGTTGTGGAATCGAGATTATTGGTGTGGCGTTGATTATTGTAAACATTTACAGAATTCCAGATCAGACAAAAGCACATGTCGGCATATTCCTTCAGAAACTCGATACATTATTACCTAATATTATTATATAATTAAATTATTTAAAAACTAGTCATAAAAATAAGAAAATAGTTATAGGACTGGAATATTGTAACATTCTAAGACAAACTAGTGCTTCTAAAGACCTGCGTAGCATCTTACAAAACTATGATTTCATTGCACGTATTTTAAAGCCAACTAGACTCGGATCCTGTATCGACCAAATAGCGAGTAATATAAAAAAATTAACTCACCAATATTATATTTAGGACTTTCGGACCACGAGACAGCGCAAACCTTAATATTACAGACCGTCAAAAGAAACAAGACATTCATAAGATGGTTCGAACATAAGGGTGATTGATTAGTGATTAGATTACAGCCCATACAACGTTAGCAAGTTTTGTGAATGCACAGCCAGTCTTTCTTTTTCGGATGTCATGCGTTCAAAAAATGAACCCAAGCATTTCAAGTATTTTATGATGAATATGATGATTTATGTCTATTCTGTAACTAATACAGTCATTTGGTAGTTCTGCCTGGAAAGTTTTCCGGGAGTTTTGAAAATTGGTAATTTTATAGATTTTGATGAGCTGTTTCCGAATTTCAACTTTGCCACCTCTTATTTTTGCCGCTCACGCCGCCATATTGGAAAAATGACGCGTAAAAGCAGTTTTTTGACAATATCTCCTGTCTGACTAATTTTACGATAAAAACAGTTATAAACAAAAAATAAAACTAGAGACAATTGCCTACAATTTATGTATTAATGTTTTTTTTCATAAAGTCAATAAATAGTTTTGGCGTACGAGCGCCACAAAGTGTATTCCAACACGCGTTTTAGCCAAAAAACTCATTTCCACACCACCTTGAGGTAGAGTTAGCGGCGGCGTGATACTGTGCATCGGCTGCGACCAAATCATTAACGTGCTCGAGACGCTCAACAATCTCTCGACCCCAATCATCATTACGAGCTCGAGCAAGTTCTGAAATACAATTTTTCATAGATAATTTACGTACGCCTTACACAATATTACGATCACACACGCGCGTCTGTTTTTGTTTCGCTATAAACTCCGCTGTTATTTCAGTAGCGCACAAAAAGCAATGATTTTTGAATGCGAATGTTGTGGTTGAGGAGTCGTTACGTCGCTCCCTCTACGCACAGACGCAGCGATTAACTTTTCATTATTATATCGTTTTCGACATGCACCGAAAAACGGCATTGTGCACTTTCTCACTCTAATAATGTTCATTGTGGTAGTTAGTAATCCCATCTTGATCAAATTTGGATTCGTCGGTCCATAGGATTTTTTTCAAAAACGACGCGTTTCTAAATCCGTAGTTTAGTTCGAATACAAATTTCCGCCTGCTTCCTGTGTGATCTTTTTTTTTCAGTTTCTTTTAAATAAGTTCATAGTTGTTATGCATTTTTGGAGAGCTAAGAAAACGGTTATGTTTTTAAATTAATCTGCAAGCCAAGTTTCATAACGATTTTTTTGTTTTTAAGGCATCTTAGTGGAAAAAAAGCAAAAAAATCTAGAAATCATATCATTTGTCAGGTCAAACATTTCATTTGTCAAAAAATGTTCGTAAGCTGCTGTATTTAGATTTGTCGGTAAAAAATGTGGTCCGATTAAATTATCATCAATTATTCCCATCCATACATTGACCGCAAATAGTCACCCCTATCACCTCCTAACGGGAATACGTCGAATTACCAATAACCCTGTATTTCGAACCAAATGACTGTACTAAACCTAAAGTCTGTGATCGAATTCGAGATCAAAAATGTAAACATACAATTGTCAATGTCAAAGTGACATTCCAGGGGTATACAATCTTGTTTTACAAATGTTTTTTTTTAATGTATGAAATTTAATCAGAAAATTTAAATACCGATACCGACATGCTTTTCAGTAAAATATTGGATGGAAGACTTTTGGACACCAAAAGTTAGTCTATTCATATGTAATTTAAAAAATGGTTTTATTCTCAGTCACTATTCTGTATACCTTCGTCACCGCAAAAATGCCAAGAACATCGGTAAATTTATTGACACAACCACCTAAATACCAATACTTTAATTGAAGCCAATTTTTGTAGAAATATTTATAGGCTTTCATCACCATAAGTTTCTCACTAACGGACATAGCACTGCGTTGACATTTCTTTGGCGTTGAGAGGTTGTCCTTTTTATTTGAAGGGCCCGACTGAGATTCCATAGTTCTTAATTTAACAACAGAAAGCAACGATACCAAATAATAAACGATATGCCGTATTGCATTAACAGTACAATTATTATAACCAAATGTTTCAAACTTCTTACCATTGCCAGTAGCATAAATTAAAACTCCATATATTTTATTCAAACAACATAAATACGGAATAAAAAAAAGTATAATTATAGTTAGCCTAAGTATAATATTTTTAACTCTTCACAAAATATTATATTACCCTGATTATTATTATTTTTATTTTTATTTCAATGATTTTAAACTAACCATCACTTGGATTTGTTTTTTTATGATGGCAATCCGTTAGCTTACACTTTTGATCTCGAATTCGATCACAGACTGTATGTTTCCCAATAATCAAAGTGAAAGGTAATAATAGATTTAATAGTAATAACTGGCTGACCAAGGGCCTGAAAAAATCGTGCACCCTCTATTTTAATTTTAAAAAGGGACAACAAAAATTTTAACCGCACTAAAATTAAAAAATACAATTCTATTTAAAAAAAATGTTTACTCGATGCGCAAAAAAATAAAAATAGTCTATACACACAAAACAACAAAAATAAATGTAGGGTTACTTGGAACATGATTTCTTCAACAGTATCAAATAAATTACATGAAAATGACATCAGTAAAATACTAATTAATAAATTAATAATGACATATATTCCAATCCAAAAACTATTAGGTACTAATATTTTTAATTATTATTTTATTGACTCAACTCAAATTAATTTACCACCAAATAATTTATCTTACAAATCAACTCAGCCGGACATGAATCACCATACTATATTTTTGAATCCTGTTGATATAAATTATTAAAATTATCCTTTCTTTACGGAACTGCAAGTCTAGTGGATATGACCATATTACCACCAAGATCCTAAAACTATGCGCGTTATTTATAAGCTGTCCTAATGGACATGCACATTTTATAAAATCTTTCGTCGATGGAGTATTTCCACAAGAGCTAAAAATATGTGTAGTTAAGCCACTATTCAAGAAGGGCGATAAGCTGAATCCAGTGAATTACAGGCCAATAACATTAGTCCCAATACTATCTAAAATATTCGAGAAGGCAATGTATATCAGATTAGGCGATTTCTTAACGAAATACCAAGTGATTTGTTCTGAACAATATGGTTTTCGTGAAGGTAGATCAACCACACCAGCTTGTTTCGATCTTATTAAATATGTTACAGATTGCATTAACAACAAGGCTTACGTTATGTCAGTCTTTCTCGATATGACAAAGGCTTTTGACTCAGTTAACCACACTAAACTTCTCCATAAAATGGAAAGGACACCGCACGGAAAGTATGGAAAAAAAAACATCGGTGAATTTTGATAAAAAAAATATATGTTACGCGCCTTGATCAATATATAGAAATACTTGGAGGGCAATAAAATCCTATGACTAGTTTTTGTCAAAAAAAATATTTAGTGAAAAATCAAGGGGATTTGGTTCCATAGAAAAATGTATGAAGTAAAAAAAAAAGTGTTCTGTTTTGAACGAAAAAAATATATGTTTTAGAAACTATTAAATTGATCAACTTCATTGAAAAAACTTATTTAAAAAAGAGTTTGGTTTTTAAGTTATAGCGTTTCATAAAAATAAGTAAAAAAGGTATTTAATTTTTAGATTTTTTTTTAATCGTTAATATTGCCGTTTATGGCGATAGTAAAAATAAGTAGAAAAATACTGTGTGCATCTTTTTTACTTACATAAGTTTTGTATCACAGTCACCTGTTTTTCAGTATTTAGATTTAAAATGAATTTTAAGGAAAAAAACTTGGTTTTTCGTGTTTTTTTTTTAAACCGATCGGTGAAAAATTGTGCATTTTGAATATTTTATAAGTTGTGTTATTGTTAAAATAAATCATTAAAATTCAAACATATTCTATGAACGGATTAAAAAAAAAACATTTTTTAAGTCTTATTATTATTAACTTTACACTCACTATAGCCCCAGCTTATCTATATACAGTATTTTTATTCTATAATACACTCTACTCATGTTCGTTCGGATCTCGTCGACGAATTGGTCGTTGCCCAGCGTCAATAACATTTTCGAGAAATGCGGTATCGGGGTACCAAACATTTTGCGCAGCCCAAAAACCACAGAACGCTAATTACAAAGTATTTATAACTACGTCAAAAACACAATTTGCATTTCAAGAAAAGGCCAATCCGAATACTGGCTGGAAAGACACACAAACTAATGGCTTTCTGAGCATAATGCCGATTTAAAAAAAACTTTTAACTTATTTAACTCCTAGTATTGGCGGGAAAACGATTGTCATTGGAGGTGGGAGGACCTTGTGCAGGGTCCGTCCGGGTTGGTACCACCATCTTATCCATTAACCTACCGCCAAGCAGCAGTGTTCGCATTGTTGTGTTCCGGTTTGGGGATAAGACAGCCGGTGAAATGACTAGCATAGAGGCATTCCATCTTCGGCCTCAGGGTTGGCAACGCATTTGCAGTCTTAGGATTGCGGTCTTATGAATGCGAATGTCTATGGGTCACAGTTTCCACTTACCATCAGGTGGCCTGTGTGCTCGTTTGCCTTCCTATTATATAAAAAAAAAAAAAAAAAAAAAAAATTAATTGTAGAGCGAAATAAATTATAAAAATGTCTTTTAGATTTCGTCTAAACTGTTTTGTGTGCAATGTGTCACAGTCAGCGGCACAAATGAGCCGCGTTAACGAAAAGGCTTTGATTCAAGAGGTAGGTTCACTGTTTTTACGAAGTTACTGCTCATTATTATTGAAAAGTGGAGTGAACAAAAGTTTTGATTAAAATTCTTTATTATTATTTCGAGGTAAATAGTTATTTCATATTTGTTTTCAATGTGATAATTAGGCTCGGACCTTTGATCAATTTATTATTTAATTACTGACTCACAGCAAAAGTAAATGAAAATCACATTTACATATTATGTTGAAAAAAAAAAATTGTTTTGTGGTTTTTGGGCTGCGCAAAATGTTTGGTACCCCGATACCGCATTTCTCGAAAATGTTATTGACGCTGGGCAACGACCAATTCGTCGACGAGATCCGAACGAACATGAGTAGAGTGTATTATAGAATAAAAATACTGTATATAGATAAGCTGGGGCTATAGTGAGTGTAAAGTTAATAATAATAAGACTTAAAAAATGTTTTTTTTTTTAATCCGTTCATAGAATATGTTTGAATTTTAATGATTTATGTTAACAATAACACAACTTATAAAATATTTAAAATGCACAATTTTTCACCGATCGGTTTAAAAAAAAAACACGAAAAACCAAGTTTTTTTCCTTAAAATTCATTTCAAATCTAAATACTGAAAAACAGGTGACTGTGATACAAAACTTATGTAAGTAAAAAAGATGCACACAGTATTTTTCTACTTATTTTTACTATCGCCATAAACGGCAATATTAACGATTAAAAAAAAATCTGAAAATTAAATACCTTTTTTACTTATTTTTATGAAACGCTATAACTTAAAAACCAAACTCTTTTTTAAATAAGTTTTTTCGATGAAGTTGATCAATTTAATGGTTTCTAAAACATATATTTTTTTCGTTCAAAACAGAACACTTTTTTTTTACTTCATACATTTTTCTATGGAACCAAATCCCCTTGATTTTTCACTAAATATTTTTTTTGACAAAAACTAGTCATAGGATTTTATTGCCCTCCAAGTATTTCTATATATTGATCAAGGCGCGTAACATATATTTTTTTTATCAAAATTCACCGATGTTTTTTTTTCCATACTTTCCGTGCGGTGTCCTTTATGGTATTAGGGGAAAAGCGCTTGACTGTATAAAGAGTTATCTCGACGATAGGCTGCAGTGTACCGAAATCTGCAAAACCACAGAATCCATAAAAAAGCTCACAGATCAGTTTGGCAAAATTATCAAAGGTGTCCCCCATGGCAGTATTTTGTGTCCGTTACTTTACCCAATATTACATCCCATAAGGTCATTATGTTCGCCGATGATACTACATTAGTGGTAAAGTGCAATAACAGTGGCCCGTTTCACGAAGCTACAAGTTACAATTTTACAAGTGTAAACTGGCAACATTGGTCAAAAAGGTACTACAAGCGTTTCACGAAGCTACTTTTCTACAATTTGTAAAATTCAAGTTACAAGTGTAAAATTGGAACCATACACATTTTTTTTTTATTTTATTGTTAGAAATTGCTTCAATCGAACTAACGTTTCTCGAAAATTTTGTTACATTGTCAACTTGTACTTGTCAATTAGTAAAAAAAACTACCTAGCTTCCGAGCTAAGTAAACTTGTAATTTGTTAGAATCGCTGTCAAATAATTCATACTATAGTACCTACCTTGTTTGTTTTTAAACGTCACTCTCATGTCGTACCGTCGTTGAGTTTAATTTTCTGTTAAAGTTTGTTGTTATTGTTATTTTGTTATTGTTAGTTGTTGAGTTTGAAGCAATTTCTTTTAATTCTTTGTTAAAGTTTGTTGTTATTGTGATTTTGTCTGTAAATATTAAGTGAAGTTTCATAAGCTTGTGGAATGTGGAATTCGTGGGAGTCTGATTCGGAAGACGAATTTGATGCCCGAGATAGCCAGCGGTTACCAAGAATATTCCGAATGAGAATAAATACATTTTCGAACGGACTACGAATTTAACGAAAGGTTTCGGATGACCTCATCTAAGATGGAAGAATTATTAGAAGTGTTGCCTTCAAAATTTTAGAACTTTTAGAAGTGTTGCCTTCAAAATTTTCCGGTTGCTTATCCATAATAACTAAAATTACTCCCGTACTTACTTTCAAATTTTAACGATAACGAGAGACAACTCCGAAGACTCCGCGAGACTCGAGTGGAGACATCATCGGATTTTTTATTTTATTTTTTTTTGCCCCCGCGGCGACTTGAACAGCTAAGTACTACCGCGAGGATAATGGCGTTTCCACGTGAAGTGATTTCGCCAGTGTCAAGGTATATATGAGTATCAATCAATATAGCAATAAAACACAATCCAATCTTCTCTAGGAAGATTGGGGGCAACGTTGTACGGTGATTTGTAGGTCAGAGGTCAAGATAGTTTTAACCTCTGCACCACTGCGAGTCCACTTGAAACGAGAAGAAAGATGCCAGATACACGAAATAAGTCCAAGTCTTCAATCACTGTGCGACACAAAGGCATAAAAAGTACAAATCACTATCAGAAAAGAACTTTGAACACCTAATTACCCAAAAATTAAAGTCTAAAACAAATTACACGTCCGCCATCTTTTAACGTTGCAAATGGCCATCATCGGATTTACAGATTATAAATATAAATATTTCAAGATTTGACATTTAGAAACGTCAAAACATCTACAAACTTTTTTTTAATAGGGACTTGTTAAATCGAGATGTCATTCACTTGTAATCGAGATTACCATACGATCCTATTATTCTACCACGGAAGGCCGCGTTCGAGAAACACTTGTACTTGTAAATTGTAACTTTTTGCTCTTGTTACTTCATTTCACACAGGAGATCATTTGAGCAGGAGATTAACTGTGCACTGCTGGAGATTGCCAACTGGATGGTCGTAAACGATTTGTGCATAAATACCAGCAAAACTAAGTTCATGCAATTTGCATCTTACAATAGTAACCTAGTGCCTCTGTCAGTCACCCTTGGCAATGAGGTGGTTGACGAGGTTGAATGTTTTAGGTTTCTTGGGATGATGATCGACAAGCTCTTGAACTGGAAAGAGCACATTGATCAAATCTGCAAAAACCTTAACCGATTTGTTTATGCGCTAAGGAGATTGCGCTGCGAGATACGGTTTCGGTTCAGGCTGCACTGACAGCCTATCATGGTAATGTGTCATCCGGTCTTCGTTACGAACTTATCCTGTGGGGTAACTCGGTGGATGTGCACAGAGTCTTTAAGGTGCAAAAGAAGTGTGTCAGAGTAATTTGTGGTGCTCAGTTCGATGAAACATGTGTTCCACTTTTTAAGGGACTCCATATTTTGCCACTGCCGTGTCACTGGCGTGGTGGAGTTTTCCAACGGCATACAAGGGCCAAAATTATGAATCGCCTTTATAAACCTGCTTGTCACAAGGTTATATACACCAAAAATGTATACATACAATATGTGCATTCAAATCTATAATGCCATAACTGATGAGATGACATACAGCTACTCCAGGGAAATAGATTTAAGAACAAATTGTCGAACTGGCTCCTAGATAGGTGTTTCTATAGTGTTAAGGACTTCCTCGAGCAATGTGATATAATGTAATAATCAGGGATCGGAAATTCGGATCGATATTTACCTATACTTTCGCACCGGCTTTGTTGTTCAGTTGTATGGAGGCGGACTCAATCGTAGAATTCATTACTAAAATTTCTGGGATTTCAAAATAAATAAATTGCACCGGCATTAATTCAAAATCAATTATTTATATTAACTGTTTGAAGTTATTTTTCATGTATTGATTTACCAAATGTTAATTAATTTATCTGTAACTCATTAACCTAACGAATTTATAGGAGCAAAAATGAATGATTTATCCTATATGTAAAGTACATACATACATAAACTCACGCCTTCATTCCTATATGTAAAGTAATTTTTTATTATATTAAAATTTTGTAGAATCCCAGAATCCCGGAACTTATATTATTAAAATAATATTTTTAAGAAGCCGACGCCATGTTTGCCTATCTTTTTCCGGGATTTTGCCAACTTTAGGTAAATATCGATCCGAATTTCCGATCCCTGGTAATAATTTATAATAATTTGTGATCTGATCACTGACATTTATGGTATTTTATAAATTTTAACGCTTTTATTTGTAACTAAAGCTTGTCCCAGAAAAAAATGTCACTCATTATTAGTTGGGGTTGTACCTATATCAGGATGAAATCTAAAGAGGTTTGAAAACTATGTTTCCCGTTAGGATGCTCTATAATGTATAAATAAAAAATAAAAAAAACGTTGTCAGTACTATAGTGTATTTCTATGGAACTTGCTAACTATGTAAACAAAAGGCTTAACTTTGTTTTGTCACTGTTTCTCCTTGAATTTTCACACCACCTCATCAAACACCATTGAAACCATAAACTATTGAAACGGTCGTTACTTTAAAATACAAAATCACCAAATATATAACTCTAACTTGGATATTTCATTAAGTTTAAATGGTTTCATAAGTTAGGTTATTAGGACCTGATGGGATGAAGTTTTTGTTTCTTTTAAAATCTACAATTGTCTATGATGGGTAGTGTTGTGGCTAAAGATTGCGATATATTAAGGCCCCTACACATTACCTAACTCACGCTGATCACACTCACAGATATGACGGCACCTTTTGTAATAAATATTGGTGATATATCATCTTCAAGTACCGATTTTTCTTCAGATCGTGATTAATCAAATTACAAATAAGTAACTACTTGTTTTTTACTTTCGGTATTTTAATATTCGATATGGTTTGACATAAGTGAAGGAGTATTGCTCATCATCATCAAATTTATCATTCAGAGACAATTTCAATATGGCGGTTTGTTTACATAGTTAGCAAGTTCCATAGAATTAGACCTTAGATGTTCAACGATGTCGTCGGTGCAAGAAAAGTTACACGAATTTATTTTGTACAAATATGTTGAATATAAAGGCATCTCTGCGAAGAAAGTGGCGTCGGAGCTGAAAACGTCTACAAGAACCGTTCAAAGGGTTTTAAAACGGTTCAGGGAGATAGGTGGTATACGGCGATGGCCTGGAAGTGGAAGTAAACTATGGTTTGTAAACCAGAATATCGAGAAGTAGATTATAACAGCTTTACAGAAAAAACCTACCCTCTCTGTACGAGACTTGGCCAAGAAGTTTAAAACCTCGAAATCTACAGTGCAACGAGTGAAGAAAAATTGTTCTATAACAACGTTTAAACAAACTAAAGTGCCCAACAGAAATGCAAAACAGTCAAAAGAGTCTAAAACGTGATCTAGAAAGCTTTATTCAAAAATGACTAAGAAAAAATATTGTACTGTTATGGATCACGAAACTTACTGCAAACTTGAATTCAAATGACTTTCAGGACACCACTATTATTCTGGGACCGACTGAAAAGTAGTAAGTGAAGAGTATAAGGTTATCAAAATGGATAAATTTGCAAAGAAAGTTCTCGTGTGGCAGGCGATCTGTTCATGTGGCAAACGCAGTACACCATATTTTGCTAATGGAACCATAAATGGTGATGTATACGAGTGTATATATGAGTGCCTCAAAAAACGATTGTTGCCATTCATTAAGAGGCGCATACTTCACCTGTCCTGTTCTGGCCTGATTCGGCCTCGTGTCACTACACGAAGGAAGCAATAGAGTGGTACAAAGCAAATAATGTCGATTTTGTTGAAAAAACTCTCAATCCTCCCAACTGCCCGGAGTCACGACCCATTGAAAAATATTGGGCTCGTGTGAAACAGAAGCTTATAAAACATAAAAGTAGTGCCACTTCAGTTCAAGACTTCAAGCAGAAGTGGAATGAAGCTTCCAAACTGATCACCGATGACGATGTACAAACTTTGATGGCAGGGGTCAAGGGAAAATTAAGAAGTTTCTGGATGAACTAATCCTAAACTGGTCTTTATGCGTAAATAATAATATTTAAAGGAATATCTAATAAAACGGTATTAGAAAATTTGGTGAATTTTAATATTTAATACGGATTTTTTTTTAAATTATAAGCGACATTTTTTACTGGGACAAGCTAAGCTTAAGTGGCAGTGGGCGGGGAACATCGCTCGCAGGACTGATGGCCGATGGGGTCAGAAGGTTCTTGAGTGGCGTCCGCGGACCGGGAGACGAGCTGTAGGTAGGCCCCCAACAAGATGGAGTGACGACCTTGTGAAGATCGCGGGAACGCGGTGGATGCGAAAAGCACAAGACCGGTCTGAGTGGAGAGCCTTAGGGGAGGCCTATGTCCAGCAGTGGACGTCTTTCGGCCGACATGATGATGATGATGATGTTGATGTGTGGGTCCTTTTGAATTTATATTATTTGAGTGAAAAAATAATAACGATATTGTTAAGGTCAATCGCTGAGCGGCAGTGGAAGATTAAATATTGCGAAACTTCACCCATTATTTAAATTTGATATTTCATGTGTAGGTACACAGAAATAAATGATGTAAGAGAGCCGACCGACATTGCTCCAAATGTCACATCCCCGCGGATTTCAGATTTCCTATACGATATCCTCTTCACAGAAGACAAACTTAGGGACAAAATGAAGAAACTTCGTGAAGATACCTCTATGACTATGACGCCTGATGGGATCCCAGCTGTGGTATTAAAGAAATGTAGAGCTACGAGGGCTGTTTGATAAGTCCTTTTAAAAACTATTTGTAAAACCTTTTTTCTGGTAAATGGCATTAACACTGGCAGGCACAATCTTTCAAATGAAGACTGTCAAAAATTCAGCAAAAAAAAACAAGTTTTTGTCAGTTTAACTATTGTTTAACTGTGATCACTCGTAAATTTTCAACAACTGGAAAAATCTGAATTTCGTGCCGTTATAAAACATTTTTTTATGAAGGGTTGCAGTGCTGCCACAATAAAAACTGAACTTGATTCTGTTCATGGCACTAACGCACCAACGTTGCAGACTGTTTATAACTGGATAAATTATTTTAAACGTGGTCGGTCAAGCACATCTGATGCTCCACGCTCTGGTCGCCCAATCGAAGTCACTACTGAGGATGTTGTTGAAGAAGTCCAGGAATCATTATGATTGATTACTTGGAAAAGGGAAAGACTACCACTGGTCGTTATTACGCAGAGTTATTGGACCGTTTCAATGCCGAATTGTTGGAAAAACGACCAAAATTGCCCCCCAAGAAAGTCCTCTTTTATCAAGACAATGCCCCAGTTCACACGTCCACTATTGCAATGGCCGAAATCCACGAGTTGGGCTTCGAGCTGGTTCCGCATGCTCCGTATTCGCCGGACCTAGCTCCGTGCGATTATTACCTATTTCCAAATCTGAAAAGATGGCTAGGAGGGCAAACATTTTTGACAAATGAGGACTGCATTGCAGATGTAAGCGGCTATTTTGAAGACCTCAACAAAACGTATTTTTTGGAGGGCAAAAAAAAATTGGAAACTCTCTGGAACAAGTGTTTGGCCCTCAAAGGAGACTATGCTGAGAAATAAATGTAAATTGTTAAAAAAAAAACAATCTTTTTTGCTTTTTAAAACGACTTATCAAACAGCCCTCGTAGCTATCCTCTCAGCACTAGCACATATAATTAACGAATCCTTTGCCACAGCTACAGTACCGCAGAGGAGGAAAAACGCCCTTGTCACACCAATCTACAAAAAGGGAGACAAACTTAACCCTAATAATTACACACCAATCAATCTTAAATGCCTCTTGTCACCAACCTACTAGCATGTGCCAAAGTTTGGTCAAGAGAACTCGATAACGAAAACCCAGTTGACGTTAGGTATATACTGGGACTATGAAAAAGCTTTTGATAGAGTACCTCATCGTAGACTCCTAGCCAAACTGGAGCACTTTGGCATAAGGGGCAAACTTCTACTTTGGATTGAATACTTTCTAAAAGACAGAAGATTCAGAGTCCGGATCGCCGACAGCGTCTCAGGTGAATTCAATGTCTGAAGCGGGGTTCCTCAGGGTTCTATGATATCTACCACCATGTTTAGCATATTTACCACCGACTTACAAGCTACTATAGACTCAAACTTCAGTTTCTTTGCAGATGACTCTAAACTCTTTGTTAACCTGTTCATAGATCACAACAAACTGCAGTAAGATCTCACAAAAGTCAGGAATTGGTGCCTTGAGTGGCTTATTAACCTTAACGAAACAAAAATACACAGTACTTCACATGTGTAAAAAGAACCGCAAGCTAACATCTATTTTAAATAATAGTGAACTAGCAGGAACCTCGACCAAAAAGAACCTGGGAGTCCTTATCTCCGACGACCACAAGTGGGAGTCTCATATATCACAATTGGTTAAAAAAGCTAACTCTATGATCTATGTAATCAGAAAAGCATTCCGAATTCTTACGCCTGAAACGATTCTTAAGGCACTGGTCCCACTGCCGGCTACAGACTACAAGCTAGTAGAACTATAAACTACAAAAGAGTGGGCGAGCGGCGAGTAAAGTTTTGATAGTTATAAAGAGAGTGTTCGCGGACGACGTTTTATAGTCGATAGCTTTTATCGCTGCGGTTAACTAGTAAACAGCGGTCCCACCGCCAGATATCGGCGAGCTCGGCGAGCAACTAGTAAAATTATGTACTAGAAACAGATGAAAATCGGCGGGTGGCTAGTAAAAATTCTATGGAATTATAGCTTACTCGCCGGGCGTTGGGAGAGTGTCCTCGCCGGCAGTGTGAACAGCGAGCGTTGAACTATAAATATATATCTCTCACTTTTATTTACACGGAAGCGATTATCTTTTGTTCGTTTCTTGGGCTAGAAAAAAGTCGATAGTTCATATCTCACTCGCCGGCGGTGGGACCAGTGCCTAAGATCGACAAAACTTACATTAGACCAATTCTTGAATATGGATTATATTTTTTTCGTTCAAAACATCCCACTTTTTCCTCTTCCATACATTTTTTCTATGGAGCTAAAATCCACATGAGTTTTCACAAAAAAAAAAACAAAAACTATTCATATGATTTTATTGCCCTTCAAGAATTGTATAAATTGTTCAAGACACGTAACTTATTTTTTTTATCAAAATTTACCGATTTTTATTCCATACTTTCCGTGCGGTGTCCTTTTAAATGCCTTCCACGACTATCCCGAACTTAGTGACCTGTTTATTTGTAACACCAGCACACGCACAAGAGGACATACCCGTAAACTAGCAATAAAAAAACAACACAAATATCGGAGAAACTTTACAGGGAATAGAATAATAAAAATGAGGTACAAATTACCCTGTAGTGTTGCGAACCGTAAAAGTGTTAGAGTTCAAAAATAAGTTTGACCAACATTTTAAATTAGTGTGACATTTGTGCAGTGAAGAAAGATTTAGACAAATCAGTGCCAACTGCCTGTCTAAAATAAAATAATAACAAGAGGTTTTTTATAATGTTTTTTTTTTGTACGAAGTAGTATTGTTATTTTACTTTTATATTTGAATACTTATTGTAAAAAAACTAATTTACAGGAAATGTTACTTAATTACTTTTGTTTATTTGAATTACTTAGTTGGCAATTCATACTTTTTTAAACTTTTACGAAACCATGGCAATTGGTGCAAAATAATAAACTAATAAACGGATAGTACAGAGTTCTTACTTTTCCTTTTGTTAGTTAAAAACCAGTTTTATATTATAAACGTAAAAAAAGTTAAATTAATGATATAAATACTTGAGGGAAGCATTTGTAATTTTCTCGGTTTGAAATTAGCGAATCCAAAAACAGTCAGAAATGGCCGCTATATTCAATTAATATAAAAAAAAAACTTTCACAAAAACTCCGTCTGGCACCACTTTTTGCAAAGCCCTGATGGCAGACGCTCTGTGCAAAATATGTACTTAAAAAAATACCTCGCCTTTGCACAATATCCTTATAAAAAGAAGATTCAACCGACTACCTGCTGTTTAAACAACTTACGCTTTTATTTATTTAAAGCCTTGATTGTAATTAACATATTTTGTGAAATCTTACGTTGTTTTGTATTCTATAAAAATATATTGATTTTGAACCATTTTTTTTGTATTTTATTACTTATTACCTAAAACTATCTGTTTTATCCGTTTTATCCGGATATTGCATTACCCGATTTCCCAATAAACCACATAGTAAAATAGGGCCATAATGCAAGCCCTAATTCTGACCAACCACTCTAACGGCCGAACCCTATATTCAAACCGAGGATAGATAAGGCTTACCTCTGGTTAAAATTTGACATTTGCCCATACCTAATGTGTCAAATTTTAATCCGAAGTAAGCCTATCTGTCCGCGGATTGAATATAGGGTTTGGCCGTAAAGCTATCACATTGTTAAGTAATCTTTTTACTAGCCACTTTTGTTCATCTGTTAATGAATCACAACAATTATCTGTATCATTTAATACTGACCACCCTCTCTAAAGCTATCACATTGTTAAGTAATCTTTTTTCCGGCCACTTTTGTTCATCTGTTAATGAATCACAACAATTATCTGTATCATTTAATACTGACCAACCTCTCTAAAGCTATCATATTGTTAAGTAATCTTTTTACCGGCCACTTTAGTTCATCTGTTAATGAATCACACCAAGTATCAGTACTATTTAATACCGACCAACCTCTCTAAAGCTATCACATTGTTAAGTAATCTTTTTTCCGGCCGCTTTTGTTCATCTGTTAATGAATCACAACAATTATCAGTATCATTTAATACTGACCACCCTCTCTAAAGCTATCACATTGTTAAGTAATCTTTTTTCCGGCCACTTTTGTTCATCTGTTAATGAATCACAATAATTATCAGTACTATTTAATACTGACCAACCTCTCTAAAGCTATCATAATGTTAAGTAATCTTTTTAATGGCCATAGTACTTCCATCCCAGACAATAATTTTAGGTTTTATATAATACTTCTGCAAAGTTCCTCTGTTCTGCTCTAAAACCTAACAATTTATAATGTCTGGATATGTAAATCTTTCAAATTCAGCTGGATCTTGAATTGTGCTTATTCTTTTGGGCAGGGGGAAAGGATCGCTTCTTTTTAATTTAAAATTACCTATAGCCCTCACTGATAGCCCACTTCGCTCCCCCTCGAGAACGTCATGGTCTTTGAGGTACTTAGTAAGCCAATGTCTCAGATATTTAAACTCGTAAGGCCCAATGTCCTAAATTTAGGACATTTGTCAAAGTAACTTTTGACTTCAGTTGACTGACACAAGATTCATTTTCCAATCAACAAAATTTGACATGGGCCTTACGAGGTTAAATTGGTATACCCACCCTGTTTAAGGGGACACCATGTCGCTTAGGCGGAGGCACTCTAGTAAAATTAATTTTCAGTACTTTATCATAAAGTAAAATAATAAAAAAGAAGAGTTTCATGCAACTCTCCCGCATGAGATGAATCCAATGACATATAATTTATAAAATTGGACCATAACTGTAGATCAGATGGCATGAACAAAAATCGGTCTCACGTAATATACATATAGATAGGACTGCTATACACCAAGCTTAACCATTAAAAATCTGACTTTGTGAATAGGTCACATCATTAAGTATACAATATAAGTGAATGCTACCAAACCATGGCTGAAGAAGTTTAGATTTTCCCACTTACTTAGAGTATGGTAATATGAATAACCTGCCTCTTGCACAGAGAATGATGCTTCAAACATTACACCTAAATAAGCAAGATGTATTATTGTAGTCAGAGAGAACACAGTATTAATGAAAACTGCTAGGAAACTGTTCTTTTTGTGCCTGTGGTGGCACACTTTGGCACATGGGTTAGCTAAACAGCACACTTCCAGTGCTGAAGCTACCTTGTGCCGAAAGTTGTACTCTACATAAGAAAATGTTCCAACACTAAGCAAAACAGCAGATAGCTGAAAGTTTAAACCGTGCAGCAACGATGACACAATATAAGTTGTAAGCAAAGCAATAAAGTGGCCATATGGCTGACATGTTTTAAAAATGTAATTCTTTAACCAGTGATGCATTGGCATATTCCAATATATTACAACTTGCACAAGAGACCTAGGCACTTCAATAAAAAATGGTTTTGTTACAGTAAGATCAGAGTGGCAATCATTTGTTAATCCAAATCCTGCACTCAACATGGTTACCACTGACATACTTGACACAAAGTAATGTGACATTCTAAATGACTGTGCATCTCTGTAAGCTACCAACCACTTTGTAATGTTGTCAGGTATGTACCATGGAACTATACAATTTGATAAAACTATAAATAGCATTGACAATGAAAGGTTATAAGAGATTAACTTGATCCATCTTCTGGACAAAAACTTAACATCCAGATATGTACAGTATGTGTGGTATGAAATCCATGGCCCCAGAATACAATTAGCAGGGCACATCATGTACCCTCCAAATTCAATCGGGTTTAACATTTTTTTAAACAAATTTCTGTCTAAATCAATAGCCACTGATATAATTTTCATAGCTGCTATCATTTGGATGCCGCGAACTTGCTGCCACATCTTGGGTTTGATGATATAAACTTCACACAGGAGCAAGAACCCAATTATTATAACACCCGTTACTAAGCCTCGGTTTTTCTTGGTGAAGCGCGACAATAACAGCATTATGATGTAAGAGCCAACTGCCAGTCCCACTGTCCATACAAACGCAGAGCCCACATTGTAATAGAGCAAGAAGGTCCCAATCACGAAAGACACGATGTGCCTAACATTGCGGGGCACTGGCAAGTATTGTATAATGAAGCGCAAAACAATATTCGCTACAATTAAGTTCTTTGCAAATCTAAGCCCTTCATAAAGAGTAGGTTCACCACATAACGCAATGTATGTCCAAGTGTTTTCCTCGCTATAATCATCTTCTTCGTACATTGTTTCTTCAGTATACAATGAATGATAAGCAAATGAAGTTGTTCTAATATTATGATAGTTTGTATTGACATACCGGCGTTTCGCGTCTTAGCAATCCTAAGGTGTTTTTAACGCCAGTGCAGACATTACCCTTGATTCACATTTAGTGATGATGTAGAATGATAGGGATTATATAAACCATATTGGTGTTTCTTAGTTTGGTGTAAAATGTCTATAAAAAATAACTTTCATGAACGTAACAGATTAAAAGTACTTGCCTCACAAATCAATAATGCATGCACAGATTATAATATAAGGGTATAATATAAATCAGTACCTAACGTAGGAGAGTGAATGAGGTAGATTCAATTAGAGCTCAAGCGGCTGTCCTTCTAGATGAATATTGCGTAGAACATTATCCAGCCGGCCCTTTACGCGTATCATGCAAAGTATCCATCATGCCATGCTAAACATTACTGATGTTGGAGCTCGTTGGACAAAAAATCGGTTGTGCGAGTCCATCACGGTAATACAAAATAATTATTGTCGTCCAGCAAGCCTATGCACTATTATTATTATTATGTCTTTACCATTCACGAGACTATGGGAGTCCCGGACCTTTGGAAGGCGTACATGGAGCCGAAGCCAACACGCAGAGGCCCTTTAGACAAGTTTAATTTAGTAAAGTGATGGGACACCAACCGGCGATTGTCCCTGAGTTCAAACTATAAAAGTATGCTCCCACGGACAACCAACGGTTAGTGTAGGACTATTTAAGAAGGATGGAAGTATTAACAATAGGCTCTATGAATGAACAGATATGGATTGGTGAACTAGGCTATTGATGAAACTACGGCGCCTGCCTGGCCAATGCTAATTACTTTGGTTGAAATGGCAGGCGGTGACTCGCCAACTCAAGAATGGGCCTCCCGAAATAGCCGCATATATATAGCAGCAGGGAGGTAACAGTTCCAGAGGGGCTAAGGGTGGAGAGGTGCTTCTGGACTTTAAACGACCATAAGGTGCCCACTCACCACTTATGCAACACATCCACCCTTCGAGCATATAGCTCTTGCGACTCCACGAACCTGACAGCACGTATCACTGCCTGCGAATGACAATAACAAGTATATGTATGTATGTAAACTCTTTATTGCACAAAAATATAAATATTAAAGTAATGTACAAAGGCGAACTTATCCCTAAATGGGATCTCTTCCAGCTAACCCTGAAGTTAATGAGTTAGGACAATGCATAGGGTTGGACACATACAAGTTTGCACAAAAAATATCAAAAACAGATGATAATACTAATAATTAGAAAAATAAAATAAAAATATTAATCGAATAAACCAGTAGGTAACATAAACTTAGCTACCCACATATAAAATACATATATAATATAATATATATATATATGTATATACATAACTATAATCGTTATAGGAACTCAGCTTCACGACTCATTCAGCCACAACGTTTTTAAATTTCGCATATCTGTATTTTTCTTTAGATAGAGTATGAAATAGTGATAACTTAATGAGAATAATGTTACCTCTAATTAGCTTACTGAAAAGGTTGAATATACAGGGTTACTGGTTAAGTCGACCTAGATCCTTTAAGGGGTTGTAGGGTGACGGAACCAGTAATGGACAAGGCACCAATAATGGACACTTGATTCTTATTTTACAGAAGATAAGGGTTATTCATTTGTTTTGCAACAATCAATTTAGGACCGTATGAAATTTGATTTAAGACTGAAGTGTCCACCCAAGTAACACAGTAAGCAATATAACTACTCACTCGTGGTCTTATATACAGTTCTATGCTGATATAAACACTTACAAAAGTTCATCCGTGAACTTACAGCTGCATAATAGCATTTAGTGTCAATTAAACAGCTCAGTCTGAATAAGAGCTGTATTACGGTATAGAAAGGGTACACATTTACGTCCTTATTCAGCTCTAAGTATTTTTAAACACTATTAGCTGTTTAAGGGCAACTTAGTGGAGAACTTTATGCTAAGTGCTGTGTATGATAGCACATGTGAATATTTATTACGTTGACTTTTTAAGATACCACTTGTGAACTATTATAACGTCAATAGAGGTATAGTGAACTACAAGTGAACATTACTAATGCTTAGGGCTGATTTTTTCCCTGCTAGTCAGCCTTTATTCAGCCTACTCCCAATAAACAATTTGGTCATATAATTAAACATTTTTACGACTTTGAGTTTTATAAAAGTTATTTTACTGTAGTTTTTCTGACTCTTTGTCATGTACTGGTGCATTATGTGTCCGAATAGTCATATACATTTCTTGTCATATAATAATGTCATATAGACGTTCTTTCAACATTTCTTTACGACCGTCCTATAATAGTGTCTACGACGACGTCTATAAAACTTACTCATATAACGTTTTCGTCGTATAAACGTTTTCGTCGTATAAACATCAAGATAGTGTAACTTTTGTCATGTAATTACCTTTAATATAACTGTTAAACGGACAATTAGTTGTGTACATGTCGTATTCGTGATCGTTATATAAAAATCGAATAAGTGTTACGAGTGCAACTTGTATACGTCTTCAAGTAACACAAACATTATAATACGACCGCTATTTGATTAATACTCATGTTAACGTTTTAAAATAATCTTCTATATAACTTCCACCATTTTGAAATCAAAAATCACATTTAATTACTCTTTCTAAAATGGATCCAAAAAAGTGGAAAACGATTAAAAGAAGTGGTGCATTCAAAAGAAAAGTGCAAAAGAATTATCATTCGCTTCAAGCACGCACTTTAATACAAAGTAATAAAGCAAGAGGTCAAGCTGACAGTGAGGAAAATGAGAATGGTTCCGTATCACGTTTAAATACAAATGCTACACATTCAGCAAGTCCCTTGTGTAAAACGCGCAGTGGCTTCGAAGCTATACCCTGCAGTTCATTTGCCGAAGTTCAGGAGTCTTGTTCATTTTCCGAAGTTGAAGACTGTTATTCATCATCCGAAAGTGAAAGTGAAGTTAATAATAGAGAAGTCACTTTAACCAAAAATGATGACTTCAGAGACCGTTACAAAAAGTGGGCTATTGATTTTAATATTCCACATGTAGCACGTTATTGTTTCTTAAAACGAAATGTAACGGTCTATTTCCACGGACTATCTGGAAACCACATCCATGACAACGAAAAGAAAGGATAAAATGAGTGAATGACCACGGCCATTTGTAATGTACGCGTATCTTTTCCTTGATGTCCGTCTTTGATAAAAACTTATCAATATCCGTATAATTGTAAATCATTTTGCGGTTTCCCTGAAAACAAAAATATTATTTTGACTTAAGTTCTTAAAGTATACATTCTTTACCAATAGTATCTATACTTAATGTAAGTCAGGCGTTTCATTATTTTATTACTGAACCCTAAATCGACTGTTATGGCGAACGTTCCATTTTGAATACGCAATTATAGGTCGGGAAGTTATATAGTTGTCACATAACGCAGTTACCTATTAAATTATTAATAAAACTATATCAATACTTTAAAATTTCAAAAGCCCATAAAAATTTAGTTAACAACTTACCTCACATTAATCTGTAAACTAGAGTGTACAATAGTTTACAGTTGATGAATATGGTTTTATCACCTCAAATTACTTACAAATAAAACATGCAATAATTACGGCCTTTATTCCTTATTGTTATGTCACAAAACACGTTAGGACTTAGGACTGTTTATGAGGAGGTTACCATCAATATCTTTAAGCGACAATAAAACAACCATTACATCATATAAAAGTCATATTGTGCACCATTACTCTACACGAAGTCGAATACACATTGCAACGGCTAATATTATATAACATGTAGCCAAATCGCCGACGCGTATATGACGACTATGCGACTAAGTAGGTATTCATATGACGGTTACATGAAACTCTTACGACTTAAAGTTGAATTAAATGGGCCTAAATGCCGTCGAGTAAACGTCCTTATGACGTTTATACGATTATACTAAGTGACATAAAGTTGAGACCAAAACGTCTACTCAACCTCGAAATGTTTATTGGGCTGATACAATCTGCATAGCGGCTGTTTAGAAGTTCAGCAAAACGCTAATAGCTGTTTAGAAGAATATTAGTGAATCAAATTAACGGCTACTGCTGAACAATGTTTCACATCCAATGTCTTAGACAGGTTTAGGTACTTATTGATTATGAAAGTTGAGAAAAAAAGGATAATTTAACTGTATACCTAGTTTATAAAGTATAGGTTAGCTACATAAATAGATAATAACTGGTACGCAGTTAATTACTTACACATATTATAATACTAGTTACTAAAACTTATTTTTTATCTATTGTTTCTTACTGGTATAAAAGGTTCAGTTAAGTAATTGCGGATCCCTAAAACGGGCCGTTGTAATGAACCACCAAAGACATTGAAAACAGCTTACAGCTGTAGGTATTTGCGGTCACGAGTTACACTTATTACTGGTTTAGGCTGAATAAAGGGACTCTCGTTAATCATTACGCAGCCTATAGCTGAAATATGGAATAAAAGTAGTTCACATTGGTGCAGAAAACTCATTCACCATTTTTTATTCTATAACCTTTAAATTATCGTACGATACTTATCTTTACTTTTGAGGATATTTCAACCATAAACTATTATTAAATTAAAATTATTGTCTCTTCTTAGACCAGTAACATCAGTTTATGGTATATTTTTGATAAAAAAAGAAAGAAAACGGATTTGGTATACTTTCTTCGGCGTATATTTACTGTTTATTTTGTAAAAAAACGCATTATTTATGGAGCGCGTGAAAATTTTCTTAAATAATATATATATATATACACAGTAAAATCGAGACCGCAATCATTTTCACTGATATAACAAAAATTCAAGTATACTTACTATTTAATATTCCGCCATTTCCCGTTGAAGCAATCTAGTCGTAGTCATCTCAATGAAAAATCAAAACACTTCAACAGGTATTCAATTAATTATATAGATTTGTAACTTGACGTTTACATGTAGCTTGTCCAGCTAAAGGTGAACTTGTGGAGGTTTAAGATAGTAATAAGGGTTCACATGTGAACTTTAGTCTGAATAAACACGCCCTTGTGCTCTTTTAAACAGCCGTTATTCAGCCCTTATAACTCTGTGACCCTTAATACAGCCATTATTCAGCCACTATAAAGCAATTAAACAGCCATCTGAACTTTAGGCTGAATAATTTGTGCCCAATTAAGATGAATAACGGCTGAAAAAGCGCTTTTTCAGCTCTTATTCAGCTAAGTTATTCAGCTTTAAGCGTAGACAATTCTAATAAACAGCTCTTATTACGGCTTTTTGTGTTACTTGGGCATTACTGGTGCCTGTCAGCTAAAAGTGTCCATCATTGGTGCCGTCACCCTAGTTTCTATTATTTCTGACCACTTTGACTAAGAAACACCATATCCTAAACTTAACCGTTTTCAAGATATTTAACTTTTAAGATAATTATTCTTAAATACCGATTTATTGAATATTGCAACTTTTTTTTTGAAATCCTTTCATTTAATTTGTTTGTTTATACAACAATTATGTAGCAGATAAGTTGCTTCAACTTTATCGACACTTGAATTGCCATTAACTGAACAAACCGAGTAGTAGAATATGAATGATAGCTAAAGAAGGAAATAAATTTTCACATTTTTTTTTTTTCTTATACCAATATTTTAAAAAAAGTCTATGGCAGTAATACTGCAGAAAATCTTAAAAATATCTACATTTCTTCAGCTATCCAACGAGGTATAGCAATTTTGGTTATTATCAGAACTAATTGAAAAATCTTAGTTGAAAGTCTCCCAGGTAGTAGTAAAATTTTAATGTGTTATAAGTGGATTGGGAGAGGTGGGCCCATACCATGGCCAGCTAGAAGTCCGGATCTAACCCATAACCTAACCTCGTATTAAAGAAATTTAAAATTTTAGGGTTACGAGCAGGGGTCGGACAAAAAGTGCGGATGACGTAAAAATTACGTAATCTTGCACACAGAATGATGTTTAAGTTTGTATTTATAGTCGAGTCCGGAATTAGGCGAACTAACTTGACAGCCGAAAATGTTGCCAGACATAGGAAAAAATAAATAGTGATAGGTTTATGTCGACACAAATATGTCGATATAACCTTGTGCCTTCTATAAATCTGATTATATTTATATTTTATCAAGTAATTGTCGTCGAAACTTTCTCACTCATACATACTTGCCAAATAGGGAAAAACTACAGCAATTTTTACTATATAATATGATCTGAAGGATGTACGGTTTAAAGCGGATATTTACGATACTTACTCCTCAAATTAGGAATAAAATACAAAAATAACAACAGGCCATTGTGATCCTTTTAGGTGGCTTCCGTCGGGCTAGTACGGTACATTTCATGTACCATCAGTACCATACATATAGCATTCATTCCTTTCTTGCTGGCAAATATGAAAATACGATAGAGACAAACGCTATATATCGTCGATGATAATTGCAAATCCGTTATGTGTTCGATTTAATTAATTTTATACGCTAATAAGTATTGTTGCTAGGTTACAATCTGACCAAAAAAATCAATCATAGGATGACAGAAAGCCGAATAGCTTGCTTGCTTTGTTTGTTAGGCATGGTCCGAACTGTCAACAAAACAAAATGGCGGACTGTGTCGTTAACGATGTCTAAAACGATGTTCGATGTATTTTTAAATCCAACCAATTTTTATTATTATTATTTTGCTTAGTAAAATTATTAGTTAGATTCCAAACACAATAATAATGATAAACTAGACTTTTTAAATATCGATATTAACAGCACTAGCCAAACTGTGGCAACATTAGTGTACAATGAACTGTCAAGTTAGTTCGCCTAATTCCGGACTCGACTTATAGACTTCCGTGTGACATGTAGTAACAAAGTAGTATTAATGAAACATAACAAAATAATCGTAAAAAAATTATCCATGGAATTAATAATACAGAGGTGATGATGAGAGAGAGAGGGTGATGTAGTGAATTATAGTAGGTAGGTATATTACACCACTAGGGAGATAAAACAAAGAAAGTCCGAGATCGCAGATGTTTGCGGCTTTTTCCGTACGCGTAGCGGGCGTAAAAAGCGACTTTATGGGCAGGTGTGACATAAACTTTGTTATGGTAGGTAATGATAATGTTATGATGACGTAAACCATGCCGTAACACATGAAAACAACCGTTCGTCAAATTCAACGACTCTTCTAGTTGTCTCGGTGGCTAAGAGGTCTAGCGTAGGGCTACTGCGTTAGAGGGCGCGGGTTCAAGCCTGCGCAGTGTAGGTAATATCTTTTTGTATTTTAAAATTGTTAGTATTAAGTTATAGTACATTTGTGTATTAAGGTCGGTAAGTAAGGAATTACGATCGAGGCTCTAGTAGAAGCCCGAAGTCGAAGACTGAGGGCTTTCTGAGTCGAGGTTCGTAATTCCTGTACCGACCGTGAAACATACAATGTTTTTCATCACATTTGCGAGTAAATAAATAAAATTATAGGACAGAAAACACTTATAATACTTACACAAGTCAGCACAACTATTATTACGAATTACTTGAACTTTTTTTAAGCGGATGACGGGCGGACTCCACAGATTATACAAATGTTTCGTTCAGAAACGTTAAGGGCAAATACTTACGTAGGTATACATACAGCCCTGAAGGAGTGTAAAAAAAACGACGTTTTGATACAGAAAACTATTAAAATCGATTATTAAGAACATTAATTGAGTATTTAAGTAACATGTAGCGAGATTGCAATGAAATTCCTGATTAAATAACATTTTAAGACAATTTTTCAATTGCGTGTAAACTCTTTGCTTGAACTTGCATGACCTGTGTGCTGTGCTATAAATTTAAAAAAAATTACTTACCGACCTTGGGTTTCATGGTAAATAAAAAGGTCGAGGGTTAATGGAGGTAAATTTAGTGCATCAGGGTAATGAAGATGAGATAATTCGTAAAGACGGACTTTTACAGCAATGTCTTTTGTTATTAAAGAAGTTAGAAGGTCAGGACGACGTTGTAGAAGATGAGAGTTTAACAAGTCAGGACAAAGAAACTCTGCAGGAGACGTTAGGAGATTTAGGGCTTAAAATCATACAGAAATTAGAAGACTCGGCCAAAGGCACACCTGATGCCTGTAAGAAAAATGATGAGAGTAGAGAGGGGGCTGCGGGGTATAGCCGAAATGTCAGTTTTGTCACAGGTCGGTATGACAAGGATAGGTTTAACAGTAGTAGCAGGCCTAGGTTACTTCGTACTTCGACAGTAGAGGAGGACTGGCCGAAACGGAAGTTAGTGCCGATTTATCAGTGGGGTCTTAAGTTCTCAGGAGGAAACAGCATGAGCGTGAATGCATTTTTAGAACGCGTCTCAGAACTCAAAGATGCTAGGAATGCTACGGACTTTGATTTGTGGCGTTACGCAATCGATTTTTTTGAAGGGGACGCACTTATTTGGTACCGGGCCAACAAGGAATATGCTAACAACTGGGAGGACTTAGTAATTTTATTAGAACGTACGTTTCAGAAACCCTTTTATCAAGAAGAACTTCTGCTAGAAATAAATTCCAGGACTCAAGGTATAGAGGAATCGGTATTGATTTACATTGCTGTCATGCAGAACATGTTCAAGAGATTGCCAAATAAGATCACGGAAAAGGAAAAGATACTCATTCTACTAAAAAACCTACAACCTTACTATCAGAGAGCAGTATGCAGGGATGAATTCAGTTCCATTCCAGATTTAATTAATGTTCTAAAAATAATAGAGAGAACCAAGGTTAATTGTGACAATTTCCAACAACCAAAAATGGATAAGAAATCGCTAGAGCCAGACCTCGCTTACAAAGTACCAGGAGATTCTTCCGCTAAAGATACTAAGGAAATGGCGGACTTAGCAGAAATCCAGGTGGCACAGAATTCCGTGAAAAGGTGCTGGAATTGTCGCGAAGGTGGTCATTTATTCAGGGAGTGCAAGACTCCAAAACAGCGGCTATTTTGCTATAGATGTGGACGTTTTGGAGTAACGACGAAGGACTGTACCTGTAAGGGAAACGGAGAAGGGGGAAGTTCGAGTCTTGCCAGCTAAATTTCTCCCTTAGCCGTGACAGTGATGAATGGCAGACATGGCTATGTAAAGTCAAAAAAATTTTTGAATGTAGTGATGGGGATTTGTGTCCATTGATTGTTAAGGACAATGATAATAGATCTTATGTAATTTTAAGTATCATGGGTTACGAGTGTGAAGGATTGTTAGACTCCGGTGCAAATCGCACAGTAATTAACGCAAATTTTGCAGAAACTTTACAGACTCTAGGGCTCAGAGCCACGACAATGCAGCCTATTGGTATTTCAACTGCGGATGGGGTCACGCACAATATTAGGGAAATTATTGACGTGCCAATTAATTTTGATAACCAATTTAGGGTCTTTCCCGTTTTAGTCATGCCAAATTTGAGTCAGCAATTAGTGTTAGGAAAAGATTTTTTTGACTCATTCGGTGTGGGCTTGCTTTTTAAGAGTGACCGGACATGGGATAACTGCGTGCAGTTAAGTACTTTGTCATCAAGAGACCCGGCAATCATTGATAGAGAGGGCCTTGACATAGAGGAGGAGCATCAACTGTCGAGCTTAATAAAAGAAATGGAAGAGACTGTTGGCGTTGGACTCGGGAGAACTAGCCTTTTAAAGCATTGCATAGAAACGGCAGACAGTAAGCCCGTACACCAAAAACAGTATAATTTCTCTCCGGTTGTTAAAAAGGCTATAGAAAAAGAATTAGATGAGATGTTGGCTAACGATGTGGTTGAGCCCTCATACATTGCATGGTGTTCTCCAGTATTGGTTGTGAAGAAACCAAATGGAGAAAACCGGCTTTGCTTGGATAGCAGGCAATTAAATCGCGTCACTAAACGTGATACTTATCCGTTGCCCAGGGTTGCTAATGTTATCAACAATCTGCGCAACGCTAAATTCTTGAGTACTATAGATCTGAAATCGGCTTTCTGGCAAATTGAACTGGAAGATAGCAGCAAAGAAAAGACTGCATTCGCTGTTCCAGGCAGAGGACTATTCCATTTTAAAGTTATGCCATTTGGTCTAGTCAACGCGTCACAAACTCAGCAGCGACTCATGGACATTTTATTCAGTGCTGAAGAGGACAAAGTTTAGGCATATCTTGACGATATCGTAATTTGTTCAGCCGGCTTTGAGGAACACATCCTATTATTAAAGAAAGTTTTAAACATTCTTAACACGTTCACTGCGGGTTGAGGCAAAACCGCCTCAAGCTCGACGATATGTCGGTGCGGGGCTAAAAGTTGTGATATCTCTCTCGTGCGGGAGCTGTTGCCGTTTACTTACAAGGCGTATGATAAAGACAAATATACATTTATTTATGTTTCTCAAACCCTGACTCTTTTATACAGAAAAAAGGTTAGAGGTCTAAATAAGCCTCGAACGCACGGGGTATATAATTTTTTCACACAGTTGAGGTTAATTTAGCCTCAAGAAAGTTGACCTCAAGGCCGCACGGAGCGGGGCGCCAGCGACGCGGGAGTTGACCGCTTGACGTCAGTGCGGTGATAGTTATCGATGCTGAACCACGCGTGTTTTACGTAAATAATAGGTATTGAATACGTAAGTGATCGTAACCGATCGATAGTGTTTGCTAGATAGCTATTGTTTATAAATGTGAATAATTATTGTGTTGTTATTTTATGTGTAGTGTGTTTTATAAAGTAGGCATAAGTGTACACACATTTTATAATTGACTATTATATACATTTAAATAGAAATAGAAACATTTTCCCATTATTATAAAGAAACAAAATTTACTCTACACAAGTAAATCTGGAGACAAGATTTTTTATCATACATATGTATAAGTACCTGCACTGTATAATGTTATAAATGAATGGGTTTTATTTACATAAACCAAAATTTATTTTCTTCCTGTTAGAGCATTTATACAAACCTACCTCTAAACTAAGCAAAGCTTGTACTATTGCTACTAAGCGGCAATTAACAAACGTATGTATAGATAAATAAATACTTATATAGATAAGCAACCATGACCCAGGAACAAATATTTGTGATAACACACAATTAAAGCCTTTAAAGATGCTCGATAAGATGATAATTCTTTCATCGATAATTTAGCTATAAGTGCCATTCCCTGCTCTAGTCTCAGATAAAATTTAGTGCGTTTTGAGGGCTAAAAGACCTCAAAAATTCTTTAGGTATTTTTTCTTAAGCCAGAGGTCAGAACCAAGGGCGAAGCTAAGTGTACATTAAAACATTTACTGAGCAATGACTACAACACAAAAAAAAACCCTGGTCCTATTCTTGGCAAAGTTATGAAGTATTTAAGTAACTACTGAAATTTGAGAGCGATTCGGCCTCACCCGCACTGTAAAAGCGTTCCGATTTGGGCTGATTCGATCTCAACCGCACCAGCCAAAAGTCCTTCAAGTTGAACTCCGCAGCGAACGTGTTAAGATGGCCAACCTGACAATAAACGTCGATAAGTGTAAGTTTGCGAGACCCAGCCTTCGCTACTTGGGGTATATTATTGATAAGGATGGTCTAAGAACGGACCCGGAAAAGGTTGAGGCAATTATCAACTTTGGACGACCAAAAACATTCACCGAGCTCAAACGCTTTATTGGTCTTGCAAGTTGGTACAGAAGGTTTGTTAAGGATTTTTCTGTGGTCGCGGCTCCATTACACGATACGATTTGACAAAAGGAAAGAAATCTAAAAAGTTTGAGTGGTCGGAGGAGGCCGAAGTTGCCTTTTTGAGATTGAAAACGTTATTGACATCGACACCAGTGGTGACCTGTCCAGATTATGGAAAGCCGTTCATAATCCAATGCGATGCGTCAAATAAAGGCATAGGGGCAGTGCTCTGTCAGGAAGTAAACAGCACAGAGCAACCCGTTGCTTATCTTAGCCGTAAGTTAAATGACCGGGAATCCAAATACTCAACGTCAGAGAGAGAGTTGTTGAGCGTAGTCTACGCTATTGAAAAGTTCAGATCGTACATAGACGGAGTACACTTTACAGTAGTGACGGATCACAGTGCATTACTTTGGCTTCACAAAATGAAGGATCCACATGGCCGACTGGCACGGTGGGCCATGAAATTACAGCAATTTGATTTCGATATTATACATAGGCCAGGGAAAAGCCATGTGGTTCCTGACGCATTGTCTCGGAACACAGGTGTTAATTTGTTGGAAATAAAGCCTATAGAAATTTTGAAAAGTCATAAGGACATTTGGTACAGAAAAAAAGTAGCAAAGGTTGCTTCTCAAACTAAGAAGAGAGACTGGGCAGTTGTTGAAGGTCTTCTTTATAAGAAAATTCACATGAAGCAATTCCCTAACAAAGACGATCTGTGGAAACTATTTGTCCCAGAAAGCCTACGTCTTAAAGTATTTCAAGAATGTCATGATATTCCATCGGCGGGTCATTTAGGAATAAGGAAAACCTACTTTAAGATCAGGCAAAAATTTTACTGGCCTAACATGCTGAAAGGCGTCAAGCAGTATGTGAACAGTTGTGAATGTTGCGCTAGTCACAAAGTCTCGCAAAAAGTACCTTTGGGCCAGATGGGACATCATAGGGAAGTTACTCAGCCTTGGCAAGTGGTGGCGCTGGACTTGATGGGTCCTTTTCCAAAAAGCAAAAAGTGCAACACAATGCTTTTAGTATTAACGTGTTTATTCAGCAAATTCACCGTGCTGTTTCCTCTCAGAACTGGCAAGGCTGATAAAATCTGCGAGATAGTAGGTAAACAGTTTTTTTTTATGGTGCTCCTAGAACTATTTTATGTGATAATGGTAAACAGTTCGTATCGCATTTGTTTAAGGATTTGGCAACCACATTTAATAGTAGAATAGTCTACACACCACATTATCACCCGCAAAGTAACCCGACAGAGCGCGTCAATCGTGTGGTCGGTACAATGATTTCGGCATATATCAAGTCAAAAAAACATAATGAGTGGGATGCTAACTTAGATGAAATTGGCCATGCTATTAGATCAGCCGTGCATGAGACCACGGGTTACACCCCTTCATATCTTTTTTATGGTAGAGAAACTACAGTGCCTAATCTCACCATACCAGCACTAGACCAAACGGCTTTAGACTCAGTTTTAACAGGTCAGGTTAATACAGCTTCGTGTGTTGAAAACATTAAGGATAGGGAAATAATTTTTCTGATACGTAACCACTATCTCAGAGTACCCGCTTGCTATAAAGTAATCATGTGAGACATGTGAAATAATTATTAAGGACATTTATGGAAGTTGTGGTAATTTAGTTACAAGTTGAATATTGTGTTCTGTTTGTTATGGCGAAGGGGTGTGCTAGTTATTAAGATGAAGACGCAATCTAGTTATTCATGCCATCATCAGAATGTGTTTGACCGATGGTTTCTTTGTTTTAGCCTAAGGATATGCCCTTCGGAATTAAGGGAACTGTTAGCACATCGCTTACACAGAGGAACGTCTTCGCTAGCCGGTGGCATTCAGGGTTGGAAGGGAACCCGTTTATTATTGAACCCTCCTGGCGCTCAACATTAGGATAAGAATTAGTTAGCTTACATTAGTATAAGGATAGTTCAACATTAGTATAAGTGTTAGTTAGAACAACCTTAGTTAAGTTAGTTGTAATATAGGATAGGTGTTTTACTTCTTATTATACTCATTATTGCACTATAAGGTCGTTTATTGTAATTTGACACCTCAACCCATAACAACTTGTTACCATAAGGTATAATTATTTGAAATTAGAACAAGTCTGTGGGAACCTCAGATAAATAGGTTTAATACTCAAAAGTGGGAACAGTTGGTAAGATAAGTAAAAATAAAAAAAAAGATAATTTGGTGTTATTTTATTATACTTGATTCGAAAAAGTACGCCTAGGGCGGCCCCTTCCGACCCTTCCACTTACTTTCGATCTATATATCTCTTTCGTCAATCTTTTTTCATCCATCCTTTCCTTTTCTTAAGTACCCGAAACCGACGTGCGTGCATGACCCGATGTATGAATGTTGAAGAAGCGAAAGAAATTTGTCAAGATCGTAGCAAGTGGAAAGAAGTGGTCTCTGCCTACCCCTCTGGGAAACAGGCGTGATTTAATGTATGTATTTTATTATACTTATTATTTAATGAAATTATGCATTTCTAACAAGTCTATTATTGTTGTCACAGACTTAAAATATGCTTGAATGATTTTTTTTTCCTCAATTGGTTGACGGGGGAAAAAAAAATAGCCAACAATTTCGCGGTATCCATAACAATCGCAGTACTTGATTGCTCAGTTTGTGTAGAGATATCTTTGCCTTGTCCTGTAGTCTGCGTTCCTACGGATATTAAAATATCAGTTGTAGAATATATATATATATATATATATATACAATATTCGAGTAAAGATGACATTTTACAGCGTTTTTTATACATTAGTAAATATAATTTTTAGCTAAATATAATCGAGAAGATACAATAGCTGAACAATAACGAAGTCAATTTATTGTTCATCTGATTGACAATAATGTCAGTCAAAACCGTACTTACTCATTTCAAGTGGCGATATCGTTTAATAAAGAGGTTGATAAATGATAAGTGATAATTGTTTATGAAAATCAAAAATACTATTTGAAATCACCTATAAGTGGTTTGACGTCATCTGCACTTTTTGTCCGACCCCTGGTTACGAGGTTAGGTTAGGGGTTAGATCCGGGCTTCTAGCTGGCCATGGTATGGACCCACATCTCCCAATCCACTTATAACACATTAAAATTTTACTACTACCTGGGAGACTTTCAACTAAGATTTTTCAATTAGTTCTGATAATAACCAAAATTGCTATACCTCGTTGAATAGCTGAAGAAATTAATGTAGATATTTTTAAGATTGTCTGCAGTATTACTGCCATAGACTTTTTTTTAAATATTGGTATAAGAAAAAAATATTTTGTGAAAATTTATTTCCTTCTTTAGCTATCATTCATATTCTACTACTCGGTTTGTTCAGTTAATGGCAATTCAAGTGTCGATAAAGTTGAAGCAACTTATCTGCTACATAATTGTTGTATAAACAAACAAATTAAATGAAAGGATTCCAAAAAAAATGTTGCAATATACATCGCAACATTTTTTTTCGCAACAATCGCAACATTATAAATCGGTATTTAAGAATAATTATCTTAAAAGTTAAATATCTTGAAAACGGTTAAGTTTAGGATATGGTGTTTCTTAGTCAAAGTGGTCAGAAATAATAGAAACTACAACCCCTTAAAGGATCTAGGTCGACTTAACCAGTAACCCTGTATATTCATCATCATTGTATTATTATGCTGCTTGCGACGGAGACGAAAACCTCGATTATCAACCAAATAGGTATAGCCTGGCAAAAAAGTCGAGCCAAAAAATGAGGGCAGCACTGTCGTTCGTATAGCCACCCAATATACTACGACTAAAACGATATTGATACTTTATTATATAATTTCTCTTTAACACTAAGGTTTTTTCATAATCACTTTGTATTAGTAATAGTCGTAAACTTTAACATTTATACTAATTACTAGCTTGTACCCGCAGCTTCTAAGCTTAGGAGAAGACCTAATGATAGATATTTTTTTAGAAAACCTACTTTTTTCACTTGGTCCATACACGTTGATTATTGGGCCTTTGTCAGAAGGCAAACTAAGGACACAGCAGAAATAAAATAAACATGAAATTTAAAGCGTAATATAAGAGTCAAAGTCTTTATTATTGTTATTTTAATTTTAAGTACAAGCACTTCAAAATGTCAGTCAGAGTCTAAAAACTCTTCATCTAAATATTCCACCCCAGAAAAAAGAGGCTCTTGGCTCGAGGTTCCTGCACCTTTCTTTGTAATCATGATTCTCTGTATCAGATGACTCACTACTACTGTCATCTCTGAGATTGATAATTAGTTTTTCCATGTCCGTATACAATGTTTGACAGCTGTCATAGTATTCCTTTTCAATTTGTTTCACGTGTTTACATGAATTTTCCCAATTCTCAACAGTTATATCTTGGAATGCTTGCTCAGCCGCCACCTGAACAAAAGAATAATCACATCCATGAATATTAATATTACTCACATCATATTATACGACAATATTGAACACTATATAAAGAAAATAAAAGTATTATATATCTTCTATCTTTCTATCCATACATATAAGGGTGGATCAACTTTTTGTTGTTGTTATTCTGTCCCGTAAGCCAGGAGACAACAGTGATAGAGTTTCTTAGAAAAAATGTTATAATATATACTTCCAGCACACTCAGGAGAAAGGCCATAAAAGAATGGGTGTGTAATGGGCAATAAAACAGTTTTTTAGTGGACTTATATCCTTTGAAATCATAGTTTTAAAGAGTGACCCAGGACACGTCACCATGGCAACGAGCTACAAAGAAAAGTTGATTGACCCATAAAACAGACTGACTGACAGATAATGTACAGCCTAAACCACTTGTTAAAAAACCACGCGTAAGCCCCTTGTAAAAACATACGTGAGTCACGTAAAATTATGAATATAACCTCAAAAATGAGTTTTAGAAATAACATTTTAAATTCATAAATTGTATGGTAAAATGATACAATTGATCATAAGAACTGTAATAATGGGTAATATTCTATACACAAAATAGCTTTCTGTACCTACACTAACAATTGTTTGCCAATTATCTTGGAATAAGTTCAGGAGAAACGATCTCGCAGCAGGGTCCTCCTTCACCATGATAACGCCTCGTCGCACACCGCCAAGCGAACGATCGACTATTTGGCGACGTCAGACGTGAAATTATTGGGTCACCCGCCGTATAGCCCCGACCTCGCACCTTGCGATTTTTATTTATTCCCGAAAATAAAAGAAAAACTTCAAGGAAAACGTTTTATGGACGCCGAGGAAGCTGTGGCTGCGTTTCAAAAGGCGGTCGAAGAGACCCCTAAGGACGAGTGAAAGTGCTTTTCTTAGTGGTTCCATCGGATGCAGCGATGTATTGACGTGAATGGACACTATTTTGAAAAGATATAATTACTAGCAAGTTTAATCAGTTTTTATTTTCTAAAAACTTTTAGTTTGACCCTCGTATAGTTACATTTTTATAATAAAATAAATTAATTAATTATACTGGCTATACTGGTGTCAGTTTTAATATTGTTGTTATTTTTTTACTTAAGTGCTGTACGATTATTTGCCTGGGTAAAATGTTTATAATATATAAACTAGGTACATAATCAAATCGTTCTAACTTGATGAATTCTGTTTCGTGTTGATCACTTTAATGTACTTATGAACATAAATATAAATAAATTACAACTACTGACCTTTCCTCGTTCACAGGCCACGAGAAAAACGTTTCTTTTTTATTGGCTTTAGTTCTCTTGTTTACACATCCACTCACACAGCAAAAATTAGTCAAATATTATTCTTAATAAAAATATAAACACTATATGTATATAATAAAATATAAACTTAATATAAACACAACAAGCCATAACAAATCTAACCCACCTTGAAGTAATTAATATGCCTACTTGCATCTAGCTTGACGTGTGATATTTAAACCTCTTTTGTACATATTGCTTATTGCCCGGGCCACACGAGGCTAGTTTTTCAAGCTAGTTTTCTACTTCAACTGTCCAGGCTTGCAGACCTGGCTTGCAGCATGCTAGTTCTGTTTACATTGAGGCTAATTATTTTCGCTCTAGACGAATAAGAAGATGAATTACAAAACCGGGTGAGGACAAGACCGTGGATTTTAAAAAGAGATGAACGTGGATCATTTGCTTTACTTTTAGAAGAATTTCGCGATGAAAAAGTAAAACTGGAGATCACACTAGATTTTCTTTCGTCCGGCATTAATTACAGAAGGCTCAGTCACTTTATTGTAAGAAACGCAAAACCAAAATAAGAAGAAACTAGTATCGAGTAGACATACGTACATATACTACACATGTACGTGAGATAGGGCAAAAGTGTTGACACAAGTTACGTCCCACACCAGAGCCCTACCAAGCTTCCGCGGCACCAATGTAGTTCCATCGGGGCGTTTACCATCGTCTCTGATCATACCAGCTGGTTCTAAGATAGCAGGTACAGAGGCGGTGGCATGTGAACGACGGATTAAATCATTGATGGCGCCATGGCGGTACAAGCGGCCGGCACTCCTTTAACACCGCAGGTGCAAGAATGAGGAACACAGATCTTGTCTTCAAGCCGCAAGCAGATGGATATTCGCAAGCAGCTTGAGTCCAGGACTGTACCTATGTTGCGAGAGTGAAAAAAAAGTGAAACAGTGACCTTGATTTATTCTCATTTTTACTTGATTCTATATTCCTATTATGTCTTGTTGAGAGATTGTGATTAGGTATTTCTTTAGGTAATGTAAAACTCTTTATTAACACAATTAAAAATTAAAACTAAGTAAACGTATTCAAATAACACTAACTTATTGTAAACGCCTTTAATTCGGTAAATAGGGATACCCTGCTGTCTGAAATAAAATCCAACATTCCTGAAATTTACAACTATCTTCTTCACTGTTATTCAGATCCAACGAAGTTGATGTACCGATCAAACGAGTTGTCATCTGTCATCAAGTTGGCTGTCAGCAGGGGGATCCCCTGGGGCCAGCAATTTTCAGTTTGGCTATTAATCCTTTAATTCAAAATTTAGCTTCAAAATTTAATATTTGGTATCTAGATGATGGGACCTTAGGAAGTGATGTAAATACAGTAATTTCCGATCTTTCATCTTTAAAAAATAACTTTAAATCCATTGGTTTAGAGCTTCATCCAAAAACACTGACATAACACAAAAATTCAACCAACTTGCCCCAAATATAAAAATAGTAAGTAGATAAAAGAACACTTTGCCTCCTGGGATCACCTTTTTTTGAAGAAAGTTTAAGTGTTGGAACAGACTCCATCCGCCGAAATCATAGTTCTCGGTGATTTTAATGCCCACCATATTGAATGGCTTGGCTCTCAGAAAACTGACCACACGGGGAGATCTGTTCATGCCTTTGCTATGGCCTATGGTCTGACGCAGATGGTATCTTCGCCTACGCGAATACCTGACGTGGAAAACCACCTGCCTTCACTGTTGGATCTTATGCTGACATCTCATCCGGATGGCTATCAAATTTCAGTCGATGGTCCACTAGGCTCGTCTGACCACTGCCTGATTCGGATTGTTGTGCCACTCACGTGCCAATTTCGGCCCCAGTCTGCGGGCTGCCGCCGTGTTTGGCACTTCAGGTCGGCTGATTGGGATGGAATGCGGACCTTTTTTTCGTCCTACCCATGGGGGCAAGTTTGCTTCTCGCTGGAGGATCCTTCTGCTATCGCTGACTCTGTTGCTGACGTAGTACTGCAGGGTATGGAACTTTTTATCCCAAATTCTGTAGTGCCCATCGGTGGCAAGTCCCAGCCCTGGTTTGTTCATTCTTGCAAAGCGGCCTCCCGCCTGAAGCAAGAAAAGTACAAATCATGGGCAAACGCGGTAACTTCGCGGGATCCAAAAGTGAATCTCCTGAAAAAATAAAAACTTATTAGAACTTTGCCTCCAGATCCTTCAAAAGAGCTGTGATTATAGCAAAGTCAGAGCACATTGGCAGAATAGGCGAGAGACTGGCTAAGCTTCCTTCGGGAACGCGGGCGTTTTGGTCTCTCGCTAAAGCTGTCCAAGGTAACTTCTGCCAACCATCTTTTCCACCGCTGCATAGGGTGGATGACTCGTTAGCCCACGACGCAAAAGAAAAAGCCGATCTTCTTTGCACCCTTTTTGCGTCAAACTCCACTTTAGACGACGAGGAGAAACAACCGCCGAACTTCCCACGGTGTGTGAGTGCCATGCTTGATATTCAGTTTACCCAAAAATCTGTTCGTAAAGCACTTTTCTCCTTGGACATTCATAAATCTAATGGGCCTGACGGTATTCCCCCTGTAGTGCTGAAAAGGTGCGCTCCTGAGTTGGCACCAGTTCTAACGCGTCTTTTCCGACACTCTTATACCACAGGCGTAGTCCCGATCTCATGGAAGACGGCCGTAGTGCACCCGATCCCTAAGAAGGGCGATCGCTCTGATCCTAATAACTACAGGCCCATAGCTATCACCTCTTTACTCTCCAAAATAATGGAATCCATTATTAATCGCCAGCTCCTAAGATATCTAGAGGAGTTCCAGCTCATCAGTGATCGCCAGTACGGGTTCCGTCAGGGACGGTCTGCTGGCGATCTTTTGGTCTACTTGACCCATAAATGGGCTGAAGTGGTTGAAAGTAAAGGGGAGGCCGTAGCGGTCAGTTTGGACATGGCGAAAGCCTTTGATCGGGTTTGGCATAAGGCACTTTTCTCGAAGCTTCCTTCCTATGGCCTGTCTGAAAAACTGTGCATCTGGATTGCCAGCTTCCTCACGGAGCGTAGCATCAGGGTTGTTGTCGACGGTTCGTGCTCAGACTCCAAGCCCGTGAACGCTGGTGTCCCTCAAGGCTGTGTGTTGTCGCCAACACTGTTTCTTCTGCATATCAATGATATGTTGCAATCTAGTAACATTCATTGTTATGCAGACGACAGTACGGTAGATGCGTCTTACCAGGGCTATGCGAAAATTTCTCAGACATGCGTCAATGAGTGTCGGAACAGACTTGGGTCTGAAATCGGGGCTACATTGGACCAAGTCTCGAATTGGGGTCTCCTTAACTTGGTACAATTCAACCCCAATAAGACTCAAGTCTGCGCGTTCACTGCAAAGAAAACTCCCTTTGTTGTTTCCCCTATATTCCAGAGCACTTCCCTCGTTGCAAAACCGACTCTTGGGATTCTCGGCGCTGACATATCGATCACCGTCCAATTTCGTGGTCATTTGGAAGATAAGGCTAAGTTAGCTTCTAAAAAACTGGGTGTCCTTGGTCGAGCTAGACGGTATTTCACACCGGCACATCGCCTCCAATTTTATAAGGCACAAGTTAGGCCCCATATGGAATACTGTTGCCACCTTTGGGCCGGGGCACCACAGTATCAGTTGCTTCCTCTTGACCGTGTACAACGCCGTGCGTCTCGAATCGTCGACGACGATGTTCTCACCAGTCGGCTTGACCACCTTGCTTTGCGGAGAGACATTGCATCCTTGTGTGTCTTCTACCGCATATATCATGGAGAGTGCTCTGATGAATTGTTCGAGCTAATACCTGCTGCAAAATTCCACCACCGTACTACTCGCCACAAATTGAAATTTCATCCACAGCACCTGGATGACTGGCAGAGTACCATCGTACGTTTCAAAAGAAACTTCTTGCCACGTACGACTGCACTGTGGAATCAATTGCCTGCAATGGTATTTCCGGACCGATACAACATGGCAACCTTCAAGAAACGAGCCTACACTTTCTTAAAAGGCCGGCAGCGCACCTTTAACCCCCCGGGTGTTTCTGGTGTCCATGGGCGACGGTGATCACTTACCATCGGGTGAGCCGCCCGCTCGTCTGCCTCCGACTATTATAAAAAAAAAAAAAAAGATTATATTCCAAATTCTATTTCTAAATTTCAAAATCAATCCCATCGGCTTCTTGACATTAGTCCATATTTTGCACTTTTGGTTATTAAATTCTGTCTTTTTTTCCCTAAATTTACTTATGTGCTTCGCTGCTGTCCGTTTTGGAAACATTAAGATCTTTTGTCGAAAATTGATACTATGATCAAAAGTAACCTGCAATCCATTCTTAATATTCAACTAACACTTTTTTTTTTCTTTCTCATAGGAATAATCCTTAGGGAATTCCCTTTAAACTATGAGACTTCAGGCTTGGAGGACGCAAAGAATGGGTGGTTAAAAATTTTCCTGTTAACCCAAAATCGCAGAGGTGTTGGGATGACATAGTATGTAAATTGACTGTTGATTCCCTTCTTAGCCAGTGCTGCACAGCGGATCGTGCTAGAATTTTAGCAGTCGGCTCAAGGGAGGCTGGATACTGGCATCAAGCTCATCCCTCGCCAAGCACTGGTACTTTCCTAGACCCTAACACACTCCGACTTTCAGTTTGCCTTCGCTTTGGGGTCCGGGTCTGCGCTCCACATCGGTACGCCTGCGGAAGTGACGTAGATCGGCAAGGACACCACGGACTTTATTGCCAGAGAAGCGCTGGCCGCTTTTCCAGACACACCGCACAAAACGACATCATTCGTCGGTCTCTTGCCTCAATAAAGGTCCCGGCTTTTTTAGAGCCGACCAGCATTTCTAGAAATGATGGCAAGAGACCTGACGGAATGACCTTGGTCCCGTGGAATATGGGACGGGTGCTAGTGTGGGATGCAACCTGTGTAGACACGCTAGCCCCATCACATCTCCACCGGACCTCTAATAGGGCTGGTGCGGCAGCTGAAGCGGCCGAAAGCTTGAAGGTAGGAAAATATAATGTTTTCGGCCCAGAATATATGTTTATTCCATTCGGCGTCGAGACCCTTGGTCCGTGGGGTCCTAGCGCTCGAAGCCTCTTCAAAGAAATTTCGAAGAGGCTCATTGACGTCACGGGAGACCGAAGAGCTGGCAGTTTCCTCGCTCAACGTATAAGTTTAGCCATCCAGCGAGGAAATGCTGCCAGCATTTTTGGTACAATGCCGCAGGGGGCATTCTTAGATTTAATGTTTTAGTTAATTTTTATATTTAGAGTTAGTCTTATTTAATTTTAGTTTTATTTTTCAGTTATTGTGCTATGGTTGTTGACTTATTGTAATTAAAAATAATAAATGCAGAACATAAAAAGATGTATGCCTCGGCGGAAACGAGGATTTCCTGACTCGTATTTTAGCAGGCCTCGCTGTTGCTCGGCCTGCTAACCTCCTCGTCAGGAAAACCCTTACTTTCCGCGCTTAGGCAACAATGTACTATTTCGTTAAAAAGTGTATCAGGAAAAAATACTTAGTCTGGCCACGCTAAGTCTGCAGAAGTCGAAAATCGTTAGGTTTAAAAATGATTTATATAGCAACACCACGATTTGAAGATAAATAAGTATTGATACTTGTTATTATTATTTTATTTTACGTATCAGATATTTCTTGCTAAATACTAAATAATTCGGGAAGACACGCATATTGATTGTACAGTGACGTACTTTTTTAACCCACTTAAAAAAAGAGGAGACTATCCTATGCGACTATTCGTTTATGTTACAAGATATTGTGAACACATTTGGATTGGAAAGGGATGCGAATACTTTCAAAGTGGTCGCTTATCAATTTGACTAATGTCCGCGCGAGAATTATGGTCGCGTTTATTGCGGTACGTAAACTTTCCTTTCCGTATCTGATAAGTACATAATAGCGTGCCACTGTTGATGGGATGCATTTAAAATTGTAGGATATCCTCGTAATTTTGTAATAAGACAAGCTTATGCTCATCAGGTATTTATAGTACAGTCGAGTTCATAAATATGTGTACATTTTAGTACCTTGTCTATTTAATGTCATATTTAAACTGCCATATATAATTAGTCACAGAGATTAAAGTGACAAGGTACTAAAGTGTAGACATATTAATGAACTCGACTGTACACTCTGCATCAAGGGCGGTAAGAAGGGGATTGCTAACGAGAAACTATTAGAAGCCCGACTCCGAAGGCGGAGGGCTTTTAATGACTCGAGTTTGTAATCCCCTTGCTGCCCGTGATAGAGTCTGGCCAAGCTAACTCTGCAATAGAATGACCTGGCAACCACGTGTAAAACTTTATATGGCAATGTTTTGTTTGACGTGTCTTATAAGTACATGAGTAGTACGGTAGCATTCGATTCTCCCTATTTCTTGTAATAAAAGTAAAAAAGAATAGTGAAACCTTTTAAAAGTCATATGCTGCAGTTACTGTTTCGCATACTGAGTAATTTCCAACATGTTGAAGAATCGCAGGACTCGGTTCTTGCTCAAAAACGGCAATATTTACTAAACAATGAGGCGTTGACGGGTGAGTAACTGAACAATGTTAATCCTTAATACACAAATTAAGACAACCTCGCTCATGTTTGGTAATAAAAGTGTCGTTTTGTTCACAAATCTACTGTTAAAGATTCAATAACAAAGAAGTTATGATAGTTATATATTACTTCAAAGAAAAACATGATATTTTAGTTTTTACACGATATTAAGATATAATGATGATGATAATGTATTAAATGCCAACGAAATACTCACTTATTAAAAATAGCATTAACACGATGATCATGGTCATAAGAAATCACATCAGTGTGTGATGATTTAACATGAGTGGTACCTATGTATTGTTTTGTTGGTTAAAATATAAGTATTATTTTAGCTTCATATATGCATTGTTTGATTCCAGGATGAATAAAGAGTGATCTTGAGCCTCAATTGCAAACTTCAAAGAAGCCAAAAGGTTTGGAAGAAGTTGCTACTTCAAGTATAAAATGAGAATATCTTCTTTTAGCGGTAAGTCAATTTAATTTTCAAGTAACAGATAAAAGGCAAATCATTATGACCAATACTAGCAGAAATAGTATGTTATTTGTTAACATGACAGTGGATGACCTGATTATTGAATACGGTATAAAATATTTCATGTCAGCTTATCATATTGTAGGGTTAACGTGGCTTAATTAATAATATTGATTTATTTATTGTTAATCAAGAACTTAAGAATTGATGTGGTGTGTGGCGTTAAAATCTTAATTTAAATTTATTTATTTATTTGCAGATGTAAGTGAACGAACATTATATTAAAGAAGAAGGACAATCAGAAGGACGGTCATCGACTGACAATCTGGCAGACAGCCCACCTGAAGGGAAGTGGTCACCGCCGCCTGTAGTCATTTGCATTTGGAGGATACCCAGAAATAATTGCTGTGAAAAATGTTTAGCCAATGAGGCCTCAGCTTCAGTTACCGAAGTGTTACTAAAACACCTAAAAAAATTATATATTGTAAAACCTCTTAAAATTAAACATTATTATTATATAGGCTTGTAGTAATGTTAGGCGATGGGCTTGCAACCTGTCACTAATACGCTGGTAAACATCTTAGCCTGATTTTGCAAAATGTGGTTACAGAATTATCAACAAGTTTTTAGAGTTGTTGGTAATTCTGTAGCTCTGCCTACCCCACTCTGGGAATGAAGGCGTGAGTTTATGTATGTATGTATTCTTATACTTTCAGTGACTTTCAGTGAGTATGTCTACCTATTTTTTAATGTGGACCACCATGTGTGTGTATATACCTTAATCCCATAGAGGCCGAAAACCTGGGCTTTTAGATTCTATTACTTGTTTGTTCTTATTTTTATAGTTTTTATAGCAATAAACTTTAAGGCAATAAAGCAGTTTTTCGTTTCTTTCATTACGGTCGTTTCCAAGAAAGCACGAACGGTGCCTTGATACAAATAGTTTTTTGTTTCATCACACTTGCTCGGAACGGATGTTTTTACACGCAGGCGTATGGGGAAGTTATAGCCGATTTAGCTCTCGCGGTAGATATGGATTTTTATAACTCCCTATGGAGTTATGAGTTTAGTTTTAAAATATAGAATCCACTCGTACGTCATTTCAGACTAAGGTGGTGTAAAATCAGCCAATGCTTATTTCCTATATTCAAAACTTGGTTACAAACCAATTTTACTGTATAATTAAACTTATACGGTACATTTATTTGCATTATATTTATATTTTACCATTATTTCAGAGACATTTGCAAATATTTTATTAAATTTCATTTTGGAAATCGGTACAATCTGGCAGTGTGGCCTGTCAAGTTTAAAAACTAAAGCAGTTCTAAGCATTATCTGTGGAACACTATATTGAATAAAGTTGACAAAGTCTTTTAGCGAGTCGAGTTCATTTGTTTGATTTTTGTATTTTTCTCTATTTTTTTAATTCCCGCATATGTGATGAAAAACATTGTGTGTATCACAGGCAGCAAGGGGATTACAAACTCGAGTCAATAAAAGCCCTCCGCCTTCGGAGTCGGGCTTCTAATAGTCTCTCGTTAGCAATCCCCTTCTTACCGCCCTTGATGCACAGTGTACAGTCGAGTTCATTAATATGTCTACACTTTAGTACCTTGTCACTTTAATCTCTGTGACTAATTATATATGGCAGTTTAAATATGACATTAAATAGACAAGGTACTAAAATGTACACATATTTATGAACTCGACTGTACTATAAATACCTGATGAGCATAAGCTTGTGTTATTACAAAATTACGAGGATATCCTACCATTTTAAATGCATCCCATCAACAGTGGCACTCTATTATGTACTTGTCAGATACGGAAAGGAAAGTTTACGTACCGCAATAAACGCGACCATAATTCTCCCGCAGACATTAGTCAAATTGATAAGCGAACACGAAAGTATTCGCATCCCTTTCCAATCCAAATGTGTTTACAATATCTTGTAACATAAACGAATGGTCGCATAGGATAGTCTCCTCTTTTTTTAAGTCGGTTAAAAAAGTACGTCACTGTACAATCGATATGCGTGTCTTCCCGAATTATTTAGTATTTAGCAAGAGAAATCTCATACGTAAAATAACATAATAATAACAAGTATGAATACTTATTTATCTTCAAATCGTGGTGTTGCTACCTATATAAATCGTTTTTAAACCTAACGGTTTTCGACTTCTGCAGACTTAGCGTGGCCAGACTATACACACAATGTTTTTCATCACACATGCGGGAATTAAAAAAAATAGAGAAAAATACAAAAATCAAACAAATGAACTCGACTCGCTAAAAGACTGTCAACTTTTTTCAATATAGTGTTCCACAGATAATGCTTAGAACTGCTTTAGTTTTTAAACTTGACAGGCCACACTGCCAGATTGTACCGATTTCCAAAATGAAATTTAATAAAATATTTGCAAATGTCTCTGAAATAATGGTAAAATATAAATACAATGCAAATAAATGTACCGTATAAGTTTAATTATACTGTAAAATTGGTTTGTAACCAAGTTTTGAATATAGGAAATAAGCATTGGCTGATTTTACACCACCTTAGTCTGAAATGACGTACGAGTGGATTCTATATTTTAAAACTAAACTCATAACTCCATAGGGAGTTATAAAAATCCATAACTACCGCGGGAGCTAAATCGGCTATAACTTCCCCATACGCCTGCGTGTATAACATCCGTTCCGAGCAAGTGTGATGAAACAAAAAACTGTTTGTATCAAGGTACCGTTCGTGCTTTCTCGGAAACGACCCTAATGAAAGAAACGAAAAACTGTTTTATTGCCTTAAAGCTAATTGCTATAAAAACTATAAAAATAAGAACAAACAAGTAATAGAATCTAAAAGCCCAGGTTTTCGGCGTCTATGGGATTAAGGTGTATATCCACATTAAAAAATAGGTAGACATACTCACTGAAAGTCATTGAAAGTATAAGAATAAAATGTTTAATTTTAAGAGGTTTTACTTTACAAACTATAATTTTTTTAGGTGTTTTAGGAACACTTCGGTAACTGAAGCTGAGGCCACATTGGCTACACATTTTTCACAGCAATTATTTCCGGGTATCCTCCAAATGCAAATGTCTAGGCGGCGGTGACCACTTCCCTTCAGGTGGGCCGTCTGCCAGATTGTCAGTCAATGACAATAAAAAAAAAATGCGTTCGATTGTCCTTCTTCTTTAATATAATGTTCGTTCACTTACATCTGCAAATAAATAAATAAATTTAAATTAAGATTTTAACGCCACACACCACATCAATTTGTGTGTGTACATTGTTATTTATTAAAGTTAGTTATTAGTTATTTCAAAAAAAAGTGGGGGAAATTTAGTACAGATTCTATTTTATTTTTGCCTTGTTGCCATCATAAATTTATTCTATAAACGGAATACATTTTCTTTCAACTAATACTTGGAATAGCACATCTTTTTCTAAAATAGCTATTTTGCACTTTGGCAAATTTCACTTTGCAACATTTTATACCGTATTCAATAATCAGGTCATCCACTGTCATGTTAACAAATAACATACTATTTCTGCTAGTATTGGTCATAACGATGTGCCTTTTATCTGTTACTTGAAAATTAAATTGACTTACCGCTAAAAGAAGATATTCTCATTTTATACTTGAAGTAGCAACTTCTTCCAAACCTTTTGGCTTCTTTGGACAGCTTGCAATTGAGGCTCAAGATCACTCTTTATTCATCCTGGAATCAAACAATGCATATATGAAGCAGGCACTAAAATAATACTTATATTATATTTTAACCAACAAAACAATACACAGGTACAATACATCTTATATCATCACACACTGATTTGATTTCTTATGACCATGATCATCGTGTTAATGCTATTTTTAATAAGTGAGTATTTCGTTGGCATGAAATACATTATCATCATCATTCTATCTTAATATCATGTAAAAACGAAAATATCATGTTTTTCTTTGAAGTAATAAATAACTATCATAACTTCTTTGTTATTGAATCTTTAACAGTAGATTTGTGAACAAAACGACACTTTTTATTACCAAACATGAGCGAGGTTGTCTAATTTGTGTATTACGGTAAAACGGGGTGAATAGAAACACAACCTAAAATGAAACATATGTTACTAATTATAAGATTGAATTTATTTTCAATAGACGTAACGTTATTGTCCATTTAATACTTGTTCTTATTTGTAACAAGTTATGACTTTTTTTAGGTTGTGTCTCTATTCACCCCTTGATTTCTATTCACCCCGTTTTACGGTAAGGATTAACATTGTTCAGTTACTCACCCGTCAACGCCTCATTGTTTAGTAAACATTGCCGTTTTTGAGCAAGAACGGAGTCCTGCGATTCTTCAACATGTTAGAAATTACCCAGTATGCGAAACAGTAACTGCAGCATATGACTTTTAAAAGGTTCCACCATTCTTTTTTACTTTTATTACAAGAAATAGGGAGAATCGAATGGTACCTGAAGACTTATGTACTTATAAGACACGTCTTCTAGACAGCTACAAAACATTGCCATATAAAGTTTTATACGTGGTTGCCAGGTTATTCTATTGCAGTTAGCTTGGCCAGTCTCTACTTAATATTTATTTGTGTTTTTCGTTGATGAGTACCTACCCTTCGCGTTTTGTAATTTATAAAACACGTCGTTTTTTTTATTGCTTATTAACATTGATATGACACAAATCCGTATAAAATCATGTAGATTGGGACACTGTTTACAGGGATTGAAGCATACTTTAGTGTCATGTCCGGATATAGCACAACATTTTGATTACTATTGACTTCGTTACGTGGATATAGAACCAATTAAAAAAAAAATCTTAGTTAAAAAATAATCGTCGCAATCGGGTAGTGTATTTATCGATATTATTGATTAGTCCCATGTCTAGACCATGTTTACGTTATGTCACGTTATGTGAAGTTTTGACAAATATGTCAACTTTCCTCCAAAAACTAAAGAAAACGGTGTACAACCTTATACTTTTTGGATTATCTTGGGGTTTTTGACAAGATGGCGTCGCTTTCTTAATTGTTTTTATTTTTTTGCATATTTTTTTTGTTTAATGGATAGTAATGCTGTATTAACATGCAGTAAATTAACATTCAAATGTGCAGTATAATGAAGAATTCAAGTTTGAACACGTATCGCCTTTGGAAGGATTGCTCCTAGAAAATCCCATCTGTGGCCCGTTTCACGAAGCTACAAGTTACAATATTACAAGTGTAAACTGGCAACATTGGTCAAAAAAGGTACTACAAGCGTTTCACGAAGCTACTTTTCTACAACTTGTAAAATTCAAGTTACAAGTGTAAAATTTGAACCGTAGACATTTTTTTATTTTTTTTATTGTTAGAAATTGCTTCAATCGAACTAACGTTTCTCGAAAATTTTGTTACATTGTCAACTTGTACCTGTCAATTAGTAAAAAAAAACTACCTAGCTTCCGAGCTAAGTAAACTTGTAATTTGTTAGAGTCGCTGTCAAATAATTCATACTATAGTACCTACCTCGTTTGTTTTTATACGTCACTCATGTCGTACCGTCGTTGAGTTTAATTTTCTGTTAAAAAAGTTTGTTGTTATTGTTATTGTATATTTTGTTTTTGTTAGTTGTTGAGTTAATTCTCTGCTAAATTTTGTTGTTATTGTTATTTTGTCTGTAAATATTAAGTGAAGTTTCATAAGCTTGTGGAATGTGGAAGTACATCACGGGTATATGAAAAATCCCTTGAATTTGGCACAAGTCCTAAAGCCTGTGCCTTTGCGTGTATGACTTTCCACGCAACGGTCTTGGTTGCCGAAAATGCTCCAAAAAATCTTTTTTCTTAAGCAACTTCACTTCTTTTAGAAGTGTTGCCTTCAAAATTTTCCGGTTGCTTTACATAACTAAAATAACTCCCGTATCTACTTTCAAATTTTAACGATAACGAGAGACAACTCCGAAGACTCCGCGAGACTGGAGTGGAGACATCATCGGATTTACAGATTATAAATATAAATATTTCTTGATTTGACATTTAGAAACGTCAAAACATCAACAAACTTTTTTTTAATAGGGACTTGTTAAATCGAGATGTCATTCACTTGTAATCGAGATTACCATACGATCCTATTATTCTACCATGGAAGGCCGCGTTCGAGAAACACTTTTACTTGTAAATTGTAACTTTTTGCTCTTGTTACTTGTGAACTTGACATTTGTAACTTGTAGCTTCGTGAAACGGGTCACAGTTATCTCTAGAAGCATTTCTAATTAGTCTATGTGATTCCCTTAATTGATTGTTAAGAATAATCAAAGTTGATGGTGTAGGGTTCCGTCTAAAATTAGAAAGGACAAGTCGGAACAGTGCGATCGATTTTGATTAACTAGGGTTATAATACGGTTTAGGAATAAATTTGTTCGATGAGTTTGTGCAAAATTTAATACAAGGGATAAATTCATCAGCTGCTTTTTCAATACACTCAATAAAGGTGTCATAGGCGTGCTGAGGAATATCGGGTAAAATTAAGTAAGATAATACGTTTTATAGATTTTGTACATAGCTATTAATTCTATGCCTCTGCCTACCCCACTCTGGGAATAAAGGCGTGAGTTAATGTATGTATGTATGTACATAGCCATCCCAATTCGCTAGCTTAATTATTTTTTTAACATTCCTAATACAAAATATTGGGCATATTGAAATTTTAATAACTTAATGATCGCTGCCTAATGTATCATTAAGCACTTTCCAATCCAATTTATATGAGATGTCAGAGGAAGCAAGGGAGATGTCAGGAGAAATGCGTTGGCAATTGACAAGATTTCATATTTTCAAGACTTTAATTTTATTCGTTTTATAGATACTGTTTGGAAGGAGGAAGACACTAATAGTTTTATTTTTTCCCTAGGATGTATAATTATTTTATTATTAATTTATTAAGATGTTCTTATTCTAAAAGGGCGTAACTTCATTTCTACGACACAATGGACATATTACGTTAGTCCAATATGTATAAAAAAAAAAGTTTTTCTTTTTAATAATGGCGGTCAACCGATCTCAAGTATCTATCCATCTGTCAATAGTATCAAAGGCAATGGTATTATATCTATTCAGGCATAGTATTGGTAAAACTCGATATTTTTTTAACTTACTTGTAATTTTGTCAATTAAGAAAAATAAATTTAAATAAATATTTTGCCGTGTTCAGGAGGCAAAACCCTTTCGATTCGTATAGTAATTTGCAGGTGTCACCAAAATGAAATGTTGTCAATTATCAAGCAATAATTTAATACGCGTAAAGCTACCATCATTTAGAGATTCGTAATAAAATTCTATTAACAATTCAATATTAGCGGTTTATAGTACGCGAGCAGAAAAACGTATGTATATCAATGGTACTAGTTCAGACATATAGATAACGCTTCAAATCAGTCTGCATAAATAACCCGTGAGAGGGCTCTCTTTTCCCAGTATATTACTCTACTCTTTGCTGTGGCTTTAGACATACCCTTATAATCTGTGGCCTGTGGCCCGTTTCACGAAGCTACAAGTTACAAATTACAAGTTCACAAGTAACAAGAGCAAAAAGTTACAATTTACAAGTACAAGTGTTTCTCGAACGCGGCCTGTGGCCCGTTTCACGAAGCTACAAATTACAAGTTCACAAGTAACAAGAGCAAAAAGTTACAATTTACAAGTACAAGTGTTTCTCGAACGCGGCCTTCCATGGTAGAATAATAGGATCGTATGGTAATCTCGATTACAAGTGAATGACATCTCGATTTAACAAGTCCCTATTAAAAAAAGTTTGTTGATGTTTTAACGTTAGAAGTGTTGCTTAAGAAAAAATAACTTTTTGGAGCATTTTCGGCAACCACGACAAAACAGTTTAATAATTCTTCCATCTTAGATGAGATCATCCGAAACCTTTCGTTAAATTCGTAGTCCGTTCGAAACTGTGTATTTATTCTCATTCGGAACATTCTTGGTAACCGCTGGCTACCTCGGGCATCATCTTCGTCTTCCGAATCAGACTCCCACGAATTTCACATTCCACAAGCTTATGGAACTTCACTTAATATTTACTGACAAAATAACAATTAAACTCAACAACTAACAATAACAAAATATACAATAACAAAATAACAATAACAACAAACTTTAACAGAAAATTAAACTCAACGACGGTACGACATGAGAGTGACGTTTTAAAACAAACCAGGTAGGTACAGTCAACAGCATAAATAAGTGACCATTTATGTACCTTGTCGCTTTCAATCGTTTCACAATTTTGTATAATATTTCAAACACAAAGTTAAAGTGACGAGGTACATAAATGATCACTTATTTATGATGTTGACTGTACTATAGTAAGAATGATTTGACAGCGACTCTAACAAATTACAAGTTTACTTAGCTCGGAAGCTAGGTAGTTTTTTTTACTAAGTGACAAGTACAAGTTGACAATGTAACAAAATTTTCGAGAAATGTTAGCTCGATTGAAGCCATTTCTAACAATAAAATAAAAAAAAATGTCTATGGTTCAAATTTTACACTTGTAACTGGAATTTTACAAGTTGTAGAAAAGTAGTTTCGTGAAACGCTTGTAGTACCTTTTTGACCAATGTTGCCAGTTTACACTTGTAAAATTGTAACTTGTAGCTTCGTGAAACGGGCCACTGGTCTGCAATTGCGGTTGCTTGCAATAGCAGACGGTTACATTTCTTACATTTTGTGTAACTTTTGACCGTCTCATGTAACTTTTATTTTAAGGCAATTTTCGTAACTTTTCAGATCACCGAGATTTTTAATGAAACTAGATTGTAATTGCAAACAGTTAACGAAAGCATCCATATTAACGCTCCTTAAAGTAACGCGCCAAAAAATTATCTCACTCAAAGTACAAAATACACCTTCGTAAATTAATCACTGACGAAAGGGACGCCGCAATAAGTAGGTGCAAATCTAGATATCTCCATCTCATTCCAACGTATTGCTGCTTCCCTCTTGTGAGTGATCATCAAGTCATCGTTTATAATACGAGTATAAAGTATTTACTTACTGCTTTTTTTGCATTGAGGTGTTCTTACCCTATTTTTTAAATTACATTAAAAGGAAGTTACTTTTGCAGCGAAAATGTAACTTTTCAGGAAACAAAACGTAACTTACAACTCAAGGGCCCTGGCAACACTGAATAGCACGTGTCTTTTCGATTTTGACAATGTTGTGTCATTAATTCAAGTAGTTTCACTTAAATTATACGAATAGTTACGTACTAATACACGCTTTTTACATTATTTTTATAGCAGTAAGTGAAAAATATTAGTAGTAGGCTTTGAGTAAACAAGTTAAAAAGTTACCATGGTGGGTAAAAAGAGGAAACTGACTCAAAAGGATAACGAATTCGAGTACGATCCTGTACCTCGGCATTTGGTCACATCGCATATTAAGAAACAAGAGAAGCGGTTGATAGTTATCTTGGAAGGTGCACAGCTGGAAACAGTTAAGGTAAGGTGTAATAGGCTATTTGTTGAGGTCGAATAGACTACTGGTAAATAAGTTTCCTACTATTAATTTAGATGCTATTTTCCCCGTTTTCTCGTGGTCCTACTGATTTATCGTATGAGTAGGATCACGAGGAAGACATACTCCTCGTAGTTGATAATATTAATATGTTGGTAGGTTTAATCATGTTAGCTGTGCAGACGCCGGAGGGCCAAACCACCCTGAAATAGGAGCTCCGTCAACACTCTATTCCAAATCAATAAGACTGTCGTTAGAGCTGCTTTTTCGGGGTGGTTTGGCCCTCCGGGCCTGCTGCAAAACTAACATAACCTAAACCTACCTAAAATGGCAATAGTGAACTCTAGGAAAATTACCTCTGTAAGACTATGAGGATCTAGACATTTACCATTTAATAAGCTACCCCGTAGTAGGACCACGAGGAATAGGTCTCCCTTATGGTTCCACTAGTGGGAAAAATCTGTTGGAGCACAAGATAAAGACTCTATTTTTTAGTTTATGTAAGTCTGGGTTCCTTTTTTTATTGAGTTCGCATTTGGGTCAATCTACTTTTCTTTGTAGCTCGTTGCCATGGTGACGTCTCCTGGGTCACTCTTTAAAACTTTCAAAATTCAAAGGATTTCAAAGGATATAAGTCCACTAAAAAACTGTTTTATTGGCAATTACACACCCATTCTTTTATGGCCTTTCTTCTGAGTGTTCTGGAAGTATATATTATAACATTTATAACATTTTTTCTAAGAAACTCTATCACTGTTGTCTCCAAGCTTACGGGACAGAATAACAACAAAAAAAAGTTGATCCCCCCATTTATTTCTAAGTAATCCTAAATGTTTAAAGTACTAAAAGTATTTCCAATATATTTGACTGATTTCTAGGAACTACACACATACATACCTTCACGCCTTCATTCCACGAGTGGGGTAGGCAGAGCTACAGAATTACCAACAATTCTAAAAACTTGTTGATAACTCTGTAACCACAATTTGCATTAGTGACAGGTAGCAAGCCCATTGCCTAACAGTACTACAAGCCTTTCTTTCCTTAGTCGCCTCTTACGTCTTCCACAGGAAGACATGGAGTGGCGCAATTCTAGGCCGGCAACCAATTATAACTATGGATTTAATTTAAAAGCATATGTAACCATTACTTTATTGAGATAATAAAATGGTAGACCTAATCAAGGTCCTTTGAACCCCAAATAGTCAGATTTGTTTTGAAACAAAGCTACATTTTATGATGGAAGCAAGCCGCTTTGCACAGAGTTTAGTAGAGGTCAAAATAAGTGATTTTACCCGCAGCAGCCAAACTTTCACCCCTTAGGAACACAGATGGTGCCACTTCCATTTTTTCTTTTTCATAAAATTCTACAAGTTTTTTTTTCTTATCATTGCTATCGATTCCTTCATTGTAATTTTATGTTTTAAATAAGTACCTATGATAAATATTTTCAATACATATTTTTGATTTCTTCATATAAGCCATTTAACACCTTCTAACCTTTCTCAAATAATTCAAAAATAAGCCAGAAAAAGAAAAATGATTTATACCATGTCTTATCTTTCCCATGTCAAATTGTTTGAGAACCGCTGCTTTTTCCCATACAAGTACAAGTTGCAATTAGTCTGATCTTAACCCGAAAGGAAAAGATTGGATAAAATCGTACAAAATAAAGTCTAACCATTATTCGTGGTTCTAACATACAAGAAACACGTACTTTAATAATAATATGTACAAAAAATACACAAAAGCAGTTTAAACTTACTGTTTTTCAAATAATACAAAAAAATATGTGGTCGGATTTCACGTCAATTCGAAATAAAACTCCGTTTCAAAGTCTCTCACTCTTACACGCTACCTGTACCTTTAAAACCAAGCGGCTGCCTAAGGTGTGGGGCGCAACAAGATTGCCTAGGCAGATGTGTTGCCGGTAATCAAAAATCTTTGTTAAGTTAGTAGTAATTTGAATTACGGTCTTGACGATCTCACCCCAACGTATTAAAATAGTTATATAATGTAAAAAAATCAGCCCTTAATATTAAGAGAGGTATTTACGATTATATAAGGTGCCGGTATAGTATATACAGGGTGGAAAGTTGAGATGGGGCATTAAGGGCAGCTACCAGAACCCTTGCTGCCTCGTGAAAATGGTCTTAGGAGACCTCACCCAACTTTTTCAGTGATGACAATTGATATTCACAGATTTTTGATAAAAGGTAGTCAGCGAGAAAATCGTCAGAAATGAGTAATTTTTTTTTAATGCCAATCGATTTTCATCATTATTTTCGAATGTAAGGAAAACGTTTTCTTTGATTTGTGAGTGTTCTAGTACTCTAACCTCAGTTGGTCTCAAATAATGTTTTAATCCTTATGAGAAATGGGATCGATTGGCATTAAAAAAAAAATTACTCATTTCTGCCGATTTTCTCGCTGACTGTACCTTTTATCAAAAATCTGTGAATGTCGATTGTCATCACTGAAAAAGTTGGGTGAGGTCTCCTAAGACCATTTTCACGAGGCAGCAAGGGTTCTGGTAGCTGCCCTTAACCCTTAATTTGGCAGTGTACATCACAGTGACCATACTATAATGTTCACTTTTAATGTTTGGAATGTTTTTTTATTTTTTTGCTGATTCAAAATCAAACAGGGTTTGAATTCCCGACTTTTTTTATTTTTGCCAAATTAAGGGTTAATGCCCCATCTCAACTTTCCACCCTGTATAGTCCCGGTTACTTCCAATCATGGTGCATGCAAGTTATTGATAAGATTTATTGACGATATTGGTAATTACCAATATTGTGATTTTTATGAGATCCCGTCAAAGGATGGGTATCACACAAAAAAATGTAAAGGAATATTTTTTTATAAAAAAATACTTATATAATCTAATAATTAAAAATTTGAAAACCACATTGAAATCGTTTAAGTAGTTTTCAAAATATTAATTGCAGGTGTTTGCAACTCTCCTCTTATTAAGCTGTTTTTGGTGAAAGTTCCGAGAGAGACGATTTATTTTCAATAAGGAACTTGTAGAAGAGTCAAGTTGTACAGTCAACAGCATAAATAAGTGATCATTTATGTACCTTGTCACTTTAATGTTATGTTTTAATATGCTATACAAAATAGTGAAACGATTAAAAGCGACAAGGTACATAAATGATCACTTATTTATGCTGTTGACTGTACCTATTATGTTATTTAAAAGGGGATTTCGGAATTGAAACTTCTTCGATCAACAATACCAACTACATAACGGATCAACACAACAAAATACTTCTTGGTTAATAACGGCTCACTAGCGGCTTGAGGTCCTAATTTTGATAAGTTCTATTGACAGACAGCCAATGTCAACAACACGCATCACAATGCCACAATGTGCATTAAAAAGTTGCAAAAATAACTATCGAAATAGTACATTACTACAGAGGCCGGGACAAAAGGGGTTGCTGGCCAAAGACATACAGGGTGACTGGAAATTCGCCGTATTCCTTGAAAGGGGTTATCTACAGCTCATTTGTAACGATTTAAGTCCAGTCTACCAGGGGTCAAAACTAATTGGATAACGAGTTATTCACCTTTTTAGAATTAAATAAAAATACCCGCTTCGTCAAACTTCGTCATTTAGAAATAAAAAAAAGCATTTTTCAAATAGCCAATGAATTACTGATAATAAAAAATGCCAAAGAAATGCAGTATTGCCGTCTGTCCGGAAACACTGAAGGATTTCTTCATCTTGAGCAGTATCATGTCGAGGTCTTCCAGCGTCAGCTTGGCGGCGTTGAACTGGGGACCGATTTTTGACTTTCGAGCGCTCGATTTCAAAAGCGAGCGGTAGAAAATATTCGAATGCGAAAATTTTCACGATTTATTTTCGAATGGTCCCTAATTCCATATTTTTGAGATTCTCACTCGAAACTGAGGGATTGACTAAATAGTATTATTAAGTTGGAACTTGTTTCATTATACGCAGAAAATCGATGTTTTACCGGTTTATTTTATTCATATTTTAAATACGAATAAATGTGTGAAGCTAACAAAAGATGAAATCATAACAAGCAATTTAATATTTCAGTGCCAATAAGATTTTTTTACGCTTATTTTTCAAATTCTTGACTGGTTATAAATGTAGGAAAAATGAAACGCTTTCTCGTCTGTGGATGTCTATGGCATTGTGCTAGGTTTGTTTATGCTTCGTGTATATATACCCAACAGATTTGAAAGATGTCAAATGATACTTTCTATTGATAGAATTCAAAACGAATGCCACGGACCACTCGTGTTCATATTTCGCGTTCATAAATACCATTTCATTGTTTTTTGTCACTTTCGAGTGAAACTTTCGAGCGCTCGAAAGTCAAAAATCGGCCCCCTGATCCTCTTTCCCGAATAAGACGGTACGATGAACCAAACACGCTTGCGTGAGGTAAACGGCGGTTAGGGTAACGACGTTAGTATTCCCTTCTAGCTGCAGCCGCGTCTCCATCGCAAAATCCGTAACAATAAATGATATCTGCGTATTCTTCGAATTGGCAAGCAGGCATTTGAGAAAGAAGCTTAGTTATCAATATCGTCCGAAATGGAATGAAAGTTGAAAGTAACTGATTACGTAGGTCACTCGAAAAGTTTAAAGATGCTCAAAATTTCAAAATGGAACGCACTTTGTTTTTAAAAAGCAAATTTATTTTAAAATAGAACACCATTAGCTGAATTTAAAAAGGAGAACGAAGTTCTATTCATTTTACTACAACACTTCCCGCGTTTTTCGGTTAAAAATGGAACGCAGTTTATGTTTCTAAAAAGCAAATTTAAAAGAACACGATTAGCTGAATTTAAAAACGATAACGATCCCGCGTTTTTTGGTTGAAAATAATTTTAAAATGTCATAAATTGTACTTTTTTAGAAAGCTATTCCTGTCATTTGTACGCGAAGTGTTGTACTTTTTTTTTTAGCTATGCTTTAAAATGTTACAAAATTTGGAAAATAATCACTAGAACTTTTCACTTCAAATCCTTTTATTTGCAAAACTGCATTTCTTTGGCATTTTTTATTATTTTTCGTAATCAGTACTCAGTACCTAATTCATTGGCTATTTGAAAAATGCTTTTTTGTATTTCTAAATGACGAAGTTTTTACACAATGACTAGTTTTAGGTCGAAAAGCGGGTATTTTTTTTTTAATTCTAAAAAGTGAATAACTCGGTAACCAATGAGTTTTGACCCCTGGTTGACTGGACTTAAATCGTTATAAATGAGTTGTAGAATAACCCCTTTCAAGGAATACGGCGAATTTCCAGTCACCTTGTATAGACGGCCGAGCAAAGCGAGGCCGGATAGGTCTGAGGCGGGCAACCCCATATTTCCCGCCGAGGTATGCATTGTGTTTTTGCAAACATGCAATGAAATAAACAACAAAAAAATCCAAGTTTTATTTTTAAGGAAATTATAAGTAAACAAGACAAAAACTAACGGGCTATTTTTTAAATTGTCAGTCTAATTTTAAATAAATGTGTTAAATTAAAATTATTTTTTTATATTCCTGCTCCTATAATACCATATGAAATTGAACACAGTTATGTTGAATTAAACAGTGCGAACTACTGGGATTTTGATTTTCCCATTTGTCCTCAGTGCGAACTACTGGGAATAAAAATTCCCAGTAGGTAGTTCGCACCACTTGCCGGAGGAATATTTATTCCCAGTAGTTCGCACTGCGGACTACTGGGAAAAAAAATCCCAGTAGTTCGCAGTGCGAACTACGGGGTGCGGACTACTGGGAATAGCCCAAACTAATGTGTGTATATTAAATACTATTTCGCTATACACTCGGCGTCAAAAAAATCGCACCTTTTGGTATGTTGACTTCAAGCAGCTATAAACCTCATTTAATCTAAGATAAGGTATGAGTGTGGGGCCTCATTTTAAAGGTTATTGAATCCTTTAATTAATAAAAATGTGATAATGATTACTAAGCTTAAAATAAAATAGTTTTTCATGAAAAGAGGAAAAACATTTATTCACGCCAAAATTACACAAACTAAAAACATAACAAAATTAAAAAATACAGTAAAACAAATTCTTAAAACTAAACTTAAAACCTAGTGTTACCTCCCCTAGCCCTAATTACAGCCTCCATGCGATCCTTCATTGACCTCACCAACGTCACGATGCGTTCTTGAGGAATGTCACTCCACTCCTCGACGACGGCGTCCCGAAGCTGTTCAAGGGTGGCAGGGTCAGTATCACGAGACCGCACCCGGCGTTTCAGATCATCCCAAAGGTGCTCTATGGGGTTCAGGTCAGGACTTCTCGCTGGCCACTGCATCACGGGGATCCCAACCTGATCCAGGTAGTCCAGAACAATCAACGCCGTATGAGAGCGGGCGTTGTCGTGCATGAATGTGAATCTCTGTGATGTACCGATGAGCAGTCAGGGACCCCTGGCCACGTCCACCTCCAGTGCGGAGACGCACACAAGGTTGGTTTTGCCCTGGATTGAAATTCCGCCCCAGAACATGCAGGATCCTCCTCCGTAGCTGACGGTTTCTTCAAAGCAGGCTTGTGAGTACCGTTCTCCCTGCCTCCTGTACACTCTTCTACGCCTATCGTTGCAGAAGAGGCATACCCTCGTCTCGTCGGAGAAGAGGACAGACTTCCATTGTTCGAACGTCCAATCCACGTGGTCTCGGGAAAAATGAAGTGTGACTCGCCTATGCTCTGCTGTCAATTTGGGGCCCGTAGCAGCCCTACGAGGCAGGATTTTCTTCTCTCGCAGCCTTCTTCTTACTGTGGAGACGCTCACCGACGTCCTCCGAGCTGTTCGGAGCTGCTGTTGCACCTCAACAGTGTTGGAGAATCGGTTACGCAAACACGTCGACACAATATAGCGGTCGTCTCTGTCGGAAGTGCAACGTCGTCTCCCAGATCCATGCTTCCTCATGTAGCCTCCAGTCTCCTGGAACCGCTGGGATACTCGTTCACCCGTAAACGGCTTATGTTGAGTTGTCGAGCAACATCAACCTGCCGTAGTCCTGATTGCAGTAGTGCTACCACTTGAGCTGCTTCTTCTGCCGTGGTATCCATTTTTCAGAGTTTTCTCTTACTGGAGCTGTTCAGGTGTGGCTTCTGTGATGTCTGGATAGCAAATGACCCATAATTCATACTTTTTTACTTTTAGTGAATGACCTCGTAGTTGGTGTCTTCACCGTAACTACTTCACCCGGGCATGGGTAGCAGTGCCCCTCGGGGGGCATGCTGAACCCTAAGTTAGGGGTGCGGTGGTGGCCGCACCTCTGGAGGGGTGCCTCCGTCGGAAGTCAAATGAACCATTTTTACCCCCCCTTTTATTCGTGTTCAGGGTGGCACAAGTAGTGAGTCCTCTAATGAGTTTTTCATCACTTTTTTTTAAAGACCCTAACGTGTCGTGATCATTGTTTTTAACTGTGCTTTCAAATGATACTAATATTGGTAGGGTACAATATTAAGAGCTTTATTCGCTTGAAGTCAAAATTTCAAAAGGTGCGATTTTTTTGACGCTGAGTGTATTTTAACTCGGTTTTAATAGAAAACAGATACTTCATACATTTATATTTATTATCACTATCAAGTTTCCCGCCAAACCTTTTTTTTTTATACGGTTAGAATCACGTTTGAGTAGACATTTTTACCACTACCTAATATTTAGATGAAATATTAATATTTCAATGTGTATGTATAGAATTATGATAATGTGTTATATGTTATGTTCATGTGGAATTTTTATGTAAATTAAACTGCACTAAGTACATACCAAATCGTTTATTGATATTTTTAATACGCATAGTGGCAGAATGTCGTGATGCCTGTGCCACAAATTTATGTGGACTGGAAATTAAAAAAGAGGACTTTGCCGGCCTAGGCCTGCAAGATTTGTATGAAATTCCATTAACGACCTCTTGTCCTAGCCGCGCCTGAAACTTCATACTTCGCAGCATTATAAGGAACATAACATCAATATTTCATTGCATGTTTGAGAAAAAGAAATGTATCGTTCGGAGTGTCTTACTTTCGGTAAGTAGGTACATGTAGAATATACTATATTTCAAACTTTACACTAACAATTACTGTCATATTTCTAACAAAATATCAATTTTTAAACCTCAGCTAAGAAGGTTTGGCCAAGGTCGGCCAATATAGGCCAATACACTTACTCTGCGCCTCTATTCTAGGCAGTTACATCCAAATCGTATTTGGCCTGTTATGTATTGTTTTTAACTCGGCCGCCATTACAAAAATTACGAATAGAGCTGGAGCCATCTGTGTTCCTAAGGGGTGAAAGATTTGCTGCTGCGGGAAAAATTACTTATTTTGACGTCTTCTAACATTGTGCAAAATGGCTTCCTTCCATCACGAAATGCAGCTTTTTCCCGAAAATTCACCATAACTACTAAAATAAGTAGTTTCCAATCTTTTTAGCCGTATTCGAACTCCATAATTTGTTTGTGGCTCTCTTGTCGAAGAAGGTCCCCGCGTGTACACGTTATGTCGCGTGACGGTGACGTGAACATATTGATTTACGACCGCCCTGAGCCAGCGCCATGAGCCGTGACACCGCAGGCCATTGCGACTTGTGATGCACAGTTGAGGGAGTCCTAACTTATCTGGATAATAAGACTGGATCTCTATTTTTATGCAAACAGGGTTCCTTCATAATAATTTTTGTCTAGCATATAATTACCGCAAACTTATGCAACATGAGATTACGGTAGTTTAAATTATGGTTTACAAAGTAATTTTATTTTGCATTTTTTGCGGTCGAGGAAATACTTTTTTCTATTTGTACATTCTTTGTCCTCAATTAATAAGAAAATTGTACCAAACTCTACCTAGTGGCTGCATATCTGCAGACGTTTAGTTCACAGTGTGGTGCGGCAGGTACACTTTGTCCCCAATCTAATAAACTGTTTTATACATTTCAGGCGGGGAACAGTTTTGAACTTTTAAATTGTGATGACCATGCAAATATTTTACGTAAGAATGATCGCGAGCCAGGCTCCTGCCGGCCTGATATAACGCACCAGTCGCTGCTTATGCTGATGGACTCTCCTCTGAATCGGGCGGGTCTCCTGCAGGTCTACATACACACTGAGCAAAATGTACTTATAGAAATAAATCCACAGACAAGAATACCACGAACCTTCAAGAGATTTGCTGGGTTAATGGGTATGTCTCCTATTTCAAGTTACACTACCTGCTACCATGTATTTTATTTTTTATAGAATAGAGAAGGTAAACCCACAACAACTGCAAATACGCCCTTTGCGGCCCTAGTGCCTAAGAAACAGTGATCGGCATCGTCCGTGCAACATAGTGTCAATGACCTGAATCATAATATTAATTTGCAATGGAATTCCGGGATTCGAGTCGTGAAAGAAAGTCAATATTCCTGAAGCCTTTATGTGAATATGCCTCCTAGCCGTCTTTTTCGCACCTGTTTCGACAAGCCCGGTAGTCCGGCAAAGGGTTTTGTTGCACGGTTACATTTTAACACTTAAATATGTGGGTCATTGTCAAATTTTGTGCAGGTAAATGTTACTTAAAATGTTTTTTTTTTTAAATAAATATATGTTTAGATATTACTTTTGTTTATGTCCGTGTCTGTTAAAACAACTGAATTATCATCTATCATAGTTAGCCACGATGTTTAACCAATAATTTAAGATTTATTCCAGATTTAGTGGATCTTGGTGTAAAAAAATACAACTTTGTTAGCAATCCGTTTTACCATTTCTTAAGAAATTAAAGAACAGAGTGGTAAATATTACATTCCATTATACATAAGTCATAAAATAAATGGTAAAGTAAATATATTTCGTGCACATTTAACACATTTACCCCTTAGATAACATACTGAACGTAAACTAAAGAAAAAACATTCATTTACTCATGTGAATATGTAGGTAACAAAGTGGATGCGCAATTAAAACACGCAGCACGTTCAACACCTCGCGGCCGACTGTCAAGCGACGTACCCATCCCCCCGACCGAACCAACTACCGCGACGAATGCAGACATCCCGACCAAGATAAAACTGTGTCAAAAGTTGCGAAATCTCTATTTTGAGTTGTGAATTAGTTAGTAACATAGTGGTTCAGACGTTCCAGAACAATATGTGGGACAATGTTTAAAAAATTATTTAAAAACTTCATTTTAATACTGACTAACTTTAAAATATATTTTATGAATACATATTCATAATACTCCGTGTATGATAATAATTTATTTAAAGAAGGTTACTATACTAGAAAATGCAGTTATTTGATCTTTATTAAAACGGAATGCTACATGGGACAACAGGTACAATTTGTAAGGAAAACCATTCTGTTACCACCAATGACCACAATGTTACTTAAAAAAATTGATAACTATCGAAACTGAGTCTTTATTCCAATAAGGGATGTTTGTTTTGATTTTTGTATTTAATATATAATGTTAAGAGGTTTTGACCTTATTAATAACAAAAAAAAAAAAAGTTGAGGGACTCGTTTACTTGCACAAAATTTGACAATGACCCATGTACATATAAGACATAATTTTTAATATTTTACACAATAAAAAAAGGAAATAATCAAAATTTAAAGTACTTACTCGTATATCAATATTGTATACAATAATAGACGATTACTTATTAAATAAGTAATCGTCTATTTCCAATTATATAACACTCTATTATTATTATCATATCCATATTAAGATTTCTACTCGGAATCCCTAATAAATATACTTGACAAGTAAGACGGACAAAAACAGCAAATAATATGTAATATATCCTATTTTTACTAATTTTGTTTGCACCATGATAAAAACACTTAATCAAATCAGTTAGGCTCAGGTTTTGATAGAAAATAAAAAATAAAGTCTCCCATAGTGGTTTTATGAATTTTATGCGATAGTGAATAGTTAGCTAGATCTAGTCCTACAAAAATCGGGGCCTGGGTTTCTAATATGGGCCAGTACGCATAAAACGTTGGAGCATATTGGAGCCGTCTTGCGATGGTAAAATTTGGCATAAGTACTTATTTTTGACCTCCAGTTGCTATCTTATGTATGCTCGTTAGGGTGGTCCACGATTGTATGGGAAAAAATCAAAGTGCAGTTAAAAGTCACGGCACCCGCTTATTTGGTTACTTATGTTTCAAAACGAATCTATGTGAACTTTCAGTTCTCTAAACCGAAAATAAAGCGGTGCTCAACGACCTCAAAGTTTGCATATCCGGCTTGCGAATATTCAAAAACCGATGTATCCGGAAATTAGTTACTGAACATTATTGTGTAATTGAACGTTATCTATTATAGTTTTTAATCATATTTAATATAAATAATTTCGAAATACTAGTTTTTTTCATGTAAGAAACTTACTCATTTTAGCACTTTGGCACTAGGGAATGCAAATAACCGGTTTTAACCGGTTATTTTCATACAAAAACGGTTAATAACCGGTTAAATTGCATTCCCTATTTGGCACTCACTAGTGATTAAACTCTTATCCTAGTCTGATGTTAAAAATGCTTTTAAGGCTTTTTATTCAATAGTCCTCTTTACGTTTGGAATTAATATTTTAACTCTATCAAAAAAATATTTTTGATAATTTTGTATGAAAATGCAAATTTTAATAAATTTTAATGTCCTTTGAGCACCGTTTTGCACTTAAACTAGAAAGCTATAAATTGGGTATCGTAATAAGGTAATAGGAAGTAATAAATTAACGGGGTGCCCTGGTCAAAAAACAACAAAAATGATTTTTGGACCATCCTAATGCTCGTTCTAGTAATGTGGTGAAAGTCAGGAAATTTGGTGTCGTGATGAAGGATGAAAAGGGACATTTCCATTGACCCCGGATATCGGGACGTCTGGCAACACTTATATGAAGGAGCAACTTTTATCGTAATACGTATTACCTTAATCAAATCGTTTATTTAGTAAAATAGGTTGAGTGTCTTGGTATAATTTGTTTGAATTATGTTGATAAGGTGATTTGAAGATTCTGTTTACCTTTATAGCTTGAGAAAAGCCATTTTCTATTGATTGCACCAGCTTAAAAAAAACCATACATATCCATTGTCTGTATGCAAGCTCCTCTGCAATGGTATAGGATCAAAATGAATCAACACCAACAACAATCTACATCCTAATTTTCACCAATGTCAAAGCTCTTTTATAAAAAAGAAATGTCTTTGTTTACTATTTTTGGCATAAAACATACATACATACATACATTAAATCACGCCTGTTCCCCAGAGGGCGACATACCCCTCTGGGAAACAGGCGTTTAGCGGATTTAATGTATGTATGTATGCATGTTTGTAGTCCTCTTCTTTCCACCTGCTACGATCCTGAGGATCCCTCTTTCGCTTCTTCCAAATTCATTCATCGAGTCATGCCCGCACGTCGGATTCGGACCTAAATTATATGTAATTGTAAAAACTGATAATCCTGTATGTACTTGCTCATTACATATTATGATATTTTTCTGGCGTGTGTGTATGAGAAATGTAAGACGAGGAGCATTTTCTTGCTTTTGCGAATTTGCGGTTTATATTTATTGGTTTATTATTATGTCGTGTTACCTCGCCCCCAACGAAATACAGCAGACATGTTTTGCCAATGTGTTCTCTAATAAGTATAATAAATACTGAAAGGTTTGCAAGGCTAGTGTAACATGTTTTAAACTTTCAACATTTTGTACAGTCAGCTGCAGAGAAAAGGATACCCCCCTCCTGGTAAGGATCGATTTTTTTCAAAAACCTGTGGTTAGATTTAAATGATTTTTCAGTGAATTGAAGATTTTACTATTGTCTACACATAAACTCAAAATCATTTAAATCCAACCACAGGTTTTCAAAAATAAACAATCCTTACCAGGAGGGGGGGTATCCTTTTCTCTGCAGCTGACTGTACAATGGAGTGATAAATAAAATTTAGGTCCGTCTTAAGCTAGCGTTAAGCAGCAGTATCGCATCGTTGTGCTCTGGCACGCGGATAAGTCAACTGGTGAAATTACTGAGACATAGGTATTCCATTTTAGTCCTCAGAGATAGCAGAGTATTTGGGGCCTTAGGATTGCAGTCTTGAGATTGTAGTCTCGAGAATGCAAACGCCTATGGGTGACAGATATCACAGACCAGCAGATGGCCCATGTGCTCATTTGCCTTCTCCATGCCATCATAAAAGCTTTATACTATACAGAACATCGAGAAAGCATGTGACCTGTGAAATTATATTTATGTGGTTTTGCAAGAGCTTATTTAATTTGCGATTTGTGCTTAGGACAACTTGTAATTTCATTAGACCACAGATCACAGAAACAAGGGAGATATGTTATGGGGGCGTGGTTCGTGTCGCCTCGATATGGTCAAACTGACCATATCGGCACGAGGCGTGTCAAGCGTTGACACAGTCACTCACTGAACGCTGTCAGTATAGAAGCTCCGTTTAAATGATAAAATGACTGTATGTAGCGTGAAAGTGTGCAAAAATCGAAATACAAACGTTAATATAAAATCAAAGGGCATAACTTACCACCGGTAAATTTTGTTTTTAAGCATTATTTATATTTTTAAATGAATATTTTATATTTGAATGGATTTCAGAGCGTAAGGTTGTGAAAGTTGTGTTGACGTGATTTCTATCGACTATCGATAAATGGCTTATTCTACAGCTATCAATAGAATTCAATGTGTTAATAGTTCTAGTTATTTATCACTACCACGACACGCTTAAAACAGAAAAAATTTTTTTTTAACAAATTTTCACGTTATACAAAATTTAATTTTCTTTACAATATTAACGAACGACGAAGGACTCTAGCAATTCAAATATAAGTAGGCGAATCATACAATTAAGATAAAAATAAATTAACCAACCACAAAGGCAAAGGGCTCTGCGGCTCAGTATTGAGCTGTGCTTGCACACAGCGCTGATTGACAGCTCGCGCCGACTCACTCTTAAAAGGATTCAAGCCTAAAGGTTGGATGGTAGAGATTGCCCCAAGTATTAAGTCTATCTTTCTGTTTTAAGTAATTTGTACCATTTATGAAATAAAGTTTACATAATCAAGTCGGTAAACTACTGGTTTGTCCCAAACTGAGATCTTGTGACGTGACACTCAACCGAACCCATTTTATTAGTATATTTGTATTAACATCATAAAGTCCAAGTTTACAATTTAGACTTTTATGTACTAATCAAAACGAAAATCTTTAACAGCTCCAGAAAATTTAACCAAAGAAATTCGGCCATTTTTTTGTTTCGTTCTAATATAGGTATCGTTCCAAATTTAAAATCTTATGTACTTATCAATTTTACGCAAACCGTATTCTTGCTAATAAAATATTATTCTATTCTAACAATAATATATTAAGTTTAAATGATGTAATTGTATTAACCTAGTAGTAAAATAATAAAAATAGTACTTATTGCCTGTAAATTGAATAGTACCTATATTAACGTTGCAAACAAGTTTGAATTGTTTATCGATATATTTTGAAACATTCCTTGTGGCATCCCTAAGTGGACGACAGGAGAGAAACGCACACCTCTTGAAAAAAGTATAACTAGATGTCGCTGTGTGTGGGTAGTCCTTAACCTGCTGAACATAGGGACTACGATCTTGGCGCCATCTAGCTCTGAGGAACTAATTAATTACTCGTCGCATAGATGGCAGCTAAGTGACGAGTAAGCGCTACCTTACGTTCAGTGACTGAACTACGATGGAAAAAAAACGATCTTTCAGCATTTTTCAACCTTGAGAACTTAGTATAAAGCTTAACTTTCTGCTACTATCAAAACTATGTTACGGCGTTTTTAGTTCGTAAGCTGTAACCAATTATGAGGAGGTTGTTTTTGTAGTAGTTAATAGAGCGTAAGCGTAAGACGCACACATGTTTAAAAGTGGCGACACCGGGTCTTGTACGAATTGGCGTTCATGACATATCTCCCTTGTTTCTGTGATCTGTGCATTAGACCAACCAATTGTGGTTGAATGGATTTGCAATTTGGTATGCTTTTTAAGCTTAACAATAATGCAGTAATATACTTGCCGTAAAGTAAACCTGACAAAAGGCGTGCTTCAATGTATTAGGCTAGCCAAACATGAAATATTCGAGTTATAAATCCAAGTGACTGACATAAACCTTTAAAATATGCTTAATAATATTTGCACTTGACTCTATTTATAGATAGGGCGTCAAAGCGCGTTGCGTTTTTTTTAAATATTTAATGGCGACTGTACTGCCGTAATTGGATGTTACTTTAATAGTGCAAACAATTGTCAGGACACCTCTATATTTAGGTGGGACAGTATTAATATGATCTTAATTTGAAATGCATATATGTTTCATAGAGGAACAGTGTTTAAAGTGTACAAAAACGTTAACCTTTAATGGTTAACGGCAGAATATTTACCGTCGCATGTTTTAATTTTATCGGCATATCTGCGCCGGAAACCGGTATTTCTGCCGATGAAGTCATCCGCAGTTAACGCGCCATTCAGATCCCGATCGCTATCAACGGAGTTCTGACGGGTTTGCGTTGCTTGCGCATATCTCATCCATCGCATTACATTCACGATGAACGAGGAAGTTTTAATTAATAATTTCAGTGGAAAGATATAAAGAACTTTTCAATCTACAAGATACAATACAATACCTACATAGACAACAATATCCTCGTCAGTATCCTCCTGCAAAACGTGCACATGCGAACTTGATTCCTTTGAAAATGCCGAAATTGCCGATGTTATATCCAAATGCAGTGGACGCACCCTATCCAGTGCGGTCTGTTAGGTTACAAAAAGGTCAGGATAGTTCACTTTGTTATCCCAGCACCAAATATTAGTATGTTTTAAAAAATGTTATTCTATGATAAAAACCGTCGTGGTCGTACTCGTAATCGCAAACGACTTCAAAGAGGAACAATTGTTTTCATTCTGTATGCAGACTCGCCTTCAGACTGTCAAAATGAAAACGATTGCGATTGCAAGTGCGTTAGGCAATTTCGGACCCACCTCTTGGTAATATGCAGAGCTCTTTCCTTCTTCGGCCACGTGGCGTGTCGGGAGTCGGGAGCCCAACAACTTGGAGAAAAATACTAGTTGGCCGCATGGACGGAACAAGAAACAGAGGGAGAGCACTAAACCGCTGGACTGAACCCTTACTGGAAGTCCTTAACTGCAACTCCCAGTCAGCACTCCATCCGGCTCAACAAAGAGTAACCTAGAGTGTTCTATCAAATAGAGCACTTATGGTGTCACGACCCTCAACCACGAGGAAACGACCAAGAAGAAAAAACTAGGTATCTAGTGTGAATTTACTCAATAAACATAGACTCCCTTTTGTGCTAACTTCAAATACTTAATTTTATTGGTCCTAAACACAATATAATATCGACGAATTCATATAACCTAATCCAAAGCAAAGTTTTAAAAATATCAAATATTATAAACGCTGGTTATTGGTGGTACGAGGGCCACACCGAAATGATCGGGAATGGAGTACTTGAGGATTGAATTAGCATAAAACCTTTTTTTGTTACGTGAGTACTGGCCACTTGCAAATGTAATCTAATGACAATAATGACATTTACACAATTAAATCCCGTGGAAGTCGTAAGAGGCGACTAAGGGAATAAAGGCTTGTAGTACTGTTAGGCGATGGGCTTGCTACCTGTCACTAATATACACTGTTAAACATCTTAGCTTAATTGTGCAAATTGTGGCTACAGAGTTATCGACAAGTTTTTGGAATTGTTGGTAATTCTGTAGCTCTGCCTACCCTACTCTGGGAATGAAGGCGTGAAGGTATGTATGTATCTATGTAAAAAAAACTGTTTTTTTCGTAATCCCTGTTTAAATTTGATAACACGATAGAGACAATGGAGCTCACGCTCGAGCGTGAGCTCCATGGTCCAGCAGAGCTTTTCGGTGCCATAATTTTATCACAACTTTCGTCGACGGTTATCTTAATATCGCTCGTTCCCATAAAACCATAATTGCAAAATATCTAATTGCCGATTTACCCGTTTTCTGAAATATGAAATACCCAAAATACCAGACTTTCTTTTTACCGTGTTTCTTTTTATATCGGATTGGCAAATCAACATGTTTTCAAAACATCATGTTCTCTTTAAAACCGAATTCCCATAATACCAGATTTTGATAACACTAGGCTGGCAAAACACAATGTACTTGAAACACCCAGTTCCTTAAGCTACCAGATACTCAAAATATCAGATTGCCAGTTTACGTAATTCCCAACACACCAGATGCTGATCATACTTGATTTCCGAATGCCTAAATTCCTAAAACACCGGATTTTTACTTTGGTAGATTACATAAGTACGGTTAGACAACAAAACCAACCGTAAATTTCAATTTTTTATTGTCAACTATTTATAACTAGGTACTGAACATTAGCAAATGGCAAATACAGTCTATGAATAAAATAATAATAGTTAGGGAGGCGAGGTAGCTAAATGGCGTAATTCAACGGCGCCGTCGAGACCTAACAAAATCGAAAGATAAAATAATTTCAAAAAGAAAAGCTCGTATGGTAAAAACCATTTTAGCGGTGGGTTTGGCGTGTACGGTTTTTCAAAAATGTTAAAAAAATCAGTTACTTGGGCATTCTCGAGCGCGTCAGATATTCATACTACGTATGCCCCAAGTGCCTCTGATAACAACGGTATACTAATCTGCCGGTTTGCGTGGTGGGGGTAGGCATATAATGTAGTCAAAAATGCAAAAAAAAAAAAAATTACTCGAGCGCGTCATATTTTCGGAAGGGGTGTTAAGTAGGCCCCAAGGAAGCTTCCTTTAAAAAAACTGACGATTTCGGCGTGACGATAAGTTATGATGAATTTTTAAAAAAGCAAAAAAAACAATTTTTTCACCTCAGCAGCTCAAACAAGCAGGTTTTGCTGCTTAAAAACAGTGAGCAAAATTCAATTTTGCTGCGAGCGTGAGGCAAAGTAGCTTTTTAATTATTTTTTTTAAATGCCGTGAGCAGTGCTGGGGCTATTTACAACATTCGAAAAAATTTAACTTCACTTTGTTCTGTCACTTTCACTTCGATAGGAAAAAAGCGAGAGATAGAAACAACTTGATTCGAAATTCGATTTTCAAATTCCACACATAGTAGGCCCAAAAAGAAACGCACGTTCGGATGCACACATAACCGTAAAATTGCAAATAAAACTATCTGTTAAAGTTTGAAATGTGTTTATTATAACTATTTTATACGATCATTTTTTTTATTTAATGTTTTGAAGACAAAATTAATGAAAAATAAGAAGTTTATCATGTATCTACATAATTTTGTTATTGTTTTAGCAATCTTTGATTTCGTGACATAAACCGCGGGGGCAGTTTCAGAACGCATTTCAAAAATAGCGGGATTATTGTACTTGTTTAAAAAAAATGTTTTTTGTTGCTTTTCTGTTACGCTACGTCTCGCGAAAAATATCTGAAAGCTTATGATATTTTTAAGCAATGGAGACTTGCAAATGGTTCCAAAACTTTTTCGGAGACTGTACTGTTAGCGTATTTCATAGAGTTATCACAAACAAAGCAACCATCAACAATGTGGAGTATTTACTCAATGTTGAAAACAACAATAAAAACGAAGGATGATGTGCACATTGAAACCTACCACAAACTCATTGCATTTTTGAAGAAAATATCAGTAGGGCACAAACCCAAGAAGTCCAAATTTTTTTCAGCCGCTAATGTTCAAAAACGGCACGGCGGATGGAGGTCGAATATGGTTGCGGAAGGATATATTGAAGATTCACTTGAAAATAAAACTAAAATCTGTAAGCGTATCATAGAGAACATAAGTTTGAAACAGACCTCAGATCCTTGGTCTCGCCCATCTACTTCCAGAGTCACAAATACCGCCACTGAGTCACCTTCTTTCCATATCCTTCCCCCACAATCCAAAAGTGAGGAAGCCGAAACCATGAGCTGGAAAGAGACCTCAGATCCTTGGTCTCGCCCATCCACTTCCAGAGTCACTAATACTGCGACTGAGTCACCTACTTTCACTATTGTGCCGTCACAATCTACAAGTGAGGAAGCCGGTGAAACTATGAGCTGGAAACAGACCTCAGATCCTTGGTCTTGCCCATCTACTTCCAGAGTCACAAATACCACTGCTGAGTCACCTACTTTCTCTATTCCTCTGTCACAGCCCACAACAAGTAAGGAAGCCGAAATCTCAGCCTCATCAACTACTCAAACTCAAGTTTCTAAGACAACAATATCGGTTCCAAACAAAACTGTAACATTTAACTTGCAAAACTGCAGTAATTTTACTTTTAACTTTTAATTTTTGAAATTGTTGGTTTTACAAATATAGATACATGTTATTTAATTTTTATCATATTGTTTTTTTTCATGTCTTCACTCAAAAACAAAAAAAGCCTCTGCTTCGCCATTCCGTTGTGGGTTCATGTCACACCTAAAATCTTCAAGCTTCATCTGGCATGTCTCCTCTTCGGGGTAGTAAAGTATCAGGCCACAGCAACAAATTGCTGGAAAAATCTGTTGCCTGCTTAGGAACCTGAAATGTATACATGGTTTTAAGACTCAGTTAAAGAAACACTTGCAGTTAAGGGAACAGTAACTATTAATTTGGTTCCAGTCAGATACCTGTTTTTTATGTCCCACAAGCATTAAGTAGCATGATGTTAGTAGCTGTTTTTCTTTGTTTGAATTTGTTCAAGTTTAGAAATCCACGTCTTTTGTTCAATTTAATTTATTTTTTGTAGATTATGACTCTACGAGGCTGTCAATGATTCCGTCAACGTAACTACTTTAGCTCATAATCTGCCCCCGTCGCTTCAGAACCTGAAATGTATATACATAGTTTTAAGGCTCATTAAGGAAACACTTGCAGGAACGCGAAAAAGTCGAGAAAATTTCAGACATATGAGACTACCTAGTTGCAATTTAGTTCGAATCACGTATTCACATACCTTTTTTTATGTCCCACAAGCATTCAGGAGCACGGTGTTACTAGACGTTTTTCATAGTTTGATACTCAATTTGGTTTTCATGGTCCTTGACCTACTTTTGCTAATTTGTTCTGCGTATTAAACAAATGTAATGTAATGTAAATGACGATGTAATTTTTGTTAATTTGTCCGCCATAGCCAATAGCCATAGAATAGACGAGGCCTAATTAAAGCCACAGACTACATAAAGCTGTATAAAGTTGTGTTTGCACTACGGCATTATCAAGTTGAGTGACAGGTTTTATCTGTTTCATGTTTATTTTTTCCACTTTTTATTTTATTAGTATTTTGCTTTGCTTGTGATTGATGCATATGCGATCGTGTCGTTATTTAGTCGTGTATTCACCAAATGGTCACAACGGAAGACCTGCGTTGGCCCTACCAGCTTCGCGCTGTGTTGTTCTCGCTGCTGAGGTGAAAAGTTGTATGTCTCACACGAGACCAAAGTTTTTTACGTCTCGTGTCTTTGAATCGCTACGCTCGTGATTCAATAATAGAATCCTTCGCTTACTCGGGATTCAACATCATCACTCGCAGCAAAAACCAACTTTGCTCTCTTGTTGAACAAATAACTATTTTTGAAATACTCGAGCGCGTCAGATTTTCATAGGGGAGGTTTATCTCGGTATCCTGAAAGCATATTTTCTTAATCTGACAAAAATGTTGGTGGGTTCTCTTAATCTGACCGAAAAAGGTATTTTGGTTTCTTTTTTTTCCTTTCTTTCTCCTTGATAAAACGGGGAATTTAAGAATGACAATAAAGCGATAGATATTCCCTTTTTTGTCTATTTAAACTTTTTTTTTGGAAAATGTATCGTTCGCGACTTATATGCCGCAACGCGTTTTTCGGAAGACGAAATGGCTCCTCCACACTTCCGGTCATGCGGAAACCGGCAGATTTTGTATTTTTAGTAAGTTTTAGATTATATTCTTCAAAATAATAAAAAAAAAAATCGCGCTCGAGAATGCCGGATTAACGTTTTTTTTTTACAAGTTCGCGACCCTATAACTCGGCGGCGTCAAGGACTTATCGTCAGATTAGTTAAATTTTGTCTTAAAACACTAAAATCAACCTCCAATATCTTAATCTGACGCGCTCGAGTATTTCAGACAATCGTTTTTTTTTTACTAATCTGATCGTCTATCCTAGGCGCGCGTCACTACATATAGAGCTAAATACTTTACAAGGTTGTTCTATTAGGTCTAAGGTATCTCTCATATCTTAAACTGCCACGCTCGAGTATTAAAGAAAATTCCCCTATTCGCCTCCCTAACTATAAGTAATGAAAAAATATTTATAAGTATATACACGATAAACGACTTCCACGCGGACGGAGTCGCTGGCAAAAGCTAGTCTTATATATAATAAAGAGACCTGTCCTGACGGACTGATTCATCGTCGCCCAGCCAATACTTCGGAAGCTAGAAACATTAAATCTGGATTTGCTTTTGTAACGTAAAGATCCGAAAAGACGGGGTTTTTTGAAATTCAAACATAAGTAGGTGAAAGAGTTTTTTTTTTTGACCTATTTTTTGAATCTTGGATTGAATATCTCTGAATAAAATTCATTAGACATGTATTTCAACATTTTTTACAACTCATCCCCAATAGAAGAGAAAAGGAGTGACAAAGTTGGTATTTAACGCAAACGAAGTCCTGAAGCACCTGACCGTACTTGTTTGATATTTGATATTCTGGGGATCTGGTGTTCTTCAATCTGGTATATCGAAAATATGGTTTATCTGAAATCTGCTCTTTGAAAAATCTAGTATTACATGATCATGCTAAGGCGAGATCAAGTTCTTTCGAGAAAATTGTGTTTTCCTAATCAGGTTTGTAAAGTATTTCAGTGTTTTGAGATTCTTGTGATTTCGAAATTTGATATTTTCGGTATAAGGTTTTATAGGGAACATGGTGTATTGAGAACATGGTATTTTATAAAACTGATTTAAAAAGGAACATAATATATAAAAATACTGGTATTGTGGGAATCTAATATTTTGGTAAGCATGTATATCGGCAATTAGATATTTTGCAATTATGGTTTAAAGGGATCGAGCGCTTAATATGAATGTCTCGGTGAGCTTGTATACATATATAATGTGGAAACGCCAAGCCATGTTAACACCGTCCGTAGGTACCTTCTAGTGGTCGACCGAGCGATTTCAGGACCTAGAAGCGGCAGAACGAGTATAAGCGCATAAATCGGCCATTATGGAAAAGTCCACTTCAGAGTAGAATTACTGTTTTAAGAACTGGTTCGAAAGAATGCAAAAGTTCATTGATTGCAAGGGATTTAAGGGAATACTTCTAAAAACAATGAAATATAATTGGGGTGCAATGACAATAATGACATTTACACAATTAAATCCCGTGGAAGTCGTAAGAGGCGACTAAGGGAATAAAGGCTTGTAGTACTGTTAGGTGATGGGCTTGCTACCTGTCACTAATATACACTGTTAAACATCTTAGCCTAATTGTGCAAATTGTGGCTACAGAGTTATCGACAAGTTTTTGGAATTGTTGGTAATTCTGTAGCTCTGCCTACCCTACTCTGGGAATGAAGGCGTGAAGGTATGTATGTATCTATGTAAAAAAAACTGTTTTTTTCGTAATCCCTGTTTAAATTTGATAACACGATAGAGACAATGGAGCTCACGCTCGAGCGTGAGCTCCATGGTCCAGCAGAGCTTTTCGGTGCCATAATTTTATCACAACTTTCGTCGACGGTTATCTTAATATGAATGTCTCGGTGAGCTTGTATACATATATAATGTGGAAACGCCAAGCCATGTTAACACCGTCCGTAGGTACCTTCTAGTGGTCGACCGAGCGATTTCAGGACCTAGAAGCGGCAGTACGAGTATAAGCGCATAAATCGGCCATTATGGAAAAGTCCACTTCAGAGTAGAATTACTGTTTTAAGAACTGGTTCGAAAGAATGCAAAAGTTCATTGATTGCAAGGGATTTAAGGGAATACTTCTAAAAACAATGAAATATAATTTGGGTGCAATGCGCTTGTAGTTTTTTAATTCCCGATCATTTCGGTATGCCTTTCGTATTGAGCGAAAACCCTCTTATTCTCCGGTTTTGCTAACCATCATTTTAATTTTTTACGTTTAATTTATACGACGGTAAACATAGCCTATTTGTGCAAAATGCGGTTACTGAATTATCAACAAGTTCTTAAAGTTGTAAGTGATTCTGTAGCTCTGCATACCCCACTCTGGGATTACAGGCGTGAAGGTATGTATGTATTTATATTCACTTAAATACTCTCTTTACTGCAGTTCTTTGTTAGTTTTATTAAGTTAAAAATTTGTGATTCACCGTCTCCTTTCTCGCTGGCAACTAGTTTAAACTAACACCCTACAACCGTGTGGCCTAGAGGGAGCGCCTTTACTAATAACGGCGTAAATAAGATTTTTTTTCACTCGAGCGGATTCCGGTTTCTTTAATTAGATAGATGATACATTTTTGGTTATGTCTGCCATACATAGTTTTAGTATATACTGTATAATTCCGAGGCGATTCAATTTGGTATAATTTAAACTATTTTCGTAACTATACTACTCAGCTGATGTTGTGTAATACAGGGTGGAAGAGGACCGGGGACCTTCCCGATAATGGGAGATAGTTTAGCCTTAACACTTTATTTCCCCCATACAAACTATGTGAATTTAAGCAGCCGTTTTCAAATTACAGCCGATTAAACATTCACACTAAAAACTACTTGTTTCAACCCTAAACATATGATTGGGTCAGTGAACTTAATTGTAAACAACATTTTCATACAGGATATTATTACTTTTTTTTTGTCGTGGATGCATACTTAGACCTGCTTCCAATGCGGTAAGAAATATGGCAGGGTTTGTGAGTCTCTTTGTAGGTACATCTTGAACAACTTTATTTATTTTTTCCTAAAATTATGAATAAAATAACATAATAACGACCTACTAACAGCCTGCTAAGAACAACTTGACACATTTCTGAAATAGCGACATTGACAGACAATGAAGTATACTCAATCTTCATAAACAATTAAAGATGATAATTAGAACCTTCTTTCATAGTATCTTAGTTTCCCTAAATTGATAAATAGGTTTTAGCTAGTTGAACAAAATTATTTACGAATAAATTGAAATTGTGCTGCTGAGTAGGCATATTTCATTCATTTTCATGCTTCAAAACGTGCATGTGAAACGTTTATGAAATAAACATTATTAAGAACTACTGATTATGTACTTAACTTATGAACCTCTTTGCGTTATTGTGTGGGCTATCGATGCATTTGATGTTAAAATGAAAATGTCATTAAATTTACTTATGTCATTCTTCAAATAAAAATGCCTTTGCTAGATGCTCGTGGTTATTTGAATTTGCTTTTATTGTACGCGACGTGCAATAATAACGCGGCTGAAGCTTTGCGTCGATACCGAGAAACATATCCTCCACCACATCCAACTGGGCATAGGACAATTTTTAAGGGCTATGCATCGTATCGCCAACAACCAGCCCGTTGTACCAGCAACAGCCCAGAACGACCAACGTGGCGGAGGCGTTGTTCGAATTGCGGCTCGACTTGACGAAACGGTGCTGCGTTATTTTAGAAGACATCCGAGAGCGAGTTCTAGAGTAGCGGGTCGACATTTCAGAATAACCCATACTGCAGTACTTACTATTCTCAAACGTGCCAGCCTTCACCCTTACAAAATACAGAGGGTTCAAGCTCTACTCCCTCGGGACTGCCCTATCCGCGAAGCCTACTGCCGATGGTTATTACAAAAGATAGTAGAAGAGCGAGATTTCATAAGGCATATTATTGGAGTGATGAAAGCTCGTTCACACGCAACGGAATATGGAATAGACGAAACGAACATGTGTATGCCGAGGAGAATCCTTTCGCTTATCGGTTCTCGAGTCACCAGTATCGTTGGTCTATTAACGTCTGGGCGGCGATTCACGGAGAAACTATCATAGGACCTGTGTTTCTGCCTCCAACTCTAAACAGAGACGGATACATGTCTCTTTTGAACACCGAGTTAGACAGTTATCTGGACGAATTACCACTGGCTGAAAGACAAGTCACTTGGTTCCAACAAGATGGTGCACCAGCTCATTATGTACACGAAGTACGAATGAAATTGAACAATGAGTTTGGGGATCGCTGGATAGGCAGGTTTGGGCCGCACCGTTGGCCGCCAAGAAGCCCGGATCTCACGTGTCTTGATTTCTTCCTGTGGGGCTCTGTAAAAGATAGTGTGTACAAAACGGAATGTGACACTGCGGACGAGATGCGACGACGAATAACTGATGCCTTTAACGATCTGCGGAGAAAAAATGATGAAGAGCATATTTTGTCAAGGGTGCACCGACATACTCACTCGGGCACGGGCTGCAGCGTGTATAATAAGCCGCGGAGGGACATTTGAACACCGAATGTGAGGGTAATTGAAGATTTTTGTAGACGTAGTGTTAGATTTTTATAACAACATGATAATGTGTTAACTAATGGTTAATACATTTTGTAAATAATAAAAATCATTTTCATTTCGTTTCATTATGGATTATTTGACGTCTATGAATCATAAGTTATCACCTTATCACTATGGCAACGTCAACGTTCGGAAATAAGCGTAGTTTCCGAGTTTTCATAGTCAAGTCGTAATGGGTAGGTGTAACAGGGTTGTCACCGCAATGAAAAAATAATCAATTTGGTTTTTGTTTTAATTAGTTAATTCATCATTATTACCATCACAAATCGACTGTGTACCTCTTAATTAATGCTATAGTTCCGGGAAGGTCCCCAGTCCCCTTCCACCCTGTATAACATTATAAAATATTTATTTCCCGTTAATTTGATACCATTAAATCAGAATTATTCGTAATTTTCGAAATACAGCCGGATCCAGGTACTTTTCAGGATTTAACATTGAATAACACCCCGTTCACACAGAGTCTCCGTATTTACGGTACCCGTTTTATCGTATACGTTTTTTCATTGATGGCGTATGGAGTTGTATGAGCGACTTCACATATGACACAGTATTCAGTATACAGTAAAAAATGTCGGTCCGCTAAATTATGACATTCCGTTTTGTTATCGAATACTGGATGAACGGAATACGTATCCGTCATGTATCCGTACATTTTTACTGCGGGGCGGGGGGAGCGGTGCAGCTAGACAAACAAATTACGGAGAATATGTGAACGGGCTCTCAGTTAATGACGGATACGTTGAACGCTATACGGTGCCTATGTGTGAACAAAGCATCATTTTTTGTTGTATCCGTTAAAACGGGTACCGTAAATACGGAGACTCTGTGTGAACGGGCTGTAACATGTTTAATAACATACTAAAATTTGGTGCTAGTACCACAAAGTGAACTCTATTTCACCTGACAGAACGCACTAATCGGCATTTTGTAAATACCGACGCCTCGTACGCTCCGTACACTGCGATTCCGAAGCGGCGGACGCGCAGCGTTGGGCGCTCATAAAACGCGCGGCGAGCGTGGAGAGCGATTGTCTAGTGTCCATCGTTCTAACTCGAGCGAGTCGCCCAGTCTTCGCTCGGATTACGATAGGTACTTGCAAATATTATAGTGCACATAAATTATATTATACTAAAATCACTGACTGGAATCAGGCTACATATCAGCCTTATCGGTAACAGATTAACGCCGCCAAAAGACTTCCTTATAATATGTAAAGATGGCATCAGACCGACTTTTACTGAAGAGGGTATTTTTTATACTTTTTAAAATTGTAATTTGTGTCCCAAAAGACATGATTATTATTGATCATTAAAATCATAGTTATTCATTATTTAATGCAATAATTATCATCCTATTATTTTTATTTGCTATCGATATCTGTAATATTCTTTATGAAGATATGTCTTATTGTGCCTGTGACAGATTGAAATTTTACGTGTCATGCGAACGTTGTTGCAACCAATTGAGCCCCCGGGAACATGAATGAGTAGAAGGCTAATTGTACTTGGGTTAATATGCTCCAACGTCAAAATGTACAATGGTTAAAAATCTCATTAATGAGTGATTGTTATAAAGAACAAAGGGCAAATTATGAAAGTGTCAAAATTCGTAAAGGGCGAAAAGTGTCTATGTCATAACGTACAATGACAAATTATGAACGTGTCAAAATTCGTAAAAGGCGAAAAGAGTATATGTATTAACCTACATGCGACAAAATGTACAAGGCCCCCGGGAACATGAATGAGTAGAAGTCTAATTGTATTTGGGTTAATACAAGTGGTATTTCAAGGGGTTTGTTAAGTCATTCTCCCGAACTCATTATTTCTTTGTATTAAATTTTCCGTTCGCATTTTTCCCCGAACGCGATATTACCTAATTTTATTTTTCACCATTCGATTTTATTACAGTCGCTTTTTTTGTTGTTCGACTTTTTTCCCAGTCGGTTTTTTTCCCGTTCGATTTCTATCTCAGTCGCACTTTTCCCAAAAGTATTTACATCGTAATTCGTAGGTAGGTTTAGGTTATGTTAGTTTTGCATCAGGCCCAGAGGGCCAAACCACCCAGAAATAGGAGCTCCGCGGTAGCGGTAGTGAAAATATGGTGGTAGGAAAAGAAGCGACTGGATAAAACTCGCAAGCGGAAAAACACGACTGTGAATATAAACTGCCGCAGGAAAAAAGGCGACTGGTAATATCGCGTTCGGGGAAAAATGCGAATGGAAAAATTACTACGAAGAAATAATGAGTTCGGGAGAATGATCTAACAAATCTCAAGGAGTTTTGTTATCAAGAAAGAGTTCTTATTGTTACGTAACAATACCTCCTTACTTACACATAAACTTGTCGATTTCCTTTATTGTACATTTTGACGTTGAAGCATATTAACCCTAGTACAATTAGACTTCTACTCATTCATGATCCTGGGGAAATTAACCATTATACGTTATGTCGATTGTACATTTTGGCAGTGTACTTTTGTGACACAGGATCATTATGGTCGTGAGAACATTATGACAATGACATATTGTACATTTTGACATTGGAGCATATTAACCCAAGTACAATTAGCCTTCTACTCATTCATGTTCCCGGGGGCAATTGAGCAGTCGACTAGCTTTTAATTCAGATGGACAGACGGACACCGAAGTCTCACCGAAAGGGTTCCTTTTTTACAATTTTGGTACGGAACCCTAAAAATACGTAACGATAGTAAATTCGTTTCAAATAACAGTAATTATAGTTTTACGATTTTTTTAAAACAAACTATGAAAAACTATGGACATATTTCATGGAACTAAAAATAAAATAAATAAACTACTTTTACTTCCTATATGCGGAACGGACCGTTAATGCCCAAGTAACATTTAGGCGCCTATTTAAGAGTTAAAAGGGTGGCATTAAAACTCTATCGAATTCTTTCTTATAGTGTTATTAAAGTGTTAAAAAATAACGCTGGAGCTGGACATAACCCTGATTTAACCCCGATTTGGCATAACTTTTTAGATGCTTAGGGTCTATAATGGTAGTAAAAAAGAGTTAGTAGTCGCTATCGGAGGCTATAAGACCGCTATAATAGTTATCACAAACAAACGGTAACTTAAACGGTAGTACTGGTTTATAACTGTGATTATTAACTCTAAGAGGAAGCCTCAAGCTCTACAACGTGTATATAAAGGCGAACTAAAACACTTCTAGAAATATTATTCTCTTGAGCTTATTATTCGCTTTGTATTGTAGCGCCTAATTGCCCGACGATGCATACAACGAACGATTCGATCGAACCACTAGCGTTTAATGAGTTAAGAGGTCTAGGATAATACCTCTATACATCCAAGAGAGTTAAAATTCGCTCAGAGATTCACGAGATTCTTAAACTGCATAGAAGCGATCATAGTCGCCGTATTACGTGTTAAAGCTTTTCTTTTCTTTTCTTTTCTATAGGCCTGTTGTATGCTGTTAAGTGATAATATTGTCAAAGAAATCTTTAGTATCGCCATAACATTCAATGGCTGCTATTATAGCGCTCTTGTTTCACATTACAATATAAAATAAGCTCTATATATGTCGCTAAAATGTTCGTGGGTAGTGTTTGACAATAACCTTGTCCTTCGACAAAAAGAATTCGCCGATACGACTTAAAACATTTAATGTCATTGCATTTCATTTTACCACATAAAAACACACAATTTAGCGGGATCAATCAATTTGCCAAATTAGGTACATCTGCGCACAATAAGATATGAAAAATATTATGAAAATATTATGATCCGAGTCGGCTGCACTTCCCTAGTAGGTTCGCTGTCATAACGAGTGTTTCCCGTTCGTCCGATCCGTTGACCGATCAATCGGTCCAAAGAGAATCGTTGTCCCATTTGACCGATCATAATAAAAACATGTACAGTCATTTTGAAAAGTACTTTATAAATCATAAACCCAAAACAAAATTAACTTTCAACTGCTAAAATAAACGACGATTCCAAGTATTTGATTATCTTGACTGCTACCTATATGACGCTGACTTTACTAGCGTCATGTAATAATTAAGTAATTTTTAGTAATTTTTAATACACTCAGCGGCACAGAATTTAACCAAATTTGTTATTTTAATTTTGTTGACATTGTAATTGTTATATTACTATTATTTAATAATGGGTGATTAAACAGAGTTGTTTAGAGAGCGTTTTGTTTGATTTTACGATTTAAAGATGAAAAACGTAAGAAAGAGCTAAAACTCAGTTAGTGATAAAACAGTAGAACTTTAATTAAACAAAATCAGTACCGACCGCGTGTTTCCACCTCTGGCTCTGATCACTGCTTGCATACGGTCCGGCATACTGTGGATAATGTTTTTGATGTCCATTTGTGGAATCTCTTCCCAAGCAGCCACTAAAGTAGTTTTCAGCTCACGAAGGTTCTGAGGTGGGTTGGAACTTCGCTTCACACGCCGTTTTAACATGTCCCAGACGTGCTCGATCGGGTTCATGTCCGAACTTCGGGCTGGCCACTGAAGTTTCCGAATTCCAACATCAGATACGTATTGCTCGACGACCTGTGCACTGTGTGCTCGGGCGTTATCATGCATTAGTAAAAAATATTCGGCTCCGATGAATTCCGCGTACGGCACAACGTGATCTTGAAGAGTTTCTTCGATGTATCGTGTAGCGTTGAGACGACCTTCCACAATCACTAACTCTGGGCGAGCGTTTGAACTAATCCCACCCCAAACCATTACAGAACCCCAATGAAAACTTACTGTTTGCCTTGTGGTTATTGCAAGAAATCGTTCACCACGTCTCCGGTACACACGTTCTCGCCCATCTGGTGTTCTCAAGGCGGCTCGGCATTCGTCAGTCCATAGAACATTGGCCCATTGCTCTAGAGTCCAGTTTGAATGTTCCCGTGCAAACTGAAGTCTTGCTACGCGATGATGTCTGTCTTATCTCAACGGCGGTGAGAAAGCGATTTCGAAGCACTTCCCGAATTATGAAGCGGTCATCACGGGCGGACGGGCACTTCACCCCGCCACTGCCTGGTCTTCTCGTGTAGAGTCCTGTCTCTCGGTATCGTTTTAATGCGTACTTCACGTTAGAACGCTCTACATTTAAGATGGTGGCCACTTGTCGCTGAGAGTGGCCTTGTTCTACAAGTAATACTGCTTGAGCGACTTGTGCGGGTGTTAATGACATCTTCGATAGCTTTTTGTCGTTAAAATAACGTCTCGTATCTATTGTAATGCAATTCATTGATAAAAACAGCAATTAATACACTTAAAGTCGTAAAATCTTAAAGTGACTTAACAACGATTTGTGCGGTTTTGCAATAAGTTGACTTTATTTTTTAAAACAAAAGAAATATAGCGGATATAGACAAAGAAAATTTATTGTCAATAACAATGCACCATGTAGGATTGATATTTATTTAACAAAATGAGTAGAACATAAAAAAATCGAAGTTATATATTTGGGTTAAATTCCGTGCCGCTGAGTGTATTAAGTAATTTTTAGTTGTTTATATTTTTACTAGGTAACTACTTAGTATAATATGCTAAAACTACTTTAAAAGTAGAAAATAATATTAATAATAGGCACTACTACTTACTTCCATTCTTACGTATACGTAGGTATTTTTATCTATAGGTAATTTTATTTTTATTTTTAATATGAATTTATTAGTCTTCATATTAAAATTAAAAATAAAATTAAAAATTAATTACTCGACATGACTGTACAATATTTAAAAACAGGGCGTCGGTCAAAAGGGAAAATTAATTCCCGTTAGACCGATTGATCGGTCAACGGATCGGACGAACGGGAAACACTCGTCATAACGTTCCTTATTTTAGTTTCCAGCCTAGACCGGACGACGACTACGGTGGCAAATATACGTTCATTGAATACAAAACGGACACATTCCAAAATCAGTCGGTGTTGCATTTTAAAATTAGAAGCTATCCGTATAAGATTTTCAATGCAAGAGAAAATCATTTTGTAATGTGTCCGTTTTGTATTCAATGAGCGATTATAACCGTCTTTTAATTTGCACAGTCGACTACAAGGAGATGTATCCACTATTAAACCTTATTACAATGCAACGGGGTGAAAAAGTGGGCACATCTCTTTGTAGTCAACTTTACAGACCAAACAAAATTAAAGTTTTTTTTTTCCTCAACCCTCCTGTGCGGTACTGTCAATAATATCCCAAAAATATCCCAAAGGGTCAGCAAGTTGAGAGATCAACCCGCTATTTCACTGTGCCTGGTGACAAGTTATACGTTGAAAAGTTGACGGGCTACTTCATCACTGGGCGTTTGTGAGCTGTGCGATATACAACAAACTAATGGTTACCAGCAGGTTGAAGCTAATGCTATTGTGTTATGTTATAATATAACTGTTTGTTACTTAAATGCATTAAATGCATTTTTTTTTAATGATTTGTTCTCCCCATTTGCTCTGCATTTCTGCTGTGCGATAGTATTTTAATTTAACTTTGGTATTGAGTGAAATATAAATGTCAGTAATAAAAAGTAGAAAATCCTTTAATTTTTGTTGTTATTTTTTCAGTGCAACTTCTACATAAATTTGCTATTAGAGCATCAGATGGTCCTATGAAGCTTCTGAAAGTCATTAAAAATCCTGTGACTTCTCATCTCCCGGTTGGCGTGAAGAAGATTACCATGTCATTTAGTTCCAAGACTGTTCAGAGTTGTAGGGAGCTGGTGCCACATAATGAACCGGTAGTCTTGATCGTGGGTGCCATGGCCCATGGAAAAGTCGAGGTGGACTACTCAGAGGATGTGATATCCATAAGTAACTACCCCCTGTCAGCCGCGTTGACATGCGCTAAATTGTGTTCAGCCTTTGAAGAAGTTTGGGGGGTAGTGTAATTTATATAGTAAAGTTATTAATCTTATTAGTCTTATTTATTCTACATAGATCTTATCTAAACAAGCCATGCTTCCTGCGCTTTCCTTTTGTAGAAATTCCCAGTACGCATTTTTTTTTCAGATTTGTAAGTTCTCGTAATAATACTTATAAGGAGACCGGGAAATTTCTGCTCATTAGTATCAAGTATGGCGACCCTTCAGGGGTCTAATTACGTAATGACTATAAGGAAAATGATGGCCATAGCGCTGGTAACGGTTGGTTACACAAAACATCTTGTATTTTCCGATAGTCGATGAAAAAAGAAGTAGAAGTTGAGTAATGCCATACTTCTCCGGTGTGGCTTACAGCTTACAGCCCACCATACCGACGAGAACACATTAATAATAAAAAAACAATTTAACGATTGTACAGTCAGCATCATAAATATAGTGGCAGTCAATCGTTCCAAATATACCGCACCATCCAAAATATTCATAAATACGTACTCATTCCAAATGATCAAATTGTTCAGGCCATCCACTGTATACAAATATACCGGAGCATCCACAACGCCATATACTTGGTAACATTCAACCCGCCGTTAGTACAGCAACGTCCAGAACGCCGAAGGTTTCTAAGCATCCAAAGTAGCCAAAAATACGGGACACATAAAAAAATTGAACCTTATTTACCAGTAAGTACGGTTGAATATTCAATCAAATCATTTTAATAGGTTAGCCAGTAAGCAATTTGACAAACCACGAAAACAGTACCATACTGTCATGGCATATATCTGTCTCACGTTTTAATTGGACACATTATTGCGTGGACTGCGTGGTTTTAAAAGGTTTTGTAATATTGAAGCTGCCAACTTAAACGCATCAATACGTTTCAATATTTCGCCAAGTTAGCCGTTAGTTACGATGGACCAGTGGTTTAGTAGTAACGCTGGTATCATCTTGGGTCGTCCCATTCATTTTTTGTCAAGTTCTTAGTTCGTCCCATTCTGCTTTCGTCCTCCATTCTTAATTCGTCCCTTTCGCCGGTAGTCTTTGTCGTCTTTGGTCCTATTTGTTGTTTGTCTTGTTCTTATTCAGGCTCATTCGGTGTTCGTCACTTCCTCTTTTGACATGTTCGTTGTTAGTCTCTTTATTTTTTAGTCTCATTCGTTATTCGTCCTATCGTCTTTGGTATTTTTCTAAGTTCGTTTTTTTCTTATATGGCCTCTTTAGAAATTGGTCTCATTCTTTATTGAACACATTCACTATTTACCCTTTTTTTCAGGTGACTAGAAAATTACGAAGTATAAAAATACCTAATATAGTTATTCAGGGGGTTTTCATTCCTAGATACGGGCAAATTCGGCTCCTAGTGATCTAGACAAAACGCTTAAATAGCAAAGAAAGGCGGAGGTTGTATAACTAAAACGGGAGACGAAAGCCGAACAAGACGAATTGCGAATGGACCTAAAACGATAGTGACTTATTGCAAATGGGACCAAAAACGAACGTGTCGAAAAAAAAGTGACGAACACCGAATGAGCCTGAATAAGGACAAGACAAACAACAAATTGGACCAAAGACGACAAAGACTACCAGCGAAAGGGACGAATTAAGAATGGAGGACGAAAGCAGAATGGGACGAACTAAGAACTTGACAAAAAATGAATGGGACGACCCAAGATGATACCGTAACGCTATGGAGTCATGTGTTCTGAGTTCTAATCCCCGTAATAGGTGCTATTTGCATTTTTATTTTATATTTTTGAAAATTGAATCATATTTTGAATGCAATAGAGCTCAAACAAAATGTACAACTACTCATTTTCAAAGCTTTTGAGTAGATACCCATTAAAACCAAAGAGGTTAATGCCCATTTTGCTTAAATTAAAAAATATAAATTCAATGTAATTTATTTGTTTTGTAGTGAGTTTCGTCTATGTAAACAAGTAATAAAGGAATACGGCCTTTTATGTATAAGTAGTTATTACAAATTAAAATAAAACAACGACTTTAAAAATATAAAATAAAAATGCAAATAGCACCTAATACGGGGATTAGAACCCAGAACACATGACTCGATAGCGTTACTACTAATCCACTGGTCCATCGTAACTAACGGCTAACTAGGCGAAATATTGAAACGTATTGATGCGTTTAAGTTGGCTGCTTCAATATTGCAAAACCTTTTAAAACCACGCAGTTCACGCAATAATGTGACAAATTAAAACGTGAGACAGATATATGCCATGACAGTATGTTACTGTTTTCGTGGTTTGTCAAATTGCTTACTGGCTAACCTATTAAAATGATTTGACTGAATATTCAACCGTACTTACTGGTAAATAAGGTTCAATTTTCTTATGTGTCCCGTATTTTTGGCTGCTTTGGATGCTTAGAAACCTTCGGCGTTCTGGACGTTGCTGTACTAACGGCGGGTTGAATGTTACCAAGTATAAGGCGTTGTGGATGCTCCGGTATATTTGTATACAGTGGATGGCCTGAACAATTTGATCACTTGGAATGAGTACGTATTTATGGATATTTTGGATGGTGCGGTATATTTGGAACTATTGACTGCCACTATATTTATGATGCTGACTGTACCAAGCTAACGCTCAACTAATCATCTTTGAGTAGTCATTCACGAAAATCATAATGCCATAGGTACTTTCCCGACGGTTCCAAATGCCCGCCGTAAAGGAGTAACTTTTTTTTTGCAAAATAATTTGTGCCACCCTACATTTTTTTACCAGTTCTTTGTATAATCGTAATTAGATGTCTGATAATGGCATATCTGTGGGAGGTGGGAAATGGGAACAATACCGTTTTTAAATTGTACAATTTTATGCGAGTATCGAACGATTTGTACCAGTATGGCATTAATGTTCCCTGTAAGTTTGAGGTTCAAAAATCATAAATACAATATTTCAAACAAATATGTGGCGGCAATCTTGTTTTATAACCAGATGTTATGTTGTATATTCTTCATATGAACACAACAAAACTATCATCAGTCTCGATCATCTCCGTCACAGCTCCCTCAAATATTTGTTATACAGGTGACATGCGTTCGCACACAGCTTTTTTGCACGAATCCATCACAACATCCCTAATGTTCTCATTATAGTGAGAATTATAAATATGTACACTTTCGCGGAGCACTGCGTCCTTATGCGAATTCACTGTGACCGATGCATTGCATTCTGGGCGATTGATGCATCGCCGCGTAGTCTTATTTTTGTTGGTATAACCGAAATTATATTTGTGCCCATCGTACACAAGAGCTGAGCGGTTTTTGATTATTTATAAAATTAAAATCTATATTGTTATCCATTATGAAATATCTCGATTGTAATAATGTTCAGGCGAAAGGAATTCATTGCATTTGTCACTATTTATCTTTCTAAAGCACTTAATTTTCAAGTGGCCAGTAACAACATCAGTACCCGTACCTCCAAGCAGTCTTACTTAATGAATTCTCGATTGTACAGAATAAAAGTAGTAACAAGACGAAAATTGGGATGCCGTTGATAATTAATTTAATTAATTACTTATTGGTTAAAAACTGTAAACTTCAACATAATTTTAAATATTTTCAATATCTATTGAAAATATTTAAAATTATGTTGAAGTTTACAGTACTGTACTGAGCTTACAGTACTGAGTTTTAGATATTTTGACAATGTGACGTTTTTGCGTCTACTTAATTTGAGCGGTTCTTACCCGTGGTACTACCAGCTGACCAATGATTTCTATTTGAATATCAAATTAACAGGGTCGACGGAGCTCCGCTAACGTGGAGCCCCTTTTTCTGGGTGGTTTGGTCCTCCGGGCCTGCTGCAAAACTAACATAACCTAAACCTACCTCATATTTATGATACTAATTTTGGTCAGTAGTACAACGCAGTAGTACCAGGGCCTGGGTTCCAATAAGTTCAACTAGAAGTTCAACCAGTTCAACTAATTGGATGACTTTTCTCCATTTTTTTCAACTTTAAATATTAGTTGAACTACTTGGACTGAAAAGTTCAATCATAATATTTTTATTAATCAAAACCTAGGTAGGTTTAGGTTATGTTAGTTTTGCAGCAGGCCCGAAGGGGCAAATCCACCTAGAAATAGGAGCTCCGCGTTAGCGGAGCTCCGTCGACACGGTCTTATTGAAATAAGAGTGTGTGGGATTGAACTTTTTATAATTTTCAGTCCAATGATTTCAACTACATTTTGAAGTTGAAAAAATTGGAGAAAAGTCATCCAATTAGTTCAACTGGTTGAACTTCTAGTTGAACTTAATGGAATAGAGGGTACCAGGGGCAATACCCTAATTTGAGTACACATTGTTGGAAATGGTTCAATTGAAAATTCATCAAAACATGATTAAGTAAAGTTTTAGACTTTTTGGGAAATGGTAAAATTGTAATTTTGATAATTATTATTTTATTTGAAGCTTCCCGTTTAGTCCCATTTTTATCAAAATGAAGAACTGGTTTTAAAGTCCATGAGGAATCGACGGAACTCTTCAAAATTTATAGCCACACCTATAGCACAGATTAAGTAAGAGTTACTACGTAACAGATATTTATCTGAGCGAGGTACGTCCGATAATCACCGCCTGACGGAACATAGTTGCCGATGCTAATACATCAAGGATGCCCGCGCGCGGCGATGTCATCTCGCTCGACCGGTTTTTGAGTGTCGAGACATGGTCGAGACACGTCAAGCGAGATGCAAGTAGGCGAGTAGTACACTCTTACTTAATCTGTGGTAGTAGGTACATTCTAGTCATTACGTCAAGTTCGGTTAGATGTGTGTGGTGTGTTGTTGTTTCTTTGAATTATTTTGGTGAATGTATAATTTAAAAAAATGACTCATTATTGTTGTGTGAGTGGGTGTTTACACAAGAGAACCAAAAATAATAAAAAGGAAACGTTTTTCTCTTTACCGGTGAACGAGGAAAGGTCAGTAGTTGCAATTTATTTTTATTTATACATATAAGATGATATACCTAAGTATATTGAAGTGATCAATCAACACGAAACAGTGTTCATCAAGTTAGAAATATTGAATTATCTAAATTCGGGGTCAATAGAAATGATAAAATTATTTGTTTACAAACAAATCAGTACTGTTTGACACATAACCTCAATATTTCTGCAAACGAGTTTTGATTCGAAAAAATATAAAAAAAAATATATATATATATATATATATATATAATATTTTGATTATTCAAGTAACTGTTTTTCTCATAATGTGTACCTGTTAATTTATATTAATATTTTAGATGTGTTGACAACCCTACCGTTCGAGCGAGCAAACGTATTTATAACTATACGTTCGCAGTAAACTACGAAAAATGAACTTTCAATAGGAGTTAATATGGTTTATTTAGGCGCGTTCGGCCAGCATTATACATATATTTTATATGTATTCAATACTTTTACGTGTTGATCGGACCTACTTTGTCGCTTTGTATAGAAGTGAAATATGCCTGCCTATAGCGTTTTTTTTTTCATTGTAACTTGTGTATTTGCTCTTGGAAAGCACTATTTGGTGAAGTGGAACTGATGATGAAGACCACAGATGGCCACCAGAACTCCTAAACCTATGTACTTATTTCAAGGGTGGCGACAAGATATTTCGATTAAGATAGTTGAGCGACTATGACAAAGCATATTTAGATTTAAATATATAACGTATGAGTTTTCCACGGCGTTGCATGATTGAAATGTTACATCGTTTTTTAATAATTGAGAAGTGGGACTACAAACAGCATAATTATGATCACTAAAAAGTATACTTAAAATAATAATAACACATACATACACATACATAAACTCACGCCTCCATTCCTAGAGTGGGGTAGGCAGAGCTAAAGAATTACCAACAAGTCTTAAAACTTCTTGATAATTCTGTAACCACATTTTGCACAAGTAGGCTAAGATGTTTCCCAGTTGAGTGTATTAGTGACAGGTGGCAAGCCCATCGCCTAACAGGACTGCAAGCCTTTATTCCCTTAGTCGCCTCTTATGACATCCACGGGAAGACATGGAGTGGTTCTATTCTAACCCGGCAACCACACGGGGTTGAATAAAATAAATGTTTAAAAAAACAAAAACCAGCCTTCAAAAAGCAAAAAATAGGTTATTTAAAATGGTAGGTAATAAGGTCAGTCCAACTGAAGTCGGCGTCCTACAATATTTTAACCAAAAGCTGACTTCAGTTGGACTGACCTATCCAAGCCAACCTACCATTTTAAAAGAAGTTTTTTTCAAGGTGGGTTTTTGTTTTTTTATGACATGTGGTTAGCTTTCAAAGTCAAAGGAATTGAATCGCTTCGAATGAAATTGTCTGTAATTTACATTTACTAATTAAAGATTTCTGTTTTTAGGAATGCGATGTAATAATCAAATCAACCCACATCTGTGATATTATTAGGTGCTTCAGATAATGGGACTTCTGGGAATACATATTTAGGTACCCAGTAGTTCTATTTAATTAAAAAACACTCTAGACTCGATTAATATAGACGAATAAAATTGAGAACCTCCTCCTTTTTTGAAGTCGTTTAAAAATTGTATTCAATATACATAATCAAATCCCTTCATTCCCAGAGTGGGGTAGGCAGAGCTACAGGTTTACCCACAACTCTAAAACCTTGTTGATAATTCTGTACTTAACCACTTCAAGCAAGCCCATCGCCTAGCAGTACTTCAAACCTTTATTCCGTTACGGCTGAACCCTGAATGCATACAGTGTGTTACTGGCATGAGGGCTTTCCTTGATACAGAGTAACAATGGGCAACTCCTTAATGTACCTACATGTTTATTTCAATTAAAACAAGAAAAAATAGTACACACTTGTTTTCTAACAAAAAATAAATTGCAAGCAATGTACACTGTGCGTTAAAGTTAATTAGTAAAGTCACGTGACCAAACTAAGCTTGTTTACTATTGACCATAGCAGCCCCATTTGACGTTTGACTTGGTCATCGTACCTATTCATTCGTAGTTCATTGTAAACGAATTCAAAACTGTTAAAGCCCAATTCAAAGTGTTTCAAAGAAACTAAAGCTTAATTTTGCTTGTATCGATGCGAAGATAATGTTTACGAACTATTATTAAAAATGTATTTAGTTGGCTGATACCAAGGCTAAAAATAATGTATGAAGAATTAAAAGCAGTTGACATTATAAATATTATATTAAAAGAAAAGCAACGTAAAAAATCTAAATAATATGCTCAATATGGCGACCACCACTATTAACGCACAATTCATAACGTCGTTTTATGTTGTCGTGAATCGATCGGAAATCCGTCGTTTCCAGCTGATGAAAAGCTTCCACTATTTTAGACTTCATTTCGTCCCGAGTTTCGCTGTCGGTACCGTAATCTTGATTTTTTATAGCTCCCCATGAAAAAAAATCAAGAGGCGTCAGATCAGGGCTTCTTGGTGCCCAATTTTGGTGGCCATAACGCCCTATCCAGCGCTGTCCAAACATTTCATTTAGCTTTTCTCTCACAACTAAAGCTGAATGAGCAGGAGCACCATCCAGCTGAAACCATATTCCACTGCGATCTTCTTCAAAAAGGGTATTCAAATGATTGACCAGAGGACCACTTAGAAGTTCTAGAAACCTCTGTGCGTTCAAAGTCCCATCAATTAAAACAGGTCCGATGATAGTATTATTGTGGATAGCTGCCCACACGTTTATGGTCCAACGGTATTGATGGGCAGTCTCCCTTAAAACATGAGCATTATTTTCTTTATCTGTCCAGTGGTGGGTATTTTTGCGGTTCCAAATTCCATTCCGGCAAAAAGTACTTTCATCTGTCCACATAACCTTTTGTTGAAAGGAATCATCCTCTCTACGCATGCTTAAAAACCAATTGCAATAGGCTACTCGTAGTGGAAAATCTCTTGGTAATATTTTTTGTTCCTTTTTAAAATTCCATGAACGGTCTTGTTTGTAGTGCCCACGTTCGCCCAGCAGTACGAGTACTGGATGTGGGGCATTCTCTGAAATGTTCCAGCACCCTTTCTTCCAGAGCCACAGACACGATCCCATTCATAGTTCTTTCGGGATTACTAGGAACAATAGGCCTATTTTCCCGAACTCGTTGCACGGCTTCCAATATGAATCTGGGATTGTGAGGGTGTCGCCTGTTAGGGTATCTTTCACGATACAACCTCAACGCTTCTGCTGCGATACCGCGTGTTTCACCGTACAACAAAATCATGTCGCACATCTCACGAGCGTCGTAGGCCATTAGTTAAACTCACGATTTATTCCGCAATAAATTTACGAGTATTACTAGAGGAATGACTTTCGTTCAAGTTTGACAACTTTCTGTCATTTTAGTTTCATCAATCTGACAAATTCAAGGAAAAACTCTCTATGTTTTGCCCCTGTACCAATGTATGCCTTGTACACACAGCAACACATCTAGCTATACACTTCAGAAATCTGAAATATTGCATGAAAGAGAGTCGCACTAGAATGCATAGAAGTTGACATAATACACATATATACATCTCTTTCTTTTTCTCTCTGTTCTGTCTTTAATGGTTAGTTAGGTGTGATGTTGTGTGTACCAAGTATTAACGATACTGATTGATTACGATACTTACATATAGCTCAAATACGTTGATGGTAGTTAAAATCTACGAAGTTAAATTGCAGCGTTACGTTAGTTAACTTCGACTTAATTACACCTGCAAATAATTACTTATGCAACATACTATCGTTAGTTAAAGCAGAAGCCCTCATGCCAGTAATACACTGTACTCCTCCGAAACGGCTTGACCGATTCTTATGAAATTTTATATGCATATTCAGTAGATCTGAGAATCGGCTACTATCTATTTTACATTTCTAATTTATAAGGCAAAACAACGTTTGCCGGGTCAGCTAGTAATAATATATTATAAAATATTTGTAATAACAAAAGAAAATATTCGTCATTTTATTTTATTTTTTGAGCTCCGAGCCAAGGCTTTTCTGTTACTGTCTAAGGACATTCAGATGGGCACAGTACTTGCACTTTTGTTAGATGTTTCCCACGGGACCTCTAACGTAAATTATGCGATGTGTTGTTTGGGTACGGTCCACCTGTGACCTTTGTGAGGACACTGGTGACTAGCAATTTCAGATAGCGATATAACCGAAGGGCTACTAAACTATTTATTTATTTATTTACTTTTATTTACTTTATTGGAGATAAAACAGAAACAAACAATGCATTACTTATGAACTAATTTACAAAGTTATTTAGATACAGTTGTTTCCTTAAACATATCTCACTGAGGACATAAAAAAATATACAGGGTGTCTGGAAAACCTTCGGAGAAATTTGGGGGGGTAATAGTTGGCACGATTCTGATCACGGGGGTATGGTTCATTTTTGTTTCTGTTAATGTAAAAAAAAAGAAGGATTAATTATATTCATTTTGTTACTTGATGTATCGCAGCCGATATCTCGACCTTGACATTTTGACGTTGATAGTATACTACTCCAACAGTTCGTAGTATCTTACGTCAAAATTCAATGTCCGAGGTCAATGACCTGAGACCATACGTTGTCACATGGTATGTAAACAAACAGTTCGCTCCATGTAAACAAACAGTTCGCTCCATGTAAACAAAAATCAAGGTAGCATTATAATAAAAATAAAATTGAGTAATTTTAGTGCAACTTACCTACTGTATTTTCGTTTTTGCAATTTGAACACTAATTGGTTTTAAATGTGAAATCACTAGGTCTCTTGTTCATGTTTTGCCGAGACTGATCATATCGTCCGTCTTTTACTGTCGAGATCTAACCATTTACCATTGTTTTCTGCTCTAAAGTAGCCCATATAACTGATTTACAGCAAAAATATTGAAGACGTGAATATTGAAAATAACATAATTTAACACTGACATCTAATGACAGCCATAAATTCATAGACTTCTCAAAGTTCAAATAGACGGATTGAACGATCCGATTATTGCTCTCCGTATTGAAGAAAAAAAAGGAGAAAAAGAAAATCGTTTATTGGTGCAAACCACAGAAAAATAATAATCAAATTAAATACAGTGAGAAAATAATTTAAAACAAAACCTTAAAACTATTTTATAAAATAATAATGCACCAAATTGGGTGCTACTCAGCATCATAGTGTCAGACATGCCGTGACGCTGCACGCGCTGATTTTCAGGGCAACCAGACGGGGAGAAAGCGCTGCTGGCTGCTGGTTCTTTCCTTTTGATCCGCATGGTATTTGTGGCAGTAGCCAAAAGTCCAAGTGCAAAACATTTTGTCGATGGATATAAAGGTCGTCGCATAATTGATTATAATAGGCTATTTGACAACATTGAAAATATACTACAAATTGTGGTCATCCTATCTGATACTAGCGTAAAATAACGTATTTCACTTTATTTCACATTAAATTATGTCTATTTTTTTGGAAATTACACGAAATAATAAGGATTTTTTTTGAAATTTAATCTGTGGCAAAAACGCTATGTGATGTTAGAAATACTTTATAACCTGTGAGTGTGATGTGAAGTCACATCACATGCAAGTAAACAAAACAAACCCCAAACCAAACATCGCTTCGCTTGTGACATCGCTTCCTTGACTGATTGTGATTGTAGTCCACGTTTTATATTTTCTGGGTGTTCCTTAAGCCGGCTACTCACACACCTGCTGCAGGGGCAATACCGGTCGCACGGCGGTTGGACCAATTTTAGGCTGTTCTCTACACACTAGCCTGCCGTTCAGTGTGTAACTGATAGTCCCGCTGAACGCACGTCCACGAGAAAGCCTCCTGTATTGTCGAAACACCAGAGGATTGGTATCGCCTTGGCACTTTCTGTGGTGCTACCAAAAAAAAAGGAAGAGAAGATATTGGGTGAAGAATTGGTTGCAGAAACGAAGCAAATTGTGCCACATGAATATTATGAAAGAATTGGAAGTAGATGATCTTAGAAACTTTTTGCGAATGGATATTGATTCTTTTGAAGATCTCCTGGCTATGGTAACACCGTTTTTTCCATTTTTGTCCACTCCGCTCGGTTGTCACCAATGAACTGACTGGAATTGCCCCAATCCTACTACACACGCAGCAACCTTGCAGGGCGGTAGACACAATCTAGGGAGCTAGGAAGGTCTTGCGCCCCCGCCCGGCCTGCCGCAGGCCCAATCTAAAAATTGCTCCTGCTTGCCTACACACATCACAATTAAGGAGGCCATCAAGGGTCCAATTCCCATATTGCCCCTGCAGCAGGTGTGTGAGTATCCGGCTTTAGTGGCCTTTTTCTTTTAAGGGTTTTTACCACAGAGTGTAATCACGTCGACCTCTTCTTACAAAGCGATCCTATTTTTCTCTTTCTTCTATGATACGAATATCTAGCAACAACATGTATGATGCCAGCTTTAAATGTAATTTTCATCACACTTGCATGTAAACAGTATCTAAACATACAGGTTAACTTGACCGCAATGCCCCATATAAAACCCTCGACCTTTCTTCTTACCATGAAACCCAAGGTCGGTAAGTAATTTTTTTTTAATTTAAATAGCACAGCACACAGGTCATGTAAGTTCAAGCAAAGAGTTTACACGCAATTGTAAAATTGTCTTAAAATGTTATTTAAACAGGAATTTTATTGCAATCTCGCTACATGTTACTTAAATACTCAATTAATATTCTTAATAATCGATTTTAATAGTTGTCTGTAACAAACGTCGTTTTTTTTTACACTCCTTCAGGGCTGTATGTATACCTACGTAAGTATTTGCCCTTAACGTTTCTGAACGAAACATTTGCATAATCTGTGGAGTCCGCCAGCCATCCGCTTAAAAAAAGTTCAAGTAATTCGTAACAATAGTTGTGATGACTTGTGTGTTTATTTACTCGCAAATGTGATGAAAAACATTGTATGTTTCACGGGCGGTACGGGAATTACGTACCTCGACTCAGAAAGCCCTCAGTCTTCGACTTCGGGCTTCTACTAGAGCCTCGATCGTAATTCCTTACTTACCGACCTTAATACACAATGTACTATTTGATAAAACGTAACGTGTAGGTAGGATTTTTTGTTTACAAATGAAACCTAAAACTCTTTTCATAAAGAGTTTTAATGGTCCAAGATTTAAAAAGATAATATGTCAAATTGTCAATAATTAATTATTGTGTTTTTTATTCGTCGGAAGCCCTGATAGTGAAATGTGAAATACAGCCATGATTCATGATCTGGGAGGCCATTTGCAACGTTAAAAGATGGCGGACGTGTAATTTGTTTTAGACTTTAATTTTTGGGTAATTAGGTGTTCAAAGTTCTTTTCTGATAGTGATTTGTACTTTTTATGCCTTAGTGTCGCACAGTGATTGAAGACTTGGACTTATTTCGTGTATCTGGCATCTTTCTTCTCGTTTCAAGTGGACTCGCAGTGGTGCAGAGGTTAAAACTATCTTGACCTCTGACCTACAAATCACCGTACAACGTTGCCCCCAATCTTCCTAGAGAAGATTGGATTGTGTTTTATACTCATATAAACCTTGACACTGGCGAAATCACTTCACGTGGAAGCCATATCCATATAGTGGTAGTAGCTGTTCAAGTCGCCGCGGGGGCAAAAAAAAAAAAAAAAAATTCATGATCTCGTAAAATAAGTAATGTGCCTACGAGTGCAAGTGCTATTTTAGCCGTGTGAGTGTGAGAAAAGTGTGAGTAAAAATCATAATCGTAAGTTTCAGTTTTAGATTATTTCACATAATAGCCCTTATCAGACACCGTCTTTTCATTCACATTACAGGATAATGTGTCAGTTTTCTAAACTCCATGGAGCTTTTGACCATGATTGGAAACATTGTTCATAAGGAACAACTTGTTTATTTACATTACGTTGTGACACATATCGTCGGTGAAACTGCAAAACCGCGTAAGTGACATTTTAAATAAGGAGCAAAATGCACCTTTTTAATAAGACCGTAAGGTTTATTTTGCTCTATCATAAATTTGTTACTTACGCGGTTTTGCAGTATCACCGCCGATATTATGAATGAATCAGTTAAGATGGGGCACACTGAGAGCATCGTCAGGAAAGTCGATGATAAATCTGTCTGTAACTCAGTCAAATATTAACTTAAACAAAAGTTACCAATATAGTCAACTCTTTTTATTATTTAATCGCACCAGTGTTGTTAAATATGTTATCTGGTTAATCTGTGGATATCTATAATTGGCTTTGTTTGCTATTTGGTGTTATCGGTTTTATATTTTCTGTATTGTGCTGTTGATGTCCTTAATAAATAAATAAATAAATAAATAAATAAATAGGGATGATCCAAATCATCCACCCTATCTACAGTTAAAATTTCTCCGAAGGTTTTCCAGACACCCTGTATATAGTTGGCAACATGCGACAATACCTACAGGGTTTCGTTTACGTTCTAGGAAACAAAACAATTTTATTTTTAATACTAAAAAGAAAAAGAAAAGTCTAAAAAACAACGTGTACATGCAATTCCTTTTTTTTTTTTTTTTAATACCTATTTTTTTTATTTTATTAAGTATATAAAGTAGTGACAGCGGCTCTAAACCGGGTACGGGAGCAGGAGAACATATCAACATCACATAATAGTTTGTTGTGGTGGTTACAAAGCCTATACAGGGTGTCTGGAAAACCTTCGGAGAAATTTTAACTGTAGATAGGGTGGATGATTTGGATCATCCCTATATTGGTAACTTTTGTTTAAGTTAATATTTGACTGAGTTACAGACAGATTTATCATCGACTTTCCTGACGATGCTCTCAGTGTGCCCCATCTTAACTGATTCATTCATAATATCGTCGGTGATACTGCAAAACCGCGTAAGTAACAAATTTATGATAGAGCAAAATAAACCTTACGGTCTTATTAAAAAGGTGCATTTTGCTCCTTATTTAAAATGTCACTTACGCGGTTTTGCAGTTTCACCGACGATATGTGTCACAACGTAATGTAAATAAACAAGTTGTTCCTTATGAACAATGTTTCCAATCATGGTCAAAAGCTCCATGGAGTTTAGAAAACTGACACATTATCCTGTAATGTGAATGAAAAGACGGTGTCTGATAAGGGCTATTATGTGAAATAATCTAAAACTGAAACTTACGATTATGATTTTTACTCACACTTTTCTCACACTCACACGGATAAAATAGCACTTGCACTCGTAGGCACATTACTTCTTTTACGAGATCATGAATCATGGCTGTATTTCATTGATTTGTAACACTATCAGGGCTTCCGACGAATAAAAAACACAATAATTAATTATTGACAATTTGACATATTATCTTTTTAAATCTTGGATCATTAAAACTCTTTATGAAAAGAGTTTTAGGTTTCATTTGTAAACCAAAAATCCTACCTACACGTTACGTTTTATCAAAATTACATTTAAAGCTGGCATCATACATGTTGTTGCTAGATATTCGTATCATAGAAGAAAGAGAAAAATAGGATCGCTTTGTAAGAAGAGGTCGACGTGATTACACTCTGTGGTAAAAACCCTTAAAAGAAAAAGGCCACTAAAGCCGGCTACTCACACACCTGCTGCAGGGGCAATATGGGAATTGGACCCTTGATTGCCTCCTTAATTGTGATGTGTGTAGGCAAGCAGGAGCAATTTTTAGATTGGGCCTGCGGCAGGGCGGCAGGGGCGCAAGACCTTCCTAGCTCCCTAGATTGTGTCTACCGCCCTGCAAGGTTGCTGCGTGTGTAGTAGGATTGGGGCAATTCCAGTCAGTTCATTGGTGACAACCGAGCGGAGTGGACAAAAATGGAAAAAATGGTGTTACCATAGCCAGGAGCTCTTCAAAAGAATCAATATCCATTCGCAAAAAGTTTCTAAGATCATCTACTTCCAATTCTTTCATAATATTCATGTGGCACAATTTGCTTCGTTTCTGCAACCAATTCTTCACCCAATATCTTCTCTTCCTTTTTTTTTTGGTAGCACCACAGAAAGTGCCAAGGTGATACCAATCCTCTGGTGTTTGGACAATACAGGAGGCTTTCTCGTGGACGTGCGTTCAGCGGGACTATCAGTTACACACTGAACGGCAGGCTAGTGTGTAGAGAACAGCCTAAAATTGGTCCAACCGCCGTGCGACCGGTATTGCCCCTGCAGCAGGTGTGTGAGTAGCCGGCTTAAGGAACACCCAGAAAATATAAAACGTGGACTACAATCACAATCAGTCAAGGAAGCGATGTCACAAGCGAAGCGATGTTTGGTTTGGGGTTTGTTTTGTTTACTTGCATGTGATGTGACTTCACATCACACTCACAGGTTATAAAGTATTTCTAACATCACATAGCGTTTTTGCCACAGATTAAATTTCAAAAAAAATCCTTATTATTTCGTGTAATTTCCAAAAAAATAGACATAATTTAATGTGAAATAAAGTGAAATACGTTATTTTACGCTAGTATCAGATAGGATGACCACAATTTGTAGTATATTTTCAATGTTGTCAAATAGCCTATTATAATCAATTATGCGACGACCTTTATATCCATCGACAAAATGTTTTGCACTTGGACTTTTGGCTACTGCCACAAATACCATGCGGATCAAAAGGAAAGAACCAGCAGCCAGCAGCGCTTTCTCCCCGTCTGGTTGCCCTGAAAATCAGCGCGTGCAGCGTCACGGCATGTCTGACACTATGATGCTGAGTAGCACCCAATTTGGTGCATTATTATTTTATAAAATAGTTTTAAGGTTTTGTTTTAAATTATTTTCTCACTGTATTTAATTTGATTATTATTTTTCTGTGGTTTGCACCAATAAACGATTTTCTTTTTCTCCTTTTTTTTCTTCAATACGGAGAGCAATAATCGGATCGTTCAATCCGTCTATTTGAACTTTGAGAAGTCTATGAATTTATGGCTGTCATTAGATGTCACTGATGTCAGTGTTAAATTATGTTATTTTCAATATTCACGTCTTCAATATTTTTGCTGTAAATCAGTTATATGGGCTACTTTAGAGCAGAAAACAATGGTAAATGGTTAGATCTCGACAGTAAAAGACGGACGATATGATCAGTCTCGGCAAAACATGAACAAGAGACCTAGTGATTTCACATTTAAAACCAATTAGTGTTCAAATTGCAAAAACGAAAATACAGTAAGTTGCACTAAAATTACTCATTTATTTTTATTATAATGCTACCTTGATTTTGGTTTACATGGAGCGAACTGTTTGTTTACATACCATGTGACAACGTATGGTCTCAGGTCATTGACCTCGGACATTGAATTTTGACGTAAGATACTACGAACTGTTGGAGTAGTATACTATCAACGTCAAAATGTCAAGGTCGAGATATCGGCTGCGATACATCAAGTAACAAAATGAATATAATTAATCCTTCTTTTTTTTACATTAACAGAAACAAAAATGAACCATACCCCCGTGATCAGAATCGTGCCAACTATTACCCCCCCAAATTTCTCCGAAGGTTTTCCAGACACCCTGTATAGAGGAGCTCGCTTTCCAGCATTGGTCCTAATTTTAGGAAGAGCAAAAAGGTTTTTGGTCCTGGTGACCTTGCGAGGAGTTCTAAATTGCAAAGTGGTCAGGAGCTGCGGGCAATTGACTTCGCTTACGCAGATATTGCGCAGCATGACTGCGTCCGCGACAGCGCGCCTGTCTTTAAGGGTCAACATTTTATACTTCACCAAATGAGTATTATAGGAGCTTTGCGGAGATTTTAATTTGTAGTTTAGGTAACGGAGGAATTTCTTTTGTATCATTTCTATTCTGTCGGAATATATATTGTAATGCGGGCTCCAAGCAACGGAGACAAGGTAAGGTGGGGGAAGATAAAAAAAGGGGAAAGATTAAAAGTCTCACATAACTCCCTATTTGGTTTAAATTTTTTAGTGCTGGTATCATCCATTAAGCCGCCATTTTGTTACGATCCGCCGCACATTCGCCAGTGACCGCTCGGAGTAAGTAGACGTGTGTTATGTGCTATTTTGTGAAGGTCGGCATTTCGTGGTGAATTCGTCGATTTTCAATCTTACCCCGTGTTTCATAACTTGATTAATAAGGGGAGTATAAAAGTTCTGACTGACTATTTATGTGTTATTTGAGATTCTATTTTTATTTACTTCTGCTAGATGTAGCTATTAATCATATATTGAGATTTACGAGAAGTTTCCATCTTTACCCAGCCAATTTCGCTGGGGTAACATTGAAATAGTAATGTTTCAATCTTCCCCCGTTTTTGAAAGTCATAGAAAAAGACACATATTCTCAAACTTTGCACTTAAAAAAATAATTATCGTAAGGTTTATTTTCTGACCTAATATAACGATAAGATAAATAGTAACTAAGAAGTGTTGTGTGAAATTATTGTGTGAAATCAATAATAAATCTGTATTTTTTTGTTTGGAGAGAAAAAAAACCTCTTAAAGTTAACTAGAAGTACTTATTTGGATTTCTAATATTATAAATGTAAGTAAGTCTGTGACTAAATTTTCTACACAGATTACTAAGTATTTGGTATATTTTTGTATTTTAAATGTGTCTTAATTTGTTACACAGATTAATATTTATTTTCTAATATTTTACATGTAAGTGGCTTAATTTGTGACAAAATTAGTCATGCTGCAAGAAAATACTTACTTTTTTGTATTCATTTCTTTTATAAAATAAATAATTGTTTCCATGCAACTGTTATTTTACATCCAAACTGATCTTCTTAATATTTAAAAAAAATGTGTACGTTTTTTATATGAAGAATATACAATAATAAGTTTGAGTATCACTGTCGTTTTCCCTGTGAAGCGGGGTAAGAGTAAAATACTTTTTTTTTCAACTGCACTTTTCTTGTTACCTATCAGGAATATTTACGCAAAAATCATCTGTATCTGTTAAGCGTAAGGAATTCTATACAATAACGAGCAAAAGTAACCGTTTGCATTCATTTAAAAGACTTTAGACACTATGTCAATCTTACCCCTCGACCATTCCATCTTAACCCGTCAATTTTTTATACAAAATTTGATTTGATTTTATTATTTTTATATATTAGAATAGGCGTAACCGAGTTTTATCGACAGATTACAAAAATATAGCCCTTGCTGATACCTACCAATTTATGCAATTGAAAGGAAGTAAATAGTTTTTTATTTTACGAGGGTTTTAACACAACACTATCCATCTCATCAAAAAACCATTCAATCTTCCCCCACCTTACCTTACTCAAGATTTGGTCTAACTAGTGATTGGTAAAGATAAACCAAAGCCCGTTCTGTTTTGAATGGTTTTGTGAACTAGATAAGGTAATTGATATAACGGGCTACCCGGATGCACACTTAATTAATTTTATTTTTTATTCATAAAACTACAATTCAATATCAATTATAGGATTATTTACTCATCTACCAAAAGTAGCTACTTATTCATAGGGTTGTGGTTGAATTACTGTGAAGTAGATGGTATATGTAAGTTTTACACATTTTATTTATATCAAAAATAAGAAAATTATTTGATGAGAAAGTTAATGGATGGTGGGTTAATTAATACCTAATTCATCACATCACTTTATAATTTCTATAAACTTTACACTTTTTGTACTATGACTCTTAATCTCTTATTCTAAACCAGAATATCAAAGGTTAAATTACCCATAAAATTGGGTTACATTACATTTACTGTGGATTTATTGCGGAGCACTTTGGTAGCTATGACTATGCATTTCAGATAAAGACACCCAAAGTTCATTATTAGGAAACAATAAAGAATATTAGGTAAACTTAGTTTGATGGTTGGGATCACAAATTCTTATATTTCCCTGTTTTTGTAAAGTTTCATATATTTAAGATAAAGTTCTATACTGAGAAAACAGTAAAATGTGGTTAAAGAATTTATTTAGGGATATGCACTTAAGTCTATTATATGATATTGTTTTGTCTAAGTTCCAGTTGGTGAAATTGATTCCTAAAAAATTAGTCAAAAGGAGCCTGACCCTTGAGTTTGTTAAGGCATATTCTCCTCATTGGGGATCCTTAGGAAATGCTGGTAGAATCAATTTAATGAACTGACTAGAACAAGTCTACAAAATTTAACTCTAAATAGAGTACTGTAATATATTAAGTAATAAAAGATATTTTATTGGGCGAACTCCGTTGCAATGGCCGAAAGTACCGGGGAGGCGGGGAGGGGCCTACATTTTACCACTAATATATGACTTAACTCGTTTCTAAATTTATGTCTAAAGAACTATCTATTTGTTTAGTTGAGTGTTTCTTTTTTTTTTGCCACTAGCACATTTAGCTGTGTCCCATGACTTTGCATTTAAAAATAAAATATTTAATGTATTTAAGTTAAGGAGTTTGAATTTTTTACTTATTCATCGTTTTATTTGCACACTAAAAATGTTTTTACAATACATAAAAAGCTTAGCATTTATTTAAAATTAATTAAAAACGAAACCTCTACTTTTTCAAAGTATGAAAGAACGACTGTCCCATCTTAAAATCCATAACTTTACATTGAAATATCTTCATGATGGTCAATAAACCTATATGAACTTTAGAATTTTAATCTATGCTTAGTAGTATTAAGATTCATTTTTCGTCTACTTTGTCGAGTTAACACCAGTAATATGGTAGAATTTAATTTTTAACTCTTGTACCAGGAAATGTTCCAAAAGTAATTTCCTATTGTGTTCCCCATTTTACTAGCTTAATATAAAAATAAAAACTACCAAGACTTATTATTTGCGACGGGCAACACAAACAAATGTCACTTCCCACGCGACAATGTTGTTGAGGTAAGTTGTTATTAAAAAAAACTGAAGAGAGCACGTGCGTAGGTGTTGTGACCAATATCTTTTCCTATTGTGTACATGTGATTTTACGAGATAACTTAAATAATTTACTTATATTTGGTTACTTATAGCATAGTTAATATTATTACGAACAGTTTGATATAAAGTCATAGAACATTTTCCATAAAACTAGCCCACAATATTTTTTTAAAAACATTGAACACGTGTTGTGTGACTTCTTTTTGTTACTTTTGCGTGGTAACATATCAAAGGAAAGCCAAGTTACACTAAGAGGAAAATAATAAAGGCTAGTTTTCATTGTTGTACAGGGCTAAAAAAATGTCAGAGCAACCTACTAAGATTTCTGGGGCTAAAAAGATGAGACGCTACAGAGAACGGTTAAAAACAAAAATCCAGAAAAGCTTGAATATGATATGCTGTTTCATAGAAAAGTTCAATACGTACTCGATTAAAATGTAGGTCTGTATGAAGCAGCTGATGTTTTTTCCTGATTTCAGAGTTGCTCCCATAGTGAAAGTATGTTCATATTCGTGGGTAGAACACAGAGGTGATCATTTGTAGGTATATCACGACTTAGATTTCACCCTTTATATTTTAATAAACATTACAAGCAACGAAGTGAATCTTATGTAATACTTAAGTTAAGTATGACTTCCAAAAGAAATGTTGTACAGTTGCCTAATAATTTGTATGATTTTACGAAGTTTCTTATATAAATTATTTCTAGATAAAATAATTGTTTAAAACTTAATATTGAGGTACATTATACACATAGCCTTACATTTCTTCCTTTGTTACCAATGGTTTTCTTTGTTACTGTCCCAACATTTTTACCGTCATTATTTTCGTTTTATTTCATTTATATTACATAAAAATAAATAATTCGGCCACTAGGTAATAAAAAACATAAAAACGCTATTGTAATATAATATACAAAAACTTAATCAGATATGCTTACTTTACAAAGAAACGAAACTATAAGGGCAATTTTAGGTCAAGGTAACACAGAAAAAGAATCTGTACCAAATTTTCAAAGATAATTTATAATTTGATAGAATATTTTCACACGATTACATTACTTTTATAGTATTTTTTTATAAAACACCAACATTAAGGGATAAATTGTGCACCTTTTTATGATATTAATCAAAGAAAAAGTGACACAATAAGAACCAATATTCTACTTACCCTCAATATTTTGCGATTTTTCACCATTTAAACCTATTAAAAAGCGGTCACTTGCACAAAATCTAAAACTTTAATATTCTATCGAATTTCGTTCATAAACTTTATGATTAGTGATATTTTGGTTTTTTGACAATTTTGGAAACTAGTGGCAAAAAAAAGAGAAACGCTCAGTTATGTTTAGGGACATTTTTATAGTATTCAAGATCTACTTAGAATATCTAATTGTTTATACGTTGTATAAATGAGACAGGTCAGGTTTTAATTTATTCAAGCGGTAGCTTAGTTCAAAATTTATAGCAAAATGTCAGATCAAAGAGTCCTTTCCTTTAAGTACCTATTCATAAATATTAAGTACCTACTAAGTACTGGTTAAGCTTAACTTTTATTTAAAATTATTTTAAATATTAACGTTAAATCACAGTATAATAATCCTATAGAAATCTATAATGATAACTTGTAGAAGGTCGTAAGTACATTATGATAAACCAAGTATTAGTATTCTGAAATGAAATGAAAATAAGTTTATTTAGCAAACACAAAAACAACAAGGAACAATTTTGATGTAAAAAATGTGGAGACATTCACAAGCCAAAAAAACTTATATAGGTAATGGTATATATATACAACATTGGGTGAGTTATTTTGCGGCGTTAAAACGGTTGCAGTTCAGCATAGGCTTAGTGATGTGCCGTGGGAGTATTCCCGGGAATGGGAATATTCCTATGGGGAATATTCCTTTATTCCCAGGAATATTCCCAAAACAGGGAAATATTGCAATACAGAATGGGCAAATTATTTTGTAATACTCAGCAGAATTAAATGACTTGCTAAAAACCTCGTACCTACTACGAGGGCAGAGTGAGAAGTCTGGTAAAAATCATATTAAAGGTATTTTCTTCACAAATTCATTAATGTCAATTTGTAATGCAGCCTTTTTGGAGGTAAATCGTATATTTTCAGCCAGTTCACACGACAAGTTTTTTTTTGACAGCTATGAAAAAGAAACAATCACTTCGGTGTTTGCAAACATGGAGAAAAGTGAGTTTCGTGTTCTGATTAAACACTATTTTTTGCGAAAAAAAACTGTTCCGGATACAAAAAAAAATTAGACAAATATTACGGGAACTCTGCTCCATCGATTAAAATGATCCACAAGTGGTTTACGGATTTTCGTTGTGGCCGTACAAGCACTGCTGACGCCGATCGACCCGGACGCCCAGTTGAGGTCACTACACCAGAGATGATCACCAAAATCCATGACATCGTATTGACCGACCGAAGAATAAAGGTCCGTGACATAGCTGATATTGTAAGCATTTCAGACGAACGGGTTCGTAATATCCTTCACACTTATTTGGATATGAAGAAGCTCTCCGCCCGTTGGGTGCCGCGATTGCTCACAGTAGATCAAAAACGCACTTGGGTGACCCTGTCAGAGGCATGTTTGGCGAAGTTTAGGTGTAATGAAAAGGACTTCTTGCGTCGTTTCATAACTGTTGACGAAACCTGGATTCATCATCATACACCAGAAACCAAAGAGCAGTCAAAACAATGGATTGCTTCAGGTGAACCTGCACCAAAGAAGCCCAAAGCAGTTTTATCGGCGAATAAAGTTATGGCTACTGTCTTCTGGGATGCTCGTGGTGTAATATATGTTGATTACCTTCAGAAAGGTAAAACGATTAACGGCGAATATTATGCCAACTTGTTACAGCGATTTCATGAATTTTTAATGGAAAAACGACCCCATTTGGCGAAAAAGAAAATCATTTTTCACCAAGACAACGCACGGGTCCACACTTGTGCAGTTGCTATGGCTAAAATTCACGAGTTGCGTTACGAATTGCTCCCGCATCCGCCTTATTCTCCAGATTTAGCCCCCTGCGACTATTTTCTTTTCCCAAACTTAAAGAAATGGCTTGGTGGAAAAAGATTTGGTTCCAACGAAGAAATCATCGCAGAAACCAATGCGTATTTTGAAGGGTTGGAGAAATCGTACTATACGGAGGGAATCGAAAAGCTAGAAAAGCGATGGACCAAGTGTATTGAGTTACATGGGGACTACGTTGAAAAACAAATATTTTATTGGACCAAAAAAAAAAAAATGTTTAATTTTCCAGACTTTTCACTCTGCCCTCGTAGATACACGTAATTCATGTTTTATATAATAAAATTTAAGCTTTTGATTCGATAATAAAATCGTTTCTCTTTTTGCGATAGGTACCGTTTCTGAGTATTATGTTTCTGTCTCTTTCTTTCAATGGCTGTCTCCCTTCCTCTACAAAGATAAAACTCGTTGCACTTGTTCAGTCTTCTAACGTATCTGGTGCTATCAACACGTGCGTAGATGTGCTCGAGTCATGAGACCGAAACGTGTTTGAACATTTCACTACTCATACAGTTAACAATAAAGTCACGTTTTGTTGCAAATACTGCAATACTGTGTATTTGCAACAAAACGTGAACGTGATTTTTGAAAAGTATTTTTTTTATTAGCAATAACTATGTATAGTTATTGCTAATAAAAAAAATACTTTTCAAAAAATGTTTTGCTCAGACGACGCGCTGGCCTAGTTGGTAGTGACCCTGCCTACGAAGCTAGCGGTCCTGGGTTCAAATCCCGGTAAGGGCAGGTATTTGTGTGACGACCGCGAATATTTGTTCCTGAGTCATGGATGATTTCTATGTATTTAAGTATATATTTCTCTATATAAGTATTTATATCGTTGTCTAGTACCCATAGTACAAGCCTAGAATTTAGTTTGGGACTAGGTCAATTGGTGTGACACTGTCCCCTGATATTTATTTATTTATTATTATAATTTTCCTAGCAATTATGGGAATATTCCTGGGAACATTGGGAATATACCCCGGGAATATGGGGAATTTTCCCGGGAACATTGGGAATTTACTTTTGCAAGTGAGTTACACTATTTTATGTCTCGGTAAATAGTTAACTGAATAACTTTTTGATATAATCCTCAATCACACAATATGTAAACCTATACACTTTCAAAATTCCCCAATGTTCCCTTTGAGAGGAAATATTCCTGGGAATATTCCCACCGGGAACGGCACATCACTACATGGGCTGCAGCGGGGCCACCGTGCTGGTTTTCAATCTTGATTGTAAGTTATTAACTCTATTAGGCATTAAGCTGGCTGGGTGGCATTAAATATAACATTGGTAGACAATTCAGAGAAAAAAAACGAATAGAAACAGTGGGTTATTCCCACATGTTGGCACCAATTTGTTATTACTGGTAACAGCTGGGATTTTTCTTCCCACCTGTTACCACTAAAGTACTCGGTGGTAACAAGTGGGAATATTTTTCCTATTTGTTAGGTACCACTAAAATATTTGGTGGTAACTACTGGAAAAAAAAACCCAGTAGTTACCACCAATTATTTACATGGTAACAGATGGGAATTTTTATTCCCAGTAGTTACCAGTGCAGTGGTAACAGGTGGGAAAAAAATCCCAGCTGTTACCAGTGGTAACAAATTGGTGGTAAACAGGTGGGAATAACCCGAAACAGTTGATTGTAATAGGTAATCCTAAAAAGACTTTAGATATTCGTTATATGTACCTATAACTAGGCGTCGACACCAGTCGCTTGCGGTCCCTGGAGCTGTGGCGGTCTGGTCCTCCTTTCTTGTCTGAAGACGAATCTCGCTGGCCGTCGTCGAAGCCCGCTGCTGGCGATGAGTTACCTGAAACGATAACAACTTCTACTACATTAATAAAACAAACAATATTAAATGTCAAAAATTATTCCAAACTTACAAAATTAGAAAAAAAAAATGCATTCGTAAAACGATATTTAAAAAATACCACTAAAGAAATAAAAGTTTAACTTATACCTGCGACGAACTGGCTGAGTCATTCAATGCGCTATGCGCTTTGTTTCCTCGCTCAAGGTGAGTCAATAGCGGCCTGTATATACACGTAAAGTTCGGAAACGTACGTGTAAATGCAACTGTAATAGTAAAAAAAGGAACGGTTCGGAACGAAGATTGGAACGGCGCATGGCGTTACCCACGCCCGCGACACGTTAACGAAAGGCAAATCTTTAAGTCCAAAGTTCAAATTGTTATCTCTCTCACATTTTATTGGTGACCACAAGTTAATTAGAGTCGATGGTCGCATCGCGGTGTCTTATTTTATTATCCGTTTGAAAAAAAAACATTCATCATTTAATGAAACTTATCTTTGAACGGGAACTTTGAGCGAACAATGCATGCTGGGCCTCAGTTATTGTTACCGTGTGGCCCATCAATGGCAGACTTGTCGAGGTGCACCGAGAAGCAGTGTGTGTTGTAGACGGCGTCGAAGGTAGTAACTTGTAGGTAGGTATATACAGGGTGTCCCAGAAATAGCACGTCACAGTGACACTGGAGATTCCCCAGCCTCAGACGAATCAAACCAGCCTAACATGACCTCAGTAAAAGTTGCACCGTTTTCGAGTTATACCAATTTAAAGATTTTTCCAAATTTTCACCTCTTTTGACATTGTGTTGTTGTTTTGACAGTGCTCGCATTTACTGGGATAGCTTTAGAATTTAGTTTTTTTTATTAGTGCGCGTTTATGAATAGTTGATTAAGATGATAGAAGCATTATTATGTCAATAACTAATGTAAAAGTTGGAAAAATACTGTAATGAACTTGACTTAAATTATCATCATCAACATAGTAATTTAAACTTTGAACACCTGCCATAACTTTTTTTTACTACAAACGAAATGAGCTATGAGTAGTTTGGGTCACAGGGCTAAAACTAAAATTACTATCCTACAATTCTTTACATGATAAACTTGCAAAGCGGCTAATCGCGTTTCATTTGTTAGTTTGGTTGCCGGGATCCTTATTGGCAAATGTGATACGAATTCCTACTTTTTTGCATTGTATCTTACGTGACACATGATATCTTAATGCAAAAAAGTAGGAATTCGTATCACATTTGAAACGAAACACAACAACGAAACGAAACATAACAAATGAAACGCGATTAGCCGCTTTGCAAGTTTATCATGTAAAGAATTGTAGGATAGTAATTTTAGTTTTAGCCCTGTGACCCAAACTACTCATAGCTCATTTCGTTTGTAGTAAAAAAAAGTTATGGCAGGTGTTCAAAGTTTAAATTACTATGTTGATGATGATAATTTAAGTCAAGTTCATTACAGTATTTTTCCAACTTTTACATTAGTTATTGACATAATAATGCTTCTATCATCTTAATCAACTATTCATAAACGCGCACTAATAAAAAAAACTAAATTCTAAAGCTATCCCAGTAAATGCGAGCACTGTCAAAATCTACAGCGTTGCAAATTGTATGCAGAAACAACTTAGAAAATATAAAGCTAGCGAAATACTCGGATATATATTTTCTTCAACGAATTCGACCGATGTATCAATGATTTAAAAAAGGCTGGAGCCAAGATGTCGGAGAATGAAAAATTAAATTATATGCTTAAAGCGTTGCCCGGTAGTTACAGTTATATTGGGGATTTAATAGACGTGTTGCCAGAAGATGAACGAACCGTAGAATATTTAAAAAGTAAAATAAGAATGAAGAATATCCAAAGTTTAAACGAAGAAATGCCGAGTACGTCAAACGCATTCAAAGTGGAATCGGAGAACAAACCAACATGTTTTACCTGTGGAAAAGTCGGACATATACAAAGAGACTGTTGGCACGGAAACCGCGGTCGCGGACGTGGACATTATGCTCGAAATCGTGGTCGTGGACGTGGTCACTACAATTTGGGACCAAATAGAGGCAGAGGAAATTACTATAACACGGAATATTATAAAAAAAGCTTTCACACATGTATTGTGAACAATTCGACGATAAATGAAGATGCTCCTCATAAGGCAGGGCAGATAAATTGGCTTTTAGACAGCGGATGTACAGACCACATATTAAATACCGACGAAAATTTCAATAAATTTGTAACACTAAAAGAACCAATAAACGTGAAGGTTGGTGATGGAAGAATATTGAAAGCAACAAAGGTTGGAAGCATTACGACATACTTTCCTGTTTATAGGAATAGAAACAAAGTGATAATAGACAATGTATTCTACGTAAAAGAGATGAAAGCTAACTTATTAAGCTATTTGAAGATCACAGATAATCACACGATAGTTTCGACAGGAAATTCAACGAAGATATATAACATGAATAGAGAATTGATAGCAATTGCGAAGAAAGATGAGAGACTTTACAAAGTAACCAGTTTTGTATGTAAAGAAATAGGTGTAAATGCGGCAAATTGTAATAAACCATTGAAAGAAAAGCTGCACCGAACATTCGGTCACATAAACTTCAACTATCTTGACATTATGTGGTTCTCATTCCGATGTTTCTGGTGTATGAAATATAAATGATAAGCAACACCGGCATGATACAAAAGTAGCTTCACTTAGTTATCCAAATAATTATCAAATTTAATTATTTAATTTTATGAAGTCAAAGCAAATGTATAAATATTATAAGCGTTTAAACTTAAATAATTAAGCGTTTAACGATAACCAAATGTCAGTTATTTTATGCATAATTTTATCGATGTAAAAGTCAGAAATGTATGCCCTTTCTTTGAATTTATTAATTGTGTATTTTCTTTACCTATTTTATTCTTATGTAGGTATAATATTAAAATGCAGACAGATAATTATTTTAATCCAACAAGTTGCATAGCGAGCCTTGCATGTTTTATAGTTTTGTTTTTCGATTATTCTATTCGAGACTAAAAAAAACAGAATAATTAAAAATAAAATGTAAATAATATAGATGACTTTGAAGCGACAGAATCGAGGGGTCGTACCGCGTCAAGTCAGGCATAAAACTTTTCTGAATAATTGTTTTTCTTTTTATTCAGTTATGTTTACAAATGAATACCGAGTAAATAGGGTAAATAAAGCGACGCGGAGTATATATAAATACAGCCTAAAATAAAGCTTATTGTACTCATTATGAAATTTCATTGTATTTTTTCCGTAGACTTGTCAATTTAATACTTGTTATTATTAGTAACAATTTAGAACTTATTTTCGATTGTATTTGCAATTCAAACGTTACCATTTCCAGTACTTAAAACTTACTTGAAAATGTCGTTGATGTCTAAAGCTTACTATAGGGTCGAAGACTATCTAACAGATAAAAATGCTTGGCCAACACCTAAATAATTTAATAATAACTTAGCCATAAAAATATGTAAATATTGTCGAGGGGTCGCGGGCTATTTGTATTAAGCGACATTTTTGGAACTTTACAGTAGAGCATATCAAAGTTTCATTTTTCGAAAAAAAAATCATAACAAAAAAGGTAAGTACTTATCAATATTTTTACAAAAAAGTGGCCTAGGTTATTTTCCTTATCTAAATCCGCGCAATTTAACTTAGTTGTCATTTTTTTAAAGGTGTTTTTACCAAAAATAAAGGTTGCTTGATACAAAATGACCTCGAATCACTTTTATTTAGAAACAGGCTAATTGATTGAAGCGCCATAAACTGAACATTTTAGGTTCAGGAAAAAGGATTTAAGCGATACTAGGGTGTTGTGCTTGTGTAAAGCTAAATGTATTAACAACCATCGCGATATTAAAATAGAATCAGGAATAGTCCGCTTAAGCACCTGAAGTATAATAAAGTAGATGCACTAAAAGTAAACTGTTTGAAGTGACAGTAAAACTGTGTGTATAATAAAGATTGGCGGATAGAACAACATTATTTTGCAGGATTTTAAAATCATTTGTCATTTTTAAGGTTGCTTGATACAAAATGCCCTCGAATCACTTTTATTTAGAAACAGGCCAAATGTTTGAAGCGACATCAAGGATGGATTTCAGGTGCAGGCTTAATGTTTGAAGCGACATCAAGGACGGATTTCAGGATGCAGGCATAACGATTTAAACGCCCTATAATACGTAGTGTATGTCAGGAAAAACCGCTTAAGTCAAAATCACGAAATATCTTGTCGGTATGAAGTCCATCTTTTCTATAAATGAATAAAATTTGTGTCGCATCAATCACATCAGACTCAAACTAGACCTTAATTTACTCATGTTTCAAGCGACAAAAAAGTGCTCAGATCGCCACGAAACCGGGCTCAAACGACGCAGATAAATCTGGCGATTCCAAATATGTATAAAACTAAATATCGGCCAGAATGTCGCTTAATACAAATAGCCCGTGAACCCTCGTTGTATATTGTCTAGGGGACACGGTTTCTGTAGGAGAATGTATCGAAACTTTTATGCATGTTGTCTTGCACCGTCACAGGTAAGTATAACTTGTATACTTTCTATATATATATATTTTTTTATATTACTGTTGCTTATTAGTTTTGTGACAATTCTGAGTTTTGACACATTTTCCTGCTCAACTACGCATGAATATATAAATTTTTGGGGTTATGTGAGATTCATTGTTTTATATAATGCTAGCTTAAGTTTATTATTGTACAGGGTGGGCCATAATTTTTTGCAAATAGCAACACTGATTTTTTCGGACTCTGTCAGAGTGAGCGGCCGGAAATTGGTGGGAAACTATAGGTCACTTCGTGCAATTTTATTTATAAAGGAGCGTTTCACGGGAAAGCAACGGGGTTTTTGTATTAAACAGTTTTATAAAAACAACTATTTGTATCTTTCTGTACGACGCCTACTTAGAATTGAATAAGGATAACGCCAAGTGAATGAGTGTCCAAGTGTTAGTTTAATTAAATCTTAGGTCAAAAACTTCAAGCAAACTGGTTCGACACTGAATATCAAACAAACAGGGCGTCCACGTTTAACAAGAAATGATGAGAACATACGGCAGGTTAAAGTTTCTGTAGAGAACGATCCAGAATGTATAATATCATTAGCAATATTTAAAAAACGACTTACTGTTGAGTTTCTTGCGGCGTTTCTTCTCAACAGTGGTCTCTTACGAAGCGCTGGTAGATTTTTGACGTGTAAAAGTGCCCGTGCGGCCTACTTACTGAATAAACATCTTTTATCTTTTAATCAAAGGTAAAAAAAAAAAAATGACTTTAAAAGCTTATATAATGAGATAGCATATTTAATACAGTTTCGTTTCCAAAATATCAAATTAGAAACATTACGCACTTGTTGTTATTTGTTTTCTAGTCGATCGATAAACGGTAACGTTTGCGGGTCTAAAATAAGATATATTATATATTGATTTTTGATTAATTATACAGGGTGCCTCTGACCTTGGGGCTTTAAATGCATAGATCAATTCTACTCCTGAAACTAAACTTCTTTTATTCTGTAAGTTGTTAAAAATATGTTCAGTTTAAATTTATTTTTTATCATACAAGTTAAATCTAATTTTCAATGTACGCGATCCAATTCTCCATTTTCCTTTAGCCCTCGTACCAAGGTAATGTCGCCCCCGTACCATGAGATAGTGATTACATGGCCAGTATGTAATACACTGATTTTACAATTAGATTTTAACATCAATTAGTTATCTAAATTTAAGTTATTTTTTCATGTTGCAGAACAAAAGTAGTTCAGTTTAGCGAGTAGAATCGATCGTTGAAATTAAAGCCCCAAGGTCAGAGACACACTGTATAGTGACAACTGACAGACACTGACTGTTAAAAATGGCTAGAAACCAAAGAAGTTTACGTTTAATCCAATTGGTAACGGACACGGATTCACACAAAAAGGTTGGTAACAATTTGTTTAAACTCGAAAATCTAATTCAAGAAGAATTTAATGTTTGTTAATCTTACAATTTGGCAGATCTAAATTTAGAGACAGCGTCGACAGACAGACCAGCCCCATTAAATGTGAAAAAATAACAAAAAATGTTCGTATAGTGATTATTGCATTTGTACAATATTATTAAAGAAAACAAGCATACCCTTAATTAGGCAAAAATAAAAAAGTCGGGAATTCAAACCCTTTTTGATTTTGAATCAGCAAAAAAATTAAAAAACATTCCAAACATTAAAAGTGAACATTATAGTATGTTGACTGTGACATACACTGCCAAATTAAGGGTTAACTAATTTAACATGTAACTGAAGAGACCGATCATGTGCCTTCGTGGTGTTATGAATGATTAAGAATTTAAAATTATATTTTGTGTTTGAGTACTTACTTATTTTATGATTATAATTAAGTAGTAAGATTAATAAAAATGTTTATTTTTGTAGCATTGTCTTTTTCATTTCAAAGTACATCATAAAAAATAAACAGACAACAGTAAATATCCTAATAATAATAAGGCAATTTTAACTGACTAAAACACGTAAAAGTATAGTTCTAATATATTGTATTGTCGTTTAAAAGGGTTCAGACTCGTGGTCACCCCAGGTTGTCACCCCAGTACTATTCGACGGAGCCCTGCCTGAAGCAGGGCTCCTATTTCTGAGCGATTTGGCCTTCGGCCATCTAAAGATACCTAACGAACCTAACCTACCTACTTTTGCGGAATAAAAATGATTTCTGTCGAATTTCCGACCAAAGCGAATAGTACTGGGGTGACAACATGGGGTGACCACGAGTCTGCCCCTGTTTAAAAAGAGAAAAGCGAGATGAGAAAAAGCCAAAACGTCATATTCAAGTTCAACACGCGAAATAAAGATAAACTCGTAGTCCCATGTCACCGTCTTCGTAAAGTAAGCACTTCGTTCACGGGGAACTGTATACGCTTCTACAATAAGATACCTACTGATATTGTCAATATGCCGTTCAATAAATTTAAGTCTCGCATTAAGTGCTCCTTGCTGGGCAAAGCATATTATACTGTTAATGACTTCCTAAATGATAAAGACGTTTTTAAGTAGTTACTACTAGCTTACTTAAATTAGGGTTTTTATGTCTTTTTTTTTTGTAATTATAGCTGAGAACTGGGCAGCGCTTATTGCAAAATGCCTTTAAGCCAATGATGTACACTTTAAAATTTAAATTTACCTTGTGTCTTTTTCGTATTTTTTGTTATTGATTCTTGTGTGCACAAGACATTCTAGAATTGAGAACACATTATGATGTTTCTCACCGGACAGATACTTTTTTACTGTTATCTTTGTCCGGCAGCATGAGCATGTCATGCTCACTTTAAGGTCTTTGCTTACGGCAAGGCTTACGGAGAGACAATTTGAACAAAATTTGAAGTAATTATTAAAATAAAGATGATTTTTAACCATATTGCGTTTTGTATTGTGCATTTAGCCCATTTAACTGGCTGGATCTACTGACCGAATAAAACCACCATTTTAGATTGAAACCATATTTTAACGAAAAACTGAACGTGATTCTAGACATGTGGTATACCGTAAGAATTGTCAGGAACTGGAGAAGTTTTTATGATGTTGGAAGATCTGAGGAGCTTCTACTTTTTTTTAAATTGTGCCGTAAAGTTGACCGTGAAGATTTTATTTTTCTGTCCTTCACACTTTGTTGGCTAATATTTTTTTATTTGTTTACTATATGAATAAAAATAACATTTCATTCGAATGCGCAAACATTAAAGATAAAAAAACTATAAGTACTTTTGTGCTGTCATATTTAAAAAAAAAGATAGGTGAACAAAATGGTTAACTTTTGGAAGATTCCGAGATTTTTTCAAAAAAAATATTAAAAAAACACCGTTGGTAGGATAAGTGTTCATTGGCCCAAAACGTGTTGCAAGTGACCTTAGCTACCCACCCTTTTCATTTGGCACACGACTTGCAATACACCCTGTATATTGGCCAAATAATACTTGTAAACCTGATTTATTTTTTAAACAACTTGATAAACTCCTCCAATTTGTAAATTTAAAATACTGTAAAAAAAATGTGATCATAGGAAGAGATTTAAACATTAATGTAGGTACTTAAAACAACAACTCAATCTCAAAATGTATTAAACTGTTTTAGAAATTATAACTTCTATCAGCACATAAAAGAACCAACTAGAGTCTCATTAAAGTCAAAAACATGTTTAGACATTCTATTTACAAACTTTGATACTAACAACCTAGGTGTTGATGTTGTGGAACTAGGCTTCTCAGACCACAAAGGAGTAATAGTTACAATGCAAAAAGTATTTGATAAGACCAACTCTCAACGATCTCAATATTCTTGTGTAAAACGATACTATACCGAAAGGAACCTTGAATTATTCAAAACAGAACTACAAAAAATTTACTGGACATCTATAATCACCCCACAAAACACGATTAATGAAAATTTTGATATCTATTATACCGAAATAATAAATCTGCTTAATCGATGCATTCCTGAAAAACGATCAAAGTTAAAACCCAAACCGATAAGACAGTGGTTAAGTCGTGGTATAAAAGCCTCGTGCAAACACAAACGCCACCTTAAGATATTAATGACTCAAACCAATGACCCAGTTCTAAAAAAACACTTTAAAATGTACGACAAAGTATTAAAACGATCAATAAATATTTCGAAAAAACAACAAAACATAAAGAGAATAAATAAATCTACTAATAAAGTAAGAGCTGCGTGGCAAATCGTTGGCGAGCAAAAAAAAAAACAAAAAAAAAACACGGGGAAAACATTAGTTTAAAAATAAATGGCTCTATAACAAATGATCCAATCTTAGTGTCTAACACATTTAACACCTTCTTTACCTCCGTAGGATTAAATGCACCCAACAGTAAACCGCGCGGCCGCCCTGTCTTAAATCCTACCACCAACACATTCTTCTTAGCACTTGTCCAACCTTCGGAGATGCTTAAATGCTTAAAACAGTTAAAAAATAAGGCTAGTTATGGACTTGATGAACTACCACCCACACTTGTAAAAAAATGCGCTAACGAGCTTACAATTCCACTCACGGATCTAGTTAACCAGTCCTTTTCCTCTGGATCATTCCCTGAAAAGCTAAAAGTTTCCCTCATAAAGCCAATCCCAAAAAAGGGAGACCTGACAGATCCCAATTATTACCGCCCAGTTGCTCTGCTTAGTACGGTTTCAAAGATTTTTGAAACAATAATGGCCAAACGTCTTACTTCATTCTGTGAAAATTTTGACGTGTTTGATGAACGGCAGTACGGGTATAGGAAGCAAAAATCTACAATTTTAACAATTTAGAATGTTATTCAAGAAGTCTTAGAAATTGTAGAAAGTAAAAAATACGCGTTCGGACTGCTCCTGGATATGAGCAAAGCATATGACCGAGTCCAACATGATATCCACTTAAATAAACTGTACGGCACAGGTGTTCGTGGCACCGCTCATAAATGGTTTGTTTCTTACCTCAAGAACCGCTAGCAAATTGTCGAAGTAGAATTCTTTGATGATCAAAATAAATTTAAAAGAAAAGTTCGCTCGTCCATAGCAAACACCATGTGCTCTAAGGACTGTTCAATTTACTAAGCGGACATACTTAATTCAATATTAATCCTTCAACTAAAAAAATACTGATAGGCAGTGGCTGGTTATAAAATAAACGTTGACAAGTCTATCAAGTGTCGTTTTTTTTTTTTATTGTCTAAATATTTTTCACGATGGAGCGAATTAATATTAAAGAACGCTAATTAATCTGGCAAAAATGGTGTACAGGCCAATTTTCACTGCGGAAAATTGCGAATGAGTTTAAATGTTCCAAGTCAGCCGTATTTCAAATCATAAAAAAATTTGGAGAGCATCATACGCTCGACGATTTACCAAAATCGCGGCGGAGAAGTGGCCCGGCAAACCCAAATGTCGAAGAAAGTCGTGCGGCTGTTAAAATCAACAAAGTACATGTCCGTTCGTGAAATTGCTAAAAAATCAGGTATTAGCGTAGACAGGCACTGTACAAAATATCAAGATAAGAAATAATATACGGACATATAAGAAGCAAAAAATGCCGAAAAGAAGTGCCGAGCAACAAATACGGTCCAAAAAAAGATGCCGCAATTTATAAGATATTTTGCTGCAAAATAAATCTCGATGCATTCTCATGGACGACGAAACGTACGTGAAATTTGACACCAGTACGTTACCGGGGCCCCAGTATTACAATGCGGCTGTAGGAGAAATTGTACCCGATTCCGAAAAAAACATAAAAATTGACAAATTCGGGAAGAAAGTCCTTGTATGCCTCAAAAGTATGTCTTATTTTGCAACTGGAACTATTGGTGGCGTAATTTATAGAAAGGAATGCATCACAAAACGGTTACTTCCTATATATAGAAAGCACAGTATTCCCCTTTTGTTTTGGCCTCATCTAGCGAGTGCTCACTATGCTGGTGAGACTGTGGTGCTATTAAATTCAAAAAATATCGATTATGTTAAGAAAGAAGACAACCCACCAAACTGCCCGGAGCTCCGCCCCATCGAGCGATACTGAGCCATTGTAAAAAGATACTTGAGGAAGGATGGCCGAGAAGCTAGTACATTGGCAGAATTGTAGAAAAGTATCCAAAAGCGATGTGCAAACACTTATGCGACGAATCCGGGCTAAAGTCCGAAATTTTTACCCTTGTAATTAATTCTTTTTTTCTTGTGTTATATATTACTTTATTTTAATATTGTAAATAAATATTCACCGTAATAAAGATATATTTGTTATAAAATTCCGTAAATGAACCTATTTTTGATGTCCGCTTAGTAAATTGAACAGTCCTTATTCCACAAGGAAGTGTACTAGGATGCATCTTATTTATTTTATATATTAACGACTTTATTTACTTATTTATTTATTTAAACAATGTCTTGTGGACTTACAGCGTCAGCCAAAGCGCCCAGCAAGATAACTTAAAAGCTAAAAATTCAAGACTAGAAATAACATTTACACATCTTACTTAAAAACATAAAAGGGGTTCAATATTCATAAATCAATCAGGGAACATCACAGCTAGACATAACCCTGTAGCTTATTTAAATTTAGGAAGCGGCTTAAGGCCACTATAAGGACAGGCCACTCGTCCGCAAACACGTCGGCCTCCCGCATCCGAGCAAGGAACTCGTTAAGTAGCGCGATGGCTCTGGTGGTAGGAGCGTGGCAGGCGCGCCGGGGGCGCATCCTATCTGACAAAGCAAACAGGTTGCGTGCGCGCCGACCGCTGCGGTCCGCGGCGCTTAAATAACGATCCGGCACAAACAAACAAAACTTTTCCAAAACGGAAGGATTATCCACCTTATGGCGCAATAATAAACAGTAGTGGACAAGCGTTATAAACTTCCGCCTTAAGTTAAGAGATTCTAACCCGACCATTCCACTAACAAATAAAGATGGGTAGAGGAACGGATAACAACGATAACGCCTTTTATATAGGTATCTCGCAAATTTGCGTTGGACACGCTCGATCATTAGGCTATATTTCTCCTCCCTTGGATCCCGTGCTACTGCATTGTACTCGAGCTTACTCCGAACGTAGGTATTGTATAACAATATGGCAACTCTATCGTCACGGAACTGGGACGCTGTCCTAATTATAAGGCCCAGTACCCTATTAGCGCTTTTGCAAATATTAAATATGTGATCGCGCATGTCTAATCTAGTGTTCAACGTAAGACCTAAATCCTGGATTGTGTTAACACGTTCAAGCTGTGTGTCGGAGAGGTGGTAGTTCCCATTGTTTTCACAAAATATACAAATTAGATCTCACAAGCACATGCCCACTACTCGGCTTAAACATCGATGAACACATAAACTGGAAAGCCCACCTCGGAAAAATAGCTATTAAATTGTCTAGATTTGCTTATGCCCTCAGGCAAATAAAAATAAACACGGACCTAAAGACCGCAGTTTGCGCTTACCATGCTTTTGCTCAGGCATGGCTCCAGTATGGCATAATATTATGGGGCAATAGTGTTAATGCCAAAGATTTATTTATACTACAGAAGAGGTGTATTAGAGTACTTACTAACACAAGAAATGATGAAAGTTGCCGACCTTATTTCTCTAAATTAATTTTTTTAACTCTTACATCGTTATACATCTTTGAAGCATGTAAATTCGTTCGAAAACATAAAAGTATATTTACTAGACCTGTGAACATCTACGCAGAAGCGCACAACCTGCGCCACCGCAATAGACTGGCTCTAGCCGTTCCCCTTAAATTAAATATGTCCAATAAAGGTCCTCATGCAATGTGTATCAAAATCTTCAATAAAATCCCTAATGATATAACTATGGAAGAAAAGTATACAACTTTTGTTACTAAACTTAAAACCTATCTTATAAATGAATGACCTTATTCACTGCAAGAGTTCCTAGAATAGTCTTAGCAAATAAATATTAAATAATAAGTGTTAAGATAATTTTTCCTTAAAATTACTATTTTTAAGTGAGTCTAATATAATTACTTTTTATGATTTGTTATGTTGTATAAATTCTATATATCTATGTAAATTTATATTATAATCTTAATTTTAAGTACCTATTTAACATTAAGTTAAATTTGTTGCTACACCCTAGTAGGGTCCATGTCTTGTACTGATTAAGAAAAACAACATCTTGTAATACCATGGTTGCACGAAATAAATGAATATGAATAAATGAATATGAATATGAATATTAACTCAATATTTTTTTACGTTCTTTCGAAAAACAAAGTTCATAGAAAAGCTTATATAAATCAATAAATTTGCTGTATGCCACGTTAGTGTCTTTTTCCTTTATAATTACTTAATTAGGTACTATTAATGTATTCTTTTTTTTTTTCATTTTCATCCGAAAAGTTTCTTCTATAAATATACCAATATTTAGGACACAACTTTCTTTTCACTGAAACTGTAAGCGTTTGTGGTGTATGGTCCGAGAGATTAAATACATGAACTTTAGACATCCCTTCTTTAAAGTTACAATAGTACATTATTGCCTAGGCAGTGAATCAGGCAATTGCGGGCCAAGTATTGGTTTAAACGGACGAGCTTGCGAGTCCGTTTAAAAATACGAGGCCTGCAATTGACAACATTAAAAAAAAAAGCAGTATTGTTTTTCCGCGTTTATAATAGCTGGTTAAAAATTAGACTACCCGTATTTCTCGGTTTTTCTTTATTTAACTTAAATTAGTTGTTAATAATTTATTAAAGAAATAGTCATTAAAAAGACCGTATATACAAAGTTAGGAATACTGATGTCGTGATCTTAGCATGATATAAAATAAAAAAAGTAACTTTAAACAGAAACAGAACTGACTGTCATGTCATGTCACTCCAATCATTCGCTGCCGTTCGTTCACAAATTTGTTATTTTGCGTAATTTAATTAATTACATAATTTGTAGTCGCCATTAAAATAAATAAACTATTTTGCGTTTACTGCTTTGCATCTGCTTTGAGTTTCTTTCGTCAGACAGATAAAAAATGAACATGACAGTTGTATATTTTTTTCAATTCCTTTGGTAATAAATGGACTAAACACTAATGCACTATAAGTCTATTCCTAACATTCACAATCCAACTATTTTACTGTTTTTGCTAAATAAAAAAAAACTACTGCATAAAAAAATGCAAAGATAAGTATTTTTACTGTAATCAGCAGTGTAAAATCTAGAAACGGTATTTTATTTTACTATCTTAGCTTAGCACATAATGAATTGTTGTCAATTGCCGTTCCTGCCGAGGCATATACAGGGTGTTTGGCAGATGGATGGACATACGTATATAGGGGATAGGTAGGGCAATCTGCTACGCAGTCCACTAAAAAAAATTACCTAGGCCCTTTGTTTTTTTTTAAATTGCATTTGATTTTCAAGATTTAAAACCCCTTTAACTTTTTTAAAAATGATAGAGCAGGCAACATTTTTACTTTTTTTTTATCTGGGCAATACTAAAATCTTACGAATTTAAAATTTGGTGCACACGAAAGCTAAAAAAAAATACGAGCCCTCAAACCACAAAAGGAGGTAAAAAAAAAACTAAACAGCCAACTTTGCATTGCATTAAAAAAAAAGTTAATACGATTGACTACTTCTAATTATTCTAAAACATCTTCAGTTTATACCCTTTCGATCGGTACACAATAATCCCATTTTTTTTTAAAACAGCTAATGTTATTCGTCAACTTTAACAAGGCGGCCATATTTTTTACGAGACTAGTTTTGAGGAAAGTGATAATAACCTACAGGAAATAAAGAAAACGTTGATCATTAACTATGCAATTTATTTATTTTCATCACACTTGCACGTAAACAGTATCTAAACATACAGGTTAACTTGGCCGCAATGCCCCATATAAAACCCTCGACCTTTATTTTTACCATGAAGCCCAAGGTCGGTAAGTAATTTTTTTTTTATTTATAGCACAGCACACAGGTCATGCAAGTTCAAGCAAAGAGTTTACACGCAATTGAAAAATTGTCTTAAAATGTTATTTAAACAGGAATTTCATTGCAATCTCGCTACATGTTACTTAAATACTCAATTAATGTTCTTAATAATCGATTTTAATAGTTTTCTGTATCAAAACGTCGATTTTTTTTACACTCCTTCAGGGCTGTATGTATACCTACGTAAGTATTTGCCCTTAACGTTTCTGAACGAAACATTTGTATAATCTGTGGAGTCCGCCCGCCATCCGCTTAAAAAAAGTTCAAGTAATTCGTAATAATACTAATAATAGTTGTGCTGACTTGTGTATTAAAGCTATAATTCATAGTTATTTACATTTTATATTTGAAGACAAGTAAAAAAGTTATAAAAAATGTCGTCGTCATCGTCCGATGAGTGTAATTTAAATGCAACACCGCCAGATATTATCCATGCAGCAAAAACAATTATTGAAAATCTTTATTTATTTACTCGCAAATGTGATGAAAAACATTGTATGTTTCACGGGCGGTACGGGAATTACGAACCTCGACTCAGAAAGCCCTCAGTCTTCGACTTCGGGCTTCTACTAGAGCCTCGATCGTAATTCCTTACTTACCGACCTTAATACACAATGTACTAAAAAATTGCTCAAACTGCTGCCCTTGATTATTTATGCATGCTCGGGATAGATTTCTCATGTCTAGTCGTTACTTTGAGCAGCATCTATGCTTTCATTACATCAAATGCAGCATATCCGATTTATTAAATCTTCACGATTTTCTGCCGAACTGCTTAGACCTTCCCGAAACGTAAAAATCGATCGGAGTGAGGTCTGGCGACCGCAGAACCCAGCCAATTGGACCATCCCGGCGTTATTTAGCTGCTCCCTCACAGCAATGCTCCAATGCGCCGGCAGCCGTCATGTTGGAAGACGATGGGCCTATCTTCTTGGAATACTTCTTCCACTAATTCGGGTAGGTCGTTTTGTAAAAATTCTAGATAATTATCTAGAAATTTAGAATTAGCCCCATTGATGTTATCAGCTAAACAATGGGGCCCGATTAACCTGTTCCCAATCAGACCAGCCCAAACGTTAACGCTGTATCTTCTTTGAAATCCTCTGGGTCTCTTTACGTGAGGGTTTTGATTTTTTTCTGCCCAGTGAGTGGTGCAAATTGTGATAATTCACAATTTCTTCTTTATCGAATTAAGTTTCATCCGTCCATAAGATGATGCTCAAAAAGTTAAAGACCTAACCTACCCGAAATACAAAGAATTCGCTTGCCTTACCGTTTACCGTCAATACATTTGACATATGGTAGGTTATCCTTTTAACCTGTGCAGTGTAGATGGGCGAATCTCCTCAAAACAATATTCTTGACAAAAAAAACAGTTTTACGTATATTTATCTATCTATATCTATACTTATAATAAAGTTGTAGAAGGGAAAAAATCTGTACATTAGAGATATGAACTTAAAAATACTATAGGAGGCCTCAGAATAAGCAGCTTCTTTATTTTTTAGAGTTGGTGTCTGTTTGTCAGTTTAATTTTGTTGCTCCTCTTACTAAAAAGGTTTTAGTAAACGGTGAACAGATTTATTATATATAATAAAAAACTAAGATATGATGGTTAAAGGGGGGAAAAGAGGGGTCAAAGTTAGTATGGACAAAAGTTACCGGATTGAGCTGGTCACTTGGAACTTTATGTAATTACCTACTCTTCGTAACAAATTAAACTACTTACCTATTTCAGGATTTCTCGATTAAAGTTAAAACAACTAAGAAATTATCAAATTAGTCCAATTATAGATATATCTTTAAAACCCGATTAATTTGAGTGATTACAAATATCAAAGTTTTATTTTCCGTTTATTTTATTTATTTTTAATTCAACGTACAAAATGTTATAAAGAGTCAAAATAAATTATTCCATTTTGCCACGCCATGATGATGACATTGATGACATCAAGGAAAGGGACAACCATATTCCTCTCATAACTAGAGCGATCAAGACAAAAAAAGCACGCGATAGTTTAACGTTACAGAAGCAATGCTGTGGTTGAAACTAACGGTGTCACGTTGTTGATCATACGATTCATACGTCGTTACCGCGGGAGCAGAAAAATCTGCCCGCGACTTCGTCTGCGTACATTTCGATAATCGTTAATCCCTCAGGTTTTTTTTCGCCAATAATGTTATTTCTGTTCTCCACCAGAATATAAGAGGGGCCAAAGGTAAACTTGAAAGATTAAATATTGCAATAAATGAATTAGAAGAAGTATATAATAATATTTCCAGATGCTATTTGTTTATCAGAACATTTTGTACAGGCAGGAGATGAAAGTAATTTACTAATAGATGGATACAAATTAGCCATAGGTACACAGGTAAAATAGGTACCAATAAAAAGAAAACTAGTCAAAGTGTAGTAGTTGTATCCTATTAAGAAATAATTTAGAACTTACAGATATAGATATATTTATTTGCAACAGAAATAATTATAGAATGTTGTGGAGTACTATTACCAAATGAAAATATAATTATTTTAGGGTGTTTGGTAGCGGGTTCGACAAACGAAAATGGGAAATACTTGGGTTCAATTGGAACACATTTGCCATAGTGACCCCTATGCTAAAGTTGATAGTTTTTTTTAAATATTTTTTTTTCCGTTTTTTTGAAAATATCCCAAAATTTTACCTTTAAACCTTCTTAATTACATACCTAAGCAACTGAAACCGCCCATTTTTTTTTTAAATCATGCTCTGATAATGTTTTTATTTTAAAACAAAACCAAAACCCATAGGTAGTGCTTTAAAAAAAAAATATGGGCCCTTAAAGCTATGACAAAATGTGGAAAATAAAATGACATTTAAGTTTCGACAAGTATAAAAAAAAATTACAAGTCATAGACGATTTCAAATTGATTAAAAAACTTCTCTGGTTAATACTCTTCACAACGATATGCCATTTAAAAGAAAAAACACAGAAAAAAAAAATACGCAGTACATTGAAATTTCCTCACGAAGATTTATTAAAGAAATCACTTATACCACGGTTATGAATATTGGTGAATTCGTTAGAGTTAATAATCGCTGGTAAATTACCATTAATAAAAAACATTTTAAGAGTAATAATAAAATTGAAAACAAAACACTTTTAAATTTTGTTCACAAAATTTAAAAAATTCTTTAAGCTTCACGGGCGTTATTGCGAGCTCGACCATACGCTAAACAAAACACTTTTTTAAATTTTGTGATCACTTGATCAGGAATACATTCCGTACATTTTCGTCGCATTTGCCACATTGATTTGAAAAAAACATTAAGCTAAATTAGCTTTTTAATCTGTCTTAAATAGCTTGTAGTTCTTTAAAAGAAAAGTACACTTTTTTTTAAAGGCGGCAAATTGTAATTTTTTTTCAAACAGAAAGACTTGTAGAAAAACACGTTGATTTGTATTGGTTTTTGAAACTTTCATTACAATGGGTGAACGTACACCATTTACCAATGAAGAGTACGCTGATATTATTTTAGCGTATGGTCGAGCAATAATTAATAATTAATTAATTAATTAATTAATTAATTAATTAATTAATTATCAACAATTATTAACAGAATTATCAACAAGTTTTAAAAGTTGTTGGTAATTCTGTAGCTCTGCCTACCCCACTTTGGGAATAAAGGCGTGAGTTTATGTATGTATGTATGGTCGAGCTCGCAATAACGCCCGTGAAGCTCAAAGAATTTTTTGTGTTTGGTTTTCAATTTTATTATTACTCTTAAAATGTTTTTTATTAATGGTAATTTACCAGCGATTATTAACTCTAACGTATTCACCAATATTCATAACCGTGGTATGTGATTTCTTTAATAAATCTTCGTGAGGAAATTTCAATGTACTGCGTAATTATTTTTTTCTGTTTTTTTTCTTTTAAGTGGCATATCGTTGTGAAGAGTATTAACCAGAGAAGTTTTTTAATCAATTTGAAATCGTCTATGACTTGTGATTTTTTTTTTATACTTGTCGAAACTTTAATGTCATTTTATTTTCCTCATTTTGTCATAGCTTTAAGGGCCCATATTTTTTTTTTAAAGCACTACATATGGGTTTTGGTTTTGTTTTAAAATAAAACCATTATCAGAGAATGATTTAAAAAAAAAATGGGCGGTTTCAGTTGCTTAGGTATGTAATTAAGAAGGTTTAAAGGTAAAATTTTGGGATATTTTCAAAAAAACGGAAAAAAAATATTTAAAAAAAACTATCAACTTCAGCATAGGGGTCACTATGGCAAATGTGTTCCAATTGGACCCAAGTATTTCTTATTTTCGTTTGTCGAACCCGCTACCAAACACCCTGTAGTGTACCAAATAAAATAAAAGAGCATTTACAATTATCCTTCAATATACTGGACGGTTTACTTTTAAAACGAATTAATAAGCATAAAAAGAAAATTATCATATGCAGTGATTTTAATATTGATCTCATTACTTCTAATAAGAGGGATATGCAAACTGCAAGTAGTTTTAAATCTCTACTACCTAGAATCGCACAATTTTTATCCGAAATTTCTTGAGCCAACAAGAATATCTAAAGAGTCTCAATCTTGTATCGATACTATATTTTTCTCAAAAATGACCGGAAAAGTTGACATTACTATCTCCATACTGAGACGCGAAGTACATAGTTTACAGACAGTTCCCAAATTAAACAAAAAAAACATTGTGTGCTCGCTACACAAGCCCGCAAATCCCGCAATGTTGCATACAAAGGCCATAGCCAAGAATATTTTAGCCGAGTATGAATATCCTACTTGTAATAATTTTTGACTTATGATTTTTTCAAGATTTTTTTGGAATGTTTGATTTTTTTTTGTATGTATTCAAGCGATTTGCTTCAAATTTTGAAATGACGTTTTTTAGATAGATTTGCATCGCCACTCAAAAAACGAATACTTACTAGTTATCGTATAAAAAAAAGAAAAAGACCAATTTAGAAATAAACATTTTTTTATGTGGTTGTGAAGTAGTGACACCCTAGATTTTTTTCTCAAAATAGTCTACATTGGCCTTTTACTTGCCTAAATATCAAAATTTTCCAGGAATTTTTATTATATGTATAGATATAGATAGATAAATATACGTAAAACTGTTTTTTTTTGTCAAGAATATTGTTTTGAGGAGATTCGCCCATCTACACTGCACAGGTTAAAAGGATAACCTACCATATGTCAAATGTATTGACGGTAAACGGTAAGGCAAGCGAATTCTTTGTATCGCCGATCGTGGATTAAACTGTCGCTTTAAGGAGAGGAAGCCCGGTTAGAGCAGGCTGGCGGAGGATGGCGAAGGGGAAGTGGAAGGGGGACGCGGGGGATACATTGTATGCAGATGTAACGCGCGCCCGCGCCCGCGCCGCGCCGCGTCCCGGTCCGGCCGCCATATTGAGATCTCGGTATGTGTGTGTCAAAGCGTGTCCTCATATACGAGTGTCAGATAGGTAGAGGCGAGCGGCCCAGACTTAGCGGCGGCGGCGGCGACGCGCGCCCAGACCGATCGGCGCCTGCGCTCACAAAGAGCTCATTGTATTCCACGCCATCCAATTATTTACCCTTCATTTTTTCTTCGAGTCCCGATACCAGAACGACATTCAAACAATGGGTTTCCGTCCTTTTATTGGCACCTTAGTTTTTTGCCATATGAAATGGACCTTCTTAAGAATCACAACCTGTTCGATTTCGCCGTTCACGTTTTGGGTTCCGCGTCGTGCGATAAATGTTTCGTTCCTGGTTCGTTTCATGTAGGTAAATTCTAGCTATCCTGCGTTGTAATTTAATTAAAATTTATTTTATCTTAGCCTTTTTGTGTAGAATGAAATAATAAAATAAAATCATTTATTCTGTAAGTAGGCCCTGTAGCACAGATTAAGTAAGAGTTACTACGTAACAGATATTTATCTGAGCGAGGTACGTCCGATAATCACCGCCTGACGGAACATAGTTGCCGATGCTAATACATCAAGGATGCCCGCGCGCGGCGATGTCAACTCGCTCGACCGCTCGAGCGAGATGCAAGTAGGCGAGTAGTACACTCTTACTTAATCTGTGGTAGTAGGTACATTCTAGTCATTACGTCAAGTTCGGTTAGATGTGTGTGGTGTGTTGTTGTTTCTTTGAATTATTTTGGTGAATGTAATGTAATTAAAACTATTCATTAGATTTTTACCGTATTGAAATTTAACAACCGATTATTCCGGTCCAACAAAAACTTGCGACAGCATTTTTTAAAGTTGAATCATATGTAAAACCTGTGTAAAACAATAAAAAATAACAAATAAATATTATATTTTGATTATTCAAGTAACTGTTTTTCTCATAATGTGTACCTGTTAATTTATATTAATATTTTCAATGTGTTGACAACCCTACCGTTCGAGCGAGCAAACGTAGGTATAACTATACGTTCGCAGTAAACTACGAAAAATGAACTTTCAATAGGAGTTAATATGGTTTATTTAGGCGCGTTCGGCCAGCATTATACATATATTTTATATGTATTCAATACTTTTACGTGTTGACCGGACCTACTTTGTCGCTTTGTATAGAAGTGAAATATGCCTGCCTGTAGGCACTTTTACAAGTCTGAATCTACCATCTACCAGCGCTTCAAGAGACCATTGTTGAGAAGAAGCACCGCAAGAAACTCAACAGTAAGCCATTTTTTTAATTAAAGAACTTATTACAATACTAAACATAAGCTATCTAATTTAAATGTCACAGGGATGTACAGGTCCCAGTAGTAATAATAATGAAATTAATAAAAATGTCAGGTTAAAATAATAATACAATTCCGGAGATGTAAAGAGTCTCCAAATGTCAAATTAAAATTAAATAGGTATAGGTAAGTAGGTAATTAAACAAAAAAAACAAAACAACAAACACAAACAAGGGAGATGTAGAAAGTCTCCACGGTCAATTTTGGAGATGTAAAGAGTCTCCAGATGTCAAATTAAAATAATAAGCATACAAGGAGATGTATATAGTCTCCACGGTCATTAATAATTGTAATACAAATAATTCAGTCCCAAGCATTGTCGTCATTTATATAATCTTTAATACTATAATACGCTTTAGAAATTAGTTGACGTTTAACGTAACTCTTAAATTTATTTACTGATAAATGAGTAACACTACTTGGGAGCTTATTATAGAACCTTATACAATTACCCATGAATGAGTTTTTTATTTTGTGAAGCCGTGTAAAGGGCACTGCGAGCTTATGTTTATTCCTGGTATTAACATTATGTATGTCACAGTTCTTTCTAAAACTACCGATGTGTTTATGAACATGCATAATATTTTCATAAATATATTGACTGTATACGGTTAATATATTCGTTTCTTTGAACTTATCTCTAAGCGAGTCTCTATGACCCATCTTGTAAACAGCACGAATAGCCCTCTTCTGTAGAACAAAGATGCTGTTTACGTCAGCACCACTACCCCATAGTAAAATACCATATGAAATAATACTATGGAAGTAACTAAAATAAACTAATCGAGCGGTTTTCAAGTCTATTATATTCCGAATTTTATTAACTGCAAAAACTGCAGAACTTAGTCTATTCGCTAATTTAGCCAGATGAGGACCCCATTGGAGTTTGGAGTCTAACGTTATTCCAAGAAATACTGTATCATTAACTAGGTCTAATCTATCATTTTTTATAGTTACAGTAGTTTGTCTATTTTTCACATTTGTAGTCATAAATTTAATACATTTAGTCTTTTTCTCATCGCAGCGACAGCAGCTGCCCTTCGGGTCATCATTTTTATAAGGCTTTGATTAATTTAGATCGTAAAACAAGAAATTGTTTGTCCAAAGAATGCGAGTTTACTTACGTAAATATAGTAGCGTTACTAGCGTCTACACTGCACTATAATTATATTATATTAACCAGCGGCTACCACAAGCAGTATTTATAATAAATAGTGCCAAAAACAAGCCGACAAGTATAAGATGCAGACACCGAATTCAAATTTATAACCTATAACGGTTACAAATTTAAGATGTTTCGGAACACTATTAGACGTCACTAAAACACTTGAAATATATAACTAAGACAATACTAAACTTCTAAACTGTCTATTTAACAACAGTTACGCTCAAATATACAATTAATATAATTAAAATAAGAATATTTTATATGGACACATAGCGGGATCAGCTGCTTATTCTTTGACAGCTACCACAGATTCCCCCAATGTGGTTACAGAATTATCAACAAGTTTTTAAAGTTGTAGGTAATTCTGTAGCTCTGCCTACCCCACTCTGGGATTACAGGCGTGAAGGTATGTATGTATGTATTTTATAAATAACTAGCGGCCCGCCAGCGGCTTCGCCCCGCTGCAAATTTCAGACTTTCAATTCATTTGTTACAAAAAATGTGATAAATGAAGAACCGCTCGACCGATTTTGTGCAAACTTCACATAAACCATCTACTAAATAGTCCGAACAAAGACTAAACATTTGGTTTGGATAGGTGAGCCCGTTCTTGAGTTATAAAATTACAACGAAAAATGGCATTGATTTTTATATATATAGATGTAATCAATCATACTTTTTCGAAAATTCTTGTGCGGTACCTACTTAGTACTTGCTTACTTAACTTCGCATTAATATACAGAGTGGAAACGCTGGAAATAATCCATGGGCCATGCCTCTAAGCGGAAGTACTTCAAATCCTTGAGATACCTAGCTCATTTTAAATAAAAGAAAAAATCTTTTATTTTTCTTTTGAGTAATTGCAATCGCAGTTTTTTTCAAAAGCCTTCCTGACCTGGGCTTCTATCCAACTAGGTCAACATGGGACAGCACGTCAGGGTGCGCGGGCAACCGCTCAGACGTGTGCACGTGTGCTACTCGAGTCTGTAAAGTTGACCTCGGTAATCCTGAAGTGTGTGGAGCGTCCTCAGCGAAGGATATCACAGCAGCGAAATATCTTTTGTTCGACTCTATTTCGGGCAGAAAAATAAAAATTAGGCAAGGAATATAAATCTAACAGAGACCTCAGCGACATAATAATATAACTCTGTTGAAGATAGATATCCATCCAGATAGATAGCCAGATCCAGATAGGCACCTCTATTTTCGTTGGACGAGATTTGCATGTTGCAATACATGTTTATTATGCACAACGACCTGCAGGCTATCAAGAACTCCTATGTGACGGATGTACGGTTAGAAAAACTGAGAAAAGAATTAAGAAATTTGTAACAAACTTCCGTAAAAAATAATTTCGATTATATAAATGTAAATCGAAAAAGAAGCGATGCGTTGCCTCCGCGCGCTGCGCTCTCTTTATCGGCTCGCCCGCTGAGGCTATCTCTGTCCCTGTCTCTGTCGTACATCCTGTCGCTAGGTGCGGGGACGGCGTCCTACCTAGCACAAATATTTTGTACACTCCGAGTAGGAAAGATACAAATACGAGTATGATGAAGTCAGTTGTCCCAGCCCAGCTGATAAGGTTGATAAACAATGCACCGAATCAACACCTTTGGTGAGGTCCAAGTTACGAACGACTGCGAATGTTTTAAAGGATAGCGAACGCAGTGACCATCTGAAAAAGTTTCCGGTCAGGCATGGACTGAAGTAAAGAAAAGTTTGTCGGATTAAAAGGGTAAGCCGTACTTCAGCCTAACAGGGTAATTCTAATAAAAGTGGCACAGACAGGCTAAAGTTTCACCAAAAAAAAAGTTGTGGTTTTTTACCTTCTTTGCTTAGAATAAGCTTCTTGGTGTTCCAATTGTTACATATTTATAAAAGGGAACGGAATATTCATGAAAATAAAAGAATTATGACGTGTTGAAATATGGAGATGCAGGTGAAAGTGTCATTAGACAGGTTAGAAGAGAAAAAGTTCCAGGTTAAAGAGAGAGTTATATTAAAATACAAATTACTATAAAAAAGAAATTCCCTACATTTACTATGGTAGAGCACGGTTAATGGGTACTGCTTAATAAAGCATCTCTACAGTTTTTCAGGGAAATTATATGCAAGTTATTAAATAAAATTATAAAATATTTTTTCACTTTAGCTTGCCAATAGTCACACTAACCTGCACATTAGTTCACATATGTCTCTGTCACCTGCCAAGAGTTACATTAACCTGTGCCAAACCTAATCTAACCAAGTTAGAGGTTAAAGTTACACAGGTTAGAGCTAAAAGTATATTTACAAGACATTTACTCTTAAACCGATGAAAATATGAATGTTCCACTCTTATTAATAAAAGTAGATACATCAGAATACCACTTTCAAATGATTAGTTAATTATGTCCCATACCGTTAACATTAAATAATCGAGACAAGGTAAAGTTAACATACCTGTTACTAACTCCAGATTACCGCATTTGATCACTAATCTCCACAAAATTATGACAGATAGTCTCCAACCGTTTCGTATAGTGGAGAGCCAAACACAGGCCGAATGTTTACCGAGAAATATGGTGTACCTATTTTTTTTCGTATGTGAGTGAGATACAATATCTTATATCACCGACACACAGGTTACAGTTAAAATATCACTGGACAAACTGTCGTGTGTTAAAATTGATATATAGGTATGCATATATTTTTAAAACCATATCATATTTAATGTCATAATATTCTTCTTTATATATATTATAAAAAATATATAATAAAATGTACACAAAAAGTTCAAAGACCTTATAAACTGGAAGCATGTCGCATTTGGACAAGACAGGTTATAGTAAAAAATCGTGCCTGCCATTTTTTTTAACAAATTTAATAAACAAAAAAAAAAGTGCCTTGGCCTCGATGCAAAACGTCTTATCTATGAACATTTTAACTTTTTCTGAAAAACAAACATTTAACACACTGTATTCAAAAGCTCATTGACAGGTTACGGTGCCACTTTTTTTAGAACGACCCAATTTAATCAGTTTAAGGCTCTAAGATTCCAAAAAAATGAAGAAGTTTGTGTAAGATTCGACGAATTTATATTTTCTTATGCTTTTAGGATTATTAAAAAAATTATATGACACTAGAGGTCTATTAAATTAAACTCTCAGTATAGGATAATAATTTAATATATCTGAGGACAAAGGAAAATTTCATATTTACCATGACTCAAACTAAGCTCTTTTCGTGTACAACGGTACTAGACAACGATATACCTACACGTCAGCAGTATATAATTAGAAAGCAGTAGGTATATAAAAATAAATATGAACTTAAAAACTTACAAACATCCAAGATTTGGTAGCAAAATTCTGTGCTCATCACACAAATATGTCTCTACCGGTATTTGAACGCCTTGCGTCTGTGGGCAATTGAGCTACCGTGCCGTTTAAAGTGAGTATGTGTATGTATGTATATACTATATCTTCTTATATATAGTATTTATATATTCTTTAATTAATATAATCGTTACATAATGAAGCCCTTAAGACGAGTTCCATCGAGTCGAGTAGGTTGGATTGGGTTAGACTAATTATGAAATGGTTGTATATTGCTGGGGTAAGGTATTATATTAACATTATTGCTCACAAATAAAATAATAAACACACCATTCTTTCTATGAGTATAAAAAAAAACTTGAAATCTCATCGTATGGTAGTGCTGGAAACCCGTGTAATAAGTAACATTTACGTAAGACAAAATATACCTAAACCTAAAAGTATCAAAACCGTTTGTTTCAACTTACCGGTCAACTCTACGACACGCTTTAAAATTGAAGATTGTGATTGATTTACACCTCCTTCTTTGCGTATTGTATTATATAAATTGTATACAATATTCCTCGCTTGAGATCTAAGCGGTTTTCTCGACATTTTCACCAGATAACAATCGTTGAAGTCGAATTACAAAATGTAAGCAACAGTAAACAAACGATTTGACACAGCTGCCAGTTGACAGTTGCCATATGAAAACCATTATTTTTTTACTTTTAAAAATGCCATCAGATTCTGGTACACCTATACTCGCGATAAATGCCGACCTCTAAGTGTCTCCTAGATGACACAAATGCTAGTCGGCTGCCAAGATACGTTAGTATCCCTTAGTAGTCTGTGGCTGCCAAGCCTCGCTGCGCACGGACGGCTCTGCCTACAATTAACGTTTCCCGCGCAAACGGCTCTCGCACGGAGCGCGTGCGTTCTGTGTTATGTCAAAAAAAACAAAAGGTCGGACGTATTGCGCGATGCACTAATGTACCAGTCAAATAAGTAATGAAAATTAGACTTTTTTAAATAAAAGTATTTCAAAATAAAAAAGTATTCTTCCAATTTATTTATTTATTTGTTTGAAAACCTGTTCCCGCGTGGTTGCCGGGTTAGAATAGTGCCACTCCATGTCTTCCCGTGGATGACGTAAGAGGCGACTAAGGGAATAAAGGTTTGTAGTACTATTAGGCGATGGGCTTGCAACCTGTCAGTACGCTGGTAAACATCTTGGCCTTCGTGCCATTGAGTGTGGTACCTATAAGCGAGCCGGAATTGTTTAAACAACATTTTAGGCTCCAGTCGCCCCTTGGCCCGGCCGCGAGTCAACCACGCAGTACTGAGACAGTCAGAAGACTCACGAGTGAGAAACTAATTCGCTTTGCGGCGAGGGAAGTCGAGACTTATCAGGAGTATGACTCGTGGCCGGTCCCCGGGGCCACAGAACAATAATTAAATTTAATTTACAGAACAATATGTGAACTAATGTGCAGGTTAGTGTGACTATTGGCAAGCTATAATAAAGTGAAAAAATATTTTATAATTTTATTTAATAACTTGCATATAATTTCCCTGAAAAACTGTAGAGATGCTTTATTAAGCAGTACCCATTAACCGTGCTCTACCATAGTAAATGTAGGGAATTTCTTTTTTATAGTAATTTGTATTTTAATATAACTCTCTCTTTAACCTGGAATTTTTTCTCTTCTAACCTGTCTAATGACACTTTCACCTGCATCTCCATATTTCAACACGTCATAATTCTTTTATTTTCATGAATATTCCGTTCCCTTTTATAAATATGTAACAATTGGAACACCAAGAAGCTTATTCTAAGCAAAGAAGGTAAAAAACCACAACTTTTTTTTTGGTGAAACTTTAGCCTGTCTGTGCCACTTTTATTAGAATTACCCTGTTAGGCTGAAGTACGGCTTACCCTTTTAATCCGACAAACTTTTCTTTACTTCAGTCCATGCCTGACCGGAAACTTTTTCAGATGGTCACTGCGTTCGCTATCCTTTAAAACATTCGCAGTCGTTCGTAACTTGGACCTCACCAAAGGTGTTGATTCGGTGCATTGGCAAAACTAAAATTGACACCACATGGTCAAAAATAGGTTAATTACTTACCTTACCCCTTTTCTGCGACAATTGCTTTCGTGTTGTTCTTAACTTGGCCGCCATTACTGTCAAGTAAATAAGAGTTAAGTATTAAAACGTCGACAATATGATAATGGCAATATGGTTTTACCCTGTAGAATAGGGGGGCTGGTAGAAAACTAGGTGAAAGCGGAATTAGGTTAGCCAAAATACCTATTCTTCGCCAGAGGACATAATACATCTAAAATGGATACAACCGGGTAGAAAAAAATATTTTTCTCCCACAAGCTCGGAAATGTTAACATTGACGTTGTAAAATCAGCCCGCGAAGTTCCATAGGTCCAGGAAAAAAAAAAAAAAAAAAGTTATTTGTCACCAATGATTTTCATTTAAGATTCCTATTTTTCAGATTTTTAGTAGGTATTTGTAGTTTTGCCTGTAGGGTCATACACACACACACACACACAAACACTTGACTCTAACAAAATTTAGCGCTTTACAGCTTAATATTTCATAAACGGATACCTTAATTGAAAAAGCAATATTTTTGAAAGACCTATCCAACGACTTCCCACACTATGGGGTAGACGAGAAAAAAAAAACATCCCCACGTTACGTGTAGTGTGAATACGGAACCCTAAAAACGGGTTGATTATGCAAATTGGGCACTGCAGATAATATTGGAAGACCGACCATTGTTTACTAATGCCCGGTTCCTATATTCAAGAAACGAATCGTTTTCCTTACGGGCAGTAGCGTTATGACATTAGCTACATACAAAATGTGTCAAATTTTAACGAGACGTCACAATTCTACCAACGGTTTTGAATATAGGAACGCACCATAAGACCATTTGGACTGACGAAAGTTTGTTTACGAGAAACGCAATGTAGAATCGGCGAGTTATTCATCACGGGGCTAAAAAACATCAAAACCCCGTCAGTCGTGCTCGTGATCTACCTAGCTCACCAGACTCGGTGGTCGATTAATGGAGCTGTATGGGCGGGTATAAGAGGGAATTACATAACTGGACCAGTATTTATAAACGGTACATTAAACGGAGTTAGGTATCTCCAAGTACTAAATACATCTCTTAGGCGTTATGTGAATAATTAACCCCTAGCTCAAAATTATATCGACAGTTCAATGTGTCGTCCACATTGAACTGCGTCGTATTTAATGGTGAGTGTACACACAACCTTTATTTTAACTCACATCTGACATTATTAGCGGACATTGACTTTTGGCTTTGATAAATGCCAAGAACGTAAACAACAACAGAGCGTTTTTTTAAAGGTTTATTACAAAAGCATTTAGCGCTGCAATAATTAACGCACCTAAGGCATATGCTCAACCTAAACATGAACGGGTTTAAAGGTTTGCTTCTCGTCATCTATATACAGGGTGTCTCATTCAAATCGGTCAGTATGGGAAAGTCTGAAACTATAAGACATACGAAGATTTGTTCTTAGGAACCATGACACCGATTTTGATAAAAAGAAAAACTGCATTCATACATTTGAAAAAAAAGTTTACCCAGCTGGGGAATCGAACCCGGTTGTTTTGAAAAATAAACTTACAGTTTTTCTATTTAAATAACGATTGTGTAGGTCTTCAGCAGTAAATGTCTCTATGAAACATCATGTCTAAAATGAATAGAATGCATTGTTTTCACATAATTTAATTTCACATAATTGGCTTTTTAAAACTTCCATGGGTTTTCAAATTGTGAACAATTTTGATGAATATCTTACGAGTAGGTAAAATACGTGTCGGATATTTGATATGGTACCAATGTAGTGCACGGGAGCAATTTCTGTCGTTTTTAAAGTAGGCTTCCAATAAATCAAAGTGCTCAGAGTTTGTAAAATGCATTTTTCCAACCACACAGCGATAAACACAAAAATACCGAAGCATTGATTTTCAGTTCCCGCCAAAACATTTGACACTCGAGTTTATTTTTTCTTTTTTTATTGCTATTCGGCCAGTCACACCGAGACGTTCCATTTTCAAATGAGGTTTGATACGTCTGTTTATCTACAATATCTGCATACTTACTTTAGGAGGGCTTTTTAATTGATTGTTAGTGTTTGATAAATAGAAGTAAGCAGTTGCAATAAATAGATAACTGTAGATAACAAAACTTCCTTAAAGGTTTAATGCAATGTCAATGCCATATGATATGTTAAACGGTGTATGTAATAAATAGAGAGGTAAAAATAACCATGAACACAATTTTACATGCCTGAACTTGTTGAATATTGTATCGGTGGTCATTTCGAACACCTACTATGATAAATTAAATTATGTGAAAACAATGCATTCTATTCATTTTAGACATGATGTTTCATAGAGACATTTACTGCTGAAGACCTACACAATCGTTATTTAAATAGAAAAACTGTAAGTTTATTTTTTCAAAACAACCGGGTTCGACTCCCCAGCTGGGTAAACTTTTTTTTCAAATGTATGAATGCAGTTTTTCTTTTTATCAAAATCGGTGTCATGGTTCCTAAGAACAAATCTTCGTATGTCTTATAGTTTCAGACTTTCCCATACTGACCGATTTGAATGAGACACCCTGTATACACCGTGGGAACGAGGAATCCGACAAACTTTAACCATCGATACAGATGCCTAAGAGGAGAAAAAAGTAGTACAAACATTGTTGGATATAGCTTAACTTTCGAAATATTAATAATTTTCAGAAATTAACAAGTTGAAAAATCTCTAGGTTAATTCTTCTTCTTCTTTCTTTGCCCCCGCGGCGACTTGAACAGCTACTACCGCGGGGATATGGCGTTTCCACGTGAAGTGATTTTGCCAGTGTCAAGTATATATAAGTATAAATCAATATAGCAATAAAACACAATCCAATCTTCTCTAGGAATATTGGGGGCAACGTTGTACGGTGATTTGTAGGTCAGAGGTCAAGATAGTTTTAACCTCTGCACCACTGCGAGTCCACTTGAAACGAGAAGAAAGATGCCAGATACACGAAATAAGTCCAAGTCTTCAATCACTGTGCGACACAAAGGCATAAAATGTACAAATCACTATCAGAAAAGAACTTTGAACACCTAATTACCCAAAAATTAAAGTCTAAAACAAATTACACGTCCGCCATCTTTTAACGTTGCAAATGGCCCCTCTCTAGGTTAAACACACCCTAATGCATGTGACGCACCTAGCTACTTTGTACGCAGAAGCGATAATTTCAGTCTTACTGGCCAGGTGCCATCATTTTGTAAAACGTTATGGTGTAAGCAACAAAAGTTTTCATTTTTGAGAAAAAAAATATTTTTCATCACACTTGCTCGGAAAGGGTTTTATAACACGCAGGCGTTTAGGGCAGTTATAGCCGACTTAGCTCCCGCGGGAGTAATAGATTTTAGTTTTAAAATATAGAATCCACTTGTACATCATTTCAGACCAAGGAGGGGTAAAATCAGCCAAGGTTTATTTCCTATATTCAAAACTTGGCTACAAACCAATTTTACTGTTTAATTAAACTTATACGGCACATTTGTCTGCATTATATTTCTATTTTACCATTATTTCAGAGAAATTCGCAATTATTTTATTAAATTTCATTTTGAAAATTTGTACAATCTGGCAGAATGGCCTGTATTTGTCAAGTTTAAAAAAAAAGCAATACTAAGCATTATCTGTGGAAGACTAAAAAAAAGTTGTCAAACTCTTTTAGCTTAGCGAATCGAGTTCGTTTAATTTTGTTTGATTGTTGTTTCCAAAGCGTATTTTGTTTATTAAAGGTTTTTTTTTCTATTTGTTTTTTATTTCCTCGCTAATGTGATGAAAATCATTGTGTGTATCATGGGCAGTAAGGAGATTGCAAACTCGAGTCATTAAAAGCCCTCCGCCTTCGGCGTCGGGCTTCTAATAGTCTCTCGTTTGCTCAATTCTCTTCTTACCGCCCTTGATGCACAATGTACTTATATAACAATGTAGGTAAAAAAATAGACCTTCGTAGCTGTGCTTATGATAACGTTTAATCACAAAGAGCACTCATAGTTTATTACTATCAGCTAAGACTTCAGTTTTGTTTCCGTTTTCTACCAACGAGTCCGCGAATGTGCAAAAGTACTGGCCGTAATACGAGTTTTAAGATGCCATTCGAAATGAAATACGAAATAATAATCAAAACCAATCATTGTCAAATCACATCACGTCATTCGATATGTCGCGACATGAGCACCGTTTTCCTCCTGATCAGTTAGCGGATATACATTTTATCTATGGATATTGCAACGGAAATTCGCACAGAGCCGTGGTTGAATACAGGAGGAGATTTCCTGGACGTCGCTCACCGCACCACTCTACTTTTGTAGATGTACAATATACAAAATATTTTTTTCTCAAAAATGAAAACTTTTTGTTGCTCACACCATAACGTTTTACAAAATGATGGCACCTGGCCAGTAAGACTGAAATTATCACTTCTGCGTACAAAGTAGCTAGGTGCGTCACATTCACATGCATTAGGGTGTCCTAACCTAGAGATTTTTCAACTTGTCAATTTCTGAAAATTATTAATATTTCGAAAGTTAAGCTATATCCAACAATGTTTGTACTACTTTTTTTTTCTCCTCTTAGGCATCTGTATCGATGGTTAAAGTTTGTCGGATTCCTCGTTCCCACGGTGTATATATATATATATATAAAAGGCAAACCTGAGTCACTGACTTTATCAACGCACAGTCCAAACCGCTCGTCCTAGAGATTCCGGTAGGTACGTAGGTTTCTTTTGAAGTCTACGGGTGCACTAAGAAAAGATTTTTCGACAATCGACCCCCGACGAGAAGGGGAATACTAATTCTACGCATACGAAGTCGCGGGCGTCCTCTAGGGTCACATATTATTTACTGTATATAAAAGGTAAAAGTGATTGACTAATGTATCAACGTACAGCCTAAACCGCTGGACCTAAAGACTTGAAATTTTGCACATAGGTACCTTATACAGTGTAAAGATCCATTATCCATCCCCCTGAGGGGGTAAAATAGGGGATGAAAATTTGTATGAAAGTCCTTCAGTGATGAAGTTAAGACTGTCTAAATGGTGTGTTTAGGTTGGCCTTTGAAATTTAATTTATATGTGTCCCAGGGTCTGTGATAATTTCTCACCCAAAAGGATGAAAAGGGCTAAAACTGGCTGAACTTATCGATCAACGCACATCCTAAGCCGCAGGACCTAGGGACTTGAAATTTGAAGGAAATAGTCCTTGGGTAGGTACCCTAAGGATGCACTAAGTAGGGATTTTTGGAAATTCATCCGCGAAGGGGTTAAAATAAGGGGTCGAAGTTTGCATGGAACTATGGTAATTTTTGTAGTGGGAAACGTGATAATATACTTTATTTTATATAATATAGGTATAACAACTAAAAGTTAAAACTAAACTTATTTAAATTAAAATAAAACTAGGCTACTACTCAAATTAAAATAAAACTAAGCTACTTAAATATTAAAGATGTAAATAATAATCACCACTATAAAGATAAAGATAACATAAAGATAAAGATAAAGACATTTATTCATTAAGTAGGCCGCACGGGCACTTTTACACGTCAAGAATCTACCAGCGCTTCACAAGAGGAGACTCAGCAGTGAGTAATTTTTTTAAATATATTTAATATTACAATGGTACTACTTAGTCTAGCATTATATAAATCTATAAATAGTAAATAAAAAAAAACAAATAACCTGCGTAGTTTCTGCAGGAAAACACACCAAAATCTTAAGATAGAGATAGAGAGAGAAAAGGAAAAAGAACACCTACTTATGTGTATATAAGACGGTGCAAGACGACCACATAAGATTGATGTTTTCCTACATCAACGGTGTCCCTTAGACAAGATAAAGATTTTGAATTGTGTTTTTTTATTATCGTTTAAGTTTCGGGTGTAGGCCAAGCATTTTTGTCTATTAGATAGTCCTCGATCGTATAATACGCTTTAGACATTAACGACTTTTTCAAGTAATTTTTAAGTGCTGGAAAGAGTAACTTTAAAACTACGTCAGGTACTTAATTTATTATAGAAATTAATGCATTGACCAACAAATTATTTATATACTTTACGGACGCGGAATTTTCGAATAGTGATTTTATTTTTATTTCTAGTACTTATTTAAATTATATGTATATAAGATTTTTTTGTAAAATAATAGAATTTTTTAATAACATAAATAATATTCTCATAAATAAATTGAGACGCTACAGTTAAGAGATTAATTACCTTAAAAAGTTATCTTAAGGAGTCACGGGAATTTAAGTTGTAAATAGAACGAATGGCCCTTTTTTGTAACACAAATATAGTTTGTATGACAGCTGCTGCCTTACTCCAAACCAGAATACCGTACGACATGACACTATGGAAATAACTATAATGAACTAAGCGAGCTGTCTCAACATTGGTTAGTTGTCTAATTTTCCTAACGGCGTAAGCTGCCGAACTTAGTTTACGAGGGGCGTTCAATAAATTCTCGGTATTGCTATCTTGCAAACCTTTTTAGTAAACTTCTTAATACTGGCCGCTAAGAGTCATTCATCGACAGTAAAAAAAAGTAAATTTGAAGCCCACACGTTCTTTTGTTTTTCTGCTACTGCTGAACAAACGTGACCACCATGAGCGATTTTACAATGATAATTAAATTGGAGCATCGAGCCGTGATAAAATTCTTGACTAAACAGGGTAAAAATCAAAAGTGTATTAAAGAAGAAATGGATTTAGTTTACCGTGAGTCCGCTCCTTCATTATCTACTGTCCAAAAGTGGTCAAATGAATTTAAGCGTGGGAGGGAGAGCACAGAAGATGACCCTAGACCTGGTCGGCCTGTTGAAGCTACTTCACCAGAAAACATTCAAAAAGTGGAGAAAATTATACTGGAAGATGGTCGAGTGAAGGTTAGGTCTATAGCACAAAAAACCAATATTTCTATTGGTACAATACATGATATTATCCACGATCATCTTAACATGTCCAAAGTTAGTGCGAGATGGGTACCACGAATGTTGACACCGTTTCAGAAGCATACGCGTGTTGCTTGTTGTTCCGACTTCATTGAGCTGTGTGGTGAAAACCCTGATGGTTTTCTCCAAAAAATTGTTACGTGAGATGAAACTTGGGTTCATCATTATTTATTTATTTATTTATTTCAAATATATTTTACACGGCATTACAGTTGGCACCAATACACCGAGAAACTTAGACTAATTACAACAAAAAAAACACAACTAACAAAAACGAAAAACAAACCAAAACCGTAAAAATAATAATAATAACAATTGTCACTAGGTAATACTAGACGGCCTATCATCCATCATCTCGCAAAAACTTAGACATTCACGGCACAGTGTTGCCCATCGCCACGCAAACAAGTCACACTCTGGTACGGAGGCCAAAAGCGCATTCAGCAGCACCAGGGCGCGGAGCAGGGGCGAGTTCCGGCGCGACACCGTGCGCGCCCATTATGACCCTGAGAGCAAACAAGAGTCGATGCAGTGGCACGTTAAAGGAACACCTCATCCCAAGAAATTCAAAGTCGTCCCTTCAGCTGGCAAGATCATGGCGACAATATTCTGGGATTGCGAAGGGATATTATTAATAGATTATAAAGAAAAGGGTTTAAATATTACAGGAGAGTACTACGCTAACGTTTTACGCCAATTACGGGAAGCAATCAAAGAGAAGAGGAGGGGAAAATTGACCAGAGGAGAGCTGCTTCTTCATGACAACGCCCCTGTGCATACTGCTCATGTTGCCAAGGCTGCTGTTCTTGAATCTAGGTTCGAAACAATTACTCACCCGCCGTACAGTCCAGACTTGGCCCCCAGCGACTACTTTTTGTTTCCCAACCTTAAAAAGGATCTTCGAGGACATCGATTTTCTAATGATGAAGCGTTGAAGGCAGCGGTGGTGGAGCATTTTGACTCCAACGACAAAAAAATATTTTTATGAAGGGTTAAAAAAACTAATTGACAGATCTTATAAGTGTATAAGCATAGGGGGGGAATATATAGAAAAATAAAAATAAAACACTAATCGTATGCTTTTGTTTTCCTTCTCATACCGAGAATTTATTGAACGCCCCTCGTACCTGCCAGTACAGCTATATGGAGACTCTATTGCAAATTTTTATCTATTGTTATGCCTAGGAAAACTGCCTTATCTACGATTTGCAAACACTCGTCATTTAGAAAAATACTAAAATCTAGCGGTTTAACATTAGGCAAAGCGAACCTAACACATTTAGTTTTCTTAGCATTTAGTAGCAAATTGTTGCTAAGTAAACTAATTAAGTACTTACTTTAACTAGTGTGGTGTTTATAATACTGTAGTCTATGGATTTTTTATCTACCTTGAAAATTAGTCATCAGTAAGTAGTAGTAGTAGTATTATCATCAGCAAAAAGTACAATATCTCAAAGTTTATCTACTGTTGGTGGTAAGTCATTTAGTAAACCAAAAATAGAAAAGGACCTAAAATAGAGCCTTAAGGCACACCTATTTTAACTGTAGCTCCATCAGATTGCGTTTTGTTTACGTTTGTTAATTGTTTGAGTTCTATCACTTAGATAAGAAGACATAAGACTTAAGGCTTTATTGGACAATCCATAATGTTCTAATTTCGAATAATTGAGAAGTGGGTAATGGTGGTAATGTAACTACATAATGGCTTAATTATGATCTCTAAAATGTATTAAATAAAATTAATGTTTACAATAACCAAAACCCGCCTCCAAAAACACTAAAAGTAACTTCTTTTAAAACGGTAGGTACTTAATAGGTCAGTCCAATTAAAGTCTGTTTTTGGTTTAAAATATTGTGGGACGAAAACTACAGTTTCAAAGAAGTTATTTTTTGCGTTTTTGAAGGCGTGTTTTGTTTTTTTTTTCATTTATTTTATAATTAACATGAATCAGGAAATTCATACGGAAAAAGAAATGAAGAGAATTAAGTATTTACAATAATTAATGTCAAATAATTTCTTTTTTCTCTTTCATTTCTTTTTCTGAAAAGGTCATCACTGGACTTGTTAGATAAATTTCACATAATCATTATTTCCGTGAAGCGATATTTCTTTTCGCATTTTTTTCCTTTCTTAATTTTACCCAATTTTGTTTTTCCCCAGTCGATTTTACTACCGTCGCTTTTGTTCACGGTCGACTTATTTCCAAGTCGCATTTTTTCCCGATCGATTTCTATCCCAGTAATCCCAAAAGTTACATCGTAATGTAGGAAGGTTTAGTTTATGTTAGTTTTGCAGCAGGCCCGGAGGGTCAAATATGTCAAAAACCTACGCTGAGCAGATTTTGTTTGAGAGATGGCAGTCTGTGACTAGATGGCCCCCATTTGACAGATTGTATGTCATTTCTTTCGTTGACGTTTTTGGTAGAGCAAAGCATAGACAAATTAAGAAATATTTTTCTTTTTCAATGGAAAAAAATGCCAACATAACGGAAAAAACGAAAAGAAAAGGCGATTCCATATTCTTTTCCATCCTCGTGCTCTTGGCTAGCATTAACTCAGATAAGAATCGCTTAGGCGTTGAATTCGTTAGAAACGAAAACGCCTGGTAGCGTTGGGCTTTTGGCTAAGCCTTTTTGTTTAAGCAAGATTGTTTCTGTGGCCGTGATGATACTCATATTTTTTATTTCTTGTAGCGACTGTAATAGTCGACTAGAACTAGCAAATAATCGTTAGATGGCAGAGGTCCTAGAAAATCCAATGCGATCACAACCAACGGCTCAACTGGAAGATCTCGTCTTTTAATCGGATTTGGTGGATTAGGTGCTGAAACAAGTGTGCATCCCCTACAAGCTTTTACACGCTTTTCAGCATCGCTATCGATTTTTGCCATCACTCCTTTGTTCTGAGTCGAGTCTTCATGGCAACTATACCAGGATGGCCTTGATGTGCCGTCTCAAGTACTCTGTCGCGTCGCGGAGCTTTATGGGTATTATAAGTTTTCTCCCTCTTAAAGCAATATTTCCTTGGAAATAGATCTCTGTTTGGAAAACCTTATAATAAGAGTTGGCAGATTCGTTCGATTTATTTTTGAATATTCCTTAGTGCAAGCATTTCTTCGTCAGTTGCACAGGCTGTATCGACATCTTTTAATGGAACTGCTACCGGACTACTGTACTCCGCAACTGCATTAATATAGTTTTCATTATCAAAAGGTTCCGGTTTATTGGATTGACATACTTAGTCGTGAAATGGTTCTGTTAGCGACGCCAAGTTGGGAATCTATTTTCCGACATAGTTGACTAGGCCTGGAAAACTTTGCACTTCTTCGACGTTGGTATGCCGTTTTGCTGACTGAATGGTTTGAACATATTTTTTCAGAGGTTTAACTCCTTTTTCTGTAAGTTCATGTCTCAAGAATTCGATTTTATTTTTTTGTTTGCAGCTACATTTATCCTCATTCAGTAGAACATTGTTATCCTTCAGCACCTGAAGTACTTTGCTGAGTCGTTCGTCATGCTCATTTTCATTAGAACTGTGTACTAAGTGTCTATGATGTCGTCGATGAAATTTGCAGTCCCTTCGCAACCTAACAACATTTTTTCTAGCACTTTTTGGAACATTTCTGGTGCACACGAGACACTGAACATCAATCTTTTATATCGGAACAGACCCTTACTGGTGCTACTTAAAGGTTGTAATGTATCTGCTGTCCTCTTCAATTGATGAAAACATTTAGCTTGTCCAAAGTTGGATAGTAGTGGCACTATTGAGGAAACCTATGGTGAAGGCCCATTGACCTCTTCAATGATGTCAGTTTCCCTAAGTTCGGTTATTTTTAAATTAACCTTCTCTGCCAATGGTATTGGTATCCTCCTGTACGGTTGAATGACTGGTTTTACTTTGTCATTGATGGGGATCTGGATTTTTACATCCTTAAATTTAGGCAATGTACTAATGCTGTTGACAACAATTCCAATTCTGAGGACGTTGAGTTGGATAGCGCTTGTCTTTCCTAAAAGATTGCGTGTTCCATTCCGAATGACATAGAAAGTGGTCAGACACGGACATTTGGTCGATTCCATTACGGATTGCTATATTTGCATTGAATGCACCAATAACGTCCAAAGGTTTTTGACTTCCATAAGACAGTAATGTCTTTTCGGGATTTGCAATTTGTTGAGAAACTTTAACTTTGCGTGTTTTTAAATATTCCCACGTTTTGTCATTAATGATGTTACATCTGCTGCCCGAATTAAGTAATTAACATTTCAATGGTAACACCTCCGACGTTACAATTGAAATACGTAGTCTACTTCGTTAACATCGTCTTCCATTCTATTAAACTTAGGTCTTTTCGCTTTATTTGATTTCTCGTCCCTGTTTGAATCTAATTTACGTTTTTTGGTTTTCGTTCTACAAAAACTCCTAAAATGTCTGATAATCCCGCATTTTAAGCATTTTTTATCCTTCGCAGGGCAAGCGGAATCAAAAGATAAATGTTTAGCGCTTCCACATCTAAAGCAAGTCTTTGATGAACTTCAGGGTCTTGTATTAATTTTCGTGTTAATTTTGTTTATGTCCAATTTATTTATGTCACGTAGCCCACTCGGCCCAGGCTACCGAAATGTGTCTAATTGTCTGTTAACAGTTTTGAGTGATGTAGCTATCATAATCACTTGCTGCAAATTGATACTACGAGGGCTGCCTTTTAAGTTGTGTCGTTTGAAATAAGTATAGACAATCTAATAGATTATTACCATTTATTGTTTTTCAAAGAATTCGCCGCGATATTTAATACACTTTTGCATGCGTTCAAACCAGTTTTTAAAACATTTATTCCACTCCGAAGTGGGGGTAGTCAAAATGGCCGATTTGTATGCGTCAACAGCTTCTTCGGGTGAGCTGAAACGTTGACCACGAAGACTTTGCTTAATTTTGGGGAACGTAAAAAAATCGTTAGGGCTTAAGTCAGGACTGTAAGGCGGGTGATCTAAAATTTCCACGTTTTGGGTGTTCAAAAACATCTTTGTCTGGCGGGCGGTGTGCGAACTTGCATTCTCATGGTGCAGTATCATACGACGTTCCGAGTTGTTTTTTCGAAATTCGGTGATGACTTGTGGCAAACAAACAGTGGTATACCAGTCGGCGGTAACCGTCTTGCGATCTTCTAGTACAATAGTGGCGACGTGACCACCCTTTGCCACAAACGAGGCAACCATTTTTTTTGAAGTGCTCCGAGAGCGTATGACTTTGGTCGGTTTTGGCTCGTCCTGGAAGACCCAGACAGTTGACTGCTGTTTTGAATCTGGATCGTAAGCATATATCCAAGACTCGTCACCACTAACCACATCATAAACATGTTTTGACTCTCCTCGGCTGAATCGCTTCAGAGTTTTGCGACACCAACTTACACGGGCTGTTTTTTGGTCGTCGCTAAGCAAATGTGGTATCCAACGAGAGATCAACTTTTTTACAACAAGTTCTTCGTGCAGGATTTTTTGGACAGTGGTCCCTGAAATGCCCACGGATGCCTCTATTTCACGGTATGTCACATGACGATCTTCGAGTATTAGCTGCCGCACGGCTTCGACATTCTCTTGCGTCATGGCGGTTTTTGGACGACCTTCACGAAGCTTATCACTGAGGCTAGAGTGCCCACGTAAAAATTCTAAGTACCAGCGTTCTACAGTCCTAAGACACGGTGCTGCATCACCAAACACAGATGTGATCTCCTCAAAGCACTGAAGTCGCGATAATCCCCTTTTAAAGTTGTAGAAAATTACCGCACGCAAATTTTCCTTAGACATTTCCATTTTTACAACCGACTTGTCACCTTTGAATAGACGCTGTAATAAAACTATTCGACCAATTTGAAAACATTCTTTTGTTTTCGAGTTCTAAATTCAAAAGGATGAAAATGCCATATGTTTTTTTTTAAATAATCGCGGGAGGTTGGCAAACGACACAACTTAAAAGGCAGCCCTCGTATCACCTGCTGACAAAATTTTCTTCCTAAATTCTGTATTCAGAGCGTTTTAAAAATAATAATTAAATAATTAATATTTTAAGGCTTATTGCAAAAGCATTAGCACTGCCATAATTAACGCACCATAGGCATATTCTCCGCCTAAACATTAACGGGTTTAAAGGTTTGCTTCTCGCTATGATTGATTTCTCACTTCAAAAATGACTGAATGAATGAGTTCCCATACAAACATCGACCGCCCCTTTTACCTTCTTAGGGATAGTTTTTCCAATGCCACTGAAACTTATAATTTTATTTGTAAGCAGCCTAAATACCATTTTTCGCGTATCACACTTCAGAAATTACCGGAGAATTCGGTAATTTCTGAAGTGTGACACGCCCTCCATTTCACCTAATAAGGGGTAGTTTTTTACCTTATATTTTTTATTTATAAACAGTAGCCTTAATATACATTAAATATCTCTTTATCTTTACCTTTATCTTATTTCAACGTTTCTCCCATCTAGGTTTCCAAAATACCATAAACTTCTGCCGCCAATTTACGCCCTTGGGCTTGATTTCCTCCTACGCTGACATCGGCCGCTGCGGTCGGTCGAGCGTAACGTCGGTCGCGTCGCGTGTGACAATAAAAAGTCCCGCAGTGCGAAACGGATCGCTGTACCGAACAGTTTCTGCTCGCCTACGCCGCGCAAAAGCGTACAGCCGACCGGTCAGCTTCGCACTGAGCGCGCGATGGTCGCGTATAGCGCGTCAGCGCACCGACACGTACGCGGCGCCGGCCGACCGGGGCGACGAACGAGATCGATGCGCGCCATCAGCAGCGGCGCGTAGCAATAAATCTGCCGCGGACTTGAGCATCGTTGTGCGGTGTACGGTAGAACATGGTGTATATTCGTACGCTCAACCGACGTCAGCGACCGACATCAGCGTTGGAAGAAATCAAGCCTTAGGGGTAGTTTATTCAAAGACTTACACCATTTTTCACTTTTCTCACTTAAAAATTACCGGGGTGGGTACCCAAGTAGCACACTGGGTGGGAAATAGCTCGTATATCATATCTGTTTCAATACTTAAGTGAAATATGTAGCCATGACTAAGTTCTATATAGGTGGAAAGAACCCTTAGGCAACCAATATAGAAGCACGGGGAGAAAAATTGCAGCTTATTTTTGGTTCTATATTGAATCCATAAGAGATCTCACGATTACCTTAAGTGGCAATTAGAACTATGGGTGAAAGTTATGCGCAGTGACCGACGATTAATGAACGAATGAATAATAATATTTCAGTTCGGTCAATGAGTAATAAATGGGACGCCAAAGTTCCTTTGAGTGACGTGGCAACAATTAAGTCGGTAAGTTTTTTTAAAGTGAATGTGATCTGCCATTTTAATTTTGGATTTATACATCTGTTTGGTAAGTGATTAAAATTCACGTTGAGGCATTGAAATAAGCACGAAATTCTTGCGAATGTTTTTTACCGTGAAACTATAGTAAGTATGGTTTCTTTGTAAATTTCGATGCGCCTTTGATTTGATCAGGAATATTTAAAAAAGAGAGTGTTAAATCATATAAGGAATTGATACTGATAAGAACTATAACTGTAAAAACCTGACTTAATGATTGCAGGTTACGTACAATGTTAAAGTAACATCATCACAACTATCAAGTCTATGATTATGCGTCAGTGTGATAAAATTCTGTTTAAAATAAATCATTTTCAAGGACTCCAATTTGTAAACATGGCGAAACAAAAAAGATCTTACAGTGTTTATTTTCACTTATTTGTTCTCTATTTGAAACTATCAGGTCTGAAAATCACTTATTTGTATCTTGCGAGTGGCAAAGCAGTGAATGCTATTACGAATACTAATTATTTTCTCTTTTGTAGATCGCCCAGTGCTCGTGAATTAGGAGTCCTCAATACTGCTCCGAAATCCCAAGTTGCTGTTTCGCTTATTAACTCAAATGCAACACTTTTCATACGTTAAATTTGAATAAACAACTAATGTCAAGTTACGGAAAATACAAGTAAACAAATCACTTTTGTATTGCATCACTTTTGAGCAGAATGCGGGGCAGCTCCAATAAGATCCTGGAAATGATTTCAACTAGTTTATATATATTTATATAAAAACTCACGCCTTCATTCCCAGAGTGGGATAGGCAGAGCTAAAGAATTACCAACAAGTCTTTAAACTTCTTGATAATTCTGTAACCACATTTTGCACATGTAGGCTAAGATGTTTCCCAGTGTATTAGTGACAGGTGGGCAAGCCCATCGCCTAACAGTACTACAAGCCTTTATTCCCTTAGTCAATCAATTATTAATTATTCTTGACACAATTTTATTATAACCTAATTCAAATTATTTATTTTGTATCATACAGGTAATTTTTGCAAAATTCTAATTATAATTACCTTTAAACTACACGAGTATCTTCTTTGGATTGCCGATTAACAACTTCATGGTTTGAATCTGTATCTTCTGTGTCCATCTAAATAAGTGAAAATAACTGCTTTTGGTTCTCAAGAACCTCCTATTGAGACTTAATTATGCGTTGGAGTGGCAATAAGAGCCCAAGCAGCACATTAGTGAATTTAGCAGCTTATCTTATAGCTTTATGTTCTAAATTAGTGGTTTAACATTGTTTGACAACACTTATAGTTTTAAACACAACTCAAAATTGTATATGAGTTCATCTTGTCACTTGTAGTTGCTTAGGAACGTTTTTTGTTTCCACTTTATTACTTATGGTTGGGTAAAGTCGATTTTGCTACTTAAAGTTGCATGCAGGTTTTAATTTTCACTGAATAAGAAGCAATAGTGCTGTATAAGACAATATTCGTGCCTCGCAGTTGCGCTGAGCGCATTTACTGGCGTCACTGGCTGGTGAGACTGCTTACGGCGCGGTGAAGGTTTTGTGTTAAGAAGAAGAAAAAGACGAGGTTTTGTGTTCCAAGATAACCTCAAATCGCAATTTTCAAATAACCAAATATTGATTTTAAATACTTAATTGTGATATCATACGCCAGAATTTTGTTTATTCACGTTTTTGCTTTGGTTATTACACCATATCACAGCACAATGAGGCATAATATCGCTTTTTTGATCATGTGCACTCTAAAACGTCCAAATAGACACTGACGGCCTTTACCTCCATCAATTGCGCTCAGCGCAACTGCGAGGCACGAATATTGTCTTCACTGCCGTCTCTAGTAGAGGCGCGCGGTGACGATTCAGTGCTCTGTGGTTTAGTTTAAAGCTATAAGTGTAGTCAAACACTGTTAAACCACTAATTTAGAACAAAAAGCTATAAGATAAGCTGCAAAATTCACTAATGTGCTGCTTGGGTAGTTTCCCAAATTCCCCAATTTTTTTTTTTTAATAAACATAAATACCTACTTACCAAATTCCACATTAGTCACTTCAAAAATGACCTTACTCTCGTTCAAAGTTCTACCCCCCATTTAACCACCTTGGAGTTGTTTTTCTTAAATTACTGAAAGTAATATTTTGTATTTATATGCAGTAGCCTAAACAGCAATTGACAATAATTATTTTTGTGCTAAGGTAGTAAAATAAACCGTTTCTAGATTTTACACTGCTGATTACAGTAAAAATATCTTTGGATTTTTTTATGCAGTAGGTTTTTTTATATTTAGGAAAAACAGTAAAAAAAGTTGGATTGTGAATGTTATAGTGCCCTTAGTCCATTTATTACCAAAGGAATTCAAAAAAATATACAACTGTCATGTTGTCTGACGGATTACTTGATTCAAACGACACGCTTTCGATTCTACGCAAAACAGTTTATTTATTTTAATGGCGTCTACAAATTACGTAATTAATTGTATTGTATTACGCAAAATAACAAATTTGTGAACGAACGGCAGCGAATGATTGACAAGTGAGTGACATGACATGACAGTCAGTTCTGTTTATGTTTAAAGTTACTTTATGGAGGCCATTTGCAACGTTAAAAGATGGCGGACGTGTAATTTGTTTTAGACTTTATTTTTTGGGTAATTAGGTGTTCAAAGTTCTTTTCTGATAGTGATTTGTACTTTTTATGCCTTTGTGTCGCACAGTGATTGAAGACTTGGACTTATTTCGTGTATCTGGCATCTTTCTTCTCGTTTCAAGTGGACTCGCAGTGGTGCAGAGGTTAAAACTATCTTGACCTCTGACCTACAAATCACCGTACAACGTTGCCCCCAATCTTCCTAGAGAAGATTGGATTGTGTTTTATTGCTATATTGATTTATACTCATATATACCTTGACACTGGCGAAATCACTTCACGTGGAAACGCCATATCCCTGCGGTAGTAGCTGTTCAAGTCGCCGCGGGGGCAAAAAAAAAAAAAAGTTACTTTATTTTTATTTTATATCAGGCTAAGATCACGACATCAGTATTCCTAACTTTGTATATACGGTCTTTTTAATGACTATTTCTTTAATCAATTATTAACGACGAATTTAAGTTAAATAAAGAAAAACCAAGAAATACGGGTAGTCTAATTTTTAACCAGCTATTATAAACGCGAAAAAACAATAATGCTTTTTTTTTTGAAATGTTGTCAATTTCCACGTTACTAACTTCCAAAAATTTATGATTTTGGATAAAAATATTGTAGGACTCCGATTTCAGTATGACTACCCTATTTAAAAGAAGTTATTTTTTGGATTTTTTAATGCAGTTTTGTTTTAATATATTTTGTTTTATACTTTTCAGACATCATAATATGCTGTTTTGTAGTTCCACTTCTCAATTTTTAATAAGAAACTTTAGGACATTTCAATCTCGCCGCAGGAAAGTCATAGTCATATATTTAAACCATTTAAATGTACTTCGTCATAGTCACTTAACTATCTTAATCGAGATATCTTTATGTTTATAATAACTAGGTACCTGGAGTTCCGGTGGCCATCTGTGGTCTTTATTATCAGTTCCCCTTATCGTGTTACGTGGGCTTCCGGTCGTTTGGAAATAAATGGAGAAAAAGAGACAAAATGGAGAAAAGAGACAAAAAATAGAAAATCAGGGTCAGGGTATTTATTTAGCACTAGCCTTCTTCACACAGAATTAAAATATACGAAGAATAAATTCCCTAATGTCACCAGGGTAAAGTTCAAGATTATGGTGGTGAGGGCAAAAGTAGTTCCTCCGGGACTTCCTTTAGCTCACGTCCCGGAATCGCCAGGTCAGGGACACCGCTTGCGCTGCACGGCGTAGAGTTGGAGGAAGCGCCCCAAGTGGTCCACGGCGGTTGATGAGCCTGTATTGGGACCCGTTACTACGAGTACAGGCCTCCGAAGAAACACTGTAATCACGTAGTAGAGGAGGAGGATTCTTGAAGCGTGGGGCCCGACATGGCCCCACTCAAAGTTAACTTTTAGTGTAAAGAAGATATAAGAGACTTTCCGGGGTCTGACTTGATAGGAAATTAGGAATAACAAAATTAGTTTTTCCGTTTTATCGGGATTGTGGTATTCGGAAAAATATATTTCGGGATTTTAATAAATCGGTAATATGATAATTCGGAATTTAAAAAAACGTGATTATGATTATTCGTGAACCTAAAATTCGGCATAGTGATGATTCGGAGATTTCAAAATCAAAATTCTGAAATTCGTGTTTATCAAATTCGGAAATATATTTCGAGATTAAGTAGTGTACCCAAAATTGTCAAAATCAAAATCAAAAATCAAAATCATTTATTCTGTAAGTAGGCCCTGTAGGCACTTTTACAAGTCTGAATCTACCATCTACCAGCGCTTCAAGAGACCATTGTTGAGAAGAAGCACCGCAAGAAACTCAACAGTAAGCCATTTTTTTAAATAAATAACTTATTACAATACTAAACTTAAGCTATCTAATTTAAATGTCACAGGGATGTACAGGTCCCAGTAGTAATAATAATTAAATTAATAAAAATGTCAGGTTAAAATAATAATACAATTCCGGAGATGTAAAGAGTCTCCAAATGTCAAATTAAAATTAAATATAGGTAAGTAATTAAACAAAAAAACAAAACAACAAAAAAAAACAACAAACACAAACAAGGGAGATGTAGAAAGTCTCCACGGTCAATTTTGGAGATGTAAAGAGTCTCCAGATGTCAAATTAAAATAATAAGCATACAAGGAGATGTATATAGTCTCCACGGTCATTAATAATTGTAATACAAATAATTCAGTCCCAAGCATTGTCATCATTCATATAATCTTTAATACTATAATACGCTTTAGAAATTAGTTGACGTTTAACGTAACTCTTAAATTTATTTACTGATAAATGAGTAACACTACTTGGGAGCTTATTATAGAACCTTATACAATTACCCATGAAAGAGTTTTTTATTTTGTGAAGCCGTGTAAAGGGCACTGCGAGCTTATGTTTATTCCTGGTATTAACATTATGTATGTCACAGTTCACTCTAAAACTACCGATGTGTTTATGAACATGCATAATATTTTCATATATATATTGACTGTATACGGTTAAAATATTCGTTTCTTTGAACTTATCTCTAAGCGAGTCTCTATGACCCATCTTGTAAACAGCACGAATAGCCCTCTTCTGTAGAACAAAGATGCTGTTTACGTCAGTACCACTACCCCATAGTAAAATACCATATGACATAATACTATGGAAGTAACTAAAATAAACTAATCGAGCGGTTTTCAAGTCTATTATATTCCGAATTTTATTAACTGCAAAAACTGCAGAACTTAGTCTATTCGCTAATTTAGCCAGATGAGGGGGTCCTCATCTGGCTAAATTAGCGAATAGACTTAATGATACAGTATTTCTTGGAATAACGATAGACTCCAAACTCCAATGGGGTCATTGGAGTTTGGAGTCTAACGTTATTCCAAGAAATACTGTATCATTAACTAGGTCTAATCTATAATTTTTTATAGTTACAGGTAGTTTGTCTATTTTTCACATTTGTAGTCATAAATTTAATACATTTAGTCTTTTTCTCATTCAGTAATAAATTATTAACACTGAACCAATCTACTACTTTTGATATAGCATTGTTTACATCGATATTAAACTCCTGTTGTCGTTTGACTTTAAATACGAGTGAGGTATCATCAGCAAACAATACTATATCATGTTTGTCCTTCATAAGGTATGGTAAATCATTTATGTAAATGAGGAATAAAAAAGGACCCAAAATTGAGCCCTGTGGTACGCCCATTTTGACCAAAGACCCAGGTGATCGTTTTCCATTCACGTCTACCCTTTCTATTCTCCCGTATAAGTACGTTTTTATTAAGTTTAGCGCAGTACTTCTAACTCCATAATGGTGTAGCTTCCTGACCAATGTGTCATGGTTAACGCAATCGAAGGTCTTGGACAAATCACAGAAAATACCTAAGGCATCATGTGACCCCTCCCAGGCTTCAAAAATATGTTTAATTAACTCAACACTAGCTTCGGTTGTCGAGCGACCCCGAGTAAAACCAAATTGTTTGGTGTGTAATAAATTATTATATTGAAAATGTTCCATTAATTGTGATAAAATTAATTTCTCAAAGATTTTACTGAAAGTGGGTAGTATGGAGATCGGTCTAAAGTTAGTGGGGTCAAAAGTACTACCCGTTTTGAATAATGGAATTATCTTGCTATGTTTCATAAGATCAGGAAACTCGCCACAGTCAACACAGTGATTAAATATGACCATTAAGTCAGATGCTATGACTTCCAATAAGGATTTAAGGACGCGTCAATTAACATAAGCTCTTGCTTGACGCGACTGTCCGGCAGTTTACGATGATCCTTTATGTTTTCTTTGATTTAAGTGGTTGTTAACGTTCGCATGGGTCTTGCTTGTCTAGGCCCTACAAGAATCTGAATCTTAATCGTGTTAACAACTAGACGAGAACAGGGTTGACTGGTCTGCGCTCTGCTTCGTGGCGCTTGATGAAGTACCGTAAGTAATCATAGCCATACTCGTGTTAGTAAGTAGGCGTCTAGCGGACAGCGAGCGCGCGTCATCGACCGCGCCGAGTCACGCGAGTCGCCGGTGCCGCCACCAGCGCCAGCGCCCTGGCGCTCGCATGACTGCATGGCGCCGACATGCGAGCGCACCTTATTTTATACTTCGAAGTTCCGCAGATCTGTCTACTCAAGTAGTAAACTAGTAAGCAAGTGCCTGAGCCCGAGGTCTTGAGGATAACAAGAGCTTCATGGCGAATTGGTCGATCGTGCTCGATCGACCATTCGCCTCTATACTCTCCATACTACACTCGGCGTCAAAAATATCGCACCTTGTCGAAAATCAGATTCAAGCAAATCTAGCCCTTAGTAAAATGATGACACCTCGTAAATATTAGTATCAATCGAAAGCACGTTTAATGTGTTTTAAATTAAAAATATTTAATTTAAAGAAAAAAAGTGTTTTCGCAATCTGAGAGTTTCGAAAAAAAGGGCCAAATTACGCGTTTGAAGGGTCGCGAGTTGTGTCGTGTTCCAGGTGTATAAAAAGTCTGGTAAAGGTCAAATGTCAATCATTCGCTATCCAGATGTTAAAGAGAACACATCTAAGGAGCTCAAGCAAAAAAACGACCCTCAAAAATGGAAACCACTGCTGCTGAATCAGCCCAGGTGGTCGCACTGCTCCAACCAGGAGTTCGGCAGTGTGATGTCGCTCGGCAACTTAATTTAAGCCGGTTTGCTGTCCGCCGAGTATACCTGCGGTTCCAGGAGACTAGAGGCTTCATTAGGAGGCATGGAGCTGGACGCCGACGCTGCACATCTGAAAGAGACGACCGCGTCATTGTGTCGTTGATTCTACGCAATCGCTTCTCCAATGCTGTTGAGGTGCAAGAGCGTCTCCGAGAAGCTCGGACGACCTCTGTTAGCACCTCCACCATTAGGAGAAGGTTGCGGAAGAAGAAGATTGTGGCCCGCAGGGCTGCTACAGGTCCCCAACTGACCGCACAGCATCGCAGACACCGCCTGCAGTTTGCTCGTGACCGCGTCGATTGGACATTCGACCAGTGGAGGCAGGTTCTCTTCTCCGATGAGACGAGGGTCTGCCTCTATTGCAACGACAGCCGTAGAAGAGTCTACAGAAGGTCGGGAGAACGATTTGCTCAAGCCTGCATTGAAGAAACGGTGGCCTACGGAGGTGGTTCGTGCATGTTCTGGGGCGGTATGTCCACAGATGGCAAGACCGACCTTGTGTGCGTCTCCCGGACGGGGGGCACTCGCTGGCAGGAGTCTCTGACTCCTCACCGGTACGTCACGGAGATTCTGAAAGAGCATGTGGTCCCATATGCGGGTTTTGTCGGCACTGGATTCACTTTAATGCACGACAACGCCCGCAGCCACACTGCATTAAACGTTCGTGATTACCTGGGAGAGGTAGGGATCCCTGTTATGCAGTGGCCAGCGAGAAGTCCCGACTTGAAACCAATCGAACACCTTTGGGACGAGCTGAAGCGACGTGATCGGTCACGTGATGCCCTCCCTACCACTCTCCAAGACCTCCAGGACCGGACGCCGTGATTGAAGAATGGGACCTCAATCCTCAGTCAGACTTAGTGAAGTTGGTTCGGTCAATGAAAGACCGCATGGAAGCAGTAAAAAATTAGGGAAAGCGGGGGTAACACTAGGTTTTAGGTTAACTTTAAGTGTCCTCTTTTATTTTTTTGTTAACCATTTCATTGATGTTACTTTAAGATTTAATAAACATTTTTCTTCTCTTCGCATTAAACTTCGTTTTTTTAAACCTGGTTACAATAATGATATTTTTGTTAGCTTTTTTAAAAAGTACATTACACGCATTACAAGTACAGGGCCCTTGATTAAATATAATGTCGGTTGAACATATTTTTCCCGAAGGTGCCATATTTTTGACGCCGAGTGTAGTCCAGTAAGTATGCACGCCCTAAAATGTTGTTTGTATGCTCTGACAGGACAGCTTAAACTCGCTAGTTAATAATTATAAGCCTAGTTTTGAAAACACGTAGGATGTAAGGTGGAATAAATAATTTGAACGAAAGGGAGCATGTTTTATTGGTGCTGGTGGATTTTAGCAAGGCATTTGACACTCTTAATGATCAAACTCTTTACAACAGGCTTCGGCAGAGTGGTATACAGGGGCCGGCCCTAAGTTTATTTAAGAACTATCACATGAATAGGTATAACATGGTCAGCATTGCTGGAGAGCAAGGTGAGATGTCGCAGGCCCTCCAAGGGACAGCACAAGGATCAATTATCGGTCCGACCGAATACCTAATTTATGTGAATGACATGTGCAACGTATTTGCCCACGCCTCGGTATACCAGTTTGCCGATGACACTTGTCTCATAATAGCAAATAAAGATTTGAAAGCTGCGGAAAAACTGATGCAGTGTGAATTTGATGTGCTATGTAGGTGGGCGCATGATGCTGGCCTATCACTTAACTACCAAAAAACTAAATTAATGCATTTGCACTCACCATATGTGAAATCTAACACAGTTCCTAAAGTTAAGGCCCACGAGCACTCGTGCTTGCATGCTCCTCATTCACACTGCAGATGTGAGCCACTAGAACTAGTAAAGCATCATACCTATCTTGGACTACATATAGACAGCAATTTTAACTGGGGCACCCATATTGACCATGTGTGTAAAAAATTAAGAGCAATTTTGTGTAATCTTAGCATACTTAAACAAACAATGCCTTACAACGTACTACGCCTGCTATACATGTCATTAGCAGATTCAATAATAGGCTATGGAATTTCATGTTACGGAAGAACTTATAAAACGTATCTGCAGCGCATCTACAGTATTCAAATAAGACTGTTAAAAGCGATTGTTCCTCTAAAAGTCAAATACCAACATAGACACAACTATGACAGTCTATTTGAATACTGTAGAGTGCTGAGTGTATTCGATAAGGTGAAGCTAGCTATGGTACTAGAATACAGAGATGCTATGGGGGAATTAGTTAAATATAGAAGATCTGATAATCTACGAAATCTAAAAGAAGGAAAGTCATTTATCACTCCAAGAAGTAATAACCTATACGGGTCTAGAATTTGGTCAAATCTCCTACCTCATATTTTGAATAGTTTCCCCAAACATGTATTAGAACGCATGGAAGCTAAACCTGGGTCTACCAAAAACATAGTTAAAAGATTTCTTATGTCTTGTAATTAATTCTAATTAATTCTTATAAATAGCGTCCTCACTAACTTAGCCAAATAATCTTAAATAGATAAAGATTTTGGCTAAGTAAAAAATTGTAAACTCAACACAAATTTTGAAATAAACAGATTTTATTATTATTATGTGTATGTCTTTACCATTCACGGGACTATGGGAGTCCCGGACCTTTGGAAGGCGTACATGGAGCCGAAGCCAACACGCAGAGGCCCTTTAGACAAGTTTAATTTAGTAAAGTGATGGGACACCAACCGGCGATTGTCCCCGAGTTCAAACTATGGAAGTATGCTCCCACGGACAACCGATGGTTAGTGTAGGACTATTTAAGAAGGATGGAAACATTAATAATGGGCTCTATGTATGAACTGATATGGATTGGTGAACTAGGCTACTGATGAAACTACGGCGCCTGCCTGGCCAATGCTAATTACTTTGGTTGAAATGGCAGGCGGTGACTCGCCAACTCAATGGAATGGGCCTCCCGAAATAGCCGCATATATATAGCAGCAGGGAGGTAACAGTTCCAGAGGGGCTAAGGGTGGAGAGGTGCTTCTGGACTTTAAACGACCATAAGGTGCCCACTCACCACTTATGCAACACATCCACCCTTCGAGCATATAGCTCTTGCGACTCCACTCTGACCGGCCAATAAAGGCAAGCCAGAGGTGAGGGTCTGTTCCTCGTCATTATTCACTCCAGCCGGCCGGTGAAGGCAAGCGTGAGGTGAGGAACAGGACCTACCCTCGGGAGCATTCAGGTCCGTGGTGCTGCCCTGCGGTTAAATTATTATTATTTGTATGTCTTTACCATTCACGGGACTATGGGAGTCCCGGACCTTTGGAAGGCGTACATGGAGCCGAAGCCAACACGCAGAGGCCCTTTAGACAAGTTTAATTTAGTAAAGTGATGGGACACCAACCGGCGATTGTCTCTGAGTTCAAACTATAAAAGTATGCTCCCACGGACAACCAACGGTTAGTGTAGGACTATTTAAGAAGGATGGAAGTATTAACAATAGGCTCTATGAATGAACAGATATGGATTGGTGAACTAGGCTATTGATGAAACTACGGCGCCTGCCTGGCCAATGCTAATTACTTTGGTTGAAATGGCAGGCGGTGACTCGCCAACTCAAGAATGGGCCTCCCAAAATAGCCGCATATATATAGCAGCAGGGAGGTAACAGTTCCAGAGGGGCTAAGGGTGGAGAGGTGCTTCTGGACTTTAAACGACCATAAGGTGCCCACTCACCACTTATGCAACACATCCACCCTTCGAGCATATAGCTCTTGCGACTCCACTCTGACCGGCCAATAAAGGCAAGCCAGAGGTGAGGGTCTGTTCCTCGTCATTATACACTCCAGCCGGCCGGTGAAGGCAAGCGTGAGGTGAGGAACAGGACCTACCCTCGGGAGCATTCAGGTCCGTGGTGTCGCCACTCACCAACAGCTCGCCACTAGCTTATTATTATTATTATTATTATTATTCTCCAGATTTGTGTTGTCAGTCTAATTAACACGTCGCTTTGTTCCCACTTGCTTGTTAATATTGGTTATATTAAATGTAGTAACAATTCACCCTGTTGTGGCATAATTTTGTAAGTACCTAATAATTGACAACATTAAAAAAAAAAAGCATTAAAGTTTTTCCGCGTTAAAAATTAGACTACCCGTATTTCTCGGTTTTTCTATATTTAACTTAAATTCGTCGTTAGTAATTTATTAAAGAAATAGTCATTAAAAAAACCGTATATACAAAGTAAGGAATACTGATGTCGTGATCTTAGCATGATATAAAATAAAAAAAGTAACTTTAAACAGAAACAGAACTGACTGTCATGTCATGTCACTCACTTGTCAATCATTCGCTGCCGTTCGTTCACAAATTTGTTATTTTGCGTAATTTAATTAATTACATAATTTGTAGACGCCATTAAAATAAATAAACTATTTTGCGTTTACTGCTTTGCATCTGCTTTGAGTTTCTTTCGTCAGACAGATAAAAAATGAACATGACAGTTGTATATTTTTTTCAATTCCTTTGGTAATAAATGGACTAAGGGCACTATAAGTGTATTCCTAACATTCACAATCCAACTTTTTTTACTGTTTTTCCTAAATATAAAAAAAACTACTGCATAAAAAAATCCAAAGATATTTTTACTGTAATCAGCATTGTAAAATCTAGTATTTTATTTTAATACCTTAGCACATAATGAATTGTTGTCAATTATTTGTGGCATACTCTATAAAGCCAAATTAGGCTTTGCGCATACACTGTTATCGCAGAATCTACATTCGTATAGTTTGATTACGCAGAATTAAGTTAGTCCGAATATTATTCAGTTATCATTTTCATGTTCCGAATCATGTCTAGGCATAAATTAAATTAGCATAAAATTGTTTTGCTGAAAACTATCGTTTCAGAAATATATTTTGTACTGTTGGAGAGAAGCACTATACAAACCTCAGCCGCGCATGGCGGCTGCTGAAACTTACAACTTTGCCCGGTTTTTTCAATTATTGGTCTTTTTTTACGTTTATCATAACATTTTGAATTACAAGTACTACTTACATCTTTGCTATCTGCTGTTGGTGTCTGTTAAGACTACTAAAAAAATACCTACGTTAATTTATTGGTGAAAAAACCCCTCAAAATGACGGCACAAACATTTTTTTTACATCTTTGTCCACTCTTGTATAAGCATTTTGTATAGCTTATCATCAAGTAAGTACATTAAGGTATATTAACAATACTATGATCTCATTGTAAATAATACCTTTTTGATGAAGGATTCTCCACCTAACTTTAGTGGGCAAAGTAGTGAATCCATTTTATGATTCCTTCATACAACAATGAAATTTCAATAAAACGCGTCGAATTGAATTTGAATAAAAATTCAAAGTCGCGTAAAACAAAAATTGTTTTGTTTTACGCGATTACGTCGAAACCTAAAGAAGGGTAGTTTGTGTAAACCTGTATAAATGAAGAAAGTCTTATATTAGCTGTATCTAGGGTCAATTTCCCAAGCAATAAATTAAGATGGCGGGGCTGAAAACGCGGGTGTAGGTAGGTATAGTCTTTATTATTTCTACTGAGCCGATCTTCTACACAAAGGCCATTGTTTGTAAACAATACCATTGTCTTTCTTTGTGTCCGTAACACCAAGCCGATTACATAAAAAAAAGTTAGAACTACATTGAATGTACATTGAATTATCAACCCTACTCTCTTGGTCAGTAGGTTTAAAATGTAAAGTGCCAGGATTCAGATATAAGTCTTTATTATTTGAACTGTGCTTATTCTTTACACAATACTATCATCTACACAAAACTTATATCTGTATCCTGACACTTTACATTTTAAACCTACTGACTAAGAGGGTAGGGTTGATAATTCAATGTACATTCAATGTAGTTCTAACTTTCTTGTATGTAATCGGCTTGGTGTTACGGACACAAAGAAAGACAATGGTATTGTTTACAAACAATGGCCTTTGTGTAGAAGATCAGCTCAGTTCAAATAGTAAAGACTATACTAAGTTTAAATATTAAACTGTTTTTTTTTCTAAAATCTTCGCGCAGTTGCCTAGTTCGGGCAATAATTAGAATTAATATATTAATAGAAATAATATTTTTTCAATATTAATGAAGACTTTTGATTTCTCATCACAGTGGGTTTTTTCCAGTTTTGATTGCAAAACGTGGAATACAACTACTAATAAAATGTATGTACGTGGCGTTAGCGTATGGTTGAGAAATAATTTACGAAATGTCTTCAATCATCTGCGATTGAAGCTCAAAAATTACTCTGTGCTAATGTTAAGTACCTACTAAATGTAACGCAAGCTTTGATTTTAACCACGTAGATTCTGTTTTTATTGTTAAAGTATTCAAATCGATCAGTTTAAAAAAAACCGAGGATTTATGGGGAACATAAGTTAAGGTCATCCATCATATCAAAGATATAATTGCACCTCACTTAGCTTTAATCTACAATAATTGCATTTCAGACGGGGTATTTCCAAATCTTATGAAATATAGTAAAGTCATACCACTTTTTAAATCGGGCGATATGAGTGATTTCTATTCTACCTGTTTCAAGTAAAGTTTTTGAGAAGTTAATGTTAAAAGATAAGTTAGGTCACTTCAATAGAAATAAACTTCTTAACAGTAATCAGTTTGGCTTCACCAGAAGGTGATCCACAAATGATGCAGCCTCCGTACTCATTTAAATATACAATATTTGGGAGAAATCTTGTAATGCAATAGGATTTTTTTGTGACCTTTCCAAAGCTTTCGATTGCGTAGATCATGCGACTCTTATATTAAAATTAGAACATTATGGTCTGTCAAATAATTATCTAAATCTTATGTCTTCATATCTTAGTGATAGAACACAAATAGTTGTTGTAAACCAAACAAAGTCTATTGGAGGAGCTGTTAAATTAGATGTGCCTCAGGGCTCTATATTTGGTCCTTTCTTATTTTTGGTTTATATTAATGACTTACCACCGACGGTAGATAACCTTTGTGATATTGTGCTATTTGCTGATGATACATAATTATTTTTCAATCCGTAAGGTAGGTACTTAATTGGTTTTCTAGTAACAATTTGCTACCCAATGCTAAGAAAACTAAATGTGTTAGGTTCGCTTTGCCTAATGTTAGACCGGTAGAATCTAGTATATTTCTTAATGATGAGAGATTGGAAATAGTAGATAAGGCAGTTTTCCTAAGCATAACAATAGATAAAAATTTGCAATAGAGTCCCCATATAGCAGTACTAGCGGGTAAATTTAAGTTCGGCAGACAGACAGATAGACAGACTTGAGACAGCTCGCTTAGTTTATTATAGTTATTTTCATAGTTTTATGTCGTACGGTATTCTGGTTTGGGGAAAAGCTGCTGACATACAGACTATATTCGTGTTGCAAAAAAGAGCCATTCGTTCTATATATAATCTAAATTCCGTGATTCCTTAAGATTACTATTTAAAGAAATTAATATTCTGACAGTAGCGTCACAATTTATTTATGAAAATATTATTTATGTCATTAAAAATCAAGACTCTTTTGTTAAGAATTGTGATTTACATAATTTGAATACCAGAAATAAAAATAAAATTGCTATTAAAAAAAATCGTGTCCGTAAGGTTTATAAATAATTTGTACCTAGGTCAATGCATCCTTTTCTATAATAAAATAAATTACCTGACGTTGTTTTAAAGTTACTATTTCCAGTACTTAAAACCTACTTGAAAAGTCGTTGATGTCTAAAGCTTACTATAGGGTCGAGGACTATCTATCAGATAAAAATGCTTAGCCTAAACTAAACACTAATAATAACTTAGTCATAAAAAATATGAAAACATTGTTTATTGTCTGGGGGACACGGTTTCTGTGGGAGAATGTGTCGAGGCTTTTTGTGTGGGTTGTCTTGCACCGTCATAGGTGAGTGTATCCTAAAATTTCTATATTTTTAGATTTTTTATTACTACTACTTATTAGTTTATTGTGAGTTTTGACACATTTTCCTGCTCAACTGCGCATAATTGTATTTATTTTTCTGTTTTTATGTGAGATTCATTGTTTTATATAATGCTAGGTTAAGTTTTTTATAATATAAGCAATATTTAAAAAACGACTGACTGTTGAGTTTCTTGCGGCGTTTATTCTCAGCGGTGGTCTCTTGTGAAGCGCTGGTAGATTTTTGACGTGTAAAAGTGCCCGTGCGGCCTACTTACTGAATAAACCTCTTTTATCTTTTTTTTATCTTTTTATGATTATGGAAAACGGTTACCTTTATTTAAATACTATATAGTTAATGTACAAAAGCCCTTAGTTTTTACGAATTAATACGTTTTTCCGGATAAACGTTCTCATTACCATCGACAAATATTATGTTCGTTATTTCTGCTAAGCTTCAATATCTAGGCACCCCAACTCCCGCGCATTCCAAGAGTTATTCACGAACAAGGGTTTGGTGTGATCGGTTCTGTTTTACTCTGTTCCGGTGGGGTGGTGAAAAAAAGAACATCATTCGGATGTTTCTTTATCTTTGATGTTTTTTATTTGCTTTGTTTAAGATTTATATATAACACGTACGTCATGTTTTTTACTTATGTAGGTAGTTACGCTAGTTTATGAAAAGAAGGCTCCTTTTAAAAGGATTTTTTTAAATAATATTTTTGTTCATTTATTCTTAATCCTGTGTTCTCATTCCGATGTTTCCGGTGTATGAAATATCCACCGGAACAATAAGCAACGACGGAATGATACAGAAGTACTTCACTTAGTTATTCAAATAATTATCTATTTTAATTATTCAATTTTATGAAGTTAAAAACAAATTTATAAAAAGTGCTTAACCAAAAAATATTTTTATTTTTATTGGAACAAAACACTATGCTATTTTTGATGCATTAATGACGTTAGTGTCATCTACGGTTTTGTTTCGTTTATAACTGAATGGTGTTGATTATTGATGATGGTAACCAAATGTCAGTTATTTTATGCATTTGCTGATGTAAATAAAAGTCGGTAACAAACAAACATGGTCTTTCTTTTTTTCATATGTAATTTAGTGACCCTTTTGACATCAAAAATGTGCAAGTACAGATATGCGACTGCATTGTTACGGTTTCAATATTTAAGTTATGCATATTATGCATTTTATTTGTTTAGCCAACAATCTATTGCCATTGTGTTTTGATTATTTTTAGAAGACTAGTAAGAATATTATATTATAATGTAGAACCATTTGGCCACTGAAAAAAAAAGATTTGCTACAGATTTATTTTTGAATTTATTTTTAATTATAATTGGTAGAAGCTAAGTGTTAAAATTGTAGTTTTAAGTTTCTGTAAAAATTGGGATATTTTTACTTTTTTTATAATATCTAGGATGTAGAAATTCAGATGTAGTAAGTACTACGCACGTAATCATAATGTATTTTTTTTTGCCTATTTTATACATGTCGTATATTGTTGAGGCTGTCCATGTGGCACTAAGTATTTAACGTATATTAGTATAACATTTTGAAGACTACAATCTGTACAAAACGTATTTGCCACTGGGATATTTCTAATATAATAATTATTGAGTTACATTTTTCTAGGTCAGCGATCTATTCTTATTACATTTATAAATAAGATTGTTGATCTTAACAAGTTTATAATTTGTTTATTACCATGCATAAAAACAAATCACAATAATTAAGAAAATAATCGAAAACCACAAAAAAAAACCTATAGACCGATCCGCTATATTTATTAAAGAAATGAGTGATGTATTTTTTCACTAAACAATGTTTTTCTTTTCTTCTTTGTTTGAAATCATTGGTTACAATAAATGAGTAATTTGTATAAAAAAAAGGCTTATAATTATAATGTATTAGCTTATAATTATTAACTTCTTCATCTCAGGGAAAAGAACACATTTCTGTGGATCGTTTTTATCATTCCAGTGGGTATTTATCACTTCGGTGGGTATATTTTAGTGGGTATATTTATCATTTCGACGTCTCATCAAATATTATCTCGTATATCTCATAAACTATTCCTTATATTGAGTGCCCCTTAACATTACGTCAAGAGTATATTCCAATACATAATTTAAAATAAAAAACGTTCAAACGTATACAAAACTTAAAAATTACACCGAAATGAGACAAAAATCAGAAATATTGAAATTGACCTCACTAATACACCTTTTTATTTATTTTTTGACTTCATTTTTTATTTTGATATCACATCCTGAGTGACAACCCTAACGGTAATATTGTACTGGGCCGTGAAGTCGTGAACAACGCTACTACCGGAATGCGCAAATGACATTGCCATTCCATAAATCAAAAATAATAAAGATACACGTGTCGAGTCCTTGTATGTAGCGATTCTTGCTATAAAGTTATAACAGCCAAAAGTACAGACCTATAGCACAGAATAAGGAATACAAGTAGTGCCGTTAGGGACGTCTCAGATAAAGAGGAATGCCCATATGCCCAACAATAAATGCCTGGCGTGATCAAAATATGCTAAGATATTGTCAGTTTCAAAAACACTTTCAGTAATCGCTCAATAACTTGGGATACCTACTACTGTTAATCTTATACAAATAGACGAGGACAATTTCATGCTTAACTATGTATTAAGACTTTATGTCTGCAAAAAAAGCATACATAGGCACGAAACAGTGATATCATGACCCATTCTAAATTCCAAAATCAAAACCCAACTGAAGTCAGCTTTTGGTTAAAAGTATTGAGGGGACACCGACTTCAGTTGGACCAACCTATTACCTCCCATTTTAAAAGAAGTTATTTTTAATTTTTTTGAAGACGGTATTCCGTTTTTCTAATCAGTTATTTTATTCTATACTGTTTAGTGATCCTCATTTTGCTGTTATGTTGTCCCACTTCTCTAAACTAATGAACTATGGAACATTTCAAGCTCGCCGCGAGCAACGCCGCGGGAAAGTCATACTTAGTCATATATTTGAAACTAAATGTGCTTCGTCATAGTCTCATAGTCGCTCAACTATCTTAATCGAGATATCGCCAATATCGCCATCCTTGAAAAAGGTAACGTTAAGAACTTCCGGTGGCCATCCGTGGTCTTCATCATCAGTCCACTACACCAAATAGTGCGTTTCAGGAGCAAATGCACGAGTTACAATGGAATATTTACAATATAGGTGTGCCTAGAATCTTTGAGGAGTTCCCTCGATGTCTCCAAGATCCTATCATCAGATCCTGACCTGTTGACAATAGGACCAACTCACAATTTTATTTTTTAATTCCGCACCATGATCCTGCAATTAAATATTTATTTAAAGAGTAAAATAAAATAAAAAATAACAAAAAATAAAAAATAAATGCGTGGAAAAATTAAGATTAAATAAGACAAAATAAACAATGAAAACTGAGCTAAGTAAAATATTTCCGATCGATATAAATAGACAGTGCCTTTATTATATTATAAGTAGTATGTATGTATAACAAATTTTGAAACATGATGTATTTTCATAAAAATCTAAATTTAGTGTATTGGTTGTTGTGTATTGATGCGTGCGTGCGTAAGTGTGGTTACAGAATTATCAACAAGTTTTAAAAGTTGTTGGTAATTCTTTAGTTCTGCCTACCCCACTTTGGGAATAAAGGCGTGAGTTTATGTATGTATATGTATGTGTGGTACGCGTACGAATGTGCCCCAAGCCTTGCACAAAATGAAATTACAACTTTACATAAAACCTAAATTAGTATGAGAAATATTACAATTAAACCTCAAAATAAACAATGTTAACATTATTCCATCATTACTATAGTCGAGTCCGGAATTAGGCGAACTAACTTGACAGTTCATTGTACACTAATGTTGCCATAGTTTGGCCAGTGCTGTTAATATCGATACTTGAAAAGTCTAGTTTATCATTATTATTGTGTTTGGAATCTAACTAATAATTATAACCTAGCAACAATACTTATTAGCGTATAAAATTAATTAAAATCGAACACAACGGATTTGGAATTATCATCGACGATATATAGCGTTTGTCTCTATCGCACTTTCATATTTGCCAGCAAGAAAGGAATGCATGCTATATGTATGGTACCTACATGAAATGTACCGTACTAGCCCGACGGAAGCCCCCTAAAAGGATCACAATGGCCTGTTGTAATGTCAGCATTCTTTTTGTATTTTATTCCTAATTTGAGGAGTAAGTATAGTAAATATCCGCTTTAAGCCGTACATCCTTCAGATCATATTATATCGTAAAAATTGCTGTAGTTTTTCCCTATTTGGCAAGTATGTATGAGTGTGAAAGTTTCGACGACAATTACTTGATAAAATATAAATATAATCAGATTTATAGAAGGCAAAAGGTTATATCGACATATTTGTGTCGACATAAACCTATCACTATTTATTTTTTCCTATGTCTGGCAACATTTTCGGCTGTCAAGTTAGTTCGCCTAATTCCGGACTCGACTCTAGCTGTAAGTACCTATTTTGTCAAAAACATGAAAACTGGGTCGTTATTCCAGGCGGTAAAAACGATATCGTAGTGAACCTGTTATGGCATTGTTATGACGTCAGCCGCCAATATTGTCAAGTGAATAAGAGCTGTCAAAACGGTCACAATACGATAAAAGCTCAAACACGATATGGTTTTTACCGTGTTGAAAAAAACTCGCCTTCCGCGGAAACACGTTACGTATCGACAGGTCACACGTTACGTATCGACAGGTCACACGTTACGTATTGGCAGGCGCACTTGCTGTACTAATGTGCCCTCGTATTTTAGGGCTGGCTTTGTACACTTTTTTAGTTTTCAACAATGAAAATCGAAAATAGGAAATGAATCGTGAATAAATAGGTGCCTAGAAAATCCTTATTAGTCTTGATCCAAGATTGGTAAGTCCCTTAAAACTACGAAAACCACCGTATGCAGGGTTATAAAACGATATAAAGAGACCTTATATTTCGAGAGGAAAACTCAAACCAATCGAGGGACTGGCATCAAAGACGAAAGTTATAAGGTCAGTTAAGCAAAATCCGGGTCTATCCGACTATGATTTAGCCTTAAAATTTAAGGAAAATCGCAGTACCGTGAGAAGAATTTGCTTTCGAGCTGGCTAAGTATAAGAGTTATATAGAGCTATAAAGCAGCCAAATCGGACGGGAGAGCCAAAACTCGCGCTCAGCGACTACGATCAAGTTTTGACAAAATTTAACGGGCGCTTGTTATTGGACGACGCGAGACGTATGTGAAATCGATTTTAGCCGACTACCGGGTACTAAATCTATCGAAATCGATCACGGCAAAAGTACCTTTTTTACGTAATGAAGTAAATTGAATATTGTTAGTTATAATTTATAATACCTACTTATAATTTAATAAAAATATACATCTTCTTTTTAATTTAATAAAACCTGCACCGTATAAGTAATTCCTCCAACCTGGAACGATATGATATTGTATTGTTTTACTAAGGGACCTATAGCACGCTGGCAGCACATGAGCTGTTTCACGAAAAATACCATAACTTACCACCAGTGATAGGCTTAGGTAGTGCTATTTGGGGCGAATGACCCGAGACTTCGTGGCGAAAGATTAATATGGATATGACTTAATCCCGCGGTTTTTATGATTATAAAGTTTAAATAGTAAGTAGTTATAAAAAAGTAGATAGGTGCTTATACTATGGCACGGGATTTAATGAAAATGTTTAGTTACTAATATACCTATAAACTAAAGATTCAAAGTTTACCTACGTAAACAATAATTCGTTACTTACATACTTTTTATACTTTTTATCTTTCTGTGCTCAGCCGTACGTGTTATTATTTTTATGTCACGTGTTATTTATTAAACTGAAGTCTGCATTCAACCCTTTACCTGACTCAAGGACGCTTTCTAAGTTTCTATTGTTTACCAATAATTATTTATTATTTATTGTTGTTTATTATTGTTTGTTTTAATAATAACCATGGTAGGTGTGAAAGAGACGGAAGACGAAAGTAAAAAAAAGTAAGTATTTTTTTTTCTAAACCTAGAATTAATTTTATGTTATACATATTATCAACCGTCAATAAAATACGAGTCCGGGATTTCCGGAAATCCCCAGGGCATATCCATATTATGGATAGCGTTTAAGGTCATTCACCGCAAATAGCACTACCTAATCCTATCACTGCTTACCACACACAGGTTAATCAATGGAATGGTACAAAACTTACGAGATTTTGGTCAGTCAGTTCCAAACGCCCGCCGTCGCATGCTCAAGGCCGTGACGCCCGTGACACACAAGTAGATACTTAAACGGATCACAGACAGAGCTTCATAAGAACGTGAAAAATTACCTATTTACGATGACCTAGCTTGGTAGGGTTGCCAGAATAGGTTAAAACAAATAAAACAAATAATTTGTTAAATAGTTTTATTATTCAGTATGATAGAATACTTTACAAATTATTAACTCTAATAATTTTATTTTTATAGTTTTTGATTTTTAATTATTTATTGGGTCAAGCAATAAATTAAGGCGGCGGAGCTAAAAACTTGGGTCAACTAAGTTTAAATATTAAACTGTTACGTTTTTTCAGAAAACTTCACCCAGTTGTCCAGTTCGCCCAATAATTAGAATTAAAATATTAATAGAGATAACAATATTAAAAAAAAAAACGACAACTAATTTTTTCACTATCACGCAAACGGTCTGGTAGGAATAAATACGTTTGTCCGGATTAACGTTCTCATTACCACCGACTAATATTCTGAGCGTTATATCTGCTAATCTTCAATAAGTACGCACTCCAACTATGTATTTTTAATTGTTTAATGCACGATAACATTACACATTTTTGCATTAATATAGAGAACGAGTGAACCTGCGGACTATAGCCCTAACTGATGGCGCCCTTCGCTCCCCCTCCATATCGTCATGTCTTTGAGGTAGGAACTCAGTAACCCAGTGCCCCAGATATTTACATTGGTTTACCCTTTTTTAGGAGGACACCATGTTGCTTAGGCGGAGGCACGCCGCTGGTAAAATTATTTTTTAGTACTTTATCATAAAATAAAATAAAATGCATAATTATAATGCATTTTATTTTATTTTATGCATAATAACATGCAAAATATGCGCAACGAAGACTTTTATGCAACTCTCCAGCATGAGATGAATCCAATGAGTAGTGACTTATCATTTATCAATATCGTAAATATGTGAGAATGAGTTTGAACGAGTACGTCATTTTTTTTGAAATAAAAAGACGTTACGGACGGTATTAGCATACAAGAAAAGTAAATTAAAAATTGACACTGCGTCTGTCATTCATGCAAACATTGTCATTGTTAATGGACCGATTATTTCGTATTTTGTTAATTTTCTTGTATATAGCCGGGTCAAAACTTATAATTATAGTCTCATGCTAAAGAACTTACAACCGGTTTGTGTTGAATTCTTGTTTATTTATTTTAAATTGTCATCTCAAGTCAAAGCAGGGGTCGGGTGACGTGACGTCACACAGTAGTTTTATTAAATTAAATGTTCAGTACTTTAACTTTTAATAAACGAAGAGTTTTATGCAACTCTCCAGCATGAGACGAATCAAATGACATATTATTTGACAAAATCGAAACATAACTGTAGATCTGATGCCATGGACAAAAATTGGCCTCGCGTTATATTATATATAAATAGATGTACATAGGATTTACAGTTCAAAACAGAACAAATCTTATGAACCATTATGCACGTGCATGATAGGCATCGGGAGGTATTAGAAATAGAAAAAACCGGGAAGAGCATGTCTGACCATACTCAGTGAAGGGTTCCGAAGCCGTTACTACACAAAAACTATCTCAAACAACAAGTATGAACTAATTCTCAATTTAAAGTTGTTTGGTGTCTTAGGTAATTTTAGTAGGTATAAAGACTTTAGTCCCTGTATCTCTGGAACCAATCAAGTCTACATAGTCGTGATAGTTTTTATTTAAATTTCGTTATATGTGCTTTCATTACAGATATTTTTCAGAGTATTAGTATGTAGCTAGTTGTAGTTTGGCTGTAGGGGAGGGGGCACTTCACTCCAACAAAAGTTAGCGCTTTAAAGCTTAATATTTCATAAACGGATCCCTTAAGCTTCCCGTAGTAGGAACAATAAATGAAAATATAGGTATTTTAACTTATCAGTAAACGTGTCCAAGTGGTTACATACATACATACATACATAAACTCACGCCTTCATTCCCAGCGTGGGGTAGGCAGAGCTACAGAATTACCAAGCACTCTTAAATAAGTTGTTGATAATTCAGTAACCACGTTTTGCACAAACAGGCTAAGATGTTTACCAGTGTATTAGTGACAGGTTGCAAGCCCATCGCCTAAGAGTACTAGAAAGAAGCCTTTATTATTCCCTTAGTCCAAGTGGTTTCAGTTTATTTTTCCTGTTTATTTTTTAACAAAGGTAATTAATTGCACCAGCACACGGCAACCATTAGTTCAGATCGTGTCTAGTCTACCTAATACTTGGTACTGATAAGAATGAAATTATAAAAAACTTAAATAAACGCACATTTATGTAAAAGTTTAGAAAACAACTTTTAAAAACGTTAACTACTTAAATAAAATTATTGACAACACGAAAAGGATAAACGTGTTTATCAAGTCCAAAGAATGATCATAATTATTTAAATGACTCTGGGTAATCTCTGGCAAGCATGGCTTACGTTTTTGGAGATGTGAAAGTACTTTCAGTTGTTCTTGTACCTACAGTTTTCAAGATAAACGCCAAACAGCACTTCTGGTGCCGGCAGTAGGGCGTTAGGTTAAACAGTTAGAACATGTCAATGTAGGTACCGTGTTTGTAAATAAACAACACCTTGTCACCTGATCAAAACCTTCGCATTCGGGATTGCGTGGTTTGTAGAGTTTTGTGATATTGGCTGAAAACCCCAAATCAGTAATAGAAAAGGAAATACAAATAACAGCATTGCCTCTTGCTTCCCCGTATAATAAAATCGTTGTATCTCTTACGAATTAAAATAGTTCCTAGTGCAACTGGATACCATTTTTTTTCGATAGGTTTAAGAATAAGTATTTCTGAAGTAGCATCCCCCCCGGTACCAAGACACCAAACTAATGACGGGCGGTCATATCGCGATGTTAATATCCACTGACTCTGAAGTTTAATTTGAATTACTATTTTCTCCAAATTTTAGGAATTTTGAACATTAAGATATTTTAATTATGACTGCTAATAACCTAAGGAATCATCATTTTAATTTATTGTTCCTGTTACAGGACACACCCGGTATAATGAACACTTCATTTTATTTTTCCCATAAAATATAAATAATTATCTACACGTCAGGATGTTTTCAGTTTTTTTGATTAATAAACTTCGGAGATAAGGGGGGTAATTTTTGTACATTTTTGGCTATAAATTAAGAAGAACATCACAGAAATTAAAAAAAAATACAGTTTTGATCTGTGAAGATTGAGCTCTTCCTTATGACATAATCAAACTACTTTCATTTTTCAACCCCCCATTCTAGACCCCTTTTCAATTATTCATAGATATAGTATAGTAGTCACCGGAGGTAACCAATTGGTGGTACATAACAGGTACATATATATGCCATTTATATACAGGATGCTGGTACGCAAAAACGTTAAATCCCACGAAGATGAAGCCATAAGCCAGCGCCCCGCCCCCGCTTCACTTCGGTTTATGTGAGTTCTCTGTGACACCCGTCCGTACATAAACCAGTACAAAAATACCTTCCTATTCAATCACTCTATCCATTGCCGAAAACTGCATTAAAATTGAGAAGTTTCAAAGATCTAAGCGAACAGACAGTGGAAGCTGTAAAGTGTATCTGTATATATATACAGGGTGTATACGGAGGGGTGGATCAAACGAAGGTCAAAGGTACGGGACCTCAAGGGCTACCGAATTGACCCCCATGTATGTTCAGCGATTTTCATTTGTTTCAGAGTTACGAGCTTTTTTGTGAAAATTTCAGAAATGTCGGATTTCCGGTATAATTCCTTTGTGGTAGCTAAACTATTCGACCTATCACTGTGTTATTTTTTTTGGAAGTAGTCAGATACCGGACCTAACAAATAACAATGCCATTTTGAGTCATGGCATCATACATTTTACAAGAAAAAATAAAACTCTCAATAATTTGAGCACATTGAAATTTTCCATGAACATTCACAGGTCAAAATTTTTAAATTATCACATAACTTTTTTTTTTGCAAAGTACTTTATAAACTACCTTGGTTTATGGAGAATTAGCCCTGTAATTTTTTTTTAGATAGTCTCACTGCATCACCTTGAAAATAGTATGGAAAGGGAATAAGTAGTAAAAAACACTTTTTAAATATCCAAGTAAAATATTTTTTAAATAGGACTAGTTCATCAAAATACATTTTTATTATTTAAAAAAATAGTAATAATTTTAACATTAATCAAAATTACAACAATAATAATGATCTAAATAGCCACGAATTAAAAATGCCTACATTGGTTTGTAAGGCTGATTTAAGAGTTTTTTTTTAAATGTTACTGGCCATTAGTACCGGGTTAGCAAAAAAATAATAATTGAAAACAATTGAAAAAATAATTATTTCGTCGGTGATACTGCAAAACCGCGTAACTAACAAATTTATGATAGAGCAAAATAAACCTTACGGCTTATTAAAAAGGTGCATTTTACTCCTTATTTAAAATGTTACTTACGCGGTTTTGCAGTTTCACCGTCATTCATTGCGTAAGTAAGCTAATGTATCTTGTTGAAAATAACACTTTTAATTAACTGAGTGATTACATTTAAAGGGTAATAGTAGTTGTTCCTGGTACACCCTGGCAGCTGCACGAGCGTTTCCTTGAGCTGCACCGTAGCAATAATGCATTTCTGCATACTCTCGTGGGGTATAACTCATTACCCTTTCAATGTAATCACTCAGTTAATTAAATGTGTTATTTTTAACAAGATGCATTAGCTTACTTACGCAATGAATGACAAATAATTATTTTTTCAATTGTTTTCAATTATTATTTTTCTGCTAACCCGGTACTAATGGCCAGTAACATTAAAAAAAAAAACTCTTAAATCAACCTTACAAACCAATGTAGGCATTTTTAATCCGTGGATATTTAGATCATTGTTATTGTTGTAATTTTGATTAATGTTAAAATTATTACTATTTTTTTAAATAATAAAAATGTATTTTGATGAACTAGTCCTATTTAAAAAATATTTTGGGTATTTAAAAAGTGTTTTTTACTACTTATTCCCTTTCCATACTATTTTCAAGGTGATGCAGTGAGACTATCTAAAAAAAAATTACAGGGCTAATTCTCCATAAACCAAGGTAGTTTATAAAGTACTTTGCAAAAAAAAAAGTTATGTGATAATTTAAAATTTTGACCTGTGAATGTTCATGGAAAATTTCAATGTGCTCAAATTATTGAGAGTTTTATTTTTTCTTGTAAAATGTATGATGCCATGACTCAAAATGGCATTGTTATTTGTTAGGTCCGCTATCTGACTACTTCCAAAAAAAAAACACAGTGATAGGTCGAATAGTTTAGCTACCACAAAAGAATTATACTGGAAATCCGACATTTCTGAAATTTTCACAAAAAAGCTCGTAACTCTGAAACAAATGAAAATCGCTGAACATACATGGGGGTCAATTCGGTAGCCCTTGAGGTCCCGTACCTTTGACCTTCGTTTGATCCACCCCTCCGTATACACCCTGTATATAAAGATGTCATCCCACGATAATTGTTATACTGACTGAGGGTGGACACGGTAATGCTAAATAGTTGTGGATTGACACATTATTGCGTCAGCATCGTTCTGTAACTTCTGTAAGTAGCCACGAGAAGAGTTCTATGCAATCCGTGCAGAGGTAGCGCGCGCGGCGGGGCGCGGCGAGGCCGGCGCCGGCGCCGCAGCCCACTCGACCACATCCATCGAATGCAATAAGTTATTTGTAGCTCAAACATTTTATCACTATAGATTAGATTATATTATAACTTATAACATGTATTTGATGAACGATTGAAACGGATAAAAGTAGTGACGATGACGACGTCCGCGATACAACAATAATAATTATAATTATATGATAAGGTCAAGCTCGCACAGCATAGGCACGCATAGGTAAGTACCAAATACGTTTCTACATGCCGATTAATACCTACATAACAATTACTAATAACATGTTTTCGGCCATTCTTACGTTTGGGTGTTCTCCGCCTAATTACCAAAGCCATTTTTTTTTTCCGTTTATTTGACTAGATAACATAAGAATATGAACAACAGGAAGCTAAATAATCAATATGTCGAAATGGCATCAAAATATACAAAGAAGTTTTCGAGTTATAGAGATTCAAATATTTAATATGAACGGTAATTCGATTTTTTTGTTTGAGATGGATATGGTAATTAGAAAATACATTTGACTAAAGAAAGTATTATGTAATAATTTTTAAATCAACAACTAAAGACATGTTTCTTTTCCTAAATGATTTCTATCGATTTTTATTGATATTTATGAACATATACCTAGTTAAAATTAACTTTTAATGGCAAAAATAGTAATACACAATGACACACATGCTTATATAGAAAAATAAATACTTAAATAAATAGAAAACATCCAAGACTCAAGACCAATAAAATGAATAAATGAATAAATTATAAATATCAAGGGACAAACAAATATTAGCCCACATTACCCACTCAGCTAATCATTTAGTTATTAAAAAAAAAAACACCCATCCAAGACTGACTGACCAGCTTGTGTTGTTAGAAATAAATGTTACATTATTCTTGACGTATGGTTTTGCCAATCAGGAGTTTACGGGACTAACAATGAGAAAATTTGAAAAGGCATAGATACGGTGACTCGCCATTAACTACATAACTTCAATAATCTGATGGCCAAACGTAATAATTATTTATACATTTAAATGTGTTTTGTCTGCAGACAAGCCGCAAGTGCCTTAATTAAAGGGCCTGTTTTCTTCTTGTTTTAATTGTCAAATAAATTGATTAAATTTAATATAATATATTTAAATTGATAATGAAAATGGTTTATATACCATATCGTGGTTTTTTTTGCATTATATTTTGCAACATTGATTGTATTATTGAAACTCTTTCAATACATTATTTCATACTACGGTGATTAGTAAATCTACGGTACTATTAGCACTACGGTAAGGTCACTGTGGGGAAGTCCGGCATACTTTATTTTTTTTTGACTTCGTAGTGATCTGTCTGCGTTAATTATGGACCTATGTTAACGCTTGTAATCGCATACGATGAAGAATTTCATAAATAATAGTTAAGCTATAGTGACAGATCCTTTTAACCACATATTAAGCAAAAACAATAGTATTCTTTTAAATTCGGCGAGTAGACGGACTTCCCCTGCAGTTTAAGGTAAGTCCGTCTAGTAATGATATCAGCCATACTATGGGTGCTTATACGTTCGTATAAGAATCCTTAAAAAGAATAAAACTAGACGATGAAAAGTGTACTTTAAACGTGTTAATATAACAATTAGAATCGAAATAAACTCAATTTTTCTTTTTCGAAGGCAAGTCCGGCATATATTACGTAAATGGGGTCGTAAACCTTTTTTGGCAAATAATTTTATTATACGTACTTACTTATTTTTTGGGTTTCCCAAATAAAAGATGAAATATAATTCAAAAATGTATTTTAATAGCTTTTTTAAAATTAACTGAGATCAACGAGGGTATGTGAGTACTTAGTTAAAACCACTCAACATAAAAATAAAACAGACTCTTTCATTAAAGATTTTTTTTTTTTAAATAATCGTACTATGTCTTGATTATTATATTAGGCGAAATAAGTAAAAAAAATTAAGCTCTTTTTCGTTACCATGAGCTAGACTGGCAAGCCGATACAAACATACATCGCTATCTATAGTAACTTTATGAATTCGTAATAATATTGCAGTCGTAAAAACTGTTGGTAACCTCTGATTCAAGGGAAGTCCGGCACATGACGGACTTGCCTTGTACAGAGTAGACGGACTTTCCAACTTAACGAAATATTAATGTGATAAATGATGGAACGTATAATTACAAAACTAAGCCGATTTCTGATAATTTAAACACAGAATAAAGAAAGCCGGTTCTTATTTTACTTACGTAGTTAACTTCTGGTGCAGAATCTTGTCAGAAAATATTTTTATCGATTTTATTAACAGGGTCCGTCTCACTACCACTTCGAGTTCCATACACGTACTGACTTGTTTAGGCGGATTTCTCTGAAGTTCGTTGACACAGTGCCATCTGTTACAGAGAGAGAGAACTAGCGCGACAAACTACTTAATCGACTGGACGCTAAAGCGGGAAACGCTTTCAAATTCAAAAGTTATAACGTGTTGACGGACTTGCCTTGTAGACGGTCTTACCCACAGTGACCTTACTTAGAATAATTCACATTTTTCTAAAAATAACAAAAACTTGAAGTTCTGAAAATACTGATGAATTGTTGTTACACAAAGGCTTTAGAGTTCTTTTGTTCTACTAAGCGACAGCGAATTTCCCTTTAAAACCAAATTTAAAACACGGGGTACGGTAATTAGAAAATTTGTAAACCAAAGTTACGGTACTTAGACACTTACTTGCACTGTGGGAAAATACGACAAATCTGATACGTTCACATAGTTTGAGTACAGAGGCACAACCCTCAGCTCGCGACTCATGCAATTTTAATGAAAAAATATTATGTTATTTGGCGATGAGCACTTCGAAAAGCAACGGCTATAGTAATTATATGTTCGGGCCGGACAGACGGTTTTATAATAATATATTTTGAAGGAATGGTCCTAGTGAATTAAAAATAAATCTGGTTATACAGACACTATTAGCCTACCAAGATTTAAAATGGCACACGTAGAAGCCGTTCCTACTTGAAATTAGAAGAAAATTTGAAGACAAAGGTAGGTAGCGTGCGGACAGGCTACGGTAATTGGAGAATGAGGTTTTGAAAAATAAATTAAATATGATAACTAAATAACAGGGCTAACATATTTCTTATACCGTATACATAAAACCGTAATCTATGTAAGAAAAATATATGCAGTTATTTCTGACCATGTTTAGGGATAAATATCGGGCCGGACATGAAAAAACTCCCTATTCTGAGAATGGCCGTTTTATAATGAATCCTATTCTATTCAACACGGTTAAAAGGTTAAAACCATATCGTGTTTCAGCTATTATCGTATTGTCACCGTTTTGATAGCTCTTATTTACTTGACAGTAATGGCGGCTGACGACATAACAATACCATAACGAGTTACCTACGATATCGTTTTTACCTTCTACCTAGAATACCGGCCGTTGTACGACTTGTACGTAAGGTTAGTGCGTAGGTACACGTTACGACCCTTTCACATGACTTACTTGTGTCGCTTTTGTATTTAATTAAGCAACGATGTGTTTATTGAGGAGTGAGGACCCTAGATAATAATTATTATAGGCGATAAAAACACAATTGAGAGCCTTTTAAAGATGGTACGTTTTCGGGTTCCGAACCAAATATTGAAAAACGGACACTTGGTACGTAGGTATTTAGGGAGCGACCACACTGGAGCTTAACGGTACGTAAGTTTCGGTCTATCAAAATTGACGCCATGTATTACAATGACCCATCGTTTTAATTACGCAACGTCACCGTATTTTACGCGTCGGTGTGGTCTCAGCGCTCCCTTAGATGATCAATGCGCGGCGTCGCGGGCGCAGGTTATCGCAGCGCGCGCGCCGCGTCCGCCAGCGCACGGTGTGATTTCATCCGTCATTCATCCGCGTGACTGATAACATTAACACGCGATAAAATTCTGTGCATTTTCTAATCCTAGGTATCATTTCACTTCCGCAGCTTTGTTCTCAGCTGTATCTACGCATTGATGGTAGTGATTGAAGCCATCCAAAATTCCAAAGGTCCATGACCATCATCAAACAAATATCTTGCCATTCGTGTCGTCGTAAATTGTAAGTAGGCAATTAAATCCATCTAGGATGATGTCTGTGATGTGATGGATGACGTAACAAAAACTCGCACTATAGGTACCTACTTGCTGATTTTTATTCATTTCTTATCCTTATTGATCGATACCAACATGGTATTTATTATTACCAAGAGTCTCTGAGTTAAAATGCGGACAGATGGACGGACGGACATGGCGAATCAAGGGATCCTCGTTGACTACGGAACCCTAAAAACCCGGGGCGTGAGTAATGACTAATGACAGGCGGACTTGGCAGTTTAAATATGACATTAAATACCTAGACAAGGTACTAAAGTGTAGGTATACATATTTATGAGTTACGAGTTACTAACCTAACGTTGTGAGCTCGATGTAATACTAAATGTCGTAGGTAGGTACCTACCTATTTAGTTAACTGGTCAGCAAGTAGGTACAAGTAGTTGCATCAATATAATTTTCTGGGAATCGGAATAGTTGGTACCTACGTCAGTATTCAGTAGGTAGGTATTATAGGCATTGACTTGCGGGCTGCGGCACACTGGCACTAGGGTTGCCAACCATACTTTATAATAACGTATCTTACGTTATTTTGCTTCATTACACTTTATTCTTTTGAATAAAAATAAAGTACTTATCGAAAATACTTTATTTCTGACTAATACTCACTATATAATGTTTTGTATGCCATTAGCCCATTATTAACAGTAAAATATTGAACCACTAATGTACATTATCTATAGTTATGCAAAAATGTTTTATAATTGTTTTATATGTGCAATAAACAGTTTTAGGTAGGTACATACTTACATAAATTTGAAAAATACTTTTTTTTGTTTGGATTTACTTTTTTTATACTCTTCAATAAGGTATATCCGTTATTTTCCTAAAAAAAAGTTGGCAACCCTAACTGGCACTGACAGTGATAGGAACTTCACGCCGAGCGGACTACGTAGGTACCTACCTAGAAAATCGCGGAGACGCGTGGAGGCGCACGTAGGCGCCACTTTCGTGTCCTCGTGCCTCCGCGGAGCAATACCTACCGCTCGCATTATTATAATGCGATAGGTACTTATAACAAACGACGTAATTCTTGCACTTTATCGGTTCGCATAGCTTTATTCATTCACAAACAAAGAATAGGTACAGTCAAGGAAATTCATTCCTAGACTAGGTACCTATTTTGGACTATGTCAAAGTGACACTGTAAATAAAATCATAAGAAGTCTCTTACGTTTTGATTGATTACGTCACTATGACATAGTCCGAAATAGTCTAGGAATCAACTGTACCTACTTAACTACGGTTTAATTTTATAGTACATTGTGTATTATGGTCGGTAAGTAAGGAATTACGATCGAGGCTCTAGTAGAAGCTCGAAGTCGAAGACTGAGGGCTTCTAGGAGTCGAGGTTCGTAATTCCCGTACCTCCCGTGAAACATACAATGTTTTTCATCACATTTGCGAGTAAATACCTAAATAAAATTTCATTAATTGTTTTTGCTGCATGGTTAATATCTGGCGGTGTTGCATTTAAATTACACTCATCGGACGATGACGACGACATTTTTTATAACTTTTTTACTTGTCTTCAAATATAAAATGTAAATAACTATGAATTATAGCTTTAATACACAAGTTAGCACAACTATTATTATTATTACGAATTACTTGAACTTTTTTTAAGCGGATGGCGAGCGGACTCCACAGATTATACAAATGTTTCGTTGAGAAACGTTAAGGGCAAATACTTACGTAGGTATACATACAGCCCTGAAGGAGTGTAAAAAAACGACGTTTTGATACAAAAAACTATTAAAATCGATTATTAAGAACATTAATTGAGTATTTAAGAACATGTAGCGAGATTGCAATGAAATTCCTGTTTAAATAACATTTTAAGGCAATTTTTCAATTGCGTGTAAAATCTTTGCTTGAACTTGCATGACCTGTGTGCTGTGCTATAAATTAAAAAAAAATTACTTACCGACCTTGGGTTTCACTTTCATGGTAAAAAGAAAGGTCGAGGGTTTTATATGGGGCATTGCAGCCAAGTTAACCTGTATGTTTAGATACTGTTTACGTGCAAGTGTGATGAAAACGTAATTTACCTACTTAAGTACCTACACCTATGTACAGTCGGCCCATGAAAATGTTAAGCACTTCAGTACTTTGTCAAATTAAACCAGAGTAAGGCAGTGTAAGTACGCATGATAAATAGGTTGCCAACTATTTAAAAATTAGAACAGATTGTCATGACATTCATCTAGAAGATTGTATATTTTTCATTGCATATTTTTGTCTTTGTTACACGATTTTGAAAGATTTCTCATAATCAAATTAGTACGAAATATTATATTAATGCACTACCTATGTCAAATTTGTAAGCCGCATAGAAAAAGTAGCCTAATTTCAACCACACTTATGTTCCAAGGTTTATATAGACTACTTTTCTATCAAAATATTCGATCAGATAAGAGGTTGAGAAAGTAAAGGAACACAGGTTTAAAAACATACGCAATATTTGACTGCGTTTTTTTTTGACAACAGATAATGTTCTAAACGTAAATTGATAAAAAATATAAAATTAATAACGCGTGCATTCTCCTCCTGCGCCTGAAGCCGCTCTCTCAGCGAGCCTACAAGCCGTTGAGTAATGTCCGTTCCCCGCATTTGCTTCCATATTTTCATGCAATGGCTAGAAATGGCTTCTTTGGATCTTGCGCAGCAACGATCCCACCGCTGACCCGCCACCGCTGATTAGGTCCGACATTGCCGGCTATGAGACTTTTTATATCCGAATGTCTACTGAACGACTCGTTAGTGACGTCTGCCGTATATATGTATCGGGCAATTCTCTTGTATGAAGTCTATTTCTGAATAGTCTTCAATGGGATACACGTTACGCTACGCTGTGGGCAACATTACCACTTCGAGGATATCCACATACAGGTCAAGGCATTCGCCCGTGTGGGTATGAAACAGCTCGCCGATGCCGTTGGCAGACATCCATCCCCACATGTTTGCTGTCAAACGGCCAGAATTCCTAAGAGGAATGACATGATCTTCCGTTTATCTGGTTCTATCGTATCGCCAGAGAGACCGCGTTCGCGTCCGTGATCGTTACCCTGGCGTGGTCCCTGTAGTGTAAGCCCATTGAGTGAGAGCCCATTGTTCCATATTGAGTGCTTGACCGGAAAGAAAGCATTTTGTTCGTAAGCAATCCGTAATATATTCCGTTGTTCTTAAGATAAGCTCGACCGGCGTCCTGAATTCTCATTACAGCAATTTGACTGAATACTCACATTTACCCCTAAGCTGTGTGAAGTCTCGCCAATACTGTTGCCAGCCTGGTATTGTGCAACTATTTCTGCTCTTTCTGTTTCCGATATTATTCGAGGCATTTTATTAATAGGTATTATTAGACTTCTGTAGCTTTGCCTAGCCCACTCTGGGATTACAGGCGTGAAGGTATGTATTAGGGCTTCCATTCCGTAATTACGGAATTACGTAATAACGTAATTACGGATGATTTTTAGGCTTCTCATAAATACGTTATTCAAATGTTAAAATCCGTAATTACGTTATTTTTTACTTTCAGTATCACATTCCATTGTACATTAAAAATATTATTTTTTAACATTATTAATAATGTTTTTGCTAAGATACGTATACACCTTACACTTTTACCATATTTAACACTGGCGGGCACGGGATTTCCCCGCCTTCAGCCTACTTTAATTAGTTGTGTTTGGTAGAGGACTCGGTAATTCCCCGTTAGGCTCGAGTTGATAAAAAATAAATATTGAACAATAATACGTTCTTTCAAAAACGGAATAAGGATCAATATTGCCTACAGAGTACATAAGGGACTTCCCAAAGTTTCAAGAAAGTCCCTTATAGGCGTCAAAAAAATCGCACCTTTTGAAATTTTGACTTCAAGCTAATAAAGCTCTTAACTTATTTATTGTACCCTACCAATATTAGTATCATTTGAAAGCACAGTTAATAAACTTTAAAAAAGCGAATCGTTCTTTTTCGTAAAAACAATGATCACGACACGTTAGGGTCTTTAAAAAAAAGTGATGAAAAACTCATTAGAGGACTCACTACTTGTGCCACCCTGACCACGAATAAAAGGGGGGGGTAAAAATGAATTATGGGTCATTTGCTATCCAGACATCACAGAAGTCACACCTGAACAGCTCCAGTAAGAGAAAACTCTAAAAAATGGATGCCACGGCAGAAGAAGCAGCTCAAGTGGTAGCACTACTGCCTACCGTGGTCCAGATGCGCAGTTTTGCAAAAATTAATACCGCCGCTCTATTGAATGACACTGCTAATATTGATTGGTCTCCTGTGACAGAAGCAACGACTGCTGACAGTATGGTGTCTGCGTTTAACAATACAATTTTGCAAGTATTCAATAAACATGTTCCCTTGCGCTCAGTCCGAGTCCGAAGACCACCTGCACCGTGGATTACTAGCGGCGTTCGGATGGCGATGAGGAGGAGAGACCGGGCATTCAAACTGTATAAACGCGACCGTACTGACGATAATTGGAAGCTGTTTAAGACTGCTCGGAACCGATGTAATCAGATGGTGCGGGCAGCCAAGCGACGATATATACACGATAATGTGACCTCTAGTTCCATGGCTGATGTCTGGAAATTTCTTAAAACACTGGGCATTGGTAAATCTGCAAATCCCTTTAGTTCCCCGTCGTTTTCTCTTAATGATCTGAATAGGCATTTTTCTTCTGCTCTCTGTGTTGACCCAAACACTAAAATTATCACCCTTTCAGAATTATATTCACTTCCTCCTTCTTTATATAAGACCTTTTCTTTTTCCACCGTTTCTCAAGAAGACGTAAAGAAAATTATCTCTGCCATCAAATCCAAGGCAGTGGGGTGTGATGATGTGAGTCGTGTCATGGTCGTGATGGTCCTCGACTGTGTACTCCCAATAATTACTCACATTATCAACTTTTCCCTTATCAGCGGAGAATTTCCTTTGCTCTGGCGTAAAGCCTTCGTACTTCCCCTACCCAAAATTAGTAATCCCACGTCCCTTAACAATTTCAGGCCAATTTCTATTTTACCATTTGTATCTAAAATTGCGGAAGCGGTTGTACATAAACAACTGTCTGGTTTTATCCATTCCCAGAATATTCTTAGTGCCTATCAATCTGGTTTTCGGCCTAGCCACAGTACCTGTACAGCGTTGCTCAAGGTTACAGAGGATGTTAGACAGAGCATGGAGGATGGTATGGTAACAGTTCTCATTCTTATTGACTTCTCCAATGCATTTAATTCAGTTGACCACGACATTCTCCTAGCACTTCTTAAGTATCTTAATGTTTCACCTCTTGTTCTTACTTGGTTTTCTTCTTATCTCCGGGGGCGTCAGCAGGCGGTTCGAGTCGATCGGTCCTTTTCCGATTGGTGTGACTTAGCTGCTGGCGTGCCACAAGGAGGTATTCTCTCTCCTTTGCTATTCTCCACCTTCATTAACTTCATCACACCCGATCTTGGCTGTTCCCACCATCTGTATGCCGACGACCTCCAACTGTATGACTGTTGTAAAGTGACCGACTTACAATCTACCATCGACAAGATTAATGACGATCTCCGACATATATTGCAGTGGTCCGAAAAGTTTGGCTTGTTCGTTAACCCTACCAAGTGTCAGGCTATTATCATTGGTAGTTCAGGCCAGCTGAATAAAATTAACCTCGATGCTGTTCAGCCACCAAATTTTAATGGCATTGATATCCCATTTAGCTCCAGCGTCAAGGATCTCGGTATTTACATCGACAACTCCTTCAGCTGGAGAACACATGTCGCCGAAGTAAGTCGTAAGGTCATGGGCTCTCTTCATTGTCTTAATAAATTAAAACACTTTTTGCCTATTAAGACCAAGGTATCCCTTGTGCAGTCCCTAATTTTCCCCATCATTGACTACGGTGACGTGTGCTATCCGGACCTGAGCGAGGGACAACTGGATAAGTTGGATCGCCTTCTTAATAATTGTATTCGTTTTGTTTTCTGTCTTCGTAAATATGATCATGTGTCTTCCTTCCGCTCTCAACTTAAATGGCTTCCTATTCGTCAACGTCGCAAAATGCGATTACTTTGTTTCCTATATAACATCCTGTACGATCCTAAATCTCCTGATTATCTAAAATATTTTTTTAAATTTCTTGGTTCCACCCACCTCCGTCAGCTACGATCCTCTGGCAATCTCACACTATCCATCCCTCTTCACCGCACAGGCTTCATGTCCAGCTCTTTCGCACTTCAAGCAGCACGACTTTGGAACGACCTTCCCCTTGATATCAAGCAAGCTCCGAACAAGTTTGCTTTTAAAAAGAAAGTTCGCGATTTTTTTTCATTTTGTAGGTAGAATAGTCATCATCTTGTTTCTCTGATGGTGTTATCTGTAATGTTTTGTGCTTATCCTCATTTTTATATATTTTTTTATATTATGTATTTATATTTATTTTAATATATTGGTATGTAGGTATATATTATTACGTTTAAGCAACATATATGTTAGACCCTATGTTGCACCGCCACCACAATCTCTGCTTTGCCCAAAGGTTAACTGGTAGAGAATGCCTTACGGCATTAAGTTCGCCTTTTGTATACAAAGTGTATTCTTTTGTGCAATAAAGATTAAATAAATAAATAAATAAATAAATAAATACGGCAGGTTGATGTTGCTCGACAACTCAACATAAGCCGTTTCCGGGTGAAACGAGTATCCCAGCGGTTCCAGGAGACTAGAGGCTACATCAGGAAGCATGGATCTGGGAGACGACGTTGCACTTCCGACAGAGACGACCGCTATATTGTGTCGACGTGTTTGCGTAACCGATTCTCCAACGCTGTTGAGGTGCAACAGCAGCTTCGAACAGCTCGGAGGACGTCGGTGAGCTTCTCCACAGTAAGAACAAGGCTGCGAGAGAAGAAAATCCTGCCTCGTAGGGCTGCTACGGGCCCCAAATTGACAGCAGAGCATAGGCGAGTCAGACTTCAGTTTGTCCGAGACCACGTGGATTGGACGTTCGAACAATGGAAGTCTGTCCTCTTCTCCGACGAGACGAGGGTATGCCTTTTCTGCAACGATAGGCGTAGAAGAGTGTACAGGAGGCAGGGAGAACGGTACTCACAAGCCTGCTTTGAAGAAACCGTCAGCTACGGAGGAGGATCCTGCATGTTCTGGGGCGGAATTTCAATCCAGGGCAAAACCGACCTTGTGTGCGTCTCCCACACTGGAGGTGGACGTGGCCAGGGGTCCTTGACTGCTCATCGGTACTCACAGAGATCCTAGAGGACCACGTGGTCCCGTATGCTGGTTTTGTCGGGCCTGAATTCACATTCATGCACGACAACGCCCGCTCTCATACGGCGTTGATTGTTCGGGACTACCTGGATCAGGTTGGGATCCCCGTGATGCAGTGGCCAGCGAGAAGTCCTGACCTGAACCCCATAGAGCACCTTTGGGATGATCTGAAACGCCGGGTGCGGTCTCGTGATACTGACCCTGCCACCCTTGAACAGCTTCGGGACGCCGTCGTCGAGGAGTGGAGTGACATTCCTCAAGAACGCATCGTGACGTTGGTGAGGCCAATGAAGGATCGCATGGAGGCTGTAATTAGGGCTAGGGGAGGTAACACTAGGTTTTAAGTTTAGTTTTAAGAATTTGTTTTACTGTATTTTTTAATTTTGTTATGTTTTTAGATTGTGTAATTTTGGCGTGAATAAATGTTTTTCCTCTTTTCATGAAAAACGTTTTTTTTTTAAGCTTAGTAATCATTATTACATTTTTATTAATTAAAGGCTTCAATAACCTTTAAAATGAGGCCCCACACTTATACCTTATCTTAGATTAAATAGGGTTTATAGCTGCTTGAAGTCAACATACCAAAAGGTGCGATTTTTTTGACGCCGAGTGTATTTGAGACAGAAAGCGTTTAGTGGTCAGTCGGCAGTCATCCGGAACACTATACTACCAGCAACGCGAAGTCTACCTTATTGCTGCATACAATTATTTATTATCAATACAGCCGATGACTGTTGAAGTTGAATGAGCTTTTTCTTCCGCAGGCTATTTTTGCAATAAGCTGGGAAGCTCATCAGCTGATAAATCTTTGGACGCTTTATCTTTCATGAGGGCCCATTTTCAGAGGATAAACAATAAGTAAATAAATAATAATTGAAGTTGTTCAAATAATTGTTGATTTTATGATGTTGACTACTGACTGAAAATATAACTCTTAACTAAAATAGGAAAAATTACGTAATTCCGTAATTAGACGTGTGTTATGTGCTATTTTGTGAAGGTCGGCATTTCGTGGTGAATTCGTCGATTTTCAATCTTACCCCGTGTTTCATCGACAGATTACAAAAATATAGCCCTTGCTCATACCTACCAATTTATGCAATTGAAAGGAAGTAATTAGTTTTTTTATTTTACAAGGGTTTTAACACAACACTATCCATCTCATCAAAAAACCATTCAATCTTCCCCCACCTTACCTTACTTACCTACTTTTAAAGATCTTGATCGATGAGGTCTTCGCAATGATTTATACACTAGATATTTTTTTCATATTAAGTTTATGATGACATAACTATTTAACTATTCATTATGAATTATTTTAAAAAAAAGGACGCTTGGTGAATATTTGAGGTTATCTGTCAATCAGTACTAATTTGTTTACATCGTTCACCAGTTCTATTGATGGCGACTTTAATGAATGACTGATGCCTGGACTGATTTAAAAATGGTAATCAATTGATAGATACTAAGCGGACTTGAAGTAGGTAGGTGCTTACGAGATTACTTAAGACTAAGATTTTTGAGAAATCAAGGTTTGGCAAGTATAAAATTTTAATAGGTAGGTAGGTACGCATATCGCGTGAAAAGGATCGCCAGAACCAACCCGTTTTTTTTTATCCGGGTTGTTACACATCGAGTGAATACCTAATCATACCTGCTACGATACAACACCACCATAAGTATTTGGTTGGTAAAGTTCGTATCTATCTTGCTTGCTGAGTCGGTTTTAGAGGTACCTTAATGTCTTCATGACGGTGAGGTACTGATCGAAGTCATATGAGTACGCTCACTCAACGAGTAAAGCTACCTACTTGAGAACGTGGGCGTAGGTACGTTGTTGAGGTATGTACTTATATCATATATATACATACATACATACATTAAATCACGCCTATTTCCCAGAAGGGTAGGCAGAGACCACTTCTTTCCACTTGCTACGATCTTGACAAATTTATTTCGCTTCTTCCACATTCATACATCGAATCATGCAGGCACGTCGGATTTGGGTACTTAAGATTCGACCCTTTTCCAGTATTTCTCCGATTTGATTCGAAAAAGTACGCCTTGCGGCCTTCCGACCCACTCACTTTCGATCTGTATATCTCTTTCGTCGATCTTCTTTCCTCCATCCTTTCCAAATGACCGAACCTTCGAAGCATGCCCTTTTCAATCTTAGTCACTACATCTTCTTTTATTCACCATTAGATACTCGCTGACTTTTTCATTTCTTACTCTATCAATCAGTTTCACACCACAAATACTACGCAAAGAGCGCATTTCAACTGCTTTTACACGACTTACATGCTTGTCCTGCCACATCCAACATTCACTACCATACATCAGGGTAGGGGCCAGCACTCCATTGTGAACAGCCAGTCGGGCTTTTTATATATATTAAAATATATATACATATACATATATATATTTAAATTGGTCGACAAACTGGATAATTCAACAATAAAATCTTACTATTCAAAGCTTAATACTACGCTACATAATATCTGTACATCCTAAATAAATAAATAAATAATTATCATGGGACAATGTCGCTCCAATTGACCTAGTCCCAAACTAAGCTCTAGGCTTGTACTATGGGTACTAGACAACGATATAAATACTTATATGTCACGACATATATACTTAAATACATAGAAAACATCCATGACTCAGAAACAAATATTCGCGATAATAATCACACAAATATCTGCCCTTACCGGGACTTGAACCCAGGACCGCTAGCTTCGTACGCAGGGTATGTTATTTTAAGTTTGTCATAATATCGAGGCCGACTTTTGTACATAAATAAATAAATAAATATAAATATCAGGGGATAATTTCACACAAATTGACCTAGCCATGAAATTGACATGGCATCAGATCTACAGTTATGGTCCAATATTGATATATTTGATATATCTCACGCTGGAGAAATATGCAGATAAATCTCTTCGTTTTTTTTAAATGATAAAGTAAGGTGGAGTCTTGTAATTGCAACTGTCTGGTTATTGCAACTAATTTGAATAACTTCCTCTATGATCACTGTTTTTAACAAACACAGGCGTGATATTGTTCTTCTATACTAAGAAATGCAATATCAAGCTTGTTGTTGTTCAAAACAGTGATGCTATAGGGAGTTGTTTAAGTCAGTTGCAATTACCAGATAGTTGCAATTACAAGACTCCACCTTACTGAAAAACTAATTTAAAAAAACTATGTACTGTTTGACGTCACGTCACCCGACCCCTACTTTGACTTGAGATGACAATGTAAAATAAATAAACAAGAATTCAACACCAACCTTGGGGGGCCATTTGCAACGTTAAAAGATGGCGGACGTGTAATTTGTTTTAGACTTTAATTTTTGGGTAATTAGGTGTTCAAAGTTCTTTTCTGATAGTGATTTGTACTTTTTATGCCTTAGTGTCGCACAGTGATTGAAGACTTGGACTTATTTCGTGTATCTGGCATCTTTCTTCTCGTTTCAAGTGGACTCGCAGTGGTGCAGAGGTTAAAACTATCTTGACCTCTGACCTACAAATCACCGTACAACGTTGCCCCCAATCTTCCTAGAGAAGATTGGATTGTGTTTTATACTCATATAAACCTTGACACTGGCTAAATCACTTCACGTGGAAGCCATATCCCTGCGGTAGTAGCTGTTCAAGTCGCCGCGGGGGCAAAAAAAAAAAAAAAAAAAAAAACACCAACCTGTTGTAAGTTATTTAGCATGCACTGCATATAGCATAGCATATACGATTTGAGTCGCTACATACTTATAATCACAATACCAAGAAAATTAACAAAATAAACTGTCCATTTACAATGACAATATTTACATGAATGACTAATTTTCTCTACCTAGTCTTTTTATTTCAAAAAGTTGATATACAAACTCATTCTCGCATATGTACGATTTTGATCAATGATATGTCATTTTATTCGTCTTATGCTGGAGACTTGCGTAGAACTCTTCGTTTTTTTAACTATAAAGTACTAAAAGTACATTTTACTGAGTGCCTCCGCTAAGCGACATGGTCTCCCCTTCAAAAGAGTAGGTATACCAATTTAAATATCTGGGGCACTGGCTTACTTAGTACCTACCTCAAAGACGATGACGATATGGAGGGGGAGCGAAGGGCGCTACCAGTGAGGGCTATAGCCCGTAGGTTCACACCTATCAAATAATGTAGCTATTAAAATAATACTTGCAATATAGAAAAATATCACACACAGGCACACAGCAGACAATCGCTACAACTCGCCCACGCGCCGCTAAACTCACTCAAGCACAGAATAAAAAAACATGATTTTTGAGGTTTCCTGGTGGCGCCGCGAACAGCCAGCTTCCGTTGCTCATGTCGTTGGAGAGGGTGCTGGATCACGCAATCTCGCTGGAGAGGCAGGTCGGCCCTATGACTTACACAATATAAACTCATCGACCCTGCACCGCACCTCTACGGTGATACGCGCAACACGTATCTACCTAGGTAGCTGCCAGTTTGTGGCTCAGTATTTCAAAGAAATTAAAAAAAGAAAAGTACTTTAGAACTTAGAGGCAAAATGTACATATCACTCATATGTCCGCCTATAAATGGCATATTATACCTATCCAGGTATATGTACTCGTACCTATCTACGTAAGTTTAGAGCGCGAGAAGAGAGAAGGAATTTTAACGGGCAGCGGTAATTTCTGTAGTACTTACCTAAGTGCTGTTGAATAAACATATTTTTTTTAGCATTAGAAACCCCTTTCAAGATGTAAATGTAATGTTTTTAATTGGGAATGTTTAATACTACCGTACTACCGTATGACGGAATAACTAGAAAATCATTAAAGCACATGTCGGAGCATTTTGCAACACAATAGAAAATTTCATCAAACGTGTAACTTCCAACCTTGACACTGGCAGAATTGTCCCACTGGACAGTAGCCATAAATCAAAGAATTGAATTGATTGACAATGGAAATCTAAAATAGGAAATTAATCGTGAACAAGTACCTAGAAAATCCTTATTGGTCCGGGACCAAAATCGCTAAGTCCCTTAAAATTCCGAACACTCCTGTAAGTATGCAGGGTTATAAAACGATATAAGGAGACCTTATCTTTCGAGAGGAAGACTCAAACCAATCGAAGGTCTTGCACCAAAGACAAGAATCTGGAGAGGAAAGTTATAAGGTCAGTTAAGCAAAATCCGGGTCTATCTGACTATAATTTAGCCCGAAAATGTAAGGAAAATCGCAGTACCGTGAGAAGGATTCGCCTTCGAGCTGGCTATAAGAGTTATAGAGCTATAAAACAACCAAATCGGACCGTCAAACAGAACCGGAAAGCCAGAACTTGAGCTCTACGACTGTACGACCAAGTTTTGACAAAATTTTACGGGTGCTTGTTATTGGACGTATGTAAAACTCGATTTTAACCAACTACCGGGCACTAAGTATTATATGGCCGACGTAAGAGGAAATGTTGCTGAGAAATATAAGTTCAAAAACATAAAAAGTTTGCAAAAAAAAAAATGATATGGCAGGGAATCTGCAGTTGCGGTCTCAAGACACAAACCTTCATTACATCGTCAACTATGAATTCGAATACATAACGGGTTGGCTTAAAGTAATGAGAATGTATTCAATTACCAATAGCAGGCAATAAAAAAATACAAAAAGGATTTTGACAGATATAATTAATAGAAAATATGTAAATTTTGTTAATAAAGCAAAAAAAGATTAACTGGTTTAATAAAAAATGTCCGCGAGGAAGTTATGACGTGAACGTGTCTATCGCCTACTTGGACGGCGTGAAAAATCTGAAGTGGTCTCTCATCACAAATTTGAAAATGTACCTCTTTCTACAATTTAATGTTTGATCCAGCGGTGGGAACTTGGTATTAAGAATAAAGATTCACCAAAAACGGGAAGACCTCCCATTCTTAATGATCGAGACCGCAAGTAGGTGGCAACGTTTGTACAAAACAAAGTGGGTCAGTCCCAGAACTCCCAGATAAGTTAGCTGTAAAATATGATGTTTTTCGTGGGCGAATAAGGAATATTTTAGAGAAATACAATGTTGAACAGTTAAAGGGTCAAAAAATACCCAAATATTCCAACAAACAGCTTGAAGATATTCCAAAGAAGTGCAGGAAGTTGCGGAGAAAGTATCACTATGCAGGGACAACCAGAATTGACTAAAAGAGCGTGATGTTCACTTCGTACCGAAGGATTCAAACCATCCGAACGTCCCTATAGCTCGTCCAATAGAGGATTATTTGGTAATTCTCAGTAGACCAGTTTACAGTGATGGGCGGGAAGCAAAATTACAGACTCAGTTGAAGCGCAAGGTACAAAAACAACTAATTAACTAAAAAATGTAAAAATAGATGTTGTCCAACGTATGATGAAAACGTTAAGAAGAAAGCTACGAAAAATTTAAGATGCGGGACTTTTTGCTGTATAGGAATGATTGATTATCATATTATTTTTAGTTCGTTTTTATGTAATAAAAAGCTATATAACCCTAACAAGTGAAAAAATACAAATAAAAACAGTTTTTGTAATTCTCATTACTTTAAGCCAACCCGTTACATCAAAGAGTGTCTGCAGTAAAAAGTTTTACCTTTCATTAAAAACCACGACAGCCCTGTAAAATTTTGGCCCGATTTAGCCAGCTGCCACTATTCGAAAAAAGTTATGGAGTGGTATGCAAAAAACCAGGTGGATTACATACCTAAATCCCCCAAATTGCGCTCAGTTTCGACCAATCGAAAATTACTGGGCAATTATGAAAAAAAAATTGAACAAGACCGGTAGAGTTGTCAAAAACATCGATTCATTACGATCCACGTGGAACCAACAGGCCAAAAAAGTGGACAAAAGTATTGTTCAGACGATGATGTAATCGATCACGGCAAAAGTTCGTTTTTTTTATATAAGGTAAGGGGGAAGATTGAATGGTTTTTTGATGAGATGGATAGTGTTGTGTTAAAACCCTCGTAAAATAAAAAACTATTTACTTCCTTTCAATTGCATAAATTGGTAGGTATGGGCAAGGGCTATATTTTTGTAATCTGTCGATAAAACTCGGTTACGCCTATTCTAATATATAAAAATAATAAAATCAAATACAATTTTGTCTAAAAAATTGACGGGTTAAGATGGAATGGTCGAGGGGTAAGATTGACATAGTGTCTAAAGTCTTTTAAATGAATGCAAACGGTTACTGTTGCTCGTTATTGTATAGAATTCCTTACGCTTAACAGATACAGATGATTTTTGCGTAAATATTCCTGATAGGTAACAAGAAAAGTGCAGTTGAAAAAAAAAGTATTTTACTCTTACCCCGCTTCACAGGGAAAACGACAATGATACTCAAACTTTTTATTGTATATTCTTCATATAAAAAAACGTAAACACATTTTTTTTTATATTAAGAAGATCAGTTTGGAATTTAAATAACAGTTGCATGGAAACAATTGTTTATTTTATATTAGATATGAATACAAAAAAGTAAGTATTTTCTTGCAGCATGACTAATTTTGTCACAAATTAAGCCACTTACATGTAAAATATTAGAAAATAAATATGAATCTGTGTAACAAATTAAGACACATTAAAAATACAAAAATGTACCAAATACTTAGTAATCTGTGTAGAAAATTTAGTCACAGACTTACTTACATTTATAATATTAGAAATCCAAATAAGTACTTCTAGTAAACTTAAAGAGTTTTTTTTTCTCTCCAATCAGAAAAATACATATTTATTATTGATTTCACACCATAGTTTCACACAACACTTCTTAGTTACTATTTATCTTATCGTTATATCAGGTCAGAAAATAAACCTTACGTTAATTATTTTTTTAAGTGCAAAGTTTGAGAATATGTGTCTTTTTCTATGACTTTCAAAAACGGGGGAAGTTTGAAACATTACTATTTCAATGTTACCCCAGCGAAATTGGCTGGGTAAAGATGGAAACTTCTCGTAAATCTCAATATATGATTAATAGCTACACCTAGCAGAAGTAAATAAAAATAGAATCTCAAATAACACATAAATAGTCAGTCAGAACTTTTATACTCCCCTTATTAATCAAGTTATGAAACACGGGGTAAGATTGAAAATAGACGAATTCACCACGAAATGCCGACCTTTACAAAATAGCACATAACACACGTCTACTTACTCCGAGCGGTAACTGGCGAATGTGCGGCGGATCGTAACAAAATGGCGGCTTAATGGATGATACCAGCACTAAAAAATTTAAACCAAATTGGGAGTTATGTGAGACTTTTAATCTTTCCCCTTTTTTATCTTCCCCCACCTTACCTTAATGTAGAAAAATGATCATTGTTAGTTTTAATGTAAGTAATAAAAATATATATCTTCGTTTTAATTTTTACCAAAGTTACTTTGTTTTATTAACAACTTAAAAATTACAAGACTTTCGTTCCGTACCAATTCTATATGAACTATACTTTATATACCTATTAATGACTAGGTAGGTACACTTAACTTTTAACGTTATATTAATTTAATATATGTAACCTAATATTATTATTAATGTAATGGCACATCAGCTACCTATTACACTTTGTCATTCTAATAGAACCCTTTCTTAATTAATTCTAAATTTTGCAATCTTTTAAACTCTATAATATGTTTACATTCTCTAATTTCATTTGGCAGGCTGTTGTAAATCCTTGGAGCCATTCCTGTAATACTTTTGGATACGAGAGCTTTATTCATTGAAATAGCACGCACTTTATTGCGGTGTCGTTCACTGTTGAAATTCTGCATAACATTTAACAAAAAAAGCCACTTCATAAATGTACTGAGAAGGAAAACTTAAAATATTTAAACTGTTCAAATATGGTTTACATGATTCTGTAGGTTGAAGCTTACACACGGCACGCAAGCATTTTTTTTAGAGCTGGCGGGACGAAAAAATTATGTTATCATGACCATGCGGTCCTTTAAAACATATCAAAAAATCATAGTAATTGGACGTGGTTTAGGGTACCGGAACAACGATTTAAGGTAAGGTGGGGGAAGATAAAAAAAGGGGAAAGATTAAAAGTCTCACATAACTCCCTATTTGGTTTAAATTTTTTAGTGCTGGTTTCATCCATTAAGCCGCCATTTTGTTACGATCCGCCGCACATTCGCCAGTGACCGCTCGGAGTAAGTAGACGTGTGTTATGTGCTATTTTGTGAAGGTCGGCATTTCGTGGTGAATTCGTCGATTTTCAATCTTACCCCGTGTTTCATAACTTGATTAATAAGGGGAGTATAAAAGTTCTGACTGACTATTTATGTGTTATTTGAGATTCTATTTTTATTTACTTCTGCTAGGTGTAGCTATTAATCATATTTTGAGATTTACGAGAAGTTTCCATCTTTACCCAGCCAATTTCGCTGGGGTAACATTGAAATAGTAATGTTTCAATCTTCCCCCGTTTTTGAAAGTCATAGAAAAAGACACATATTCTCAAACTTTGCACTTAAAAAAATAATTAACGTAAGGTTTATTTTCTGACCTGATATAACGATAAGATAAATAGTTACTAAGAAGTGTCGTGTGAAACTATTGTGTGAAATCAATAATAAATCTGTATTTTTTTGTTTGGAGAGAAAAAAAACCTCTTAAAGTTTACTAGAAGTACTTATTTGGATTTCTAATATTATAAATGTAAGTAAGTCTGTGACTAAATTTTCTACACAGATTACTAAGTATTTGGTATATTTTTGTATTTTAAATGTGTCTTAATTTGTTACACAGATTCATATTTATTTTCTAATATTTTACATGTAAGTGGCTTAATTTGTGACAAAATTAGTCATGCTGCAAGAAAATACGTACTTTTTTGTATTCATTTCTTTTATAAAATAAATAATTGTTTCCATGCAACTGTTATTTTAATTCCAAATTGATCTTCTTAAGTTTTTTTATATGAAGAATATACAATAAAAAGTTTGAGTATCACTGTCGTTTTCCCTGTGAAGCGGGGTAAGAGTAAAATACTTTTTTTTTCAACTGCACTTTTCTTGTTACCTATCAGGAATATTTACGCAAAAATCGTCTATATCTGTTAAGCGTAAGGAATTCTATACAATAACGAGCAACAGTAACCGTTTGCATTCATTTAAAAGACTTTAGACACTATGTCAATCTTACCCCTCGACCATTCCATCTTAACCCGTCAATTTTTTAGACAAAATTTGATTTGATTTTATTATTTTTATATATTAGAATAGGCGTAACCGAGTTTTATCGACAGATTACAAAAATATAGCCCTTGCTCATACCTACCAATTTATGCAATTGAAAGGAAGTAAATAGTTTTTTAATTTACGAGGGTTTTAACACCACACTATCCATCTCATCAAAAAACCATTCAATCTTCCCCCACCTTACCTTACTAAATATATGACGAATTTTTTTGTATGGGCTTTTCCGGTATAGCGTACTTCCGGTTCATATTTCGGAATGGCGACAGGTAAATCCATATTCTGCAGGATCAAAGCCCTCTGATAACTTTGTCACCCCATCTGTTACATGATGCATGGTTTAGAGACGCGTTTTCGAGTTTTGGGCCTTGTCTATAAGCACCACACCCTGATAATAGGAAATAAATGCCGCCATCGCGGTAGGTAGACGGCTACATACCTTATCCTAACTTTGACAACTATATTATGAGGATTGCTTTAAATGTATCTTACTTTAATATGCTCGGAATGGACTGCTTTTCTTTAGAAAACCGGAGACGCGAAGAGTCTTATATTCCTCCTAGGAGAAAAATAAATCTATTCCTTTGGACATCCACTGCAATGATGAAAAAAAATAAGCTCATTTCGCATACAAAATCGAAAGGACTGGTCCACTAGTAAAAGGCAGAGTGGCCGGGGTTGTCGTCGGGCGCAGGCGCGCGGCGGCGGGCGGCGGCGGGCGGCGGCGGGCGGCGGCGGGCGGCCGGCGGCTCGCCGTGTCATGATGGGTGATCAAATTATCTTACTTACATCATTATTTTAATAAAATAAAAAAGGAAAGTTCTTAATTTGACTTAAAAACATAATAATATAACTTGTTGTGTCAAAAAGATACACTAATGAATACATCAAAACAATTCAAATTTCAATAATCAATTATTTCGATTTATCGGGTTTGACCACGCACCCCTCGATATTTTATATCATTTAGACATTTTACATGCCTCTGCAGAAACGGTGATTGCCTGACTCGTATTTAAGCCGGCAACACTAATCTAATCACTCTTCCCATCCGATCCCGACGTCCTTGCTGCGCTTGGGGCACCCGTCAGGCGCCCCAAGCACATCCTGCTCGATCCCACCGATCCCATCCAACTCGCAGTGGATGAGGGCACTGAAGACCGGAAGAAGCTCCGGCGCCAGGGTCGTCGTGGCCGCCCTCCCAGATCCGGACCTGAGCCTCATAGCATCACTGCAGGGATCGAGAAGACCGAAGAAACCGAAGAAACCGAACATATTCAAGAAACCGAAGAATCCGAACACTTTGAAGAAATCGAAGATAACGAAGTCCTTCAAGATACTCAGCCGGCCGAGCTGCGCTGGACCGGCCTGAAACCCGACGGAGGCACCCCTCCAGAGGTGCGACCACCACCGCACCTCTAACTTAGGGTTCAGCATGCCCCCCCTAGGGGCATTGCTACCCGTGCCCGGGTGAAGTAGTAACGGTAAAGATACCAACTACATTGTCAAATAAATAATCTAATCACTCATGGGCAATCTGTATTCCGGTTTTTTACGAGTACAATGATAGTCAATGATATAATTATGTAAGTACTATTTTTTGTACATTAAATAAATAAATAAATAAATATCAGGGGACAGTGTCACACCAATTGACCTAGTCCCAATTTAAGCTCTAGGCTTGTATTATGGGTACTAGACAACGATATAAATACTTATATAGAGAAATATATACTTAAATACATAGTAAACATCCATGACTCAGGAACAAATATTCGCGCTCATCACACAAATATCTGCCCTTACCGGGATTTGAACCCAGGACCACTAGCTTCGTAGGCAGGGTCACTACCAACTAGGCCAGCGCGTCGTCAAATACCTACCTATTTTAAAAGACGATTCTACCTGTAATTGGTAAGACTTTTTAATGGCAGAAACGGAACCCTTACTGTTTCGTCATGTCTGTCCGTCCGTCGGTATATCCATTGTCATCCAATTTAATCTGTAACCGGGAAGTGGATAAAATTAAACTTGCAAGAATTAACCCGTACCACAGTATATAAATAAACCAGTAAAGAAGCTACGAACAAACGCTCGAAACGACGCACTCACACAGACGCACGCCTCTACGAGACCGCTAAGAGGATTTGGCGGTGCTGTCAGCCGCGTGTGTCGCGTCTAGACGAATGGGCTCCTTCGCATTTTACGTTCGTTCTTGAGAAAGATGCCACAAAAGAATTGCGTGGTATATACGGTTGTTTGAATTCGGCTTCTTCAAACCCGGAACTGTCATTTTTTAAACTCTCTGCTGGTGTTGAAAGGTAAGAATAAATAAAATATTTTTAAATAAAATGCTTTTTATAATACGATGACGTGTTGCAAAAGTAAAAATATAAAAATCGTTTAATTTCCCAGCGAAAATTCGAGAGAACTCGGGAGATTTTAGTCGAAATAAAACAACTCTATTTAACACTAATTACTTTAATTTACAAACTATTAAATTATTAAACGATATAAAATAATAAACATCTCTGCAATATTTGAACATTGAGTGTTTTTTTTAAAATATTTTTCTCGACCGTGGATAGGTCCTTCTTTGAGTGTCTACCTTTGGTGTTGTCGTTTTAAAAATACTGTTTTAATTTGTTACTTTGGTTCGAAATGTAGAAATTCGGGAAACGGGGTCGCTAAATCGTGATATCGGGAGGGAAGAGCCGAAATCGGTAGATCTCCCGATGAATCGGGAACTTTTGCAACACGTCTGACATTTTGTTTATTAGGTTATGAAATATGTCAAATAAGCATACTTCCTCTCGAATTTAGAAAAAAAAGAAACCGCCGCTATGTTACACTTTGTGTTGTTCTACCGATTGCTTCCAAAATCGATATCTGGGGATGTGTATGGTCTCCGACAACTAATCTGTTGGCGAAATGAGAAAAAGTAGCCGCCATCTTGTTTTTTTTTATTATTCGACAGGCTGCTTCCAAAAACAAAATCTGGAGATCTGTGTGGTCCTAACTCTCGAAATCGACACTTGAATTAGCCTGTCGAATAATAAAAAAGTTCAAGATGGCGGCTATTTTTTCTCATTCTGCCAACAAATTCGTTGTCGGAGACCACGCACATCCCCCGATATCGATTTTGGAAGCAATCGGTTGAATAAATAAATAAATAAATATGGCCTCTACTTTTTCTCAATCTGTCAACAGATAAGTTTTCGGAGACCATACACATCCCCATATATCGATTTTGGAAGCAATCGGTTGAATAACTAAAAAGTTCAAGATGGCGGCTACTTTTTCTCAATCTGCAACGGATTTGTTGTCGCAGATCACACGTATCGATTTTGCACTAACTAGCTGAAATACAATAAACAAGTTTTTTTTTCAATTTTACAAAATGTCAGTGGACAACCCTTACGCTCAATTGGAGCGTAGGTATTTATCTTGAAAAGTAGGCCTAGTTTCTTTACTGGTTTATTTATATACTGTGCCCGTACATACATACTTACATACATACATACATTACAAGTTAAATAAAAGCTTGTAAAATAAGTGTTCATCGATGCATAATCAAAGTTTCTTTTGATATTCGCAGTTAGGTACTTCGTTGACAATAAGGTCCACAAGTTGCCAGCGTTTGGCCGGTGCCTAGTTAGTTCGTTTATTTATGCAGGAGGCTCACCGGCGCTCGGCGCTCGGCGCTCGGCGCTCCGCGTTCTGAATGCGAAGGGAGCCCTATCAATACGCCGGCCTGCGCTATCCGTCCGTCCGTCCTAATTTTAAAGACCTGTTGAATTTTCAGATTACCTACGTGTTATTACAGCAGGTTTACTAACAACAAATAATAATAAAGAAAGTGCATAGTAAAGGGGTCCCCATAAAACAAACGCTTTTTTTTCTGAGTAAGTACCTACTTAAGGTCAATGTGTTTAATGCCGGCATAGTTTATTTTAAGTTGACTTTGATTGATGAAAACTGCTGTAAAACTATCATAAGAAGTTATTTATGTAATCGACTAAAAACTTGGCTTTTGAAATCATATTTGATAAAAAGCTTAACTACCTTGTAATTTTATTCTTTTTTTTTTATTAAATGTGGTCGGTATACGGATTTTCCAGAGGTTTCGGGATAAATCTGGCTAGCAGCAACATCTCATTTAATCAGACTGTTATTTCAAATGATATGTAATTTGAAAGAAATACAGAGAATTTTAATCAAGTTTATCAAGTCTGTTCTGTAACGAGTAAAATATAAAGTCGAATTTTGTTTTTATCACCGAAAAACGTTTTTTGGAGCTATTTCAGAAGTGTTGAACCTTCTTTTATTAAGGTAGTAAAATAATGATATTTTTTTTGTTCTTTATGACTGTATATTACTATATACGATATGTATTATCAGAGTGCAACTAATTATTAAATATAAAAACTGTAAGTATAAGCATTGTTGATAATTATTATCTAATAAAATCCTGTAAGATTAATTAATAAAAATCAATGGTTTTATTTTTAAGTATTTATTCTTAATCAAACTCAAATGATAAAATATACGAATAGGAAACATTACCTATAGTTAACCTATGACACATAGAAACAAAATAATTCCGAAACTGTTATTAAATTTTAAACCATTTTCGATACATAATTTGTATAGAAAGACGCATACTCTTTAAGGCTAAGAAAACCAAAAAAATACAAAAAGTCTTAAGAATTAATAAATCAAGTACCTACACTTGCTACACTTTTTTTCATATCTCAATATACCTGTTTATAATCAGCAGAATATAACTAAGTAAATAAACTCAACACTAACATCGTGATAAGTTAACAGCTGATGAAAAACGTTAACTACTTATATCTGGAATGGGGAAATACCGGCACATGACGGTGTTACCCCTTTAATTTGAGAGGTTTTTCCCACTTGTCAATTGTGGCGTTACAAATTTAACGCAGCAAATAATTCTACAACTGCTGACCTGACATTCATGCAAAAAAGAAAGAAGAACATATCAAGCGCACTTACATAGAAGTAACTTGTACGGTTTAGTAGGTATATCATTTTGGAAATACTCCATCATACAACACTCGCATTTCGAGTTCGGAGCACAATTAAACTTCAAACACGATTTTTTTTCAATCGTAGACAACATAGCGCCCCCGTCAAAAAAGATTGAACTAAAAAGTTCCCCTACTTAATCGACAAAGGGTTTTTAGGGCAGGTAATTAGACACATGACACATTGACCTTACCTATTTTTATTTTTGTTATTTCGTTAAAAGAGTTAATCATACAAGCGTCAAATTTGGTATGAACCCAGAAAAAAAACATAAAATACTAAAAAATTGTCAAGTGCGAGTTGGGCTAGCGCCGATTCGATACGACCTCCGAGTATAAACTCCTGCGCGGCGACCGGCGACGTCCTCGGAGGCCTCGTAGCGCGAGTCCGACTCGCACTTGACCGGTTTTTTAATTCGTATTCCTTCGGGTTGGTGTCTTTTGTTCACAAACTTTTAAAAAGGTTGCCGAGTCAACTATTGTTTATGCTAGCCCAAACAACTACCTACATACCTAGGTATACTTACCTACATAATAGGTATATGATATAAAAGTGACTCAGAGAACTAAAAAGTTAAGTAACTTAAGCCTTCTGTTTTGTACGAGTACAAAATCTAAACTAGGTAAAAATAATAAACAATCTAAGGACGTACTTAACTTTAATTTTAATTAAGCTCCCGTCTAGGTATTAATTTGACGCAAAAGTAAGCAGTTGCGGGTGTCGGCGGCGGGTCGGTCGCGGCCTGCAGCTACGCGGGCAGGTCGCCGGCGCGCGGCGGGCAGCGGGCCGCGGGTCGCTGGCAGCAACTGACCGGCGCAAAAACGAGCGTGGTCGTGGAATATTTTACTCCGCTTTGGCCAGCGCCATGATGTCATGGTGGATTAAATTACTGGGTGTATGACCTTGTCCGTTAGTACTCGACAGCATGATCGCTTGCCTGATACTGATTAAGGCAAAGAGGCATGTACCACATGCCTAGCCTATGTGAGTAGGCTCGCGTAACTATGCGACGTTGCCATCGGGTTCAATGTCAAAGGCGTGATCTTAAGTCTTAACAAAATATTGGGTACCTAGGTACGTACGCCTAAGTGTTCCATTGGGATTACAAATAGCTACCTACGAGTATGTTCTCGAGGTAGAGAAGATCAACGATGAATTGGTGATTTGATTAGGTAAGTAAATTGTCCGCCGTATTTAGATTCCAAAAAAGTTACCAAAGATGGCCGAACCCGAACGTCACTGTCACAAGTGTCATTGTCATTGTGACGTTCCAGATGTAACCATCCCAAGCACATTCATAATAAAACATAGTCATAAGTATAATATTTTATCTACAGTCATATCATAAGTCCTCTATAATGCGTTCAGAATCCGTAGACAATGACCATCATTACAAGATACAATTTTACTATGATATTTTTCTTATCTGTAGCTGTAATTAAAAGTTAAAATTACGATACAACTTTTGATAAAGTAATGTTGTTCAAATTTGGAACATCTTCCAAAACCAACATATTTCAAACAGGGGGTCAATTCTAGTATCCATTAAACGTCGACTCGGTATAATTTAAGTAAAGTGACGTACGCCGTTTTGATGTCGAATGACATTAGAATAGGTACTTTGTTAGTTTGTCTATGATTTTAAAATAAAACCATTCATATTCGTGACACAGGTTAGCTTTGCCGCCATTTGTTTGTTCTGCCGCCTGTTTTTAAAATCCGGAAAAGTATATTTGAAGTGAAATATGAGTGAGTAGTGATTGATTGACAATTGATTTATTTCTTATTTCAGTTCATCCATTAGCTTAACACCTATAGATATATTTCAGGTAGCAGTAGCACTGGTAGCTATGAAGGTTATTTGCCTTCGGCTACTGAACGCATCTTAGAGTACTTTATAATATAAGTGTAGATAAAGTAATGTATGCAACTGTACATAATTAGGCCTTAAAAGACTCGTGTGATGTTATTATGAAACTCGCCTTCGGCTCGTTCCACAAAACCACACTCGTGTTTTAAGGACCCTCTTTATGTACTTACCAGTTACATAAAATACTATTACCGTGTGTGGTTGCCGGGTTAGAAAAGTGCCACTCCATGTCTTCCCGTAGATGTCGTAAGAGGCGACTAGGGGAATAGGCACAGGCTTGTAGTACTGTTAGGCGATGGGTTTGCAACCTGTCACTAATACGCTGGTAAATATTATTAGCCCATTTGTGCAAAGTGTGGTTACTGAATTATCAACAAGTTTTTAAAACCTACGAACAAAATACAAAAACTAAAAAACTTAACAGAAAAATTAAAAGGAAACAAACACCCCACAACGAAAATAACCACAAGTAAAGAAAACATTCGATCAATGCAAACATCACATGCCGAATGAGGAGATGTCATGGTGTTCCTGTGGCCGCCATGTCTACCATAAAGTTTGCCATACGTGATTTGTTGTTAATATTTGTATGTGTATACCAGAAATATTTATAATTATCATCTTAGCCTACTTGTGCAAAATGTGGTTACAGAATTATTAAGAAGTTTTAAGACTTGTTGGTAATTCTTTAGCTCTGCCTACCCCACTCTGGGAATGAAGGCGTGAGTTTATGTTTGTACTTATGTATACTCGTATACGCAAATTATGAGATTATTAGTATCCAAATGTTGTTAAAACCTGAAGTAATATGAACTTATCTTCTACAAAACGGTTACAACCAAATATCTGTAGGTGAAATTAATATTTACATTCAATTATTTATTAATGCGGTTGCATTTAATTTTAACTTTACAATTATACAGGGCGTCCCACGCCTATGTCACATGAAAGGAAAGTACCATAAATATTGTAGATGGAACATTTTACTGAAAGAAGATGAAGGCGAAGGAGGAGACATCATTAAAAGATGTGAATAGTTGTGGTAGTTTATATTTAGAGTAATTATAGTCCTTATGACTAACAACTAATTAACAACGGTTTAGGGGGTGGATATTGGGAAGGGGGGGGGGGGGGTCATGTCCGGGTGTACGCTGCTCGCGAGGTCGAGCTTGTAGACCAGGCCTGAGTGCCAGACCCGGTCGAAAGCCTTCTCCATGTCCAGGAGGACTGCAGCCGTGTGCTCGCGTTTGTTCGCGGCGACCGCCATGTGGTGCAGAACCCTGGACAGCTGGAGCGTGGTGCTGTGTTCCGAGCGGAACCCATACTGTTCTTGACGAGGCATGATGTGCGGGATCAGTTTTGTCAGCATCAGTTTTTCGAACACCGTCGGTGTGCTGCAGGGGGCGGACAGGCGTGGGGGCTCCGCTAAGTCGGCGGCTTAGACGATGGATGGTGTTCCAAACGTCCGCCGCGCCGGCTAGCGTTTCTTCCCACGCCTCTGTCCTGTGGTCTTCTAGGGCTGCCTTGACCTTCGCTGTCAGGGCGTTCAGCTGGGTCTTCATCTCCGGACAGCGAATGATCTGCCAACGCTTTCGGAGACGCCTTTTGTCCCCTATCAAACTGCCCCCGACTGCCGCCAGCCGGCTTTTATAAGCAAGCGTAAACAACGCCAGGTGTTCAGACGGAGAAGGGATTGATCATTCGACTGGCGATGGCCCGCTGCACGTGCTGTTTACAACAGTACGATGACGTTGCGCCGTCACGGCCATGCTGACGGGCGTACGTCCTCGTACGCGTCCCTTTACTTCTCAGTATCTAGAAAATATTTCAAGATAAGTCTGGTCCGGTCCACATTGACCCTTCAACATTAGTCTTTTTGGTCCGGTCTATTTTGACCCATCAAAAATCAACCCTGGTCCGGTCGATTTGACCCTTCAGAATTCCTTCAGTTATTTTGTCCGGTCTATTTTGACCCTTCAACAATCTCACCTGGTCCGGTCGATTTGACCCTTCAGAATTCCTTCAGTTATAAACTGGACCGAATTTGTTAGTCCAGACTGCATTCGTCCCTATAACTTACTGACGTCTGATATGTAATTTCCTCCAATGATTACAGTCTAGTCTTTAAAGTACTAAAATAATAAAAATTAACGGTCTTGATGTATTACATTTGCATTGCATTTGTTACAATGGTAATTGGCTGGGAATCACACGATTCTACGGAGAGGGTACGTGAACGATGGTAAGAAACTGCATGAGAATCAGCTGACATCGTGTTACTCCCAACAGACTCAATCTCACTATTTACAGATATAGTATCTTCATTAATCACATTTTCATTGATATCGCTCGAGGTTCCGTGAACAACAACATTGGGATTATTACCCGCCGTCACGTCATCATCACTAAAGTTTTCAGCGATTTCTACCAAAACAGTTTGCCCCCTAGGTACTTCTCGTAAATTTTCATGCGAATATTTGTAGATACACCCTATATGTCCCATTTATGAGGATCAATTCATACAGATCATTTTCTAAAACAGTAGTAATTTTAAAAGGGCCTTTGTATTTGTGGTCTAATTTAGTTTGGTACCTTTCCTGACATTGAACGAAAACGAAATCTCCCACATAAAACGATTTTATTCTTGCTTTGCCTTTGTAAAATCAGACGTCTTCGGATTGGGATCGGTCATTCTCCAGAATTATGTTCTCAGTCTAATTAACACGGCACTTTTTTCCCACTTGCTTTTTGATAAATTTTATACTACATGTAGTAACATATCGACCATTCAAACTTTAATATTTATTGGGCACTTAATTATTATTAGCGGGTAATTAACTAGAAGGGTTTTAGTATTTGCGTGACGCGCGAATTAGAAAAGCTACGCGTTAATTAGAATTACTTGCTTGCGAATTAGAAAAACTACGCGTTTATTAGATAAATGTGGTTGCCAAATATATATTTTTTTTGGGAAATAAGACAAAAACGTTTTTAAACGGTCTTTATTAATAATTTGACAAATATCAATTATATAAAAACACATTATGAATAGGTATTCATAAGAAATCACCACAAAATTCTCTTTCAAAAATAAGTCACCACCCTCAACACGCGACTAACTTATCAAAATTATAAAAATATAAAAAATCAACTTATAAAATTTGCTCTTAATTAGTAAAGTAACTATCACATTATTAGTCTTCTTGACGATTAAAGATACTAGTTTAATTAACGCAAAAAGAAATTCAAAAAAAATATTAAGTAGGTTAGTACCTAAGGGAAAATAAAAAAAAAACACGAAAGTAGGTAATTTTGTTTAAAAGATAAATTATATCTTTGAAACGGTTAACATAAAAACTTTCATTAAACATAACTGAATGAATGAATTTAAAAATATTAGCAAAACAAAATAACATAGCTTTTTGACATAGCATATTGTTCAAACACTTAAGTACATAGATACGATTATAAGGTTAAGAATTTATGTTTACGGACCCGTTAATAATGTCAGTTTGACATAATAATATGTCTAATCATCTAAGGAAAATCCTAGTAAGATCGAACCCGCCATCATTCTTCCGGGAATTACCTTTTTGTTAAAAGATTATTCCTGTGTATTCATTTAAACTGGTTTAGCTTAAGCAAGAATTTAGAAATAAAAACCTTTTATATGTACCAAAAACCTTTTTTACTACTCTTAAACTAATTAACGCGTTCATTTTTAACCCGTGAATTAGACGTGTGTATTAGGGATTCTTGATAAAAAAAATATAACTCCTTGTAGGTACATGTGATAAACTACAAAATCCAGTAACTGGTAAATACTGAGGTCTTTAATGTATACAATAATTTACAGAGCTAAAGAGTTATTGGCTGATTTTAAAAACGTTAACGTGTTAATTAGAATTTACGAGAACCAAAACGCGCGAATTAGATACTTACATTTGTAGTCTGCGATCCACACAACATTAATACATCTTTCCCTCAAGAGGGTCTCGACACGACTGGCGGCTCACGCAAAATGCGTTAGCGATGTTTGTCTCTTTCTTCAATGGCCTTGCACGGACAATAATGAAAGCGGCGCGTGGATTAGTACACATCTCGGGACAAAGTTACTTTACTGTATATCTTAGTGATATATTACTTAATACATTTGGTTATTTTTTTGTAATGTGGACATCTTATCTTTAATTAAATAAAAATACTTTCATTTATCTTTCTTCTTGTATATGATCGGGGGAAGTAGGTATATTAGTGATTTCGGAAGTGGGACGCGAGGTGTTAATTAGGAGAATGGGGTATTCATTATTTTTTTCACCTATAAGGGTATCGAATATTTACTTGAAAATTCATGTACACCTTAATACAAGTACCTCCTACGTTTAAAAAATATAAATTATACCAAATTCAATAGTTTTATATTTTTTAAGTCCGAGGACATACAGAAATGGCTGTCTGGAGAATGACCGGGATAACTTCTGAATATTACTTGATGCGTTACTTCTAGCTGAGTCGAGGTCTATTCGGTCAATCTCGTTACTACAAGATACTTTTGAAAGTTCTAATGATTTGCCATTAGTGCCAAACATTAATTCTAAAGGGGTATAAGTATAACCAGTGACTCGACAGCGAGTACTGTTAAGAGCTAATTGGATAGCTCCGATTTGATCTTGCCATCGAGAGTCCGATTCACTTTCTGCAATAGTAAGTAATGCTTTTAATGTTCGCATAACACGTTCCACTTGGCCGTTTGCTCTACTAGACCCGGTTGCAATTAAATGCAGTTCATTAGTATTATCTCTACAAAAATTATTAAAATCGATATTATTATATGTGCGACCACGATCGGCAATTATTCGTTTTGGGGCACCAAATAAACATACTGCGTTTTTAATTGCTTTGATAGCATTGCAAGAAGTCAAATTTGAAGTATATTCTGGGAGGACAAATTTGGTAAAAGCATCTATAATTCAATGACAGAACAGTGTTCTTTACGATAACTATTCCCACTAAGTTTACCAGTAAGGTCAAGATGTACAGTATGCCATGGGATAGCTAATTTTGGAATAGGGTGTAGACGAACTTGTTGAGCGCCAGACGGGCCTTTCGAAGCTTTACATATAACGCACGAGTCAATAAACTTTTTAACGTATTTGGACATATTTTGAAACCAGTAAAGATCGTATAACTTATCCAGGGTCTTTTCAAAACCGAGATGTTTAATTTCATTATGCACAAGACTGATTAAGGACCAAATTAAAGAACGGGGTACTATGGGCAACCATTTTGTGACTTTTCCTCGTTCTATTTTACGGTATAGAATTCCCTGTCTAATATCGAAAGTGTGTGATGTGACATATTGGATGGCAACTGATTTGAGTGAAGTTGAGAGATAATATCTGTAATTTCTTTATCACGAGATTGCTCAACGGACAGCCATCCTTTCTCTAATTCCGAAAAATGTACTTTAGTTGAGTTTAAGTGATTGCCTGGGTCAGATTCATTAGGATTACGGGAGAGAAAATCTGCATCAGGAATTTTGACAATAAGTTGCCATAAGCGCATCCCAGCCTCCGCCGGACTCTCTTTGGGATCAATTTGAAATTTGATGACGAGGTCGAAGTGATCCTGCATTGTCATCGGTTTCGAAAATGTAGACAAAAATAATTCTTTAATAGAAAACCAAGAGATTTTATCAGGCTTTATCTTTGTTAGACACGCTGCAGCACGTCCCTTAAGAGAGTGTGTATGTAAGGGCCAATATTAAATCTACTTCATCTAATTTCTTTTTTTCGATGATCATGTCGTTTAATGAACACCAGTTGACGATATCGAATTAGTATGGGGGTTTCGTAATACTGGACGAGAAGCCATGGTATCGGCTAATCTTTGAAAAATTGCTTCAAAACCAGACATTAAATTTGAGGTCTGTATCGGGAGCCTGCGGTGGTTCCAATCCCACTTCTGATGAAAGCGAAGGAGGAGACATCATTAAAAGATGTGAATAGTTGTGGTAGTTTATATTTAGAGTAATTATAGTCCTTATGACTAACAAGTAATTAACAATTATAATTTAAGAAATCGAAGATGAGTTCTCAGTTCTTTACACAATAATCAATCCTTTACGGGAATGCTACCGCATGTGCATCGGGCCAAAGCCAAGGGCAGTTCTCGCCCCCGACTCACTCACTCAGGGGTCGTCTCACACACCGCTTCGCGAAGCGAGGTGGGTGTGGGGAGGCCTTTCCAGGGTTGTTTACCCTTTAAGGCGGTTGCTTTCGAGGCCCGTAACAACGGACCTGTCTTGTGTTTTTTTGTGCGGTGTCGTCGGGGTCAGTGAAATAGAACCCTTAGCGGCCTTTCGGGGCTCTCGTGGCTGGCGATGTTGGGGCCAGTTGGGGTCTGCCAGTTTGGCTCCTCTGCTTCTTCGGGGGTCGGAGATGGGAAACGCTTTTGTCGGTGCGGCAGGGCGCGCACCGCCAAGATCCACGCTCCGGCGTCCTCCAGATGGTCTCGGGGTGGTTCGTCGCTTTTTCGAACCCGTTCCAGCGCTTGTGGAGACAGGTTCGACGGTCGTGGTTGGCCTCTTCTAGTGTTGAGAAGAAGTCCCGGTAGCGCTCCTCCAGTAGCCGGAACTTCTTCTCGTAGCTGCTTGTGGTGGGGGGCGCGGCCTCGTCGGCCGGCACCGCTGTGGTTGCAGCGGGCACGGGCACTGGTGCGTGCGCGCTGTGCTCCTCTGTAGGCGCGGGGTGGGTCCCGGCGCGGGCTTGGGGCCGGGAGTTGACCGGGGCTGCTCGGTGGGGCGCGCTACCCTGGGGGTCGGGGCGCTCGCCGGCATAGGGCCCTTCCGGGCGGTGGCGGTGCTCGCCACTGTGCCTGCCTGCCTGTTCCTCGCCTCTCGGCGGCGGACAGGGCAGGTGGCAATGCTGGCGGGGTGGGGGCCCTTGCAGTTGGCGCAAGTGGCGGGTTGTTCCCTCGGGCGTGGGCAGACCTGGGCAGCGTGCGCCTCTCCACAGCGCACGCACGCCATCTGTAGGTGGCACTGCGTGCTGGAGTGCCGGAATTGACAACAATTCATTATGTGCTAAGGTAGTAAACTATGTAAAATACCGTTTCTAGATTTTACACTGCTGATTACAGTAAAAATATCTTTGGATTTTTTTATGCAGTACTTTTTTTTATATTTAGGAAAAACAGTAAAAAAAAATGGATTGTGAATGTTAGGAATACACTTATAAAGATAAAGATAAGATAAAGACATTTATTCAGTAAGTAGGCCGCACGGGCACTTTTACACGTCAAGAATCTACCAGCGCTTCACAAGAGGAGACCACTGCTGAGAAGAAGCGCCGCAAGAAACTCAGCAGTCAGTCATTTTTTTAAATATATTTAATATTACAATGGTACTACTTAGTCTAGCATTATATAAATCTATAAATAGCAAATTAAAAAATATTTCAAATATCCTGCGTAGTTTCCGCAGGAAAACACACCAAAATCTTAAGATAGAAAGAGAGAAAAGGAAAAAAAGAACTCCTACGTATGTGTATATAAGACGGTGCAAGATGACCACATAAGATTGATATGTTTTCCTACATCAACGGTGTCCCCCAGACAAGATAAAGATTTTGAATTTGAAAAAAAACAAATAAAAAATATATTATTGATTAAGTTTCGGGTTTAGGCCAAGCATGTTTGTCTATTAAATAGTCCTCGATCCTATAATACGCTTTAGACATTAACGACTTTTTCAAGTAATTTTTGAGTGCTGGAAAGGGTAACTTTAATACCACCTCAGGTAATCTATATATATAAAAATCAATGCCATTTTTCGTTGTAATTTTATAACTCAAGAACGGGCTCACCTATCCAAACCAAATGTTTAGTCTTTGTTCGGACTATTTAGTAGATGGTTTATGTGAAGTTTGCACAAAATCGGTCGAGCGGTTTTTCATTTATCACATTTTTTGTAACAAATGAATTGAAAGTCATAAATTTGCAGCGGGGCGAAGCCGCTGGCGGGCCGCTAGTTTATTATAGAAATGAATGCATTTCACCAACAAATGATTTATGTACTTTACGGACGCGGAATTTTCGAATAGCTATTTTATTTTTATTTCTAGTATTTAAATTATGTATATCAGATTTTTTTGTGAAATAATCCAAATTTTTATAACATAAATAATATTCTCATAAATAAATTGTGACGCTACAGTTAAGATATTAATTTCCTTAAAAAGATCTCTTAAGGAGTCACGGGAATTTAAGTTGTAAATAGAACGAATGGCCCTTTTTTGTAACACAAATATAGTTTGTATGTCAGCTGCCTTACCCCAAACCAGAATACCGTACGACATAACACTATGGAAATAACTATAATAAACTAAGCGAGCTGTCTCAACATTGGTTAGTTGTCTAATTTTCCTAACTGCGTAAGCTGCCGAACTTAGTTTACCTGCCAGTACAGCTATATGGGGACTCCATTGCAAATTTTTATCTATTGTTATGCCTAGGAAAACTGCCTTATCTACGATTTGCAAACACTCGTCATTTAGAATAATACTAGATTCTAACGGTTTAACATTAGGCAAAGCGAATCTAACACATTTAGTTTTCTTAGCATTTAGTAGCAAATTGTTGCTAGTAAACCAATTAAGTACTTTAACTAGTGTGGAGTTTATGCTACTGAAGTCTATGGATTTTCTGTCTACCTTGAAAATTAGTGAAGTATCATCAGCATAAAGTACAATATCACAAAGTTTATCTACTGATGGTGGCAAGTCATTTATGTAAACCAAAAATAGAAAAGGACCTAAAATAGAGCCTTGAGGCACACCTATTTTCACTGTAGCTCCATCAAATTGTGTTTTGTTTACAACAACTGTTTGAGTTCTATCACTGAGATAAGAAGACATAAGACTTATAGCTTTATTAGACAATCCATAATGTTCTAATTTTAAAATAAGGGTCGTATGAACCACGCAATCAAAAGCTTTAGAAAGGTCACAAAATATTCCTACTGCATCGCAAGATTGCTCCCAACTGTTATATATAAGTATATTTAATGAGAACAGATGCCGCATCAATTGTTGATCGACCTCTGGTAAAGCCAAACTGGTTATTGTTAAGTAGTTTATTTCTATTAAAGTGACCTAACATATCATTCAGAATTAGTTTCTCAAAGACTTTACTTAAAACTGGTAGTATGGAAATGGGACGGAAGTTCGTAATATCACTCATCTCACCCGATTTAAAAAGAGGTATGACTTTACTATATTTCATAAGATCTGGAAAGATCCCTTCTGAAATGCAATTATTGTAAATTAATGCTAGATGGGGTGCAATTACACCTATGATAGGAAAAAGTACACTAACTGATGTGCCCCACAAATCCTCAGTCTTCTTTAAACTAAGCGTTTTAAATACTTTGACTATTGAAACTGAATTTATAGGGCTGAATTCAAAGTTTATATTACATTTACTGACATTAGTGCAAAGTAATGATTGAGCTTGAACCGCGGATGATTTGAGACATTTCGTAGTATTAATGGCTATGTTGGAAAAATAATCTTCGAATGCTAAGGCGACGTCTTTATTTGACGTGATTTGTTTGTCACCTGAGTTTAGGGTGACCTGATTATCGCGAGTTTTAGTTTTACCCGATTCTCTATATATATATATATATAGTGCCCTTAGACCATTTATTACCAAAGCAATTGAAAAAATATACAACTGTCATGCTCTGTCTGACGAAAGAAACTCAAAGCTGATGCAAAGCAGTAAACGCAAAATAGTTTATTTATTTTAATGGCGTCTACAAATTATGTAATTAATTAAATTACGCAAAATAACAAATTTGTGAACGAACGGCAGCGAATGATTGACAAGGGAGTGACATGACATGACAGTCAGTTCTGTTTCTGTTTAAAGTTACTTTTTTTTATTTTATATCATGCTAAGATCACGAGTTCACGACATCAGTATTCTTAACTTTGTATATACGGACTTTTTAATGACTATTTCTTTAATAAATTATCAACGACGAATTTAAGTTAAATTAAGAAAAACTGAGAAATACAGGTAGTCTAATTTTTAACCAGCTATTATAAACGCGAAAAAACAATAATGCTTTTATTTTTGATTTGTTGTCAATTGTTGACAGTGGTGGCATTGGGCGGGGCCTCGTTTGCCCCGCCAGGGCTCAATGGAGACTCTGGGCATGCACAGCAGCTCGCGCACTGCGTACCTACACCCCGGAGTTTTGGTGGACAGGCCCGGTGAACTGAACGTAGAAGACGCACCCGGGGCGCCCCTGCGCCCTCGGATGCACTTCGCGTAGTCCACCGGGTATCCCTTGGTCGCCAGGGCGGAGCAGATGTCCGCCGGGTCCGTGGAGGCGGGGAGTCCGCGGATGGCGATCTCCTGCTGGGAGTAGGAGAACCAGCGGACTCCCCGGGTGTCTTCGTGGGCGTGCAGCTCGGTGAAGTACCGCTGCACGCACTGATGCTCCTCCTCGGTGGTCGGGAGTCGGGAGGAAGCGCACGCCGTCCCCAAAGGCGTGCGCGGTCGGGGTGCGGCCGAGGCGCTCGGCGATTGCGGCCAGGTGCTTCGGCCAGCCGGGGAGGTCGCTCGCTATGAGCGGCGGGTAGCGGCCCCTCTTATGGGGCCTCACGGCGGCGGTTGGTGTGGGTTCGGTGGAGGGGGCCGCAGCGGTGGGACGCAGCAGCCTCGGAGCGGCGGCCTGCGGGCGGGTACCCTTAGGGGCCGTGTTGGCGGGAGCAGTGCGGGCAGCGGCCTGCGCGTAGTCGCGCGGCGGCTGCGGTCGCGATGGCGGCGCTGGTGCTGGCCGCGGTTGCGGCGCCGGTAGTGGCGGTGCGGGGTTAGGGGGAGGGCACGGTCGCTCGCCCTCGCGGGCTAGCGGCGTACCCCCCTCGGTGCGCGGCCTCTTGCGCATGGGGGCACCGAGCTGTTCGGTGTAAGGCCAAGTCCCTCGAGCAGCTCGGATTCTTCGGCGGATAGGGCCTCCCTATCGCCTAGGTGGTAGGCCTAGTACCAGAGGTACAACCTCATCCACTCCAGTAGGCCGGGCGAGCAGTGCCGGGTGCCGGTAAAGTAGGACACCATAATCAGATCCTGATTATGGTGCTCCCACGACAGATCCGGCACTACGCTCAGCCCGCTGAGGCAGACTCGGCGAACCGCGGCTCCAGGCACCATAGGCGTGTCGGTATCCGTCGCGGAGATCCGCGGTAGCCCGGAACTGGGGTCCATCCGGCTACCCACCGGCTTCGGCGTGCTTATTGCGGCGGGGGGTAGTTGAGAATCGGGTGATTCACAACTACCATCACGTTCGGCAGCGGCGATCGGTGTGTGGCGATCGGTGTGTGGCGATCGGTCGGGGACGGACCTCGGCGCGACGCATGGCCTTCGGCGTGTTGCCGGACCTCGCAATCCCTATCCCGGGGCGTGTGAGCGGGACCGGGTCGGGAGTTGCGAGGACGGCTGCCGTAGGCCGGGGCGCGGGCTGCGAGAAGTGGTCCCAGCCGACCGAGGGTTTCGGTCGGGTGCGTTTCGGCATCAGTCTTCCTTAGGAGGACGGTGCCGAAATAGTAGTTTATGCAACAGTTGTATAAGAGAGGTCAAAAAAGACGAGTGGTGTGGTTACGATGTGAGCCGCAGGCGAACATCGTAAAGCAAGACGCCACGAGTATTTTTTGACTTAGTTATACACCGTTGCATACAATACTTTTTCTACGACTAGGTTTCAAATAAAATGCAAAATTAAATTAACAAAATTTTATTTATAGATTTTTACTCTTTAATATACCTAGGTTAGAATACGAACGAACGACGCACAGAACAACAAACGAGCGGGAAACATTCGAAAACAACAAAATATGTGTCTATGGTTAACTTTGTTTTCAAATTGATGTGCACTTGCCAGGTTTCATATTTTTTTTTAAAGTTGCACAATCGATTTAACTTGTGAAATAGGGACTAAAAAACACCTAATGATTTGAGAAATGAATTCTTTTACCTGATTGGTCGATTTTAATATAGCTGCGTTCTGGTTGGTTGATACCAAATAAAAATTTTTTTTTAAAGAGTTAAATTAGTAAAAGAGTTTACATACCAAAAAGAACCTAACGTTCCGATTGGCAGTCAATGTGTATTGTGATTGGAGGTTTAATTTGGTGAAGTATTTTGATTGGTCAAATTAACCTAGGTGTAAGCTTTGGCAGCTAGGCATATCGTTTTGGCTCAAAAAAGCACAAGTGCTGTTAAGGGGAATAGACTAGATAGACTTTTCTACGGAATGTTCTGCGGACATATTATCTATATTCTTATATTAGTGTTCGTGACTATATTTAATAAATGACAGATAAAAGTACAGGAGTAGGAAAAAGTTATTTATTACTTTATCATACCGATCGAAAGGCTTCACCATAAGGATTACTTTTTGCTAAATAACATAGTTTCAGAAACAAAAGGAAGACCATGAATTTTAACATTTGATGTGAAATTTTGTTCAGAAAGATGAACAGCTGACATTGCCGTAAGGACATATAACTGACATTATCATAAGTAGGTAAATATTCCTAATAAATGTACCCACTTGAGAAATAAGCGTCATTTCCCTATTATTAGCTACAAACAGAACTTAGACGTATTATTCTAAATATCCACCACAACAAGATCAAAAATCGACAGGGAGCGAAATAATCAAAATAGTACGACTTTGTATTCCACAGGAAGGGACTTAGGTATTTTAAGCATTTGATAAATTGATTAATTTTGTATTAAAAATGTTAAAATTCATGGTCTTCCTTTTATGTCTGACACTATGTTATTTACCAAAAAATAATCGTTATGGTGAATCCTTTCGATCGGTGTGATAAAGCTACAGGGTAATTATTTTTCTCGTGTAACGGGTTCGATTCCCGGTTCAACCATGTTTAATTAAATATCTATGAACGCAGTTTTTTTTTTGTAAATACTAATATAATAATGTTTTCTTTCAGTAAAATGTACCATCTACAATATTTAAGGTACTTTCATTCCATGTGCCATAGCCGTGGGACGCCCTGTATATAAATAAATTACTTATGTACATTATTAACAAAAGTTGCAACTTACCGATGCAAGACTTTTTCCTTTTATTGGCCACATAAGAGTAGTTTTTTTGGAATCTAAATACGGCGTTCAGTATAGATAGGTATAGGCAGGTGCCTATGTGTATTATGCAATAAACAAAAGTTTGCATCCGGACAGACCTTGTTTATGAGCCAGTTTTTCACTACCTAAATAGTAGAATACACCTATTTACTTAAACGACCTGTGATCTGCGATTTTAAAGTACCTAGTCAGTAACTTGTTTGGCCGACAGCAGAGCTGCCGCCTGGTCTGGCCCCATATTAGCATGGAGTTTTAATGTACCTATAGGTTTTTGGTGCGCAGATGAAAGAGTCCGGCCGACTTAGCGAGTTCATGGTCATCGTTATCGGACCCACTCCACCAATGTGTACTTAAATAAACGTACTCGTACACTGATTGAAGTAATCAATGAAATAAATGGTTTTATGACGCTACGTGATTTCGCGCTCAATTGATTTAGTTTCGACGCTCTTCGAATGTCGCATTATTTGTAGGTAGGTACCTATCTATAGGACTCAAGTTAGCGCAAGCTTTTATTTTGCCTCACCGGCCTGTGGTGGATGTGGGAAGGGAAATCATACACTTTACCTAAATTGAGGTAACTATTCCGATGCTTTTGATACGCGGATGTACGACAGGAAGACTATCTGATATCATATCATAATGTAGGTAGGTTGATAGGTTCGCTCCGGCCACAGGATCTTTGCCTTTGTAAGGCCACCGAGTGCTGAACTGCTGACTCGTTAGTTGACGAATGTGCTCAACTACCTATGTTATTGTATGCCTTCATTCTTCTCAGGCTTTGCAATCTTCGTTTGGTTAATGCAAACGATGTAATCTACCTATATTAGAAGGTGAATAATTTTATTTAATAAGATATAAAAAACAATATCGTTTTACTGGGATAAATATAAGAAATTTTAATGATGTGTATAAAATTAAAATTTTAATATAAGTATTTATTTATTATATTAGTAAGGAGTGTCATTGCAAACATTGTCACAAATAAAATCTTATAGGTATATTATAGGTAGAATAGATATTATGTCACATTCGTCTACAACAAACAACGTGAAATAACCAATGACGACTCTTCTGTAGATATCTCAGAAATCTCACACGGCTTTGCTTTAATTTTTGGAAAGAGGTATCTATTTATGTGTGTACTGTGTATGTATTTATATAAGTATGTATGTATTTTTAAGTTATATTACCGATAAACATATAATGGAAAGAAGTGGTTTCTGCCTACCCGTCTGGGAAACAGGCGTGATTTAATGTATGTAGGTATGTATATATTATGTAGTTTTAAAGCTAAATGACGTACACAATATTAAAAAAAATAAGTTGTAGAACATGCAAAAGCTTTGCTTCGATGCACGACTTGGAGCAAAATGATATTTAATAAACAATGAAAAAGTGCGAAAAATTTAACGTTCCGCACGATATACAGCTATAAAATATACCACTTTTTAAGAAACTGTATTAAAAGCGTTCCATTGAATATCTAAGAATTTTAAAAATAAAAGGACCTGGTTTACGTTACCGTTTATTGCGTGATAAAATGTGGATGAAGCATCCGTCACTCTCGTAGTTGTAATGTATACGTGCCAAAAAGTGTCCGACATTTTGTCACGCGGGGAGCGCTGCCATATTATATTAGGCAACCAGGTGATGGCATATAATAATTTTTAAAAAATCGAAAAAAAATCTTTTAGGTAACGTAAAAATTTAACAGAGCAATGTTGGTAAGTAATAAATTAATATATAATATATGCGTGTGGTTGCCGGGTTAGAATAGTGCCATTCCATGTCTTCCCGTGGATGGCGTAAGAGGCGACTAAGGGAATGAAGGCTTGTGGTACTGTTAGGCGATGGGCTTGCCACCTGTCACTAATACAATGGTAAACATCTTAGCCTATTTGTGCAAAATGTAGTTACAGAATTATCATCAAGTTTTTAAAGTTGTTGGTAATTCTGTAGCTCTGCCTACCCCACTCTGGGATTACAGGCGTGAAGGTATGTATGTATGTATATGTGCAGCTTCTTAGTTTTAGCTTAGTTTTACTCATAGTTTTCATTTGTAAGTTTTTTACATATTGTACCTTGCTATATAAATTTAGGTAGGTAGGTAGGTAATTATGTCTTGTTATAACGGCAATAAAAAATTATAAGTATACCTAAATAAAAGTAAGTAAGTATCTAAATATTCTACAAAAAGACACACCATTTCGCTGAGACATTTGCCCTGCTGCCTGCTGGCACCTGGCAGGGCGGCGGGCCGGCCGGTGCGATACGGCCGACAATGTTGATCCTTGAACGTGGAGGAACAATATCAATTTTACTCAAGCAAAAGGCAAAACATTATTTTTTAAATGAAGGTTGTCCAATTTTGTATGGGTGGCGACAGGGGCACGTCCTGTGAAAAATCATGGCGTTTAAAAGGTTAATGAGTGACTGAAATAGGTATTAATAATTGATCCTGAAAACAGGGTTGGCTATTATCAAGATAATTATTTTCTCTGATAATTATCCGATAATTATCCGATAATTATCCGATAATTATCTGATAATTATCCAACTATCAAATCAAGTAACGTATATATAAATCAAAGTTTTTTTTCTATATTTACATTAGTTTTACCTGTCACTACTTTTTGGCGTTCGTTTGGATACACGCTTGATATTGTGACGAAAAAACATGCGTTTGGATACACATATATATTATTTCGTTTTGTTTTGTACAATAACAGTTACTCGTTATTATCAATGATAATTATCAACACGTTATTATCATGATAATTATCAACGATAATTATCTAGATAATTATCACGATAATTATCCAGGCCAACCCTGCCTGAAAACGATAAATCATCTAACGAAAATCATTGGTTCTCGAGTGTGGTGTTAGAAGTAGAAATAGTAGATATAAATTAATAGGTATTGCTATTGGTGGTATAGATGTTTTTCTCAACTTGACACATGACCACTTTTTAAACGACTAAAAAAAAGGAGAAGATTATCAATTCGTCTGTTTTTTATTAAATTATTTTTTAGATAGGTATGACCTATGTCGCCAATTACATTAAATGGGCATATATTTTATTGCTATGTAAAAGCGGGTTATAGCAACACATTCTCAGTGCGTATATTTCTTGTCGGGTTTATAATTAAGTACCTACTTAGGTATTTTATTTCTTTTGGCATGAAAGTTCGTCTCGTAGTTGTATGTAAGTATAGGTAGATATACTTAACTATAAACTTTAAGGACCACTTGCACATAAAATTTAACATTGGTTAAGGCACTAACTCGGGTTAAAATGACAGTCTTCGTATGAACCTGACGTTTACTAACTCGAGTTAGTGTTCAACTTTATGTGCAAAAGTGGCTATAAGCATTTCTAAAAACGCGATTCTAGTTTACCTTAAACACGTAATCCTAGGTGCAAGAGTTCGCTTCGCACTTAACTGGCTTTTTACCGAATTGCTCAAATAGATCAGTTATTAATTATGTGAATTACCTACCACATCTTTATCCCTAAATAATCACCGTTTCCGAGGAATGCTCAACGCAAACTAAATCGCGGGTAGTACCTACCTACTTAACTAGCTAGACAAAAAAAAAAATCTCGTGACGTGATCGGATCAGTCACCGGCACAACTTAAAAAATATATTTTGATGGGTATGATAAGTAGGTACCAATTTCACCAAGCGATGTTATAATTAACCAATGTTAACCGACTGTTAGTTCACACATTTTGGCAGCTGTTAGTTGTTTAATCGTTTTGTTAAATTGGTACTAGCCTTACTACTCTAGTAGCCTAATATGAAATATCTAACCTTTATACTTTTTATAGGTAGATACCTGTAGTTTAGTAAAAATTTACATTTTACGTTTAATTTAACGGGTACGTCCCTAATAATATGTAAGTTTTTTTTGGATATTGTAGGATATTAATATTATTCAAAATACAAGTTTCCGACCCTGGGGTCCTACCGCGGGCTCTGCGGGCTATGCCATTTCCATAAGACAGTGCTTTCGGTTTGTATTACTTAGTTATAAGTAGGTACCCTAAAGTAACCTAAAATTAAGTACTTAGGTACCCTAAATTTGTGTCTACAGCAACGTTGTCTTCTTAAACAAATTAACAAACCTAAATGCGTTAGGTAAAACTTATTTTTATTCATTTTTGTTTACTTTAGGCATACCTACCTAAATGCTACCTAATCGTACGAGTAACTGAAACAATTCAAACTATGGGCAGTTATGGTAGGATTAGGGTAGGTTGCTGAAAGTAATATAAACAACAACACCAAAATAGGTGTAGGGTGTAGGTATCTGTAGTTGTTAGAGCTATTATATGTAACAAGTACCTACTAATAATTTAACCTATAATTTTTGATCTCGGAGGGTAAGGGAATGCAGTGGATAGGTAGGTACTTGTTTTCACGGTCGCTGGACGCAACGCAAGGCAGGCTCGGCAGGCGGCCGCGCTCGTAGGAAAAAAAAACAACTTTCCTCGAAACGGCGATGGCGCTTAGCCATCGGTGCAATTCAAAACGCAACAAGCGCTCTCACGCTGCATATCACTTGAGATCTTCTGTCCATAAACAGGTTCGAGCCGAAATAACTTGTTGATGTGCGCTGCGGGCGAGGGGCACGGGGCGCGCGGGGGGGGGGCTAGCGCCGCCGAGCGACGGCCTGTCTACGCCGACGAACCGGCGACACCCTGTCTGCCGCGGACGGCGCCGCTGCCGCTCCGTGCGCATTCTTGTCCGCCCGCGCCCCCCACCCTCAGCTCATGAACGCGGCCCGCGCCTCGCTCGCACTGCACGGCAACATCGCATACAAACTCGTTTCGTAAACGGATGTAGCAGCGGCCAGGCAGGCCAAGTGTCTATCCTACTCTCGCTGCAGCGGCTTACGAGGAAGAAAAGGATAGCATTGGTGGCGCTACGTGCTATCGGCTCCCACTTGCGGCATTTTTTCACGCCGAGAATGAGGCAAGCGAGATTACCGACTTGGTATACGTTCACACTGTTGACAAAATTGGTTTCATTTTTATATTACCTATTAATTATTAAGCAACTTAAGTAGGTGCCTGTACTATAATATTTATAATATTATTAGTGGGAGTATGATATGATAACTACTTTTTCACTTCTCATGTTCTTAAAATGGTTACTTTAACCTGTGTGGTCACCGGGTAAGAATAGTGCCACTCCATGTCTTCTCGTGGATGTCGTAAGAGGCGACCAAGGGAATAATAAAGGCTTCTAGTACTCTTAGGCGATGGGCTTGCAACCTGTCACTAATACACTGATTGTGCAAAACGTGGTTACAGAATTATCAACAACTTATTTAAGAGTGCTTGGTAATTCTGTAGCTCTGCCTACCCCACTCTGGGAATGAAGGCGTGAGTTTATGTATGGTATGTATGTATGTATGTTCTTAAAATGTTACTTTAGTCTCTGCGTATCGGAACTAAAGCTCCTTATTAATCTTTAGGGATCAATTTTTTTTTTAATTTACTTTGGAAACCCCTAACATCCAATCACGGTGTTTGCGAATGGAGGATTATCGCAATTTTCAGTGATTTTGCATGCATTTTTTAGGGCGTACCTAGATACAATCTCAAAATGACCATAAAAGGTGCAAAAATATAATTAAAAATGATTTAATTTCGTGAAAAGCGATTAATGATTGATTAGTGATTACGAACGAATATGAATCTATTTAATTATAACGATGAATTCATTTTATAATGCATGATCCCATTAGTTTTATAATAATTTTCAAGTTTGAACCTGTTAGCTAAATATGCATGTAAAGCGTAACGTCACAAAAAAAAAACCCGCGGAACAAATTTGTAAGAAACTTTCTTAAATGTAACAAATATTGTAATTTTGTATATAACGTCGCCAGTGCCGGATTGAGCAAGCACGGGGTCAGTAGAAAATTCTATAAAGAGACCCCTTGTTTGTTTTAGGTTACCGGTTGTGGCGGGCCCATTTCCGCAACTGGGCGGCTTAGATATGCGCCTATTTTGCGTGGGGGTTTGTTTTAGGTTACGCTGCTGGAGAACATTGACTGGATTATTCATCCTATTGTCAACCCTGATGGATATGAGTACACACATCCTGATGTAAGTATCAAAACAGGAGAATATCTACCAGGCTAGCAATTTAGAGGTTAGCCATGGGTACCTATGTAGGTACCTAGGTAGTTTGAGTGTCTTCTTAGAATATACCTTTTACTACGTACCTACCTACTTAGGTACTTACCACTAGGAGTTGTACCTAGTAGGTAGGTAGGCACCTAATTTCTTTCTACGTAATTACCTAATAGCTGTTTAGGATCATGACATAGGTACTGACACATTACAGCTTAGTCTCTTGCCTTCGGGAATATTTTTTTGTAATATATAACTAGGTAGGTATTTTAAGTTGCGTCATTGTAAAGCTGCCCTTACGGGCACACGAGGCTCGCTGTTCGCTCACGTCGGCGAGGCGCGGGCCGCGGGCAGCGCGAGCGCGCCGCTGACATCCGCCGACAGTCAGTCCGGCGCCGACTGCCGCCACGCGCACACGTATTCACGCAAACATGGCCGCCGCCCATACACACCCGGCCCCCGCGCCCTCCGACCGTCGCCCTGACGGCCGCGCCGGTTCACGCCGCATCTTCCCACCACAATTCAAGCTGCAAGTTCTCGAGGCGTACAGACGCGACGCACAGTGCCGCGGAAATCAGCGCGCGACCGCTAGAAAATTTGGCATCCACCGCCGCCAGATACAGAAGTGGCTTCAGGCCGAGCCCGCATTACGGGCGGCGCTCTTGAGGCGGGCCCCGCAGCCGGCACCATCACCACCGCCGTACGCCGCTGGTTCCCCCGAGAGCGCGCGGCTTCCGTCGCCGCCGCCCGCAGTACTTTCCACACTGCCAGTGCATGCGCCCACGCCGCTGCCGGCCCCGCTGAGCTTCGAGCCGATCGACCTGTCGGTGCGTCGGCCGTCGCCGCCGCCTGCGCAGCTACCGCAACCCCACGCGGAGCCGGCGCGCAAGCCGTTTAAGTTGTTCCGGCCCTACCTGCTGGAGGACGAGTCAGAGCGCAAACCGGCGTTGGCTGGGGCGCGGGCCTCGGCGTTCGTTCCGGTTGGCGCGGCGGGCTGCGCGCGCTCGTGCGCCCGCTGGGGCCCTGTGCCCGCGTTCCCGGCGCCGCTCAGATGAGGCCGCGCGCCCGGGGCTGGGCCCCACTCCTCCTGTGATCTAGTCGCCGACGCCCGCCTGGTGCCTGCCGGGGCGTAGCCCTCCATCGACGTGCCTTAATGTACACACCGCCATAGTGCATTATGCTATCATCTTGAGATGATTGCTTATTTTTGTGTATTGTATAAGAATGTATTTTTATATTGTGGAGTTTATAAAGCGTACATTATTATAAAGAATGATTAGATATTAATACAATTATTACTATTATTATGAAATAAAGAGAATTGTTTTAACTAAGGCATTTTGATTGAGGCCCCGCGGGCGCGGCGCCGGCGCCGGCCGTACCTGCCGGCCGCCCCGGCGCCCGGCGCCCCGCAAGAATCGCGTTCCAAGTAGGTACCCCCGTCGCTATCCTCAACAAATTGCCACCGCTTTTCTCAGAATATTTTTTGAGTCTTCACAAAGGCGCGCGATGATGACTGCAACGTCTGACGTTGCCTTTACCTTACTAGGTACCTATCCATATGCAATTGCGACTTAATATTTCTAGCTTTGCGAAAACCATCCCTTTTAAATATAAGTAAGTAAAATAAAAGCTTTTTGCGAATTATACATTATTTATTTAGCAAGTAGGTAGGTAGGTACATTTTTGAGACTGGTGTATACGTATTGGTGCCCTTGACTGTACTTGCAGCAAATTGCAAATTGCTGTCAGAAATCTCACTAGAAGTGCGCAAACGACGTTTACAATACAACTGTCAAACGTACCAGTAAGTAGGTAGGTAGATAAGCGATGGAAATAAGTCTGTTTTACGGTCGGTGAATAACTAATAAACATTGACCATTAATTATATTTGTATTCATGCTAGGTATGATAGGAGCGAAAGCTGAATGACCTTTTAGAATACATTTTTATATAGGTATAATTTTCAATGCACATATTGAATAATAAAGTTATGAGATAATTTAACGTTTGTTTTAGTTATTTTAAAAGCCTGTGTAAGAATATTATTATTTTAACGTACAAGTTGTGGCGTCGTTTCAACCTACCTGCTACCTACCTACCATTTTTTTTAATCATGTTTTTTTATTCTTATGATTAGATTGCCTTATCATATCAATCAATAGGTAAACATTTTATATTAAAAGTAGATTTTCACATAAACGATTGAATCCTCTGAAACTATATCTTATTTCAAATTTGTATGAAGTTCCTAGGTAGTTATGTACAGTCGAGTTCATATATTTGTGTACACTTTAGTACTTTGTCTATTTAATGTTCTGTTTTGACTGCCATATTTTAATTGCCACAGCGGTTAAAGTGACAAGGTACTAAAGTATACACAATATTTATGAACTCTACTACAATCATGTTCGATGCAGTCGGGGATGTAGGTATCGAGACATTGAAACCGTTTGCCATGCATAAATGTTTATTTTTATTTACAAATCTTTTTATTTATGACTATGAGAGACGAACAATATAGCTCAATATCTTTATTTGGTTATTAATAAGGTTCCCGGTTTTGGTTTCATCTTTAATATTTTTATCATACAAAGTCTCTCTGAAAACAACCGGGCAGGAGCATGTCGGACCATGCTCAGTGTAGGGTTCCGAAACCGTTACTACAATCAAATTGACCCCGGGACAAACTTAACTTTGCTGATAGAAAACAGTTATCCCCATACGTTGACATAGGTCGCGGTCAGTTTACCAACACAGCAAATAAGTTTTCGGTATTCAGACAAGCTGTAGCAGCAACGGGTGCAGTAGTCGGAATTGGTTTCCGTTGTATTCGATTGTATTTCCCATCCCCAATCCGCCGGACTGGGGAGAAGACTCGGCACCATCGCTTGGCCCCATACGTGCACACCCTGGTAAACGGCTCTTAGGAGATGCTGCTGGGAACTGGCATCCGTAGGCGGAATATTTTCTAGCTGTCGGTCGTAAAATAACTCCGTATTATGAAGCCACCTTAAGTTTTAATTGGTATATTACGAAAATAATAAGTATGTAGGTAACCCGTGATATCAATAGTAACTACCTATAGTGCGGCAGGCTGCGCGGCGAGTTCTCGTCTCAGTTAGCTCCGCCAGCTGCTGTATTCATTCCCGCTGCGGCGTGGGTATGTTTATTTATTCTACCGCAATGGTCTACAGAGACAACTTTAGTCTCAAATTGTAGCAATCTACTTTAAAAACGACCCTAGAAAGTAGTATCAAAAACTAGTTCTTTAGTATATTATAATCGCCCAAAATCTGAAATAAATCCGAAACTTTCATGTTTATTTTATTTTTTACAAAGTTGCGTTGGCGCTCGAGGTCACAAACTTGGATTATTCATTGGGCCAACATCAACAGTCAAACCAGTCTTGGATTTGTACTTTAAATCTCTAATTTTACTGGAGTATTAAGCTGATAATTATTTTGCTGCTCGCATACCTACTATAAATCGCTAATATTGGTATAGTTAATGGTATCTCTATTGCGTAACCGAGGCGTGAAAACAATTCTATAACGAGCGTTGCTATGGTAATAACAGTTCTGTTATTACCATGGTTACGGTCATTCCGGACATCAGTTTTGACGTTTAGTGAGCACTTGACAACCTTATTTTGTATAATAAACCTTTAATAAGATCTTAACACCAATTAAAATTACGTACCTATATTAAAAACAAAAATTAATTTTGATACTAATTATGTGTTTATAATTACATTTTAATTTACTTACTAAAAATTGTTGATTAACATGCATCAATTTGTTATTTGGTTACCATAGTTACGTTCAATATGGATACCTATCAACAAAATGGCGTTTCGTTTGGAATTCCGACTTTTATGATAAACTGTCGGAACTGTTTTAGTAACTATTCAAATTTGCATGAAATTTGTAAACATTTTAGCAATAAAATTCACAAACTATTAACGCCAATCGGAATAATGAAAATAACTTTACTGACAAGTAAGTAATTTGTTACGTAGCCGAAAAATCGAGGAAAGTGTACAGGAAAAGTTAACGATTGTTTATTTTTGTCATTGTTATTTTAAGCTAGTAGATAAAGTTATGTCATGCAACGGTAAATAATTAGGTGTTAAGGCACTCGTGCCTGTAATAAGTGCTCACAAGCTCGCCCTCTAACCTGAGCACTCGTATCTACCTTAAGAAGCTTCATTATATGTACCAGTTACTTAAAAATAACTATTGTTAATCATACGATGATTTTAAAATGGAGCGGAATTGATGTCGATCTGGTATTTAAGACGGAGGACATGTAATATAACATGACATCATGAGACAAATTTTTATGGGTGGTATTACTTTCATAAAAGACATTTTGCGACGTGGGTTTTTGGCAATTTTCCCCTAATAATATGTATTTTACGTGCAACTTGCACCAGGTGTCAAACCCTATGGGAACAGGCAAAAATTGGGCACGACGGTAAAGAGTCTGTTGTCTGTATTAGTATATTGTGTATTAAGGTCGGTAAGTAAGGAATTACGATCGAGGCTCTAGTAGAAGCCCGAAGTCGAAGACTGAGGGCTTTCTGAGTCGAGGTACGTACCTAATTCCCGTACCGCCCGTGAAACATACATTGTTTTTCATCACATTTGCGAGTAAATAAATACGCAAGTCAGCACAACTATTATTACGAATTACTTGAACTTTTTTTAAGCGGATGGCGGGCGGACTCCGCAGATTATACAAATGTTTCGTTCAGAAACGTTAAGGGCAAATACTTACGTAGGTATACATACAGCCATGAAGGAGTGTAAAAAAAAACGACGTTTTGTTACAGAAAACTATTAAAATCGATTATTAAGAATATTAATTGAGTATTTAAGTAACATATGTAGCGAGATTGCAATAAAATTCCTGTTTAAATAACATTTTATGACAATTTTTCAATTGCGTGTAACTCTTTGCTTGAACTTGCATGACCTGTGTGCTGTGCTATAAATTAAAAAAAAATTACTTACCGACCTTGGGTTTCATGGTAAGAAGAAAGGTCGAAGGTTTTATATGGGGCATTGCGGCCAAGTTAACCTGTATGTTTAGATACTGTTTACATGCAAGTGTGATGAAAAAATATTTACTCTTGTGCTCTACCGGACATTCCCATGCCTTCGCTGATCATTCGTATCGAACACGGAAGAGAAAAGAGGAAGTGTAACCAGGCATATTTTTCTTCTAAATAAAACGACAAAGTACGTCCGATCAATACCTACAAAGCATTGTAGGCAAATAAAACATTTGTGTAATGCCCGAACGCGCCTAAACAAACCTTATTAAGTCATGTTGATCATTTTTGTAGTTTCCTGCGAACGTGTCGTGTACCTACGTTTTCACGCTCGAACGGAAGGGTTATCAACACTATGAAAATATTAATATAAATACATTGTTATAAGAAAAATAGTTATTTATTTATTTATTACCCAAAAAAACTACTTACTTACTTATTTACTTTATTTGTTACTTTAATAAGGGCCACTCAATAGTTATTATAACTTAGAGTCCTAATGTACAAGGATTATATTTCCGAAATAGTTTTGTAAATCGGTGAAGTACCTAGTTGTTAGTGGTTATATACATAAATATGGGCCCATACATAAACCCTCACTACCTACTTATATCTAAGAACTTACGTATTCATGAATTCGCTATCACTAAGGTATAGGTTATATTTTTGTAATAAAATAAATACCTACCAATTCTATACTGTCCGTTTTATTTTTCTTGGTGACCTTTTTTTACTTAAGCGCCGTACGAGAATGTATGTACAGTCAAGGGCATTAATATATATACGTTTCCAAGACGTCAAAAATATCTATACACCTTCATGCCACTGGCAATAAGGTCCGTGTATACATATATTAGATGCGGTGGCTGTATAGATATTAATGCCCTTGACTGTACCTACCTAATCCCCCTAAAATGTTTATAATAAGTATACTAGGTAGGTAAGCAAATCGTTCTAACTTGATGAACACTGTTTCGTGCTGATCACTTTAATATACTTAAATAAATAAATCTATATTACAACTACTGACCTTTCCTCGTTCACATGCAAAGAGAAAAGATTTCTTTTTTATTATCTTTAGTTCTCTTGTTTAAACATCCACTAATATATATAGGTACAGCAATAATGAGTAATTTTGTATACTTAACATAAATTCACCAACAAAACACAAGGAACCACAAGAAATCTAATCCAACTTGACGTAATGGATATAATGCACTACTTGCCTACATGCCTCTCGCTTGACGTGTCTCGACACTCAAAAACCGGTCGAGCGAGCCGGCCTCACCGCGCGCGGGCAGCCTTAATGTATTAGCATCGGCAGCTATGTCCCGTGAGGCGGTGATTGTCGAACTTACCTCGCGCAGAGTATTATCTGTTACGTAGTAAGTAACTCTTATTTAATCTGTGGTGTAACTTAGATTTTTAGGCAGAGGCTCTGCCCGCTTAAGACTGCACTGACCCACAGTACTACTCGTAACCGAAGCATCAGACGTTGACAACGGCCAAGGGCTTGCATCAGGAGGGTTTAAAAATCCGCCAAATGAGTAAGCGAATTTTTGAAGAGCATAATGTGATTTTTAAAGTCTGATACATGAAAGTTGATATCAAGACTACTTTTTATAAATAAAAATCCGCTGAACTGGGAGTCGGACTCGCGCAGCAAGGGTCCCGTACAACGGGTAGCAGGTTTAAGAAAGCGTTTTAAATTATTTTTTTATGAACTTTATTGACTATTTAATAGGGTCCATTTCCAACTTTTTGTGAAGAAGATTTTTTAAGCTTTTCGCTCATTTCTTGAAAACTGCATTTTTATCAATAACGTCTTTTTATTAATAGGTAATTATCTAGGATATCTCCAGACATTTAATTTCTTGTAAATTTTAGACATATAGTCTTAGGATATTTTACTATATATTTTTTAGGTATTTGCGGATGATACGCCCTTCAGTTTCAGGGTCGACGAAACTAAAACGGAACCCTTATAGCTCCGTCGTAGCCGTCCGATGTCAAAGGCATTTTACTGTAAAACTACAAAAGTGCTATTGATGAAATCTAGATTATAGATAGGTATCGTGTATAAGCCGCTACATAGATTGCTAGTTTTAAATAACAAAAACAAATATTTCTATGACGGCAAAAAAATTGGATGGTATGGATTCAAACATGGTTCTGTTACAACCTGTTATTTTTCAGCAAACATCAACATGATCGGATGTACCATTTTTGAGTTATTGCCGTAAACCTTTGCCTCTCAACAAAAGGACGTAAGTGCCACAAAGATACGCTCTGATAAGTAACGGCGACAAAACCTTACTCAGAACAAGGCCCGACATCATGCTCTTGGCCGTTTTTTATTTTTTTTCCTGTGATGTGACTGTAGATATATGACTAGTTTTGTGTTCCTTTTCTTGTCGTGTTGTAGTTGTTTTTTCATACCTGCCCCACAACCGTACGGAGTACTAAGTGGAACAGAGCCTTATCTATTACTGTTTGTGCGCCTTCTGCTCACTACTCCACTTGTTTAAATTACAACAGGCTCTGTTTCAACACGAAATACTTTATGTCGTTCAGCGTTTCCTAGGCAAATTACTGCGTTTTCCCAGCGAGCGAATTGGCGGGCCGCATCTGCTTGGTATGAGCTTGTTTGATCACGAGCACCTGCCTGGCAGCAGAACATTTCGACGCGACAGGCAAACGCGAACACTGTCATGTAGCCGTATGTAAATAGGTATGTTCAAACGCTTCCATTCGGTTTCAATTGACGTTTCAAGACACCTATTGATAAGCTGCGGATGCAACATGCGTCATACAAAGTCGCACGTGCGTGCGCGGTTTAAGCGACAAGTGACGACTGGTTCAGTCGAACGTGTGATTCGTTTCTTGATATTGTGCGAATACCGCAAACCATAATATTATGTGAGGTGAGAGTAACTTAGGCGTTTTAATCCGTTTCCGGTCTATTATTTTCAGTAACTAGACAAATTGTAGGCTTTTCTAGAACTGATTTCAATAGGTACCTAATTTTTTAATTTTCCAAAAACGGTATGAATGGTATGGTAACATTGATTGGTACCTAACTTATAGCTCTGTTAATTATTATTAACTTTTTAGATAGCTACTGTGCATATGAAATAATCACATAAGCCGCGTTGCAGGGAAACATTTGGCACGAAGTGCCCGTGCGTGCAAGATGTAAGTACATTGAGAGTAAAGTTGATTGAGTATGCACATGATAGGTTCAAACTAAAATATTTTGTTGGTGACTTGCTTTTATTGTTGCAAATAGATACAAATAATTTATACTCTCTTATGATATAAGGCTTTGTTTGCTAAATACCACAAATTCTTAATTCCAGCCCGAGCTTCTAACTTTCCAGCTTTAGTCGTTTTAGAGAAAAATACTCTTGACAGAAAGACGGACCCTTACAAATGAACAAGAACAGATCACAAGACGGACGTCCGGACCCACCCCTACTCGAATACCGCGGGCCCAGTCTGTGGCACCAGTGAGGCGGCTCGACCTCGACCGGTTCATCCCCAGGAGCAGGTGTCGTATTTCTTTGAAAATCAATTCACTCTCTATTCGATTAATTTATTTCGCATGACCCATAACATATGGAATGTTTATAATATGACCAAGTGCGTACAAGACTTTCATATCATAGCAAAAGTGACGATAGGAATTATCAATTCAAGTCAACCTACGACTGAAGCAAAGGCTTGACACAATTAGTTATGAATAATATCCCATAAGGCTTACTTTTGTGTGCGGTGCGACAAATATAGCTTAGCAAAAAATAATTGAACGTGGTGACAAGTGGCAGATGGAGTACCTGCTTAGCTAAGTATTTTGCCTATAAATTGGCTTATACTGCTTAATTGTTTATTATATTCCACATAATCACGTAATTAACATGAAAACATTACTCGTACAGAAGCTGGCGAAACTGCCACTGACACTTGGTAACTAACTAGATCATTCGATCATTCATATAAGGTCATTTCATTGTATATAATATAATATACATGACATATATCTATATATATTTAGGTAGGTGGAAACGGGGCAGATTGGTATGGAAAAAATAACCTTATATTTTGGGCAGTAAAATGATAAAAAATATACCAATTTTGCTTATACGAGTATCATAGTTAAACTAATTAAGATTGATATGGCATTTAAATTAATCTTATTTTTTTTATCGTAATAACAATAAAGAAGAAACTGCGAAAAATTTAATTTGTTTGATTGTGCCCGACCCCATTTTGATACACATGTTTCATTAGGTATATAAAAAGTTTAAAAAATGCCAGCATTCAACCAACTGTTGCTTCGTTCCGTACCTCGGGAGGGCATAGGCAGCCTGTTGTGTTTCATAAAGATTTTAAATAACTTTATTTTTAATGTATTATACTTATATACATTATGACCGATTTCTATTATTTTTAATGTATTATTGTTATTATTATTGTTTTTGGTAATTCTGTAGCTCTGCCTACCCCACGCTGGGAACGAAGGCGTGAGTATATGTATGTATGTAATGTATTATACTTATAGACATTATGACCGATTTCTATTATTTTTTTTGTCTTTATTGAAATGAACTTTAACATGTATGAGAAAATAGACTAAACAAACCCTAAAACACTTTTAGACACTTAAACAACTCAGTCAAAAATTACTTCCTCAAACATTGATAGTACCAATGTGCCCCGAAATTTTGTATTTCGAAGTGCCCCAATATTCATATCCGAATAATATTTGAATATTAATAAAACCCGTGTACTTTAGAAAAGTTAAACATGCATTTCTGACAACGACATAAAATAACTTAATATTGGGAATTTTAAATATCCAATAAACAGATAAACACTGCAACAATTAACTATTACCTACATAAGGACAATATTTATTATGTAAGCTAGGTACTCTAAAACAATTTTTTACTTGTGAAATCCTACAGGACAACAACCTAGCGATGCGTTTACAGCTGTCAAGCCCGCTTATGTAGATATAGTCATGTTTCGTTATTTCGTTATTACTACCATTTGTTTTTAACGAAATAGTGCTGGTGTATTATTGTGCCCCGGGCACGTTTCATCTCACAATAAATACACACAATTGCCTGGAAGTGCCGCTCGAAAGGGCTATATACAGCTGACCATGGGAGAAACACTCAATGCTCAGGTCTAAGCCCGGAGCTTTGAATGTTTGATCTTGTGACTTGTTAATTGTCATTGAAAACCATAATTTTACGGGAAATTGCAAGTCTCAAAACTTGGAGCACGTGGCACCGGCGTGCGCACGCACAGCGTTTGAACATCAAGTCATCGTGTAGTAGAGCTCGTCACTTCATGACTTCATGTCCAGATAAGCAAGACTACGGCTCCGGTTATGTAATCCATAGTGATCGCTTAATTATTTACACCATCACATCCTGGTTACCGCAAATTTTCATATTTAACTAATTTTTTCATATTTATTTAAATTTTCTTCCCGTAACTGATTATATCGGTTAATCACTAAATTTACTTATCTAGATTTTAGAGCTCAATAATCTTAAGGGGCTACCATGGGCAGATGACCTTCGATCTGAAGCTCTAAACTTTCAGTTGTTGTTACCTATTTGCTATTTGCATCACCACTACCTACTGTTCTAAACTAGGTAGCTACCATCTCGATTTTTCTTTTACAACTCACTGATATCGAGATAAATGCTATCAAAGTTTGTAATTTTTACTCCAAAAAGTAGTTTTTTTGCATTCATTTCCATATTTTCACTTTAGAAAAATTAATATCGATATTATTCAAGAATAATGTTTAGATGTAGTTTTAATATCAATTGACGCCAAGATGAAAAAGTTATATCCAATGTGGTTTGATAGTCATGTTTTTTTAAAAAATATAGAAATATAAAAATGGGTTATTTACAAATTCTCGACAGAATCTAAGATCAATATATCGATAATTAATTAATTAGGTATAGTACCATAATTCGTGCGACATCGAGATGTCGGCAAAGAAAGAGTGTAAAGAAGCTGGGGTTGAGTAGGTATGCGGCGAGAACCGGCGTCAAGCAGTCTGGCAGGCAGCGGGCGGCGGCGGCGACGGCGGGTCTGGCCGGCGCACCGGGCGGCGGGTGGCGGGCGGTGGGCGCTCGCTGTCGCCGCCGGGCGCGCACCGTTCAAGACACTGACAGTAAAACCGGACCATTCACAATGCGTTCTCGGCTGACTATTGCTTTCACACTCTGGCATAACAGCTACTGGCAGATGCCAAAGACAGAGTGGCAGAGATACGTAGACAGCCGAGTACCTGCTGCAGCATTACCGCTACAAATCACGACGATTCGCGTCAAAAATCATTCATTAGACCTTTGGAATGGTTTGTATTGTGTTTTTTTTTTTGTTTGAGTGACAATTCGTTCAGCGAAGAAGAAATTTAGAAACTACTTACACACACTAATAGTGTTTACTGCTCACTTTGACTGATTTATTAATTATTAGTTCGCATACTCACTGTTATTATATTATACTCGTACAGGGTTATTGGTAAGTCGACCTATTCCCCTTTAGCTAGGGGTTATAGGGGGAGGGGTCATTTGCAATCATTTTGGTCCCTTAACACCCTACGCAAAAATTAGTAGATTTTTCTGTTTTTGTGTCATTTATGTTGGATAAACTGTTAAAAAAATAGTTTTTTTATTACTTTTTGGTCTCGCATTCTTACACGTGTAAAGATAATTCTACTTTTAAAATCGCATAAGAACAGCAATTTAACCTTGTACAAAAGCTATTTAAAAATAAAAATAAATGTGCATTTTTTTTTGGAAATTTTTGAAGCTGCGTTCCTGACTTTTTTAGCAAAAAAAACTTAAATTTAAATTATCTCAGAAATGGGTCATTTTTGCATAGGGTATTATGGGACCAAAATGATTGCAAATGACCTCTCCCATAACCTCTAGAGGAGAATAGGTCGACTTACCAATAACCCTGTATACGTATTGGTGCGCCAGGTAAAATTTATATGCGTATTAACGAACGAACGAATTTGACGAAGTAAAAGAATGATTTATTGCTTTTTCGCACTAAGCATTACCGGAATTCTCCGGGTAAGTCTCTGCTTATCGTGTTCCCATTCTATTTAAGCGTGTCCCCTTTACTTTCAGCCCCATGTTGTTTGTCTTGTTGTTCGTGACTGAGTTGACCTTTTCTTTCTAGTCCCCTACCCCCCCGACCCTCTGACCACGAAGTGGTGCTTTCTTGGGTTAAGCGATGGCTGTCGCGACGTACAGTCAACAGCATAAATAAGTGATCATTTATGTATGTACCCTGTCACTTTAACGTTGTGTTTGAAATGTTATACAAAATTGTGAAACGATTGAAAGCGACAAGGTACAGAAATGATCACTTATTTATGCTGTTGACAGTACCTGGCGTAAAACAGGTCCATACGCGTATCGGGTCGAACGCGCACGGACTTAGAATACCCATCATCGAGCTACGGAAATTCATCACTTTGTTACAACCTAAGCAAAATTAGTCGTAGAGTTAGTTATAAATCGCGCATGACTAGGTGAACTAGGGTATTACGTAAATGACCGTTGTTTTTTATTGTAATTATCGTCGTACGCGTGTACTTCGTCCTTAAATTTCAAGTTATCGCTGTCGATACCTGCAAGACCCTGCATGAGTTGGGTTCGCTGGTTCGGGCATAATAGCGTGTTCAACTTATTTTTCGCGGACACACTAGTTCTGTACCGTCGAGTTTCGTATCTTCGCCTGGATTTTGACACTTTTCCCAAAATATCTTTCAAATTTAAAAGTATTTCACTTACATTACTCCTGACTCTCAGTACCTACATATCATTAAAACTTTTAATTTCATTGCTTAACTTGGCCCTAAATGGCCCCAAAGGCAAGAGGCGAAGTATGGGTATTTTTCCCCATCTTCGCCTATGGCATGTTTTACCGCTAATAATAAACTTTTCTGTGACTGACACATGTTAAGGCATATCTCCTCGGAATGTGTTAATATACTATGAACCTTGACTACACCAGACTAGGCATACTTAAAAAAAATGTGTAGTAGATGAAGTTTGGTAACAGTCTGAAGTTGTTTTCATACATTTTCTATAATGAAGTTAGGGCTGCTAAAAATTAACCAACATGCCAAATAAAGGGGAGTAATGGTTTATAAGTAAAAAACCAAAATAATTTTAACAAAATAGTTTAACATTTAATAAAAAACTAATCTCATATATTTTCTTTTCATTCAGTATATTATCATAATTGAGATTTCCGAAAAAAGGCCCGCGACCCCTACCATCTCTTGTTATTCTTTTTTGGTACTTTTTGCGGCTTAAAGATTTACATAAGCTTCCATGCACACCACTAAACATAACTCTATCAGTACTCTATTCAAACATAAAATCATCACATATTCAGACAAATATACAGTCACATTTTCTTTTGGAACTAGCATAACTGGGTACATTCACATGTGTTGACTGTAGCGGTTTATCCCCTGCAATTTATTTTCTCTACTGTTCTAATTTCCATTCCATCTTTCTTTTTATTATAGGGAAACTTTCCCATTATATTTTGGCCACATGCTCATAAATTCTGGTCATATGAGCACACAGACCACTTAGGTTGCGGGCTGGACCACTTCCCAAAAAGCCCACTTACCAGAACCTTGGTAGATTTAGGTTATGTCATTTCAAATCAATTAGACAGTGTTAACGGAGCTCCGCTTACGCTGGGTTCCTATTTCTGGATGGTTTGGCCCTCCGGGCCTGCTGCAAAACGAACAAAACCTAAACCTACCTAGGTTCAGCTAAGTGGTGGGCGTTTCGAGCATGTGGCCAAAATGTAATGGGAAAATTTCCGCATAGTAAAAAGTAAAAATGGAGAATAGTTATTTTCACCTCAGCAGCTCAAACAAGCAGGTTTTGCTGCTTAAAAACAGTGAGCAAAATTCAATTTTGCTGCGAGCGAGAGGCAAAGTAGCTTTTTAATTATTTTTTTTAAATGCCGTGAGCAGTGCTGGGGCTACTCACAACATTCGAAAAAATTGAACTTCACTTTGTTCTGTCACTTTCACTTCGATAGGAAAAAAGCGAGAGATAGAAACAACTTGATTCGAAGTTCGATTTTCAAATTCCACACATAGTAGGCCCAAAAAGAAACGCACGTTCGGATGCACACATAACCGTAAAATTGCAAATAAAACTATCTGTTAAAGTTTGAAATGTGTTCATTATAACTATTTTATACAGTAGGTACAATCATTTTTTTTATTTAATGTTTTGAAGACAAAATTAATGAAAAATAAGAAGTTTATCATGTATCTACATAATTTTGTTAACGTTTTAACAATCTTTAATTTCGTGACATAAACCGCGGGGGCAGTTTCAGAACGCATTTCAAAAATAGCGGGATTATTGTAGCCAATAGCCATAGACAAGGCCTAGTTAGGTTTTTTTAAAGCCACAGACTACATAAAGCTGTATAAAGTTGTGTTTGCACTACGGCATTATCAAGTTGAGTGACAGGTTTTATCTGTTTCATGTTTATTTTTTCCTTTTTTTATTTTATTAGTGTTTTGCAAAAATGCTTGTGATTGATGCATATGCGATCGTGTCGTTATTTAGTCGTGTATTCACCAAATGGTCACAACGGAAGACCTGCGTTGGCCCTACCAGCTTCACGCTGTGTTGTTCTCGCTGCTGAGGTGAAAAGTTGTATGTCTCACACGAGACCACAGTTTTTTACGTCTCGTATCTTTGAATCCCTCGCTACGCTCGTGATTCAATAATACAATCCTTCGCTTACTCGAGATTCAAAATCATCACTCGCAGCAAAAACCAACTTTGCTCTCTTGTTGAACAATAGTTATTTGTCACCTCAGCAGCGAGAACAACACAGCGTGAAGCTGGTAGGGCCAACGCAGGTCTTCCGTTGTGACCATTTGGTGAATACACGACTAAATAACGACACGATCGCATATGCATCAATCATTAGCAATTTTGCAAAATACTAATAAAATAAAAAGTGGAAAAAATAAACATGAAACAGATAAAACCTGTCACTCAACTTGATAATGCCGTAGTGCAAACACAACTTTATACAGCTTTATGTAGTCTGTGGCTTTAAAAAAAACCTAACTAGGCCTTGTCTATGGCTATTGGCTACAATAATCCCGCTATTTTTGAAATGCGTTCTGAAACTGCCCCCGCGGTTTATGTCACGAAATTAAAGATTGTTAAAACGATAACAAAATTATGTAGATAGGTACATGATAAACTTCTTATTTTTCATTAATTTTGTCTTCAAAACATTAAATAAAAAAAATTATTGTACCTACTGTATAAAATAGTTATAATAAACACATTTCAAACTTTAACAGATAGTTTTATTTGCAATTTTACGGCTATGTGTGCATCCGAACGTGCGTTTCTTTTTGGGCCTACTATGTGTGGAATTTGAAAATCGAACTTCGAATCAAGTTGTTTCTATCTCTCGCTTTTTTCCTATCGAAGTGAAAGTGACAGAACAAAGTGAAGTTCAATTTTTTCAAATGTTGTGAGTAGCCCCAGCACTGCTCACGGCATTTAAAAAAAATAATTAAAAAGCTACTTTGCCTCTCGCTCGCAGCAAAATTGAATTTTGCTCACTGTTTTTAAGCAGCAAAACCTGCTTGTTTGAGCTGCTGAGGTGAAAAAGTAATGGAAATTATATTACCAGAGAAAATAAATTTTGATAGATCAATTGACAACGCAGCGCCACCATGGTGGCTGACGAGGTCCTTGATGGTTCTTAGGGTATAATTATCGATATTAATAACGTCTGCCACGTGTGCTGATTATATCGATTTTTTTCTCGCCAGCTCCCTAACTAATGGAGAATGCACGCGCTAAAGTTCACTCGTCCACTCGTTCGACCTACCGAACGCCGTTTTTAAGAGAATCAAGTTGTTGAATGAAAAATGAGAAATATGGCTTCGAAAGTATGGATTTACCAGCCTCATTAAAACCTTAGTAACTCCTTAACTACCTAATGATCATACTGGACATTTAAAACTTCTTACTTAAAGTTAAGGCTTTTCTTATGCTTTTCTTACTCATCCGTTTACATCAAGTCCTGGGTCACACTGTATGACACGGGTATTTGACACACTTAGACGACAATATCAAATGATGCAGTCGGGTTTTTAAAGCTTGCTTTTTGTTAGAATTTAAATACTCTTGCCACTATTGAGCACTCTCTTATTTCAACGGCTGCCGATCTACAATGTTTGTTAGTGCAGTTGTATCTGAGGTAGGAATAATAATGGCGTATGATTCATGGTCCACTTGTGGGGTAGGGCCGAGACTAGCAGCAAGTATTTCGGTCCCGTGCCCGGGCCAGCCTGGCGAGTAGAGTCGCTCTTGAACACGTCACGTCACATTTTCGAACTTGGAACATTTTGCACAGTTACGTCATTTGCGAGCGGCATGCGGTGAGACTGGCCAGTTTTATTTAAGTGTATTTTTCAGGACATACCTACCAGAAAAATCCCAAAGTTGTACTGTATACCTGTGTTTGCGCACTTCTTAAGGTAGGTAACGCTGTCGTGACATTTTATTTAATGACTTAAGATAAATAATTACTTTGCCATCACCTTATTAAAATTTGAAATAAAAGTGGAAATGATAATGGCAGTTGTTTTGTTAAAAGAGGCCGCGCTTTTGGCAGCGGCCGGCTCATCTTTACGCTCCAAGTAGATGGAAGCGGCACGCGGCCCAGCACGTCCGCTGCAGTCGCTAAAGTGCTCTGAATCCATGCGATATTTAACGACTGGGTCGGCGCATGTGATGGCTCATAAAGCACAAGTTGTAGCGCAGCACCGCACCGAAGTGATGTCGAGGATATTCTTGGCATCAGACCAGATCGCTGGATGCGATGACTGTTACATCTATCTATTATTCTTGCTGCTCGAGAAATACGACCTGGCCTGGCCGTCGCTGAAAGTTGCGTTATAATTGGTACATTAAAAAAATGGTATGTGAGTTTTTTTAAAATTATACTTGTCATGTTTTATATTATGTAGTGTTTAACAAACAATAGTTGTATGATAAGTACATTTGTATGGTCGGCAATTAAAAAAAAACTTCATGCATAAAGTCGACTGAAGGGACTTTGAATGAAAATTACCTGAACGCAATTTATAATTTACTTATTTGGTGAATGCCTACGCAGAATCCTCTCGAAATGCATGATTCTAGTTACTGGCTCTGAGGTCACTGAAGCTTGTGCTCAATTACAACTCTGCAGCTGGTGTAAGTAGCGGGTATCGAAGGAGCCATACATGCAATGAATGACCTTTTCATAAAAGAATGTAAACCATTTTGTAATTGGGGAATGTTACTTGTTGATGCAAATAACGCTTTCAATGCTGTGAACAGACAACTAGCCCTCTGGCAAGCAAGAATACATTGGCCACATTGTGCACGCTTTTAATATAATACATACAATGGACATGCGGAACTTGTTTTTCGTGATTCTGATATGAGGTTATATAGCAAAGAAGGAGTAACTCGAATCAAGGTGACCCTCTCGCGATGCCATTATACGCCCTTGCAACTTTACCGATAATATCTAAACTTAAAATGGAACAGACAACTACCCAGTGTTGGTATGCTGATGATTCTTCCGCCCAAGATAAGGTTCAAAGCCTTCGTCAATGGTGGGATAAAATTAGAAACATAGGACCTGGAGATATGGGTACTTCCCCCAAGATAAAAAGTCATTCTTAATCGTTTCTGAAACTGACAAACAAACTGCCCTTCAGATTTTCAAGGGAACTAATGTTACTGTTATAACCGGATCACGGTTTCTTGGCAGCTACATCGGCGAAGGAAAAGAAGACTGTAAAAAAGAAAGTTAATAATTGGATATCCACTATTGAAAAACTTACACTTATTTGCAAAGACTCACCTTAAGCTGCCTACACAGCCCTCACGAAAGCAGCTCAATTTCAGTGGTCATTTCTATCGCGAGTCTTAAATTATACCAATGATTTGTTTGAGCCCCTGACTCACTCATTAAATTCCAATTTCTTGTCTACTCTATTGGGAGGTGAGGTTCACCAATCATTTAGATTATGAAACCTCCAAAAAAGGCTGTGCAGCTCAACTGCTCTAATAGAAAAATGTGACTTAGACCTTGCACAACATAACAAACTTTTGAAAGATGCACGCAAAGAAGGTCGTAAAGAGAAGGATATTCTTGATGACAAACTTATGGTCACTGTCCTGGACAAACTTCCAACTACAAAGAAGAGAGCGATTGAACGATCGATTTCTACAAAGATGAAAACAAAATCATCCAATTGGCTCTCTGTCATACCGACAATAAAAGATCTCTTTGATCTATCTCCTTTGGAATTCAGAGATGCTCAGCAATTCGCTACCACCGAACACCTATTTCTATGCCCAAATCATGCGATGGTTGCGGAAATGATGACTTCAATGTTGACCATGCTCTTTGTTGCAAAACAGGCGGCTTAATAACACGTCGTCATAATGAAGTTAGAGATCTATTTTGTGAACTATGTCAACACGCATGGGGAAACGTAACTAAAGAACCAATTATCTCTGAAGGCGTTAGCGGGTTACGTGGAGACTTATCTTGCCGAGGTGTATGGAATTCTCAGAGGGAGGCGTTATTCGATATCCGTGTCGTTACTCGTTGACACCGACGCTCCCTCTTATGTTTCACGCCCTGTCATTTCTGTACTAAAATCTGCTGAATATGAAAAACATAGGAAATATTCTAACGCTTGCGAAATGCGACATGCCAATTTCACACCACTTGTAGCAACAGTTGACGGAGTATTCGCTCCACAAATGTCCGCTTTTGTAAAACACCTTGGAGAAGCTATTGCCGATCGCTGGGATAGATCCCTTAGCTCAGTTATGGGATGGCTAAGATCTCGTATCATTATTTCAATAATCCGGGCCACCAGCATGTGTATTCGAGGTACGCGACATAAATTGACCATCGTTATGCAGAAAGAGACCTAGAATAAAAAACCGGTTTCGAAATACAGCCGTCTAAAGGTAAAAAAAAATATTTTATTAGTTTCTTTTATGTTTTCTTAAAAAGAAATAACCGTAATTGGTAGAATATAGTTTAAATAAATAAATAAATATCAGGGGACAATGTCACACCAATTGACCTAGCCCCAAACTAAGCTCTAGGCTTGTACTATGGGTACTAGACAACGATATAAATACTTATATAGAGAAATACATACTTAAATACATAGAAAACATCCATGACTCCGGAACAAATATTCGCGCTCATCACACAAATATCTGACCTTATTGGGATTTGAACCCAGGACCTCCAGCTTCGTAGGCAGGGTCACTACCAACTAGGCCAGCGCGTCGTCAGTTTAATGCAATTTATTAAGTATATTTTTTACAAATTAATCGGAGTTTTAGTAGGTTTTTTTAAAAAACTAAGTAGTTGGTCTGTTTCTGTAGAATTAAGTATGTGCTATCCTGCTTTCGATCATAATTAAATGAAAGCGACCATTACTCTAGCTGACTTATGCTGAATACAATATTGCATCCTTGTATTTTTATAAAAAGAGCTATATGCAGATCGTAATCATCTATTACTCTAGTTGACTTATGCTGAATACAATATTGCATCCTTGTATTTTTATAAAAAGAGCTATATGCAGATCGTAATCATCTATTACTCTAGTTGACTTACGTATGCTGATTATAATACCGGATTCTAGTATTTGTATAGAAAGAGCTATATGCTGATTGTAATAAGTAAAACTGAAAACACAGAACAGAACGGTTTCACACTGTTGCGTCGATTTGTACGGACACTCTGCGAAAACGACCAAACATGGGGTAGAACGAAAAACAACAATTGCTGAAACCAACTAGGGTAAAGTCACCAGTGGTCAGCCAGAGACCAGTACTCGACCTTACATGAGTGCTGTAACAACCCCCCCTGAAGAAGCGTCTCGCAACAAAGCATCTTTAAATTAGATCCTACCTAACTTAAACTACTAAATCCTAATTTCTACTAAATACTAATTTCTGCGCAATACTACATCGTGATTTGGCCTCGTGATCGTCTAGTGTACCGGGAACCCTACTTTGTGATCCTGACTAGTAACCTAAGTACTTTAATGAGCAAGAGATTACTATTTCTTATATTAATGATTAAGTACCTTCTTCCTACTGGTTAAACTTATTATTTAGAGATACTTCGGGAAAGGACTCTTTGTTATAACTTATGAAACTAAACTAAGGTAAGGTGGGGGAAGATAAAAAAAGGGGAAAGATTAAAAGTCTCACATAACTCCCTATTTGGTTTAATTTTTTTAGTGCTGGTATCATCCATTAAGCCGCCATTTTGTTACGATCCGCCGCACATTCGCCAGTGACCGCTCGGAGTAAGTAGACGTGCGTTATGTGCTATTTTGTGAAGGTCGGCATTTCGTGGTGAATTCGTCGATTTTCAATCTTACCCCGTGTTTCATAACTTGATTAATAAGGGGAGTATAAAAGTTCTGACTGACTATTTATGTGTTATTTGAGATTCTATTTTTATTTACTTCTGCTAGGTGTAGCTATTAATCATATATTGAGATTTACGAGAAGTTTCCATCTTTACCCAGCCAATGTCGCTGGGGTAACATTGAAATAGTAATGTTTCAATCTTCCCCCGTTTTTGAAAGTCATAGAAAAAGACACATATTCTCAAACTTTGCACTTAAAAAAATAATTAACGTAAGGTTTATTTTCTGACCTGATATAACGATAAGATAAATAGTTACTAAGAAGTGTCGTGTGAAACTATTGTGTGAAATCAATAATAAATCTGTATTTTTTTGTTTGGAGAGAAAAAAAACCTCTTAAAGTTTACTAGAAGTACTTATTTGGATTTCTAATATTATAAATGTAAGTAAGTCTGTGACTAAATTTTCTACACAGATTACTAAGTATTTGGTATATTTTTGTATTTTAAATGTGTCTTAATTTGTTACACAGATTCATATTTATTTTCTAATATTTTACATGTAAGTGGCTTAATTTGTGACAAAATTAGTCATGCTGCAAGAAAATACTTACTTTTTTGTATTCATTTCTTTTATAAAATAAATAATTGTTTCCATGCAACTGTTATTTTAATTCCAAACTGATCTTCTTAAGTTTTTTTATATGAAGAATATACAATAAAAAGTTTGAGTATCACTGTCGTTTTCCCTGTGAAGCGGGGTAAGAGTAAAATACTTTTTTTTTCAACTGCACTTTTCTTGTTACCTATCAGGAATATTTACGCAAAAATCATCTGTATCTGTTAAGCGTAAGGAATTCTATACAATAACGAGCAACAGTAACCGTTTGCATTCATTTAAAAGACTTTAGACACTATGTCAATCTTACCCCTCGACCATTCCATCTTAACCCGTCAATTTTTTAGACAAAATTTGATTTGATTTTATTATTTTTATATATTAGAATAGGCGTAACCGAGTTTTATCGACAGATTACAAAATATAGCCCTTGCTCATACCTACCAATTTATGCAATTGAAAGGAAGTAAATAGTTTTTTATTTTACGACGGTTTTAACACAACACTATCCATCTCATCAAAAAACCATTCAATCTTCCCCCACCTTACCTTACATCTTAAATTAATTGTAACCAAGTGAATGCCTCATTTATTCTTAAATTGAGCCATTAGATCCTCTAGGAAGATCTTGATTACTATTAAAATGATTTAGTCGAAATAGAACAATTACATTACTTCACTAGACAAGATTATTAACTACTTGTTTCACTACTGGAAATGATTAAATATATATTAGCGGTAAAAGGGGGCACCTCCTCCGCCCGTTCTGCTGCTCTCGGCCATTGCTATAGGCTCGCCCGCTAATATATCTATTATTATTTAGTATATCACTTTAGTATATTAGTGTTAATACTTGTAGACTCGTTCCAGTCTATATTATACTTTGACTCTACCAGCATTTCCTGAGGATCCCCATTGAGAAGAATATGCCGAAACAAACTCAAGGGTCAAGCTCCTTTAGAATAATTAATTAAGTAGATTCAAATCCATCAACTGGAATTTGTATTAAGACAAAACATTATCATGAAGTTCAGTCCAGATCTCTAAATAAATTCTTTAACCACATCTCTAAGTTAAACTAGTATCTTATATTCTTTCCTAATAATAAAGCTTAGGTTACTTTCTCTGAAATTCATAATCATAGCTTTCAATGTTTAACAAAAAACCAACAGTAAACCTAATTTAGCCCAAATTATGGGTATGTTAACCTTTAACTCTCAGGTCTAGAACATGAGTTATGAAATCACTTTCATAGCCATTTTTAGCACTATAACCATAGTACAAACTGTTAAATTTACAGCTATTATTAACCTTTCTCAGAAATGCCATCTTTTGACAAATAACTTTCTTATTATAGTTATAAATAAAGTATGTAAAATCCACATACATATGGGTACTGCTCCACAGTAATTCAATCACATCCTTTAAACAAGTATGTAGTTTCAGTAGATGTACAAATGACCCTATAACCTGATATTGATTTATCGAGTTTAGGAATAACACACATAATTAGTGCAGTGAACTTCCGAGTGACTTGTTATAAAAATAGACTGGTCTAGTCTAGTGGTCCTTTGGCCGCATCACTATCTGGAGTTCCTAATTATCATAGCATCCTCACAAGATGGATTGTACCCAAACTACACATCGCCTATTTATATTAGAGGATCCGTGGAACCATCTAGCAAACATGTAAGTACAGTGACCCTCTGAACGGCCTTAACCAGTAACAGGAAAGCCTTAGCTTTGGTTTGTACTGTACATCCCTAACTGTTAACGATGAATTGAAAGAGAACAGACCAACCCGTAAGTATTACTCAGATCCTAGACCTAGCTAATGCAAAAGATAGTTTGTGTAAACCTCGTATTATTTGCTTTCCTAGTATCTTATAAATAAATATAACTATTTTCCGACCACAAATACAATTCCTATTGCCTAGTAATGTCTCAGTACGTATCTCAACGGCCCTATTTAGCTTCAACCTGGTGTGGACAAATTATGGCAATTTACTGTAACTTGAAGGGTACCAATTCCGACGTTTTGTTTATTACACACTCGGGCAACTAGCATCCCTTTATCAACTAGTGATCCACTAAACGTCCACTTAGATTTCCACTTGCTCTAACAGAGGTCTACCTTAACCTTTATAATAGATAAACACCAAAGGCATACCAGTAAAATTTAGCCGAATACAAACGCAACACTATTCAAACACTATTTCCTACCTAATTCTAATTTGACGTTTCTTAATTATAACCACTAAATATTTATAGCTTATTTCTAAGTATCCGAAATTGAAATGCTAGTTCATATTTACCAACTTCAATAATCTTGATTGTTACGTCATCGACAGCGGCGATGTGAAACAAACCTTGTCAACATACGTCTAGCTACTCACGTTACGTGTTTATAAGTCTCTCACGGTGTAATGAAAGAACTTCTAACTACCTAATAACCCTAGCTTCCTATCGGTCTATTGTTTTAGTTCAACTAAAAGTCCAATACCTACGACTTTTACGATTACGTTAAACGTGTGAGTGATGTATGGCTATTCAGGTGCAATAATAACCATCTAGACCAACTAAGACCTAACATAATAACGACTTCGGAAACCAAATTTCCTGTGTGTAGTCCTAAGACCCATCAGCCGGCTATTGCTAACCTTTAGTTGGCTTCCAGGTGGAAATAATACCTAACGTGGTCTATATATAAATATATAGATAAGGGGGCCAACGCAATGAGGTATTCCACGTACCACCTCCACTACCAGAATTGGTTCGGACTCGTCTACGTGGATTCCTATGAAGAGAGTAAACGGAATACCACTAGCGTTGTCTGACAAACCGAATAAAGGCGTCAGAGACCTTGTAACACGAACCCTCTAGACCCACTCAGTTAATGAGATGAAACCATCCGTTTCCTGATTGTGGACACCTTCAGGTCTCATAACATAACCAAAATGTGAGCGTAGGTTTTCCTTTCCGAATATTACGCTGCCTGGAGCTCTGTGTACTTGGCTACCAATAAAGGCGCCATTACAGAGTTCTGGAAAATAAAATAGAGTTAATAAACTTATAAAAACAAACCAAAAGTACACAAACACATATTATAACTTTATAACACATTCCCATAGACACTGTTTAGTCTTTAATACTAGAGCTAAACCATCTTCGTGCTAGCGATTCTCGTTAACTTGTAGCGATACCTGTACGCTACATAAAGCGACACACAAATATATCAACACCTATTAAACACAGAGCACAAAATAATTAAAATACAGGACAAAATGGACGATACAAATACCCAGTGATAATTTCCACACTCACCCCCTCGACGTCTGTATAAAAAGGTCCCGCTACCATCCTCCGTCAGCCCTTATATAGATTTTTCTCGTCATGCGTACTACGAGATTTTCGAGACATCATAGACTAATGCTAAATCATTCGTATCACCTACTATTAGAGACCATTTCCGTTTGCATTCCATTTCCTAATTTTCGCGTTACCTGCGTGAGTTTCCAGGCGTCGGTGCGCTAACTTTCCCGCACTTATAGTTTTAACTCTTTCGGTACAAGGTTAAACCTAACGTAACGAGTAGCAAATAGTGCTCAATTTCCTTTGAATTTATCTCTATCTTTTTTATTTATTCGACTTCAGTTACCTGGACACTCTATGATAGGTTTTAATAAATAATATTGCCTCACTACAAAAGAATTTGTGCAATCCTTTCTTAAATTTATTTTATGAAAATAAACGAATTAAATTGGTTTATTGTCTGAATATTATTAAATCGTCAACAGATGTTTATCATGCGTTGTATGAATAAATAAAACAGCGCCATCTAGGTGACTACGGATATCGTAGAATTAGTATGTAAGTGGTCGTACCCCGCTCGTACTACGCGCGATACGATACGCTTACGATACGACGCTGTGTGCGGGGGGCCTTACACTTAAACATCTCCGGAACCAGAAGACCGAAAGCAACCGTAACCTTCACTAGATGTCAATTTTAATTGTCTATTCGCCAGAATAGTTTCTTAGATTCTCTCGAGAGGTCGCTATACTTAAATCGTATGAAGGAAATATTATCGATCCCTATTTATTTGTTGCCGAGATCAACATGAGTTTTAAACTTGGGATTTACACTTGTGTACCAGTACAGTGCGAAGAGTGGGAAATATATATTTCGTACTCTTCCCACTCATACAAAGTATAGCCAAAGGCCGACTACAGGTTTCTGGCTGACCTCTGGTGACTTTACCCTATCTGCCTGGTCGTTTTAAGCAAATTAATTAATGTGCTCACTTGATACCTTTGTTTATTGTATAATCCGACTAGTTGACCGATAGTAGATTGGCTGTGTTCTGCAGATTAAAAATATAGGCTTTTAATGGACAAAATAGACTAAGTCAAGTACTTTGGCTGCTTTCGACGTTATGGAACGCAAATTTCGTTATTGGTCGTTTTATACATTATTGTATAATTCAATGGAATGACGTGCTAAAAATATGTCGCTTTCAGCAAGCAGAATATAGTTTAAAAAATCCAGTTCACGATGGCATACTTAACTCATTTTGCGAAAAAATGGCTCTGGTCTCTTTCTGCACAACGATGGTCAATTTATACCACTTGCTAAATTATTTGGTTTTGATGATGGCGCGGCCTTGCCACGCTGAGCTTGTGTGTCTTATATTATATTATTTTTCTTTTCTGTGTTTTAATTTATTTATTTCAAATTGTAGTAGTACATAATTTAATAAATAAAGGTTAATTTATATTAAAATATAATTTACTTATTTTGTTGAGTTAGTTCGTCGAGATTTTCCCTCTTTGTTACCAACACCCGTAGGTATAGTTTACTCGTTATGCTTGCAGTAAATAAATAATAAATCGTTTTGTGTTCTAATACATTTGTAAAAATGCCCTTATAGACGTGAGAGTACCGGTACTCACGACAATCATGGGCAGACTTTTCCTTTGGGAAGGAATGAAGGGTTGGTCACGCTGGATGACCCAGGTATCGGAGATCTCAATCTTTTAACGGCGGCCATTTTCTAAGTTCTCGAGCGATCACTTTAATTTTAGTTTTAAAGGATTTCGGTTTGAAATCTTTGGTTCGAGATTTACAGCAACTTTTAGGTCGAGACATTTTTGATTTTTGAGTGCAAATCGGTGAGTGCTTCTGATGCCCACAATAATTGCGATTTCGTTCTAAGCATCATAACACAATTGTGTGTGTTTGCTTTCGGTCTTCTGGTTCCGGAGATGTTTATGTGTAAGGCCGCCCGCACACAGCGTCGTATCGTAAGTGTATCGTATCGCGCGTAGTACGAGCGGGGTACGACCACTTACATACTAATTCTACGATATCCGTAGTGTGCTGGCGTAAACAAGCAGATGTACGTGCTCGTATTGCTCTCGTACTACGCGTGTTACTTTACGCTTACGATACGACGCCGTGTGCTAAGGGCGTTAGTGGAGCAACTAGAATTTTCGGCGCAAAAACACACGCAAAACAAAGCCTGGAGCGAAAGCCATATTTTCAACTCTGTACACCCTGGGATAGACAGATCTTAGTTTCGTGGCATTCGAAAACCCCTTAGGTCTGACTTTTAATTGTGTTCAGTAAAATGACCACCGCTCAATAGTAGTCAAACCGTAAAATAATGATACCATCTATATAATATTAGTTACGCGACGCCGATTTTCGTCCATGGCATAAGATCTACAGTTATAGTCCGATTTTGATAAATGATATGTCATTGGATTCATCTCATGCTGGAGAGTTGCATAAAACTCTTCGATTTTTATTTTATTTTATGATAGAGTACTGTAAATTAATTTTACCGTTTGCTTAAAAAGGGTAAATAAAACGGTAAGGGTAAGGGGAAAGGGCAATTTAAATATCTGGGGCACCGGCTTAGTAAGTACTTCAAAGACGATGACGATATGGAGAGGGAGCGAAGGGCACTGTTAGTGAGTTCTAAGCCCGCAGGTTCACTCGTTTAACATAACATAACAACTAGCTAAACCTATGAATGATGCACTTCATTCACTAAGTGAACGATATGAACAAAGAACGACGTCATATGGTACAGTGGCCCAAAAGTAAACTGTCTGACGGGGAAAGTTTTGTAGCATATAGGTACAGTCAACAGCATAAATAAGTGATCATTTAGGTTCCTTGTCGCTTTCAATCAAATGGCATTTCAAACATAACGTTAAAGTGACAAGGTACATAAATGATCACTTATTTATGCTGTTGACTGTACCTACCCAAGTAGCAATTTGTCCTCTTAACTTGGTATTGTAGATATATCTTGAAGACAAAGTATTAATTCATGCATGCGTTTGTCTTGGTTAAATCGAATGTTGACTTAAATATATCTATTGGAAACCTTGAAGATAGAGTTTAGTAAAAATGGGCACTATTTTTAAGGGCGAATTAAGAGGGAGTTTAGACTTCTTTCAAGTAGGACTTAAACCTTTTCTAAGATAGTGGTATTAATAATGGCGTTCATTCTGTCTTCAATACATCTTGTACGCCAACTTAAATCAAAATTTTCGACTTCAAGATATCTTGAATACTAAGTTAAGAATATTAGAAAAATATTGTGAAGAATTATACTGGTCAACTGACAGGAAGACTAACTTCAAGGACAATATTGTGAAGAATTATCCTGGTCGACTGAAGACTGATTTAAAGAATAATTAATGTGAAGAATTATCCTGGTCAGCTGAAGACTGATTTAAAGAATAATATTGTGAAGAATTATCCTGGTCCGCTGAAGACTGATTTAAAGAATAATATTGTGAAGAATTATCCTGGTCGACTGAAGACTGATTTAAAGAATAATATTGTGAAGAATTATCCTGGTCAGCTGAAGACTGATTGAAAGAATAATATTGTGAAGAATTATCCTGGTCAGCTGAAGACTGATTTATAGAATAATATTGTGAAGAATTATCCTGGTCGACTGAAGACTGATTTAAAGAATAATATTGTGAAGAATTATCCTGGTCAGCTGAAGACTGATTGAAAGAATAATATTGTAAAGAATTATCCTGGTCAGCTGAAGACTGATTTATAGAATAATATTGTGAAGAATTATCCTGGTCGACTGAAGACTGATTTAAAGAATAATATTGTGAAGAATTATCCTGGTCAGCTGAAGACTGATTTAAAGCACATTTACTTCATGTAATTAATAATAAGAAAAATTAGGTTAGTACAAAAAACAAGTTGAACCTTGCCAGATTGCCACTTGTGGGTTTTTTTATTTAAACATTTATTTTATTTTATACTTTTTAGTGATCCATTTAAATGTATTTATTTTTTCTCACTACTCAATTAATGAGAGATTTGTCATGTATTTAAACCTAAATGTGCTTCGTCGTACAATATCTTATCAATATCTTCGATAATACTGTTAAACATCTTAGCCTAATTGTGCAAATTGTGGTTACAGAGTTATCAACAAGTTTTTGGAGTTGTTGGTAATTCTGTAGCTCTGCCTACCCCACTCTGGGAATAAAGGCGTGAAGGTATGTATGTATGTGCTTCGTCGTACTCGCTCATCTACCTTAATCGGGATATCATATCGCAACTCTTGAAATAGGTACCGCTAAAGAGTTCCGGTGGTCATCTGTGGTCATCGTCATCAGTTCAAATTCACCATTTAGTGGTTTCCAAGAGCAAATGTACGAGTTACTATGAAAACAACCCCAACCGGGTTATAGGTGTGCCTTAAATATTTGAGGATTTCTTCGACTTCTCCAAGATTCCATCATCAGATATATACATATATCATAATAGTACTACAAGCCTATATTCCCTTAGTCGCCTCTTACGACATTCACGGGAAGACATGGAGTGGCACTATTCTAACCCGGCAACCACACAGGTAAACCTGGATAAAGTAAATCACAATCACAAATTGCAAGATAAATCACAGCATACTTTACTTATTTTTTATTTACGAACAGAAAAAAAACTTACTAAAATTCGATCTAATTATTGTTTTTAGAGTATTAACTAAGTATTTCTTTTCTGTTTACCAACCCTAGCATAACTATGACTAACCTACAAATTTAAGTTTTCTGTCAATAGGTAATGCTATTTATAACGTTATAAGTTAAGTTATTCACTTGTTATTTAAAATAACATACCTACCTACATATGTAAGGGATAGTAATAGGGTTAATTTAATAAGGTATTATTTAAATTATTTTACTGCAGTTATCAAGACTTCACTAATTCGCGGCATAGGTATTATATTATTCAAAACAAACAACCTATTCTTATCACGTCTAAACTAAATTCACAATCCTAATATCAAACGTATTCGTTCATTAATCACAGCATAAAATGCAGTAACAGATTCTAAAAAATAAATAATAATTTAATAAATAAACAACACTCACACACAAACAACAAACAAACGTCACAAACGGGATGAATATGAATACTGTCGGTGGTCCCGGCTGGGACGGCCGCCGATGCATTACCTATACCACAGCCTATACCTACCCGGCCGAGCGCGCCCGAATTAAGCCGAGCGCTCCCGATGCGAGAGCCGCGAGAGGCCGCGAAGCAATTTCGGCCCGGCCGAAGGATTCGGCCGGATTCTGGCCGAAACCGAAACTGCGGCCGAAATCACTTTTTTGGCCGAAATTGGCCGAAACCGAAACCGAAACCGAAACTTCGGTCGGACACTACCACTAAGTACTGATTTTTTTTTGTACCTTAACAGCTAAAGCCAAAACAGCACAAACTTACAGCTAAGTACTTAGTCTAACCACAGTACTTATATAAATAAACCAGTAAAGAAGCTACGAACAAACGCTCGAAACGACGCACTCACACAGACGCACGCCTCTACGAGACCGCTAAGAGGATTTGGCGGTGCTGTCAGTCGCGTGTGTCGCGTCGAAACGAATGGGCTCCTTTGCATTTTACGTTTGTTCTTGACAAAGATGCCACAAAAGTATTGCGTGGTATACGGTTGTTTGAATTCGGCTTCTTCAAACCCGGAACTTTCATTTTTTAAACTCCCTGCTGGTGTTGAAAGGTAAGAATAAATAAAATATTTTTAAATAAAATGCTTTTTATAATACGATGACGTGTTGCAAAAGTAAAAATTTAAAAATTGTTTGCAAAACCGATATCTGGGGATGTGTGTGGTCTCGGACAACTAATCTGTCGGCAAAATCAGAAAAAGTAGCCGCCATCTTGAACTCTTTAGTTATTCAACCGATTGCTTCCAAAATCGATATCTGGGGATGTGTATGGTCTCCGACAACTAATCTGTTGGCAGAATGAGAAAAAGTAGCCGCCATCTTGAACTCTTTAGTTATTCAACCGATTGCTTCCAAAATCGATATCTGGGGATTTTTCACACAATAAAATTTAACAATAAAGCGTTCCGAACATGTCGTAGCAGACGAAAGTATTTTTCAGTGAGTAATTTGTAATAAAGGTTAAAAGCAGCCAATAAATAAATTAGGTTTGTTTTTTCTTCAGTTTTATTTGATATTGTGGTAGTGCAGTTGCTAGGCAATCTGAAATGTATATATAACTAACGAAGAATAAAGACTTCTTGAAATGCTAAAGTTATGTTTATTACCCAATTTTACCTGCAGGGGCTACTTTTACTGATTATGTTAACGGATTCGTTATCGGACATCACACAGATCTCCAGATATCGATTTTGGAAGCAGCCTGTCGAATAATAAAAAAGTTCAAGATGGCGGCTACTTTTTCTCATTCTACCAAGAAATTCGTTGTCGGAGACCACGCACATCCCTAGATATCGATTTTGGAAGAAATCGGTTGAATAACTAAAAAATTATAGGTGGCGGCTACGTTTTCTCAATCTGCAACGGATTTCTTGTCGCAGGTCACACGTATCGATTTTGTACTAACTAGCTGAGATACAATAAACAAGTTTTTTTTTCAATTTTACAAAATGTTAGTGGACAACCCTTACGCTCAATTGGAGCGTAGGTATTTATCTTGAAAAGTAGGCCTAGTTTCTTTACTGGTTTATTTATATACTGTGGTCTAACTAAACTTACATCATTCTATCGTGCTCTTGGGCATTTCTTCTTCTATCACTCTCTTGCACACTATCGTCAGTCGCCCGATCGGACTCGCAAACAGATCGCACTGTGGCGCCGCCTCGAGCACGGATTTGCCAGCAGGAGTAACTTACGCAGTTGCAGAGAATCGTATCCTAAGTGCCCCTGCAGAAATAGGGTCGGATACATATATAGGGGTAGTATGAATGCAACCTCATATATAAAGCCCTTAGAAATTTATTTTGAATTTGTTCCAATATAAGAATATATTTACTCTCATGTCGACTCCAAACCGCTGTATTCGATTCAAGAATGCTGCGCACAAGGGCAGCGTAAACCACGCGAGTGGCGTACACGGTTAGGGGTGCGGAATTGCGCAGAACGAACCCCAGTCTCCTATACGAAGCGTCGGCCACAGCTCTTACGGAACATGAGTCCGGCATCAAAGAGCACACCTAAGTCGCGAACCTGCGCTGAACGAGTAATGGCAACTCCCCTGATGGTGGTGTACTCAAACTCGATAGTAGCGTTATGCGTGAAGCTCATCATCTCAAACTTCGTGGCGTTAAAATGGAGTTTATTAACGAGACTCCAGCGGTACACTGCTTTTATGTCCCTTTGCAATCCCTCACAATAGACGGGCTTTATTAATTTTACATCGTCAGCAAACAGCAACAGTGAGGAATTGTGAACCTCTACCGGCAGATCATTTATGAGCAGCACGAAAAGAAGTGGCTAAGAAGAAGAGGTTAGATCCCTGGCTAATACCGGATCGCGTGTGGTAACAATCGGACACATAGGGGCCATACTTGACGTACTGCTTTCGATCAGACAGGTAGCATCGGGACAAGTCCCATATGGGACTAGACTTTGCACAAGAGTGCAATATCATCATCATCATCATTAATATCAGCCCGTATTAGGCCTCTACCAATGCACGCCACTGCTCCCGACCTTCAGCTTCAATCTTATCCAACCTACACCAGTGTAGTGCATATAATATAACCGTTCGAAATGTTGTGCAATCAGTTCTAACTGTTAAGAGGTTGTTAAGTCCGGGATAGACGTGCGAGTGAGTACGCCGTCCGTACTCATGGCTCAGCGAGCTTACTCGCTCGTCGCATGTTGTGTACACCCTAAGTACGCAAACTTCTAAAGGTAAACACGGGCAAAAAGGTCGAGTCGACCGTCCATCTGGGCCTTTAGGCGCGTAGTTCAACAAAAAATAATGGCGAATAAGTGGTGCCATGTTCTACTTATTCAGGGCTACCAAGTAGGACCAGGACTCAGGAATTAGCTAGACACTTGGCAAAATTGAGCCTATTCACCAATAGTTGAACGTTTTTTTACCCTACTACGGCAAAGCCAAAAGAAGCGAAGAAGAGGAAAGTGACCTGTATGTATGTCCGACTCTATGATCCCTCGTAACTACTAAACGCTTACACCGATTTTATTAAAGTATACGTGGTTAGATTTGTATTAACCACTAGAGTGTCATAGACTATATTAAAATTATTGGAAATCAAAATGGCAGAATTTTTAAAGCTTGCATTTTATTAGACCTGTTTCAATTACGTATAAAGATATTATCTTGCATTTGATAGAGAGACACTGACAGACTAAAATGTTTCAGTAAAAGTGAAAAATTAACTGGTCAAGTGCGGTGCTCCTTAAAGGAGTGAAAGCCATTCATTAAACTTAGAATTAGAGAAGTCTATAATCGGTGTCATGTACCTCCCAGCCTGCCAATTTTTATCAAAATCGGAAAGGTGAACCAAATGTATTAACTTTATGAGAATTGCTCATACTTATATTTTTTTTTCGTAAAAAACCTGTACAATTCGGTGCACTACCCGTGGTTCACCTATGTTGTTCACCTAGGTATGTGGATTACGAAAAGAAGACTGGCCAAAATTAACAGTTATCTTTACGGAACGTTTTTTCTTCGGAGGGCCCGAAGGATCAAAATAACTTTCGCTTATCTCCGTCGACTTCGTAGAGGCCTGCTAAAATGCCCAAGTAAACTAATCAGGTGAACCACAAGTACTAATGAAGGGTTAGAATTCCTGTCTTGATTGTAAAAAGTGTTTTTGTCAGTTTAATGCAATCATGAGCCCCTTCTTTGCCTGTGGTACTACCAGTAGGACTACGCAGTCGGAACACGGGCAAAGAAGGTATGAGACGGAAGAAGTCACAGGCAACAGCTTGTACGGGTATTGAAATATTGAATACAAACCTATATTAAGATGATAATTAATTCGAGGTATTAAACGGAATAGTGATTCCAAACGACACCACCGCTGGTGTCATTCTCGTGGTGTCAAGTGAAACGAACGAAAACTTTGAAAATCTGTATCAAAATGGACCTTATTGCATAAAAAATAAAGTTCATAACAAAATAAGTATTTTCTTTTGCGGATACCAAGCATATTAAATACGGCACCCTCGGTGCGCGAGTCCGACTCGCGCTTGACCGGTTTTTAACATGAACTTCTTGCAGGGCTGGGTGCCATCAAGATGCGACATCGCTAAAATCTCTTAAACTAAGTACTAAGCTTCTGAGTTGAAGTATACACATAGGTATATGTTATTCGAGCAAATATTTAAACTACACGTAGGTTGTAGCTTTACAAATCATATGAATAAGGAATTACGTTAATAACGATTAATTTCTAAGACATTTTTTTTTAAACTATGGAATTGGAAACGTACCTAATACCACACAATAGTTATTTGTTCAACAAGAGAGCAAAGTTGGTTTTTGCGATGTGATGATTCAAAGATACGAGATGAAAAAAACTTTGGTCTCGTGTGAGACATACAACTTTTCACCTCAGCAGCGAGAACAACACAGCGTGAAGCTGGTAGGGCCAACGCAGGACTTCCGTTGTGACCATTTGGTGAATACACGACTAAATAACGACACGATCGCATATGCATCAATCACAAGCATTTTTGCAAAATACTAATAAAATAAAAAGTGAAAAAAATAAACATGAAACAGATAAAACCTGTCACTCAACTTGATAATGCCGTAGTGCAAACACAACTTTATACAGCTTTATGTAGTCTGTGGCTTTAAAAAAACCTAACTAGGCCTTGTCTATGGCTGGCTACAATAATCCCGCTATTTTTGAAATGCGTTCTGAAACTGCCCCCGCGGTTTATGTCACGAAATTAAAGATTGTTAAAACGATAACAAAATTATGTAGATACATGATAAACTTCTTATTTTTCATTAATTTTGTCTTCAAAACATTAAATAAAAAAAATGATTGTACCTACTGTATAAAATAGTTATAATAAACACATTTCAAACTTTAACAGATAGTTTTATAAAAATGCAATTTTACGATTATGTGTGCATCCGAACGTGCGTTTCTTTTTGGGCCTACTATGTGTGGAATTTGAAAATCAAACTTCGAATCAAGTTGTTTCTATCTCTAGCTTTTTTCCTATCGAAGTGAAAGTGACAGAACAAAGTGAAGTTAAATTTTTTCAAATGTTGTGAGTAGCCCCAGCACTGCTCACGGCATTTAAAAAAAATAATTAAAAAGCTTCTTTGCCTCTCGCTCGCAGCAAAATTGAATTTTGCTGCTGAGGTGAAAATAGTTATTTGTTCAACAAGAGAGCAAAGTTGGTTTTTGCTGCGAGTGATGATTTTGAATCCCGAGTAAGCGAAGGATTCTATTATTGAATCACGAGCGTAGCGAGTGATTCTAGGTTAGAATCCTGAGCGTAGCGAGGGATTCAAAGATACGAGATGTTAAAAACTTTGGTCTCGTGTGAGACATACAACTTTTTACCTCAGCAGCGAGAACAACACAGCATGAAGCTGGTAGGGCCAACGCAGGTCTTCCGTTGTGACCATTTGGTGAATACACGACTAAATAACGACACGATCGCATATGCATCAATCATTAGCATTTTTGCAAAATACTAATAAAATAAAAAGTGGAAAAAATAAACATGAAACAGATAAAACCTGTCACTCAACTTGATAATGCCGTAGTGCAAACACAACTTTATACAGCTTTATGTAGTCTGTGGCTTTAAAAAAAACCTAACTAGGCCTTGTCTATGGCTATTGGCTACAATAATCCCGCTATTTTTGAAATGCGTTCTGAAACTGCCCCCGCGGTTTATGTCACGAAATTAAAGATTGTTAAAACGATAACAAAATTATGTAGATAGGTACATGATAAACTTCTTATTTTTCATTAATTTTGTCTTCAAAACATTAAATAAAAAAAATGATTGTACCTACTGTATAAAATAGTTATAATAAACACATTTCAAACTTTAACAGATAGTTTTATTTGCAATTTTACGGCTATGTGTGCATCCGAACGTGCGTTTCTTTTTGGGCCTACTATGTGTGGAATTTGAAAATCGAACTTCGAATCAAGTTGTTTCTATCTCTCGCTTTTTTCCTATCGAAGTGAAAGTGACAGAACAAAGTGAAGTTCAATTTTTTCAAATGTTGTGAGTAGCCCCAGCACTGCTCACGGCATTTAATTTTTTTTATTAAAAAGCTACTTTGCCTCTCGCTCGCAGCAAAATTGAATTTTGCTCACTGTTTTTAAGCAGCAAAACCTGCTTGTTTGAGCTGCTAAGGTGAAAAAGTTTATTATTTAAGCGTACGTAATATCCATATTCCGTAATATCCATATTCCTAATTATTAGGATTCGCATTTACAGATTTTATATTAAACATCTTAGCCTGGTTGTGCAAAATATGGGTACAGAGTTATCAGCAAGTTTTTAGAGTTGTTGGTAATTCTGTAGCTCTGCCTATCCCGCTCTGGGGATGAACGCGTGAGTTTATGTATGTTTGTGTGTAGATTTTATATTTATTGGTACTTTTGGCTCGCTCATTGACCTTGAAGATTGGTAAAATTGGCAAAATACAAGGTTAGTTAAATCTGCATTTTTTTATTTACTGTAGTGTAGATATAATTAATAAATGATATTTTATCTTAGATATTTAATGTTTGTCTTGGTTAAGAAAAACAAAAAAGTTGACAATATGTTTTGACGTAATCACATGTCTCCTAACGCACGCAGTTAAAACGTTTAACGATAAGAATGCTTGTTTGATTATTTTGTGCTCTTAATGTCATTCCCTAAGCTAAAAGTTATTTGTTGGATAGGAACCCGATTGGTTGTAACCCGAGGTGTTGTAGTACTAGGATCTCAAATATTCATTTTGAACTCTTAGTATATGGAGATCCTAAAACTTTACCTCAATTGAGTGTGCCAAAGATATCTAAAAAAACCTATATTTATATATATTTAATTATTTTATATCTCAATGCATCTTTTGATTACTGTTAGATCAACAAAAAACGAAGTTTTTTTTTCCATACTAAAGTGACACACCCTAATGTATATGCGCGGTTGAAATTTCACACTTTTGTTCAGCGCTGCAGATGTCGATATCCAAACTAGTGCTATTGTGGTATTCATCGTTGATATAAATTCTCTTCTCTTGTAAAAACTGTTTTAATTTTATTTTGTGTTATGCGAATAATGTACACAACAATCAAATGAATGAATGGTACGTAATGCCAAGCACATAATTTATATGTTGTGGTACTTGTGGTGTGACATGACGAGCCAAAAGCATACCTAACCTATCGTATTTATATATAAAATTTTCAACTATTTATACATACATGTAAGTAAGTATTTAAACTATGGTAGTGTTACCCGCGTGACCCCGTTTGTCTCTGAACTATGACCACATTGACCACAGGTACTAAACGTATAAACCTGCTCTCTTCTGGTGCGTCACGAGCGTCACTACAGGACATGACGTGCTAGAATAGTTTCAACATAGCGTAATGAATGATACTAATATAATATATATACCAGTAATATACTTTATTCCCAGCTTAGTTATTCGTCATACTATCGCTCCTCGGCCCGGCATGACGTAGGCAAGGCCCCGGTGTGAATTGCCGCCGTCGATCAAGTAATCATTTTGCATTATGGTTTTAGCCTTCGGCTCCCTCCCTGCGTCCTCTCGCGATGATTGATAATGCGTGTTGATAGGTTCTCATCTCAAATGGGGTCGGTGCGCAACAGATTGCATTAGGTACCTACAGTCGGCATTGGAAATATCTGAAAGCCGGTGCTTAGAAATAACCACACACGTTTTCACGCACATAACCAATAAACGTCTTGTTATAGTGAGGAGTTATTTTATTTGAATAGTGAAAAGTTCTGTATATTTTATAGGCAAGAATTATTTATTGAAACATATGCGGCCATTTATAGTTTGTGAAGTGAAGACACTCGTATTCGATATCGAGTAAATTCATGTTAAGTAGGTACCTACCTATATTTCGATTCTCCGTCGAAATTTTGCCAGCGGCTGCTTACTCTTCCGTGAATATGTATATCAATAGCGTATTATAGGATCGAGGACTATTTAATAGACAAACATGCTTGGCCTAAACCCGAAACTTATGATGATGATGATGATGATAGGTGGGGACGCCCAGCCGAAGCAGGCGGGCAGTCGATTCGGTCAGCCGTTCATTCTGCCCTATTCCCCTCAGTCGTGCCTCAGGTTACTGGCCCGGCGGCGCTCCCATCCAGCATCGATCCCATCTTCCTGTCTTCCTACAGAACAACAGTGCGTCCCGTAGGTTGATGCTTTTGAGATCTTCTGTGGACAAAACGTCCTCTCCGAATGTGTGGTATCTCAGTGACGAGTACATGACGCACTCGGCTAGGACGTGTTGACTAGTTTCCTCTTTGCCACAGTGTGGGCATTGAGGGTTCTGTTTAATACCTATTACCGTCAGATGTCTGTTGAGCGGACAGTGTCCAGTCAGGATTCCTGTTAGTATGCTTAGATTGTACTTACCCAGGTTTAAAAGGTACCTTGTTCTGTTTTTATTAACTCTTCCTATCATGAGTTTGGATTGTCTGCACCCTTGCGTCATCCCCCATGCCTCATTTGTTTTCTTTTCCATTCTTCTGGCGATAACTCCTTTGGTTACCATCTCCGATATCGGTAAAACCGGTTCCGGGCCTAGGTACTGTTGGTCCGCACCTGCTCTGGCTAGTTCGTCTGCCTTCTCGTTTCCCACTGCTCCACTGTGTCCTGGCACCCACGCCAGTGTTACATGGGATGTGGTGCCTAGAGTGTTCAGTTCATTCCTACACTCTTGCACTAGAGATGATTTGATCACCGGATTGCCTAGTGCTTTGAGTGCCGCTTGGCTATCTGAGTATATTATAACGTGACTACCCGTTACATTGCTTTTTTCCTTGAGGCTCAGGGCACACTTCATGATGGCAAAGACTTCTGCCTGAAACACACTGGTGGAGCCTCCTAGTGGTATCGTCGTGTGCTCATCTGATTCTTGGCTATATATGCCCGCTCCCGCTCTTTTGGTTGAGGATTTCCATGAACCGTCTGTGAAGCATGTCACTTTGGGTTCTGGTATTTCTCTCTCCCAGCTGTCTCTCTCTCCTATGTGGATTCTGTATTTCTTGTCGAACCTCTTCCTTTTCTTGATTAGGTCATTGTTTACCATGAGCATATCCATGTTTGACATTGACTCTTTCTGTATGCTTGCGTGTCTCTTGTCCATCTCGGACCCGATCCACTCCCTGCTCGCTTTTATTCTATACCACTGTTCTGTGGCTCTCTTCTCCACCTCTATGCGCACCGGGTTCAATCCTAGCATGATCTCCAGGGCTTGTGTAGGTGCTGTTCTCATTGCCCCGGTTGTCATCAGACATGCTAGTCTTTGAACCTTTGTTAATTCTTTGTCTATATCTTTTATCTTTGCTCTGTGCCACCACACGATGGCTCCATATAGGAGTCTGGGTAGGACCACCGCTCTGTATATCCATTGCGTTATCCTTGGTCTTAGTCCCCATCTCCTTCCTATGGCTTTCCTGCATTGCCACAGGGCTATAGTGGCTCTTCTGCATTGCTCCTTTACATGTGTCTTGTATAGCAGCTTACTGTCTAGTACTACTCCAAGGTATTTTATTTCCTTGAGTGTTTCTATCTCTTCACCTTTTATTTTTATTGGTGTTAGGACGGGCAGCTTTCTTTTGTTGGTGAAGAGTACTATTTTCGTCTTGGTCGGGTTCAGGTCTAGTCCCCTGTTCTGACACCAATTTAGTACCTGTTTTATCCCTCTTGTCATGACTTCTCTCATTACACTGAGGACTTTTCCCCTCACTAAGAGTACCCCGTCATCCGAATACGCTTGCATGTGTATACCTCTTGTGTTAGTTTCTCTTATGAGCGAGTCTAGTAGGAGACACCATAGGAGTGGTGACAGACAGCCTCCTTGTGGGAATCCACGGCTCGTCTTTATCCTTATTGAGTCTCCCCCCAGTTGTGCTGTGATCGCTCTCTCTTTTAACATGGCCATTATCCATCTCCTAACTGCGGGGTCTATGTCATCCCTCCGTATACATTTCTTTATCGCACCAAAAGTAGCTCTGTCGAATGCTCCCTCTACGTCGAAGAAGCATCCCAGTGCCAACTCCTTGTCTTCTAATGCTCTTTCTATCCTTGTAGTCAGGTTGTGCAGAGCTGTCTCTGTTGATTTACCTTCCATGTAGGCGTGTTGATGCCCGTGTAAGGGTAGTCTACCACCTTGCATGCTTGTCCTTATCTGTGTATCTATGATCTTCTCCAATGCCTTCAAAACGAATGATGAGAGGCTTATGCTTCTGAAGGATTTAGCGTCCTTGTAGTTTTTCTTGCCTGGTTTAGGTAAAAATACCACCTTTACCTCGCTCCAGATTTTCGGGATGTGGCCTAGCACCAGACTTCTTTCATAAATTTCTTTCAGATGGTTCCAGATGTATTTCCACCCCTTTTGTAGTAGTGCGGGTATCACTCCATCTGGTCCTGCCGCTTTGTAGGGGGCGAAGGAGTTTATAGCCCATTCCCCCACTTCATCACTTATCTTGAGGTTCATCGTTTCCCCTGCTTCCCTTATCTCGTTATTATTTTCTACTGCAGCCTCATGTAAGTTGTCCTCCCTGCAATCGGGAAAGTGTATTTTTACCATGTGCTGCAGTACTTCTTTGGGGTCTGTCAGTTCGGTCGATCCTACTATCAGGCTACCCAGTTGGCAGGTTCTCTCGTTCGACAGTACCCTTACTAATCTCGCTGCCTCTGTGTAGCGTTGTATCTCTCCCGTGAATGTTTTCCATCCCTGTGCTCTCAGTTTTTCTCTAGTATTAGTATATTTGTTCCTAATGCTTCTGTACTCGTGCCAGCACTGATCATTGTTCCTTTTCAGAGCTGATCTTAGCGCTTTACGAGATCTCTTCCTCAGTTTCTGTATCTCTTTATTCCACCACGGCTGTCCTTTGTCTCCGTTGCTCGTTTTTTCCGGACACGCCGATAGGTAGGCTTTTGATATGGCCTTGTTCAGATCTTCTGCAGCTCTGTCCAGCTCCTCACTCGTTTCTGGTCTTCTATGGCTCGGTGTCCATTTACTCAGTATATCGTTATATTGCTCCCAATCCGTTTTTCTAGGGTTTCTTATTTTCGTTCTTTCCGTGTAGTAGTCCAGGCCGTACAGTAGTCTTCTGTGGTCCGACATACTGTCCTCCCTGTCCACCCTCCAGTCTCTTACATGTTTGCCTATCCCCCCTGAGGTAATTGTTATATCCAATACCTCCTCTCTAGCCCTGGTTACAAAGGTTGGGGTTGTCCCTGTGTTATGTATGTCCAGGTCATTACTTACAATAAATTCTAGTAGTGCTTCCCCCTTCTTGTTGGTGTCGGTGCTCCCCCACACCTCATGATGTGAGTTTGCATCGCAGCCTACAAGAATGGGTGTTTTCTTACCTTTATATCTTATAATCGTTTCCTCCAATTCTCTAGTTGGCGCGTTGCTTTCACCTGGGATGTAGCATGTTGCCATCGCTGCTTTGATTCTCTCTCCACTCCTTGTCACGAGGTTGATTTCTACCACGACTAGGTCTCTGAAACATATGGTCACAAGGCATCCCATATTTCTTAAGTCTCTACTAACATAAATGCATGCCCTAGGTGGTAACTCACCATTTCTTTCGAAGTGTAGGTCACCCCCCAGGCTTCCCAGGCCTGTGACCTGGTTTTTCCATACATACGGTTCTTGCATCAGGACTATATCAATCTTTTCCCTTACTATGTATTGACATAGTTCCGACATTGCGTCCTTACAATGCTGAAGGTTTACTTGACATATTCTTATTTTTTTGTAGTTTGTGTTGTGTGTGTTGTTGTGTAGTGCTGGTTGTTTGTCTGTGTTGTCCATTGCTGGTTGTGTTTATGTGTAGTGTTGCTGCCCCCCGTTTCCCTAGACTGAGGAGCCCCCCTCGGTTTCCATCCGTGGTGGATGGTCATCGATCGGGGCTGCCTCTGCCTGGTTTCCGGGTTGCAGCGCTGGGTCGCCACAACTGCACTTGCAGCTACAGCTTCCCCTCCCACCCGGGGTCTCTGCCTCCGCATCTTTCCTCCGGGGCTGAGCCCTGACCAATCGCGCCCTGATGCGTGTGGCTTGGAAAAATAGCCATTGGCTAGTCTCCGCACCCCACGCATCCTCTACGCTCTTGGGCACCGAGTAACACACCCGGATACCCGTGGCCAGGTTCTCCCGCCCCACCTGCGTCCACTCTTGGAGTTTCAGCTCCCCCTCCCTGTCCCAGTTTTGGGCTCTCAGGTAGAGGAGCGGATCCTCCAGGAGCTCCTCCGGCGGGCCTGGGATCCAGACATTGACCCGGGTGTTGCTCAACATCCGGGCCTGCAGCCTATGCCCCTGAGGCTCCCCCAGGTCCTTCTCAAGAAGCCACTCCCTCGCCTCTGCCGTGGATGGTGTCACAAGGAAAAATCCCTCTGACACCAATCCCGACATGGCGAACTGGAGTTGCCTCCCTCGAACTCCCTGCTCCTTAATCGCCTCCGTAATGAAACGGCTGACAATTCTCCGGACTTCGGTCCCTAGCGACTCATCCAGCGGTACACCGTCCACGCGGCAGATCGCCACTGCGAGCTCCCGTGTTTCCCTTGCGGTCGCACGGGTGCTCGCGAGCGAGTCACCGCGGTTTGGTCTCTTCGCTGGAGGCCGTGTCGAGGGTCCTTCGTCCGGGTCAGTTGTCTGCCGTTTCAACTTCGGCGCCCTCCCTGGCGGCGGGGGCCTCCCCTTCGCCTGAATGTGGCAAGGGTTTTCTCCCGCCGCCCTCGCTAACCTATGCTGGTTCCTCCTGGCCTGTCTAGCCTTCTTTTTCTCTGCCTTGGTCGGTAGTCTGCTGAACTCGCCTCCCTCCGTCGGGGTTGCCGCCGTGGCGGTTCCCTCCTCCGAAGTTGATGGTGGGTTCAGCAAACGCTCCTCGTCGTCCAAGGACAGATTCACCAGCTCACTCCACGGCATCTGCAGGGGTCCCCCTTGCACCTTCTTGTCGGTGCTTGGCATCCCTCCTGCTTCTGCCCCTTCCGCTCCCTTACACTCTGGCATCTGCGGGGGTCCCCCTTGCACCATCTTGTTGGTGCTCGGCTTCCCTCCCACTTCTGCCTCTTTCGCTCCCTTTCTTACATCTTTTTGGTTTGTTTTGTGTTCCATAGTTTTCCTTCTAAATGTTCATCCGACTCGCTCCCCACCCTCCTCGGAGCCCTCCTACTGGGGATGGTTTGACCCATCAGGGATACGAGTCCGATATAGCGCTCCGGGGTGAGCTGTCAAGTGAGCCCGCACGATGTCAGGCCCTCCGTCACCACTACAGCGACTCGGGGCCGTACTCCGCCGGCTACTGACCTCATCACCCCAGAACGCTCGCCCGCGGCCAGACTACTGTAAACGCGACAGCCGATTGATTCTGACTGGCTGGGCCAGAACCTCCCGTGTGAGATGAATCCCGAGCCAAAGTGGCGTGTTGTTATCCGAGGGTAACTACTCCGACCCTCTTCAAACTCAGCCTACCAGGATCTCGTTCTCCACCCGTACGGGTCCCCGCGCACGGCACAAACACGCGGGTGGCATTTTACCGCCCCCCATCCTTTCCTATTGGATAGGAGGCCCGCTGCGACATGCCACAATATCGCTTGCAGCTGATTGGATAGGAAATGAAGGAGGCGTGGAGGAGTGCGACTGTTGTTTCTGTTCTACTCGTTTAATGCGGGAAACCGAGTAGTTGACAGGCAGCAACCTCGGGAAGGAACACAACCAGTCTTGCCTGGGGTATCATAGCAACTGTGAGCTCCACCCTCGGCCGTTAGCCAAACCAACTACCGGACAAGTAGATTGACATAGGGACGGACCCATATCATCTGGCGACCGGTCGCAAACTAACGTTGATTTGGACCCACCCCCGCCCAACCCGAAACTTAATCAATAATATATTTTTTATTTGTTTTTTTTCAAATTCAAAATCTTTATCTTGTCTGGGGGACACCGTTGATGTAGGAAAACATATCAATTTTATGTGGTCATCTTGCACCGTCTTATATACACATACGTAGGAGTTCTTTTTTTCCTTTTCTCTCTTTCTATCTTAAGATTTTGGTGTGTTTTCCTGCGGAAACTACGCAGGATATTTGAAATATTTTTTAATTTGCTATTTATAGATTTATATAATGCTAGACTAAGTAGTACCATTGTAATATTAAATATATTTAAAAAAATGACTGACTGCTGAGTTTCTTGCGGCGCTTCTTCTCAGCAGTGGTCTCCTCTTGTGAAGCGCTGGTAGATTCTTGACGTGTAAAAGTGCCCGTGCGGCCTACTTACTGAATAAATGTCTTTATCTTTTTATCTTTATCAATTAATAGAAATAAACTCACGCGCCCCCGAACCAGCCTAACATGCCCTCAGTAAAAGTTGCGCCTTTTTCAAGTTATGCCAATTTTAAGCACTGGTAAACATCTTAGCCTATTAGTGCAGAATGTAGTTACTGAATTATCAACCATTTTTTAAAGTTGTAGGTAATTCTGTAGCTCTGCCTACCCCACTCTGGGATTACAGGCGTGAAGTTATGTATGTATGTAAGTTTTGTTTTTCACCTTTTTTTACATTGTAAGTGCCCGCCTTTACTTGGATAGCTTTAGAATTTAGTTTTTTCTTTTGTACGCTCTCATGAGCAGTTAATTAAGATGAAATAAACATTATTATGTCAATAACTAATGTACAAGTTGGAAAAATACTGGAATGAACTTGAACTTAAATTATCAGCAAAACAGTCATTTCGACGTTGAACATCTATCATGTTTTTTTACAATAAACGATATAAGCAAATAACTTTAAAAACATGATACATGATATCTTAGTACAAAAAAGTAGGAATTCGTATCACCTTTCCCAATAAGGATCCCCGGAAACCAATAATATTAGGTAATGTATAAAAATATTGTGTACTGTACAATATCTCATTTGTTTGTGCTCTTTTAATAGTTATTTGTTCAACAAGAGAGCAAAGTTGGTTTTTGCTGCGAGTGATGATTCAAAGATACGAGACGTAAAAAACTTTGGTCTCGTGTGAGACATACAACTTTTCACCTCAGCAGCGAGAACAACACAGCGTGAAGCTGGTAGGGCCAACGCAGGTCTTCCGTTGTGACCATTTGGTGAATACACGACTAAATAACGACACGATCGCATATGCATCAATCACAAGCATTTTTGCAAAATACTAATAAAATTAGTGGAAAAAATAAACATGAAACAGATAAAACCTGTCACTCAACTTGATAATGCCGTAGTGCAAACACAACTTTATACAGCTTTATGTAGTCTGTGGCTTTAAAAAAAACCTAACTAGGCCTTGTCTATGGCTATTGGCTACAATAATCCCGCTATTTTTGAAATGCGTTCTGAAACTGCCCCCGCGGTTTATGTCACGAAATTAAAGATTGTTAAAACGATAACAAAATTATGTAGATACATGATAAAAACATTAAACGTCTTCAAAACATTAAATAAAAAAATGATTGTACCTACTGTATAAAATAGTTATAATAAACACATTTCAAACTTTAACAGATAGTTTTATTTGCAATTTTACGGTTATGTGTGCATCCGAACGTGCGTTTCTTTTTGGGCCTACTATGTGTGGAATTTGAAAATCGAACTTCGAATAAAGTTGTTTCTATCTCTCGCTTTTTTCCTATCGAAGTGAAAGTGACAGAACAAAAAGAAGTTCAATTTTTTCGAATGTTGTGAGTAGCCCCAGCACTGCTCATGCTCACGGCATTTAAAAAAATAGTTAAAAAGCTACTTTGCCTCTCGCTCGCAGCAAAATTGAATTTTGCTCACTGTTTTTAAGCAGCAAAACCTGCTTGTTTGAGCTGCTGAGGTGAAAAGAATATCGTTGATTTTTGGTTGATCAAGGTTCAAAGATAATAAATACAGGTGTTACTTTTATTACTTTTTTTACAATAAATGTTCAAATTGTTTCCCCCCGACTCTACCCAATGCACAAATGACATCCGCTGATAAAATTACGGTTTAATTTTCTTAAACTGCTTTCCGATGTCTCGGGCTGCGTCAAAGACACCTCGCCGTAGGTCTTCTTCGTTTCTTGTCGGTTTTGTATAACCTTTATCTTTTAAACATCCCCAATAAAAAAAGTCTAACGGGTTTAGAGCCTATTATGTAGGACCGGTCGAGTTGCCAGTATTTTTCCAACTTTTACATTAGATATTGACATAATAATGTTTATTTCATCTCAATTAACTACTCATCATGAGTTCATGAGAGCGTAGGAATAAAAAAAAACTAAATGTCAAAAGAGGTGAAAAACAAAACTTAAATTTAAATTGGCGTAACTTGATAACGGTGAAACTTTTACTGAGCTCACGTGAGGCTGGTTCTGTTGGTCTCAGGCTGGGGAATCTCCGGTGTCACTGTGACGTGCTATTTTTGCGACACCTGTTTACTCGTCCCAATAATTAAAAAATAATGCTTATACGAATGATATAATATATAAAGGTACTTATTTCAATTACTTATAGATAGCCTTTTTTGTACACAAGTGTTATCGTTCCCTCCGATTAGACTTAACGACCACCTCACATCTAGGAACGGCAGGAATCTGTGCCTCAATCTCAAGCGTGATCCTCATTTTCGGCTTTTGAAATCAATATATCATCAAAAAATCTCACACAAATTGACGTAAATAGTCCCAAACTAAGCTCCAGGCTCATATCTAATTCAGGCTATCAACCAATATAATTTTTATGCCACTATGGACTATAGACACGTTTGACAAAGTCTATAATGGCCTAGAAATCAAATTGGTTGACTGTACTAGACAACGATACACATATACAGAACTACATAGAAAACATCCATGACTCAGGAACACATACTCGCGCTCATCACACAAATATTTGCCCATACCGGAATCGAACTAAGGACCGCTAACTTCGTACTTCGTAGGCAACCTGCACTAGATAAGTGCCAGTACCAAATAAGGCTGGACGAACGAATAGTAATCAATAGCTGCAACAAGGTACTAAAATGTTTAGCTACTCGTGAGTTCGACCGTACAATCTCGGTGAAAACCTCAATCTATGCGTAAGTAAGTATAGCGCAGGCCAACTAGGCGCGACAAATCCTTTGGCTCCCCCAAGTAAATAAGAGCTATTGTAATAGTAGCAATAAGATATCATGTCAGAAGTAATATGTTTTTAGCTAGTAGAATAAAGTCGCTGTAGATAAGTCACGTGTGGCGTGGCTCCATAAATATAATGTCGCCAAGCACCCAAGGCTCTACAAAGTTTCTAATATTTTACACAAGACGTAGGTGAGGAACCCTCAGTGCTCGAGTTCAACTCGTCCTTATTCACCTTATTGCATTATAATTAGGGTTAGGAATTTTGGTGGCATATCGTGGTTCTAAAATCCATGGAGTCGCTATTTCTTACTTTTTATAAAAAATACCATTCTGATTTTGACCTTTAATTTTTTAATATTCAAATTTCGTTTATGCATTAAACCACTAGACCAATTTCAATGCAATTTGGTATGAAGGATATCTCTTCTGTGAAAGCGTTACAAACAAGCAAATATTAGTAGGTATGGAATTACCGAACTAAAAATGTATTTGGTTCATTTTAAAATATGACCACACTGAAGGTCAAAATCAAAGTGTCTTGTATTATAATAATTAGGAAAAAGCGACTCCATAGATTTTAGAACCACGATATGCCACCAAAATTCCTAACCCTAATTATAATACTCGTAAGGACCAGAAGGTGGTAACATCTCTTTGCAGTCGACTGTACTTCCTGAGCACCACATCTCGACACTTCATATACCAAAAGGTTTAAAGGAACCCTTGTGTTGGGCTACGTTGTTTGTAGGTATAAAACAGACAGTTTTTTAACCGACTTCAAAAAGGAGGAGGTTATACGTTCCACTTCATGTATCTTTTTTTTTAAATGTATATTCACCGATTTCTCCGTCAATTATTGACCGATTTAAAAAATCTTTTTTGGTTTGATAGAGTAGGTCATACTTTCGAGGTGGTCCCTTTGTCACTGATGAGGGGATCAGTGAAGAATTGAGGGAACTCCTCAAATGTTGTAGGCAAACATAGTATAGCGATTTTAGTATTTTTAGTAACAAATCTAGCATTTGCATTATGAAAGAGTCATTTGTTGAATTGGAATGTTATTTTTCACGTTTTTGAAGGAGGTTTTGTTTTTATATTTAATAAAAGCGACCATACTCAGTGTTACCTGGGCTTCTCCCTGGGATCTCTCTGTCGCACGCATTCATTCGCAGCAATATTTCGTTTTTTTAAACTCGACAACCGCAATCGGGACTGACTTTTTGCAGCCAACCCAACCGTGTCACCGTGCTCGCAATGAAATGATCTTCATTTTGGTATACATTTTATTCAATAAACAGAATTATTAGTATTATACCGACTTCCGATTTGTGCCTGCCTACCCAATAGTTATGACGGGAAATAAATAGTCGACCTAACGTTTGCATATTGTATAGGCTTCATACTTTCGATTAGTATGTAATTTGTCTAATAAAACAGCCAGAGCAATTTTCCAAAAAGTTCAACATTTTATTTTTTTATTTAGTATATACTGGACTGAAATTTTTCAGCAAACCTATTTGCAATATATATTTACCTACTTAACATATTAAATTTGATATAAAAAACTTTTTATCGAATAAACAGCCCGGTGAAGGTCGTTTCATGTACGTCGACTTATGTAAGTATATTTTACGGTTCACAAAATTCCGTTTTTGAGAAGACATGACGTAACGTAGTATGGTACATTAAAAAGGTACATTAAGTCACTAAAATTTTATTGTTGCTCTTTATATTAAAACTAATTGAGAAAGAAGAATTACACGAGTATGTCTCTACGAGGGTAGTATGTGGAATAACCCGGTGTGCATAAATTATAAATATTATAATAATAGATGCAACCTTTAAGTCTCCGAGAGCTGAACTCCTAAATAAATCAGCTCGCGTCACACTAACACATTAAAATAGCCCGAGTCACAAGACAGACAAGGCGGCGCGGCAGGGCGCGCGCTCCGCTTGGCGCCAACCGCCAACACGTACCGCGTGTTATTTCCGACACCACAACTCACACTAGCATACACTAATTATAAGATTATCACTGCGCTGCGAGCATGCTCGTGTCCTCTGCTCGACAAATCTTGCTAGACTCAAATCTTCTTACTACCTACTAGGAAAACCAGGAATTCGTTTGTTGCGTAGGTCCGAAAAGATGATAATGAAAACAATACAAGCGATACGCTGTAAATCGTCCGACCGCTTTGTGATGTTAGGGGATGAGGTATTATAACCTCTGGCCAGTCCGGCCGCAGCCCTCACTCGCTGCATGATCTAGCGCGAGTGCCGGCTGACGCTCGAGTTTAGCTTGCTTGATCCAGCTAACTACTAGCTGCGTGTTGTATTACACACACACATGGGAGGTAATTGATAGTGATGCCTACCCGTGCCGGACAGAGTCGCCGGCAGCAGCGCTGCGGCCGTCGCCCCGCGGCGTGTCGTCGGAGCGGCTAATTCAAAGTTGGCACAGACTGCCGCAATCACCGCGCCCTCTGACCGCCGCGCACTTTTGATAGCGCCTACCCTACTCTTATTGAATGACTATGTTTTACCAACGGCAACACACGCGCCTGTGTAGATACATATATTCTATATATTATGGCCTGTCTCATATTCGACGTTGATCAGAACTAATCAACAGTGGTTTTACAATGAACTGATAATGACGTGGTGTAGGTAGGTTAATCTCTCTAAAACGTTGCTGCATCACTCAACGCAGATTATGTGAGGAATCGACAGGATATACATATCCATGTTACTTGACTTTAGTTAAGGTGTATCAGGGATTCCGACTTTGATATACATAAGTATAAGATAGATTATAGGGTAAGTAAGATTCATTATTTACCCATTTATCATGTGTAAGGAAACAAGGGAATGACGTTAGTGGCCCAAAAGTCGTATTTAATTACGCGAGTACGAGTAGGTACATACTCTCATCAACGTGCTGTGTAACCAGTGTCGTACGATTTGATAGAAACTCAAACCACAGAATAAATAGATAGTTATATTATAAGTAACGTACATAATATATGACATACCTCACGGAACGCTGGGTACCTACGACTAAGGTATGAGTATGCACACACTTTGCTTCGCCCTCGCAGCCAACTAGTTCTGACGTAATGACTGACAAATTTGAAAAATTAGTCATCTCATTAACCTTGGCGGTAATGTCGGGCGACGCTTCGCGTTCTAACAGGGGTCACTGGCGTGACAGTAAATTGTAACTATAACTTATTTCAGGAACAACAATGGGCCATGACATGACTGCAGTAGATTTTATGGTACGACGTAGGTGCAAATGGTTCTGCCCTCTGTCATTTCAACAAGAGCCTGCCCTTTTCCACCTAATTGAGATAAAGTCACGTAATGTTTGCAAGGCAACGTTAGCTTGGTGTATGCCTGTCCAGCATACACAGACGCTGGAGCCGAAGCCGGTTATGAAGGCATCATCTTAATCAAAGCCTAGGGCCTAGGCCTAGTACAGCAGCTTAAGCGGCGAGAAGCTTAAAGGTTACATAGGTATACATAGGGAATGCAATTAACCGATTAATTGTAGCATCGGTTAATTTCACCATTAAGCAGAAATTGATCGGTTACCCTATTAATAACCGGTTGATAATCGATTGTTTTTTTCTTAAAGGTGTAGTTTCCTTTAGGTTATTTAATGTGAAATTTTGTGAACAAAGACGTGTTAATAAAATAGACGAAATTATGATATGGAAACGGTTCAATGAGTGATTACCACCAGTAATTATTACCAAACGATACTCTTGCTGCTTTAAGACTCTTTGAAATTCTCCATATTATATTAAACACCACATTCTGTAAAAATATTGAAAAGCAAAATATACCTAGTGACATTCTCACTGTCTAAGTAAAAATATATTTAATCGAGTAAAGAAATTCAATTCAATAAAGTGAGAA